>JAOTQQ010000002.1:24524578-24545627 GCA_026546715.1 Gallinago undulata | reverse complement strand
GATGGGGCAGCCACAGCTACTCTCGGCAACCTGTTCCAGGATCTCACCACCCTCACACCAAATAATTTCTTTCTGGTATCTATCTAAATCTCCCCTCTTCCAATTAAAACCCATTACCCCTTGTCTTATGGCTCCACTCCCTGATGAAGAGTCCCTCCCCATCTCTCCTGTAGCCCCTTCAGGTACTGGAAGGCCTGAAGGTCTCCTCAGAGCCTTCTCTTCTCCAGGCTGAACATCCCCAGCTCTCTCAGCCTGTCTTCACAGCAGAGGGGCTCCAGCCCTTGGGTCATTCATCCTGCTCACACTTCACAGATTAGTTCTCTGTGATTAAAGGTCATATGGTGAAATACTGACTTTATAATCAGTTTCAGAATTCTGTGTAGGAGTATTTGAATCCTCCTCATATCACTTCCTTAGAGACTTTTAAGTATAAAAATCACTTAGTTTAAGAGGAAGTACTGAGAGCATCTCCACTAGAGACAGAGTACACATCTCCTGATTAATCTGTGTTCTTTTTTTATGCACATGTGCCCCATTGTAAGTAAGCCATGTGATAATACTTGGGTGGGGGGAAAAAAAATCTCTTGATTTATGTTTTATCTATTACTTGGGTATTTATAAAGTCCGTCAGTCTTTCATTCAGTTAGATGAGGATTGTCTGTGCAGTGCAGAAAGATCTTTCCTGCTCCTGTAATGTCCAGGGAGTATTGGTATTGTTCAAAAGATGAGCCTCCAGCAGGTATTAAAAAAAAAAAAAAAGAGTGCAGTTACTGGTGGATGGGGAGATGTTAGTACACAACAAGAACAGCATATCCTTTGAGGTGTATTTTAATGTGGGGGTGGAAAACTGAAGTTCTCATCATACTTAAAGCTAAACCAATTTCAGATTTTAATGCTTTTTATTTCTTTTAAAGTTTCTAGGTTTCTGTACAACAGTAGTTCAAGGTGGATATACTGATCAAGAAATACTGCTGCTGCTTCTATTGCTATTTAAAATAAGCTTGGAGAAACAGTTGAAGCAAATTCCTCTGATAGATTTTCAGTGCCTTTTCATTAAGCTTCTGATAAGCATAAAAGACTGGGATACAAAGGTAACTAGTTGCAAATAATTTTCTTGTGATAGGTTAATGAAACTGCAATTTAATTTTCAAGAAACTTGTGTTTTGAAGTTTTCAGTTTTTTCTTTGATATAAAAAAAAATTGCTTGAAAATGTAATATGAACAAATTGGGACCTTTGGATTTGTGTGAGGTTTAGGAGGTGGGTGGATATATCGAGAGGGTTTTTGTCGCATGACATTGTGTCCTTATCCTTTTCCTCCTCTGCAAGGGGACTGTTGTATTTAACTTAATTTTGTATTTACTAAAATAGCTATATGTTTAAAATAGCTCTCTGAAAGAAGGAAGAAAGAAGTGTACTAAGCTGATAAAATGTCATGAAAAGCAATCTGATCTCAACTACCCTACTGTAAAATCGTATTTACCAGACTTAACTACAGAAAGATCTTTATGCACGTCATCTCTTATTACCCAGTTCCTTTTAGTGCTTCTGTGGTGTATGTTTCTAGAGAGTAGATGTGTACTTCTCTGCAAATAAAACAATTGGTCACCGTATCTGTTCTTCAGTGATTTTCAAGATTTTTTCGTTGTTGTTCTTTTAAAGATGCCTGAGCTCTGCCTGGCAGTGAGCGAACTCTCCAGTCACCACCATAATCTCCTGTGGCTGGTTCAACTGGTCCCCAGCTGGATAATACGTGGACGGTAAGAACACAGTAACATCAGTGTAGTATCATTAACAGCTAATTTATTTGAATCATTAATGGCTGGTTTATTTGCATAAGCTTAAAGTCAGATAAATGCAGTAGGTGCTTAAAAAGAAAAAAAAGTATTTGGGCTTTCTCTCATGTTACACATGTAGTTGCAGTTCTTATTGTGTGCATCTACAGCTTCTTGATCTCTCCTGCAAAAAAGGGTTGTTTCACATTTTGTGTGGTTTTCTAGGCTGCAAAATTCCCGGTACTCTACAGTAAAGAAAGGCTGAACAACTTCACATTATGACATCTGTCACTTTAATTCTTCTCTGAATGACCAAAAAGTTACATTTTCTTTGGGTGATTCATGTCTACCTTTGAGGTCAATCTATTAGGAGTTCTCTGGTTTTGAAACAAAGTAATTATAATGTAGCTGAGTGAAGGGTTCCTCAATTTCAGGCAGGAAAAAAAAAAGCTGCGATGAGATAAGGGTACTTATATTTTAATAGCCTCTTTATTAGTTTAATAGCACCTATATTCAGAAAATCTTTAGTAGTTGTAAGGAAACCATGCTTAGCCTCATATGCTTTGTAGAAATAGTGTGGATTTAAGAAATTCCCTGGGAAATAACTTTCAAAAATTGTTTTTCAGGGAAGTAAGAAGACGTCTTAGCCTAGTGATTATTTCAAAGCTGCTTAATAAAAGCCATATAGGGATACCTGATGACAGTGACAAGCAGGTACTGCATATATGTGTTGTGTATATTTGAAAGTTTAGAAAACATGTTTATTATTATTTGGATTTAAGTATGTTTTAATACTGTAAGCCTATTTTCAAGAACTTCGCGAAATGACCAATTAGTAACTTTTAGTTTAGATTAATATTAGAAGTATCTTTTTCAAGCTGTGTGTAACCTGCATGTTCTGTGTCTTGTAAGTGCAGTATCATTTATGTGCCTTAATGCTCATTTTGGACATTGGAAAGAGGTCTACGCGTCCTTCAGTCTTCCTTCTGTGTTTATGTAGAGTCACTTTGTTTTCATAGGGTTGATCTTTTAATGAGGCAATGTACAAACACTTAGTTTCTGAATAGTCAAAAATTACTTGAAGCATAAAAACCTCTACTTTAGTTAAAAATCCCTTTTATATTCTTCTCTTAGTGGAGACATCACGCTTCAGTGGCACTTGGTTTCAATTTTCTGTGGCCATTACACCAGCTCAATTTGTTAATGCTTGTATTTGTAGATGTCTCTTCTGCTTCAGTATCTGGTGTACATGAAACCTTCTAATCTGTTAAAGAAGATGAGAGAAGGACTGGAGCAGCAGAATGCTGATGGAGACCACCTTCAGACAGAGCTAGAACAGGAGGTATAAAGCAGACAGTGCATTTTTGCACTTGTCTTTTTATGAATTTCTACTATTTTGAGAACATTGATTTTAATTTGAGGGCAGTTCTGTACTTGGAACTATAAGTACACTGTTTTGTTGCTGTTCATCTGTATCAGTTAAAATATTATTAATGTTCAATTTTGGTTATAGTCAGGAGGAAGGGAAGAAGTAGCATGTGACAGAGGAAGCTGTGTTAGGGTGTGTTACAAACAGGGAAATCATCATCTTTTCTGCAGAGCTAAGGCACATGGATGTCTTGAGTCCCATCTTCTGTAATTGGAGGACCATCCTCCCTCCATTCAGATGTAATGAGTGGAAACTGATGCTGAGCCAGACCTTCACCTGCAGGCTTCAGAAGGGGATTTATGCATCTCTTATGGATCTTTTTTCATAAACAAGCATTAGAAAAATTTAATATTTTCCCCCATCCAGAAATTGAATATTGGTTTGGTTATTTGAGTCTGTCATAAAATCTCTTGGCAAGTACTTTGATCTGGATGTATATGATAGGAAAATAAAGCCAACTGCTGAATTTAGTTTTCAGGAATTAAAACTACAGAAAGCTTTGTAGATTACTAACTCAGAACGGTGTAATACTGTTTTTTAAAATGTTTCTAATATATGAGTGTGCTGTTTCAAATTAGTTATTTAGGCAAATGTGTAGACATACTTGTCCATTGATCTGGCTGCTGGAGGAATCATTCCAGAAAGCTAAGATGATGCTATATCTAGATGTGAAGGGTTATGATTGTGCTTTGCCTGCTAAAGCTCTGTTGGTTTTTCTCCAGGCATACTACCTAATCTACATCCTCCTCCATCTAGTGAGTGAAGCTAGTTTCTTCGACGTTGTAAATTCTAATCAAAGGGTAAGTAACTTCAGTGGGTAGATCTTTAGAATTTAAAAGGCACTTTTTTTTTATTTATCATGCACTTTTGGTCTATTTTGGTAAGAGCTGTCATGTGGTAGAAGATCACTGGTGGATAATAGCACTGGGAAGAAGCTTTTGTTCTGGGGCAGAGTAAATGCAGAAGAGCTGAAACCTCTGAAAATGCAGAAGAAACCTCTTCTGCATTTCTGCAAATGGGACCACCTCAAAACACAGGGAGCAGACATTCATTTTGTTCGTCTTTCTCAGAAAGTAACTGGAGATGAATTCAACATAGAAATTCTAGAAGTCCAATGATCCTATGAACGTTTGAAGTAGGGTTGAAATTTTTCAATCTAGAAGAAAATCCCTTTGAAATTATCCAATAAAACACGTTCAGACACATCCCGGTGTTCTGTGCTGGAGCGCAGCCGTGCAGCGGGTGAGAGCTGGGACTGTGTCTCTTCTCTGTTGAGATAGTTCCCTCACGCCTTGTGGTGTGATCATCTGTGAAGCAATAGCTTCTGCTTAGCCTTTTGCTAATCCTGTTCAGATCTCTGGCATCATTTGCTGCCAGTTCCTCGCTGCAAGGTGTTTGTGGACGCCTTCTGCCTCGTGGAATTGCTCTTGGCTGTTAAGAAATCTGTCACATGAACTGTTCGAGGGAGGCAGAGCAGGAATGTTTGGTTACATTTCAGGGCTTAAACGTCTCAGTTTCCTACTGGATGCAAAAAGATAATCACAGAGTGTAACCTGAAACAAAAGCATAATTGGTAAAGAAAATATTTGTGTTGTGATGATCTTTTGAGATGATTGTTTTTGACAACTGCCTTCCTGAAGATTTGTGGAGAACTTGATCTTTTTTTACTTTTTTTTTTTAACATCTCTGTATTTCTTAATGAAGAAAGTCTATTATTCACTGACCTTTTAGCCATCAAATGGCAAGAGGGGTGTGGCTGAATATAGTGCAGGCTACACTCTGTATAAAATCAATAAGACTGTTGTTGGTTTTTTTGGTCCTCTTCCAGTTAGATGGGATAAACTGGAATGCTCTTGAGACACCGGCAAATGTTTATAAGTAGAATTTCAGCATGTCTCACCTCTTCTGCAGAGCAGAACCTCTTTGCAGCTGTTCAGTGGGGGATTGAAAACAAGAATTTTACGAAGAATTCACAAAATGCGAAAGGTCTTGGGAGTCATTATCAGGAAATTATGGATTTGCAAAACTGCCGTATTAAAGTAATCAGAAACTTAGAAATAGGATCAGTGCATAAACCTTGAATGTGTTTTACCTGCTCAGCCAATTCCTACAAAAGAAAATTACCTAAGTTGTCAACTGAAAAGGTTATTTTTAACTATTGAAACTTCAGAACTTTTTTTTTGCAGATAAAAGATCTGAATGGCACTAGGTTTGATACTTTGGGGACAGAAAAGATTTCCAAATTAGCTAGTAGGAACTTTGAAATTTGTGATGTGTAGCTCTGCTATACTTTGAGACTATTTGTTTAAGCTGTTTGAACTGGTTTATTGGGTGCATCTAATAGAGGATCTTGTTTTCTTTCTTTCCCCCCTACATTACTGTACATTTCTGAGAAAATTTCAAATTGAAGCATGAAATTTTTAAATTGAAATAGTATTTTTAAAAAGCTTTTGGTTTTGACATGGAGGATTTAACTACTTGTACGCTTTTGTCTTTTTATTTAGCAACACTTACTGAAGCTTTGTGGTGCCTTAGATAAGCACATAAAATGTGATATTAGGGAAGATGCAAGGCTGTTTTATCGAACTAAGGTAAGACACAAATTGTTTTTTTGGGGTGGTTTTTGGTATTCTTGGTGTGCGTTGTTCCCTCATCCCAGCCCTGGAAATTCTAAGAGTTTGTTTTTTTTTCTGGTTTCTCTGCATCAGGTCTTTTCATGTACATAAATACATGTCCCTCTTAATGCACTAAACATACTCTTTTTTGCTAACAACGGGACTCTTTAACAACTGTAAAATGTGAGCTTGTCATCTTTTTAGCTCAGCATCTCAACTTCCATACCCACAGAGTTTCTTTTCCTGGCAATCACTGATAGTTGACTCTACTTTTAAGAGCAGAGGGCACGTGCAGGGCAGGATACAGAGAACTGAAAAACTTATCTTGCATGTCTCTGTTTTATTTTAAAATTAATGATTTAGTTAAAAACGTTGTGGATTTAAGCCAGCAGTATGTGTGATGCAGCATCAAGCTTGGATAATTGCCTTTTGTTTGCTTTGTGGTGTGAGGCTTGCTAATGATAGTCCTAATTTTGTGACTTTCATGCCTTCATGCTGTCGTAGCAAGCAAAATCAGATCAGTGATGACGTGAGTGACCACAGCTTGAAAAGCCTTGGCTTTTTCAGCTTTAAATCAAACATTTGCAGTTGTGTGCATCATAGAATTGTCTAGGTTGGAAGGGACCTTTAAATCATCTAGACAAGAAGATTTTTCTTTTCTGTTGTGCCAGATCAGTAGAGCACGGATCCTTTTAACAAGTTAAAGGAATCTTGCCTTGGGTTTTTGTATCTTGGGCTGTTTTCACTTTTGTTTCTCTAGCCCTTTTACTCAGGGGGGGAAATCTTACTGTTTTTCCCCATCACTTCATATGTGTAATGGTAAAAGAACTTCCGGAGGACACCACTGTGCTGGGTTTTAACACGGATCTCAGCTCTGAATGGCTTGGATTAAAACTACTGCTTAAGGTTATGAAAAAAAACCAGTTTTAGATGTAAGGAATTCATATCAGAAGCAGGTGCTGCAGAGTTTTTTTTCGTGATTGCCGTTGCAGGCACTTTCTCTAGGTACAAGCTCAGACTTGTGTAACAAACCCAACTCACCCAGAGGATGAGGTGAGCATTTAGGGGCCAGATTCCGGACACTTCACGTGGGGAGTCACGTGCCTGCAATGTGTTTGTGTGGAGTTAAACTTTGAATTCAGAGTCCCAAATTGCGGGGATATGGTTGGAGTTGAAGTGGTGATTCTTTGTGCCAGCTGTAAAATTGTCAGCCTTGGGTCTCGGGTCATCCGGGTGGGAGGTGGGGAGGGGTATGATTTTGACTTTATTAACATAAATGGCTAAAGTAATCAATCTGAATTTGCAGGTAAAAGATTTAGTTGCTAGGATATATGGGAAATGGCAAGATAGGATACAAACCACTCGGCCTACTCAGGTATTGTAATGAAACCTTTTTCTCTCTTTTCCTATTGCTGGGTGCATTTAACTCATTTTTTTAGCATTTGGAAATTGCATAGTCTTTTAAAGAGTTGGTTTTTTTTCTTTTTTAAATGGCACAGCTGTGGAATACACTTAGATGTATTAGAGTAGATCTTAATTAAAATTCTTACTTTGCTGGCTTCATTAAAACCAAGATTTCACCTTTATCCTTCAAGTGCTGGTTTTGTAAATGGCTTGTGTAATACACTAAAATGCTAACACGGAGTCAAGTCACAGGGTCTGACTCTGATTATGGTTATTAGCAGATGCTTGGAAAAGGATGTTGGGGCAGGAATGCAGTGGTAGACCTCCTGCTGTGGTCTGGTGCTGTGTGACACTGAGACCATTTGAGTCCAAGGCTCTATCCACATGGTGTTTAATGGCTCTTGATAACTACTCCCCCTTTGAATGTGTCAAATTTCACGCAACGATTAGGAAAAGGCTTCCATGCTCTGTAAAAGTATGCAGTAGTAAATAATGTCATGATTAGTCTCTCATTAATATTTGCCCTGGTGGAATAGGTGGGTAATTTCTGCTGATATCCAGGGTTGAGAGCTGTTTCTTCCAGTCGAGGGTTGTAATGCAATCAGACCGACTGTTTGTCCTGTCTTGGAATATAAACCTCAGCTTTCCAGTAACATAGTTTACTGCTTACATAAAATTTAAATTATGCATATATGCTTAGTATTGATTTCGGTTAAAAATTGTGTAATCAACTGTTTGTCTGTAAAGACTATTAATCGCTCCTAGCAATGAGCGAAAAAGACGTAATTTGTAGCGTGTGTGATATTTCTCATTATAGAGGGGGAGAGGAATTAGTAACATGTGGCTGCAGAAGCTATTTAGCAATGGATGAAAGTTGATAAAAATGCAGTTCTTTCCGAGTTGTTTTTTCAGAGCTATTTGGGGTTGATCCCCGCATATTGGGGAAACTGGCAAGTGTTTCAGAATAAAATTCTAGGGATTTACAACATGTTGTAGTGATCTCAAGTGAAGCATTTGCAGACTCTACTCTTCTGTCATTGGTTTTCTGACTTGGTTACTATTTTGTTTTTACTCTTCAGGGAAAACTGCATGACTTCTGGGAACCAGATTCATGAAACCTCGCCTAGTTCAGGGAAAATAACAGAAAAACTCTGAAACCAAGGAAGAAGTAGAATGAATGGAGCTTCACCTTGGTCAGAACAGAAGAAATCAGTCACCTGAGTTAGAAGTTGAGCTTGATTCAGGAAAATAGTAGGAACACAAGAAGCTAATTTGATTAACATTGTTTTTAATACAAATACAGTAATTCTGAAGTGGGTAAACTGAAAAAAAAAAAAAACAAACCAAAAAACAAACCCAAAAAAACCCAAACCAAAAACCACCCAGCTATTTCTACAGCCCTATCTGAATTGGCTAGAAATATTTTATCGTATTGAAACCTGAGGGAAGCTTTCTTGTTCTCGTTGTTAATCACAACAGTTCTTTGAAAACCATATGTACCTGTTTTCTTCCCAGCACACACCTGCAAGCGTTGTTTTGGGATGGCTGGGAAAGAGCTGCCCCGTGACATTGAATGTGAGCTCAGAAACAGCGTTAGACCCTCCCCTGTTGCCAGCAGGCGAGGAGGAGATGGTTCAGAACTGGGGTGAGTAACAGAACTGCCTGCACACCTTAATCTGCAAAGCAGAACTGGTGTGACCATCCGATGTCTCTAAAACATAAAATATGGCAGTTGCATGTGAGCAATTGGTTGCTCTCGTGTTGGTTTGAGGGTGGAAACGGAGCTGAAGAGTGGCTGTGCCCAAACAGGTTAAACGGAGGCTTCTTTCCTCTGTGGTTGTGTTTTATCCAGTAACAAAATAGAATTTGTTATGACAGTGATGTGTTCATTTTAACTGAACTTCCTCACCTTCCGACATTATTTCTGCAGTGGATATGACTGCACGGGAAGCCTTTCTATAAGACCAAGTTACAGATGAAATCTTCTTACACCAGTACTGTTGTTGTAAGTGCTTTTTTAAAGAAAGAAGCATAATTGTTATCTGGCTTCAGCACTTTCTCTAAAGCGAGAAAATACTAATTCTAAAATAGCAGCTCTGGAGATTGGAGGAGCTGAGCGTTTGGCCCGTGCGTGTAAAAGCTGTGGGTGCCGTAGGAGGTCTGCGGTCCTTTGGATGTGTGCAAAGCTCCAAGAGCTGCTTGTGAAATAACCAGAGGAAGATGCGGGTCTCCTTCTGCGCTCTCCGTGCAAATGCCATTATTTCAATCTTACACTGTGGTTTTTTTCTGTAGGACGTGTGTGTATATATGAAGAGAAAGTTTAAAATACTGAGTAGAAGCACCAGCTGGTGCTTAACAAGCGAGATTTTTTAATAATACCAACATGTGTGTTTTATAATACTGTTTCCTTTTAATTTTTGTAGATTACTGTCTTGTCTTGTATGGTGAATTTCCTACAACTTTTCAAGATGAGAATGTAAAATAAGGCTTAAAAAAAAACAAAAACCACCCACATTCAGATTTAATTATGTATATTTCATATAAAGGAACTGCTACAGGATGGGCACACATCTTCTAGGGAAGGTGTCTTATTTGCAAATTCATATTAAATGTTTTGTCTTTCATTTCAAGTGTTGGAGACTCAGCCTGAGACTGCTGTGGCTCCGTGCCCTTCACAGGGTAATCAGCTTATCTTCCTTCAAACAGAAGTTTATGCTGCTGGCATTGTCCGGGGGGGGAGGAGGAGAAAATCCCTTTTTTTTTTTAATCTCAACATATTATTTAAAAATTGGAAGAATCTACCTCAAAGGGTATCTTTTGTTTTTGGCAATAGAACTGCTTTACAAAAAAAAACCCAAACAAACAAACAAAAAAAAACCAACAAAAAAACCCAACCAAACAAAAAACCACAGTGGTATACAGGTATGGAAATGCTTTCCTTTTCTCAGCCTGGCTCCGATAGCGGATGGACCTTCCCTCTGGTAGCAGTTGCTTACTCTGTTGAATATATTGTATGTAATTTTATTAATGATTATATTTCTTCCTCGCTAATGTTGTATAAAGTTTGAAAATCTTGCAGAATGTTTACTGTATGTAATGTGTATATATTTTTCTTACCATGTAAAGTGTAAGTTGCTGTCGTGTATATTTTGGAGAAGGAAAGGGGGAGGGGTTTAGATGAACAGCTTTTGTACTGCAGTTCAAGCACATTGAAACTGCTGGGGTGTTTTTTTTTTTTTTTTCCAGATGAAATAACCACTTTGATATTTACTTTTTATTTAATAAGAACAAATAAAACCAGACATGCTTTTCTAATTAAATGTCCCCGGACGAAACGGGCACGCCTCAGCTCTGTCTCACAAAAAAAAAAATAATAACAGTGGGTCCTATTTTGGTCTCGGGGCCACACACACGTTGTAGTTTTTTGGGCTTGCAGCTGAGGAGCCTACTATAAATGGAGAAAGTCATTCCTAGCGTGGCCAGCCCTGTGTTTCCATGCCGAACATCCTGGCATTTTCCCCCCCTCTCTCTCTTTCTCTCCCCCTTCCCGCTTTGTCCGGACTTTTCTTCCATCTGTTTGTTGTTTTTTTTTTTAGCTGAGGGGTAATTCCCCGGTTGCTGGAGGTGGGTTGAACGGGAGCTCAGTGGTATCCGTACGGAGACCATCCCGAGGAGCCTTGGCAAGGGACGCTGATCCCGGCGCTGCTTGGGGACTCCTGGAAATGAAATAGTGACCCTGCAGCCGGTGTGGTTTTATGCAGACTCTTTTGGTGGCCCCCAGCCAGGAGCTGCGTGGCTGGGAAGAGGCTGTTGGCACAGGGAACGTCCTTACGGCTTGGGTTGATTGTCTTCAGATAAGAATTTTTTTTTTTTTTTTTTGCACTGAGGTTTTTGTCTGTTGGTATTACGCTGGCTGTATTAAGAGCCATGTTATCTCATTTCTTGTGAAATTAGGTGCACTTTATCGCAGTAATCACAGACACACATAAAAAAAAAATTAAAGGCTGGCTATAAAATATACCTTGGTGTCTCTGCCTTTTTTTTTTTGTCTTATTTTTTGCTAAGCCTCTGTATGGCTTAAAAATAATAATAGTAAAAAAAATAAACCTGCCAGGGGTGGTGTTTGCACATCTCCTGCTCTCGCTGTGGAAGTTGGTAATGGAGGGGGATTTCAGAGGCGATTAACGACTCGCAGGTAGCTCTGGCTGAAGGTCAGGAGGACACGGATGCTCCATTGATGTGGTGGCTGCAGGAACTCTCTGAAGGCCCCGGCGCTGGCGGATGAGCTTGAGAGAATAATCTTTGGGGGGGGGGAAGAGAAAAAAAAAAAAAAAGCAAAGCAGATGAGTGGAACAAACACCTCCAGTGTGCTCTTCTTCCCTGCCGAGCAGCTGCTGGGATTGCCTCGTGGGAGGGTTTGAGAGGTGGAATCCATGAGAGGATTTTCCAAGGTGGAAAAAAGACCTTTTTAATAACGAGGGTTGGCTACTGCGGTGTTAATTTTCCCAGCACAGACGAGCCAGGCCTGTCTCCATCAGAGGAGCTCGTGCTTAGCATGGTCTAGCAGCCAGCTCCGAGTCTTCAGAGGGTGACCTAGCCCAGGGGTGGGCTGTGGGCGCTGGAGACCACGCTGCCTCTTGGAAGGTCAGGCAGATGCTTCCAGGCAGTTGGGTTACAGAGAAGATCCTCCTGCCGACCCCATCACTAGCAGGAGTGCTTCAACCCACAGTATTAAGGCTGGTTTTGTATGTTTAGGTTTCTTCTTTACTCTGATTTTAGTGATTGTGGGACTTTTGTTTTCCACTGGAAGGGACAAATTGGAAAGGGTGCTGCTGGAGGTGACCCTCCTAATTCTTCTGGGGACCCGGTCCTTGGGCTCATGAGCTCTTGAGAAACCAGCTTGCCCAAAGTTTCCCAGTGGAAAACAAAGTTCCCCAGCAACTTGTGGCACTGGTGTGTTGAAGCTGGTTTCAGGGTCCCAAAAAGAGGACAGGCTCCCGGGACTGGCCGGGCGCTGTGTGTGGAACCAGCCTCAGAAGAGGGTGATGAGCTTGTAGGAGCCTTGAGGGGCTGCTGTGGGATCCACCCTTGGAGCTCAGATGGGGCTGCCCGGAGCGGCCGGACAATCATTAATGGATTTAGCTCATTCCTTGTGGTTTAAGCTATCAGAACACTCTTAATGACATTCAAATTGCCCTTTTCCCATCTTTTCCCCCCTCGGGCTGTGAAATACCTCGGTGTTTTGCCAGCTTTTCGGCTGGGGCCCCTTCTTATCTCAGTGTTGAAAGGGGCTTTCGGCGCGGGGGCTGCCGAGGAGGGGGAGGATCCTGGAGAAAGTAAATTCCTCGAAGGGCTTCTCCTTGCGGAGGTGCTTTTAGTTTTTCCCTGGCTGCTGCTTTTTCCAGCCAGCCCTTCCTCGCCTTTGCAATTAAGGAATTTGAAAGGGAATAATTTATCCGCCATCAAAAGCAGGGCTGAGGTGGTGAGAGAAGAAAAACACTTGCATCTTCCTACCTTGATATTTTGGTCTGGGTGCTGAAAGCCGCTCCCCATCCTTCCGGCTGTATTCTGCTGGCGAGGGTATATTTCCAGGTGACTTTTTTTTTTTAATATATATTTAATTTATTTATTTTTAAGCAGCGTTTGGATGTGTTTTTTGAAAGCCTGCCCTGGTTCTCTGCCTGGGGTTTCACCTTCAGCTTCCCTGCTGCCTCCCAGTTCCCCGTGGGGAGGTCACAAGGGAGGGGATGGAAACTGGAAGCGTTCCCTTCCTTCCTTTGTCATCAAGGTCTTCACCATCAGCCCCGGGGGGAGACCTCCAGCTTCTCCAGGCAGGTTTGGCCGGTGGGGTGTGTAGGGAAGGGCCACGGGACATGGGGGCCACGCTCACACCCCACTTCCTCCCAGCCCTTCCCTTTGGAAGCCGGGCGAGCGATGCTCCTTCCCTCTCCCAGAGAAGAGCAAAAAGGGGTAAATAGATATTTATTATTATTTTTTTGCTGCTTTTGTGCCCTCCTTTCGCCGGAGGGCTCGGCTTGCTGGCTCCATGGCTTTGCTCTCGGGCTCCCTTCTCCCAAACCCTGCTTGGAGATGGAAGTCCTGCCTCCTGGGGTGCAGGCAGGAGAAGAGGGGGTGCCCTTCACTCTCCGGGCTGCCCTTGGAAAAAAAATAGCATCTTCAAGCTGCCGTGCTCGGCAGCGGGGAGGGGATGGCTGGGCAGTCAGTTTTGTGCTTTTATTCACGCTGCAGGCTTTTATAAAGGCAGGGTAAATTTGGGAGGGCACGGTTCGGGCTCTGGGGGACATTGACCTGAGAGCAGGTCCCCAGCCTGGCCCTCCTGCCCGGGGGGAGGCCTGCCAGCTGGGGATGCTGAGATGCCGCGCTGCCCATCAGCTCTCCTCCCCGTTTGTGGGGCGCTGCCTGCCCTCCCCCGTGTACTAACCTATTTTTATTTTCACTATTTTGGGCTCCAGCATTGTTATGGTAAAGTTTGCACAGCACTAAGGTGTTTTTTTTTTTTTCCCCTCCGGTTGATTTTTCTCTTATTAGCCCATTTTTAATTTTTTTTTTTTTTTTTTTATTTTTTTCATGCCCTCATTCTGTTTTTCCCTGCAGTAGGCGAGCACCGTTTGCTGAGAAAACTGTGTCAACCTTCCTCGTAATGAAGAGTCTGGCAGGAGCGAGCGGCGACGAGTCCTTCTGGGGATGATGCTTCCAGTTTGGAGCTGATGGAGAGCCTGGGAGCCGGGGATACGGGGATGCTCTCCAGCTGAGCCGGGCAGGGAGCAGGAGCAGTGAGTACCCCCGGGGTACACCTCGGCTGGGGGGATTTTAAACTCTTGTCCTCTCGAAAAGCGGCTCCGGGAATGGGTAAAAATCTGAATTATGTCACGGGTTGAGGCCATCGGGAGGGAATCTGTGTGTGTGTGTGTGTGTGTGTAGGAATAAATCACGGTGCCTTTACGCCGGCTGCGTCTCTCCAGCTCGGAAAGAGTTGTGATGTGGGAAAGTAAGACGGAGAAGCTCGAGAATGAAATGAAATGAGGCCTTAAAAAAAAAAAAGAAAAAAAAAAGGGGTAAATAGGGAGAAGTCGTTGAATGCTGCTCTGTAATTTGGCCTCAGACTCGGCAGTTCTTTTATTAGCAGGAAGGCTCCACGCGAGCAAAAGGAGACAGGGGCTGGGGATCCATCCACTTGCCTCAGGATGCTGTGGATGCTGAAAGCTTAGAGATTCAAAGAGCGTTTCGCGGCAGAAAAATCCATCAGGGTCTATGAAATCAAAGCAGCCACCTCTGGCTGAGAGAGCTTCTGGCTACTGATCCCTGGGGGGGGAGAGGGAGTGTGCTGGGGGAGGACGGGGGACCCCCAGGTGTCCCTCCTCCTCCTCTGCCCCCCCAAAGTGCTGCTCGGATTTTGGGCCAGCGGATGGGCTGCCTCTGTGCTTTATGTTGAGTGGCTGAGGGGTTTCACGTCGTGCCTTCTCGCAGTTTCCAAGCCATCTGTTGTGTCCACAGTCGTGTCTCCCTGGCTCCTGAGTCAGAAGGTGCTCTTGATGGCACCCCCAGCCCTTGCTCAGGGGGAGCCTGGCGTGGTGTAAGGACTGAGATGTCTCGTGGGGCTGGAGGAAACCCAGTGACTGGGTTTTTTTTGATCTTTCTAATGACGCTGCAAGCGAGACTGGGAAAACAAGTTGTGTGGTTGAGGAGCTCCAGGAGAACACACTGACACCCAACCAACCACTCACCAACACTGACCTTCCTCTCCCCTCCCACCCCATCCGCAGATGTTTTCAGCTGGTGGCAAGGATGAAAATAAGAGCATGTGAGGAGACTTTTTTTTTTTAAAGAGTCCTTCCTAGGTGGTATCTTCCATATCCAGCTTTTCCCCCCTTTCCAGCTGCTGTGTCAGATTTGCCTCTTGGGGGCAACCTCACCCCATTCCGGCTGGGAGCGTGGCTTCTGGCCCCACAGAGAGGGAAGGGAGTTCAAGGTGTTGGGGGGAAGATGATGACTCACTGCCATGATCCTTTCTTATCACATCGTTTTGGGGCGACCGAGGTCATTAAGGAAAGCCGTCGAGGTTGGCTGTTGGTGGCTTTTAAGAAAGGATGCCATCCCTTCTTGAAGGTGGCTTTCCAGGTTTGGAGTCCTTCCAAGTTTTTCCTGCCCGGCTGTCTTTGGCAGAGAAGGAGGGTGGCCTGGAAGGACGTGTGTTTAATGGATAAATGTGTGTAAATGTGCACGAGGAAGATTGACAATGACCTCCCTGCTCTTCTTTTTGCCCGGGATGCCCTGGACTATCGTTAAACCTATCAGCCCTGGGGTTGCTCTCACTGGTTTATAGGGGAGATAGGGGAAATTATTGCCCCAGCCCCATGTTCTTAGGGAGGCATCTCGTACAAACCCCATCCACAAATAACCCTTTGCAGTGATTTAAAGGGCGTTGAGGTACAGGGTGGAATAAAGGCAGCGTTATTTGTGCTTCGTGGTGCTGTGGTTTCCTAAAGGCACTTTACAGGCTGATGTGAGATGTGACCCACAGAGCTGCTTGTTTCGTGCCTGCAGCGCTCCCGTGTCCTTCTTACCCCCGAGGGTCAGGAATGACAAGAATTAAACGATGCTGACGGGTCGTCTGGCAAACCCCCCCCCCGCTCCCTCGCCTGGGACGTGTGTCCTTGCAAAGGAGCAGCTCGGTGACATTGCTGGCGCAGGGTGGCCTTGGCGTCAGACGCGGGGACGGATCGATTTATCCCTGTTCCTCCCCCCCTCCCCTCCCCAAAATGCAGGGGTGCAGCTGGGGCTGGGATGGGGGGGGGGTTGGCCCAAGCCCAACGCAGGTGGGAACCCCCCTGGGAAAACACCATCCATTCACCCACCCTGGAGCTTCAGGGGGTGGCCCAAAAGAGGGGTGTAGGGCTCAGCAGCCTGTCCCTGCCCCATGAAGGACTGAGTCAGCCCTGCTCCTGGCTCCAGCCAGCCTGGGGGCTCCAGCACTCGCCCTGCCGGCCTCCACACTGTCCTTCTTAATAGCTCCCTCCTCTTCTTGCTTTGTTTTGTTGTGGGTTTGGTTTTTGGTTTTTTTGTTTTTTTTTTTCATCAAGGTAAATTAGCTCTATGACTACGCAGGAACACGGATCAAAGGAATTCAGCTGACTTCTCTGAGCCTACCCTTTGTACTTAGAGATGCTGAAGCCACCAGGAGGTGATGGATGCAGCTCCCCCCGCCCCCCCTCCGCTCAGAAAACACCTGAGGGCAAAAAAATGCTTGTTAAGGCATCTCACCGCAGCTTCCCAAAATCTGATGATGTAGGGGGAAAAAAAAAATTAAAAAAAAATATATAGTGAAGCTTTGGAATACATTAACTCAGTTGAACGCTACAGGGAGAGGGTACCAGCGAGAAGCAAATCCATTCCCAGAGGCTGTAGAGAAATTTCACTTGACTCGGAGCTTCAGAGCAAGGTTGGCTCCACTTTGGAAGAGTCATGTCATGTCCCACCTGCAGGATTTAACGCTGGGCATTTGAAATGCTCTGCGAATCTAAAGAGCCCACCAAAAACCTTCTCCCGAGGAGATCTTAGAGGAACCTTGGGCTGATGTGGTGCTCTCCGTGGGTTAACCCAGAAAAAAAAAAAAAGAAAATCATGGGAAGGGTAAGATTCTGGTCACAGGGAGGCAAAAATTAGCGTGTAATGAATGCTGGGCTGCTTTGGGGACATGTGCTGATAGATGTGTTGTTAGGAGGGAGATGTTTCCATGGCAAAGCCATCATCCTAAGCGGCACTGTAACTCAGCAGAGATGCGGTGGTGGCCCCGGGGACCATCTTCCCGGTCCTTCCAGAGGAGGTGGGAGTGTGACGGCCCCGGGAGGGGGCGGGTGGGGGGGATGAGGGCAGCTCGTGGTGATGCTCCCCACGCCGTGCCCCTGCGGCAGCGCCGGCGGGGCTGTCGGCTCAGCGGTTTTTCAGTCCCTTCCCACTTTGAAAAGAAAACTGCGACAGAAGATGGGCTCGAAATAGCTCGTTTTATCTCAGCAGCCAAATAGCTTGCTCTGAGCGTCGTTGTCACTCAGGCTAAATTACTTTGAGACGTTTTTAATGACCGGGTAAGGCTTTTCAGCTGCGCGCTCTGCGGCACCCTGCTGGGGGGAGAGTCTATCTGTGGAGACCAAGGGCTCGGATGTGGTGGTGGTTCTTCCTGAGGTTTCTTTGGCTTTTAGCGTTTGATACGCAACTCCCCGCGGAGGAGATCCCTTCAGCTAAATTTCCAGCTACGAGCTCTTTCCTTTCGCATAAGGGGATCCGTTTCCAAACGTGGCTGCGTGTGGAGCAGCGGGAGGTCGGGGATGTAGAGGAGAAACTCCAGGAGATGGGAGGTGACAGTCCAAACCCCGGCTGACGTTACCGGGGGGGCTGGAGGGATTTTTCCCCCCCGCCGTTTGTTGCTCCCACCTTTCATTCCGCTCGCGATGCAGGGCACGGAGAGAGCTGGGATTTGCGAAACGCTCCCGACGGGAACGCGGTTTGCGACACCAGCCAGGCTGGCCCCCCCGGATCCCTCTTTCTGGGGCTGGCAAAGCTTTCACGTTCCTCCCCGAAGGCAGCTTTTAAGCCGCTCGCCGGGCTTTTGCAGCGTTTCTGGGAGATGTATTTTTAAATCCGAGCTCATAAATGTTGGAAGCTCCTCTCCTTCCCCCCACCCCCTCGCCCCTATCCCAGTGTCAGTGGGATGGATGTGCCCGGCTCTGCTTGCCAGGGCTTTGCCTGGGCACGGGGGGTTATTTACTGCCCTGTTTCTTCTGGTTCCTTCTCGGTGGCAGCGGTGGGATTCGGTGCCTGGGAAAGAGGGGGGGTCAGCTGGGCTCCAGGCAGGAGCAGGCAGGGCTGGGGAGGGGTGGTTTGGGCAGGGAGGCTCGGGTGGCCAAAAAGTGAAGCTGTGGGGATGTGGATCCTGGCTGGTGGGTGCCGGGGGCTGTTACACCCTCCTGGGTTAGCTCTGGGGGGTGCAGGTCAGCTCACCCCAAAAGGCAGGTTGTAAAACCCACGGGTGTTGCCCCCCCAGCCCTCATGCACCCCCATGGACACGTGTTGCTGGCTCTCAGCAGTGTGTGCCAGCGACCCACCACGCAGGGGGCTGCAGAAGCACAGGGAGAGACAGCCCCCACCCCTCACCCCTTGCTCCCTGGCCAGGCTGAAGCCCTCCTGCTGGGATGGTGGGCAGGGGGGTTGCTGGTGTCCAGCTGAGCCAGCCCCTTCTTGGGGTTGGACTCGACAATCTCAAAGGTCCCTTCCAACCATCAATATTCCGTGATTCTCCTGGGGCTCTGCCTCACCTGCAGCCACCGTGGTCCCGCTCCTGCCCCATAGGTGGGATGAGACCCCCACGTTGAACCCCAAAACACCACCCTTGCCTCTCCCACGGGATTCCCAGCAGCTGCAGGCTTTCCCCCCCCCACCCCCCCCATGCTGCAGGAGCATCCCGCAGCAGCCCTACCCGGTTGAAAGGCAGGTCAGGAGCCTGCCCCCCCGCCCCCCCCGCAGTCTCGCCAGCCCTTCCCCGCAGGTGTGCAGCCAACAGATCCCCAGCCAAGGGAGCTGCTTTCCACCGGCTCAGGGAGAGGTTTGCAGACGAGCAGCCCGAACCCCCCCCCCGGCTCCCCGTGCGAGTGCCTGCCCCCCGTGAACCCCCCGTGCATCTCTGGCAGCCGGGCTTGTGGGAACAGATCGGAGGCCGCTGTGACTCAGCTGCTTCTCCCCTGAGAAAATCCACCCTGGCACCCCTGCTCGGCTCCGGGGACAACCTCCATCAGCGAACGGCCTCGGGCAAACCATCCCCATTTCCACTGCCAAGCACTTGGGGGGGCGGGGGGAAACCCACCATCTGATCTTGCGGGAAGTCGGGGCAGCAACGCCGCTGCTGTACTGAGATAGGGGGGAAAAAAACCCCTCATCCTGACCCAAAACTGAGCCCTGAGCTAAAGTGGCTGCAGCAAGGGCTGGCTGGTGGGGCTGCCTTCTGGCCTGCCCCAGCTTTTTTCCTTCTCCTTATAACTTTCTCAGAGAAATTCCTCTGCCGTTGTAATTTTCCTTGCTGGCTCTCAGCCCAAAGAAACAGTGGTTTGGAAAGTTTGCTCAGTGACTCGAAGGGAAGAGGCTCCCGAGCCTCTCATGCTCTGTGCCCGCTGGAATATTGTTTGGTTGTTTTTTTGTTTTTTTTTTTCCCCCCCCGGGGCTAATCTGTGGAGCATCACGCTTGGCTTGAGGAGTCCGTGACGCTCTCGAGAAGCAAAGCTAAGCCTGGTGAGTGTGTGCTCAGCTGCTGGGACGCCCCGAGTGCCTCCTCCAGGCATCACCCGTGGCTTTTTCCTGCTCTTTTCCTTGATGCAGCGCTGCTGGACCGCCCCCCCCAGCCTGGGCAGAGCTGGTCCTGGGGTGGGCAGAGGGGACCGCTGTGATGGGGGATGCTGGAGCAGTGAGACCCACCCTGAGGTGTGGGGCTGGGGTGCTCCCCGATGGGTTTTTCTTCCCGTGGAGGCAGGCAGAGCGGTGAGGCTGGTCCGGCAGCGTGGTTGAAGGACGGAGGAGAAAGGCTGGTTCGCTCGTCGTTGCTTTCTCCTGTCAAAAGAGAAAAAAATTACCCGTTTTTCTGCCGGTGGTTGTGACGTTTACAACGCGCCTCTCGGCACGGTGCGGGCTGGCACGGCTTTAGGATGAGTTTCACAACTCTTTTGTGGGTTTCATAAATCCCCAGCTCCTGGAGTGCTGTGATTTTGTAACTCCTGGCTTTCAAAGCAGCCTGGAGAGCAGAGCTTGAAGTGTGTGTGTGAGTGTGTGTGTGTGTGAGTGTGTGTGTGTGTCTGTGCCACCCCGCTGCCGTGGTGTGTGTCTCTGCCAGCACATTTCCAGTTTCCTGCTGGCTGTTACCCGATCCTGAGAAGCTGTTTGTATTTCTGCTGCCGTGATCCATAATGAAACCCTCTTCCTGGCCAAACCTGCTTCCCAGGGATGGGAACGGGGCCACACAGCGCTGGGGAGGGCAGGGGTCTCCCACCAGCCTGGGGTATCCCCTGTGGTCCTGGCCATGAACTTAAGAGGGGCAAGGGGGCTGGAGGGGGCTGACGGGGCTGCAGGGAGGGTGGGGGGGTCCCTTGTGTCCTGGGGTGGCAGCGGCTGCCAAAGCAGACAATGCCTAACCCCCAGCAGAGCCCGAGGCACGGCGGTGACATGCATTAAGCAACGTAATGAACATCACCTTGTGCTGCGATGGGGTTCCCCATGTCCCCCCCCCAAGGAAGGCTGGAGAGATGTCTCTTGCTGTGGGCAAGAGGTTGGGGCAGGGAGGACCTGGCTCTGAGCTGCAACCTGAGCAGGTCGCCGGCCCCCGGGCTCGGGGCTGGGGCAGCACGTGTGCTGGGAGAGCTGATCCGCGATAATCCCATCAATATTTCACGGCGCTGTGGCCCTGTTATAATTCCTCTCGTCATCTGGGATGCCGGCCGGGAGCCGGGGTGCGGCGCCAAGTGAAACAGGAGAGCTGCCGTGGCTTCAACTGGAACAACCGGAATCCTGCGTCCAGTTCTGGGCTCCCCAGTTCAAGGGAGACAGGGAACTGCTGGGGAGAGTCCAGCATAGGGCAACAGAGATAATGGAGGGGTTGGAGCATCTCCCTGATGAGGAAAGGCTGAGGGAGCTGGGACTCTTCAGCCTGGAGAAGAGAAGGCTGAGGGGAGACCTTATATGTGTTTACAAGTTCCTAAAGGGTGGGTTGAAGGAGGATGGAGCCGGACTCTTTCCAGTGGTTCCCAGGGACAGGACGAGGGGCAACGGGCA
>JAOTQQ010000002.1:24510627-24521042 GCA_026546715.1 Gallinago undulata | reverse complement strand
TTAGAGCCATGGGTTAGTGATGGTTTTTATCAGAGTGAGGTTGATGGTTGGACTGGATGATCTGAAAGGTCCCTTCCGACCCAGACAGTTCTGCGGGCCTGCGATCCCCGCCGAGGGAGATGCAGGATGTGCGGGGGGGACAGCGCAGGGCCCAGCTCCCCTCTCTGCCGCCTCTGCCCTCCTCCTCCTCCTCTTCCTCCTCCTCTTCCTCCTCGGGACGGGCTGGCCGCGCCGCCGGCAGCGGGGCCTCCCTCCGCGCTCCGGCAGGGGGCGTGCGGGGCGATGCGGGGCGGCTCGGCGGGGCCGCGCACAAGCCGGGCTGCACCGCACCGCACCGCACCGGGGCCGGGCCGCCCCGCACCTGCTGCGCCGCCGATCAGAGCAGCACCGCACCGTACCGTACCGCACCGCACCGCACCGCAGCAGGCAAGTGGCGGGGAGACGCGGGAGGGGACGGGCGCCGGTGCGGGGTGCGGGTCCGCAGGGCCGGCAGTGCGGGGTCTGGGCGCCGCGTCCGCGGGCGGGATCCGGATAAGCGGGGTGCGGGGTGCTGCGGGCTCAGGCAAGGGCTGGAGGGGGGGTAGGGGGGGTGGATGCTGCGGGGGCTGGGTCCGCAGAGCAGCGTCGGCGTTGCCGGGTCTGAGCGCTGAGTCCCCAGGCAAGGTCGGGGGGCGGGGGGGGGGGGGGGTGGGGTGCTTGGGTGCTTGGTCCGGCTCCACAGGCAGGATCTGGGGGGCTGGATCTAGGTGGTGGGTCCACAGGCAGGATCTGGGGTGCTGGATTTGGGTGGTGGGTCCACAGGTAGGATCTGGGGTGCTGGGTGCGGGTGCTGAGTCCACAGGCAGGATCTGGGGTGCTGGATGTGGGTGGTGAGTCCCTTGCTAAGGACCTGGAGTGCGGGGTTTGGGGTGCTGAATCTGGGTGCTGAGTCCACAGGTAGGATCTGGGGTGCTGGATCTGGATGGTGGTGAATCCACAGGCAGGTTCTGGGGTGCTGGATCTGGGCAGTGAGTCCACAGGCAGATTTGGGGTGCTGGATCCAGGCAGTGAGTCCACAGGCAGATTTGGGGTGCTGGATCCAGGCAGTGAGTCCACAGGCAGGTTCTGGGGTGCTGGGTGCGGGTTTTGGGCGCACAGGCAGGGTCCAGAGAAGGAGGAGCAGGGGTCTGACCTGCTGGGGTCAAACTCCCGGGAATGATGCCTGGGGGAAACGGGGAGGCAGGATAGGGTTCAGGGGAGGTCTGACGCAGGGGTGACGAGCTGGAGGGGGGGTGGGGACATGCAGGGTCAGCTTTCTCTGGGGAGGTGTGGGGTGAGGTGGGGCTTGGGGACCTGGGCAGGAATGACAGGGGACATTGTTGTGGGGGTGAAGAAGATGATGATGATGAAGATGATGAACTGCAGCCAGACAGGGCACCGGCTCCTTGGGGGGGGGGGGAGGGAGGGAGGGCTAGATACAGCCCCCTCCTTCCCAGTCTGCAGGGATGAGGACTGCTAGTGGCATCTGGGGAGGCTGAGTGATTCCTGGGGGCAGCTGGTGGTGGTGCAGGACAACCCTTTTCCTCCCCCCCAGCCCCTTCCCCTCGGGTGGGATGTGGTTTGGCTAGCCCTGGCTCCTTGGGACTCATCCCCTTGGGATGCATCCCTGGGGGGGGGGGCTGAGGATGCTCCGGCGGGGAGGGGACAGCCTTGTGCCCTGGGGGCTTGTCTGCCTTGGGGTCGAGCTTCGTATCTGCTGCTCCAAGGGCAGGAGGGACCAGCTGTGCAGCCAGGCAGCACGGGGGTTTGGGGGTGTCTTTGCCCTCCCCCCCAGCACCCAGGAGGGTCGGTGGCTCACCCCTGGCCTTTCCAACAGAGCATGAGGTGGGCGAGGGAACCGTGAAAGGGCTCTTCAGGTGCCAAGAAATTAACAGCCTCCAAAGACAAAGAGACTGCCCAAAATGGATGAAGAGCACAAAGTCCCCCCTCAGAGGCAGGGAAATTATTAATAACAGCGATGGCTTTTTTTTTTTTTTTTTTTTTGGTGCTGTTTGGGCCTACCCACCCTGGGCTCTGGCTGCTTTCACACCCCCCCCACCCCTCATCAAACCCCTGGGGGGTGGCCATGACGATGCCACACGCGTGTCCTTGGAGGGGGGAGGATGCATCTCTGCTTCATCTCGCTTTAGCTGGGCTCGCTCTGCCCGGAGGGACGAGGGGCAGGGAGTTGGTGTGTCCCCCCCCTCCCCAGCACACTGTGATCCCTATCTTGACTTTTTGTGTTGCAACCGGAGGGGGTAAAAAAAAAAACCCCAAACCACCAAAACCCCAACAACCCTTTCGGTTCTTGCAGGTGAGGGTTTTGTGTCATACGGTTGTTCTTCCTCCCCCTCCCCCCCCCCGCAGCCTTTTCCAGTATCCAATTGAACCTTTCACCACTTCCCCCCCCCCCTAAAGGAATGCAGTGGGTTTGCTGGAGTTGGGAGGTTTATTCGGCAAATCTGGCAGGTCGTGTGCTGGGGGGGGAAAAAAAGCATCCTGGGGGGAAAAGAAATGCATCCAGGGTGGGTGAGGGGGGGGTAATGGGGGGGTTCTGCCGGCTCCCCGGTCGGGAGGGCAGCGGTGGGTGCGGTGGGGACGCGGTGCCAGCCTCGCCTGGCCGCCCGCGGGGAATTTCCCTCCCTGCCCTCGCCCGCCGGCTCCGCTTGGCATCGTGATGGGACTTGTTGGGAAGCGGCTCATGGGACGGGTGGTGTGATGGTGGGAAGGGTTATGTGTGTGTGTGTGGTGGGAGGGGGACACACACACACACACGACCCTTTGCCTCTCGTGGAGGCGATGGGGGGACAACACGATGCTGTGAGAGGCTTTAGGTCCCCATAAAGGGGGACATACCTTGCCCCACGGCTGGGGGTGGAGGGCGGGTGCCTAGTCCTGTTCAAAGGTGAGAGCTCCCTGCCCTGCTGGCACCGCGGGAGGAAACACCGTCGCCGTCCCTCCCCGTCTGACCGGGACACCGCTCCTGGTGACTTAGAGGGCTTTGCCGAGGCCAGGTCACTGCCAAACCCACCTCCTCCTTCCTCCTGAGCTCTGCCCTCCAGAGCCAAAGCTGGAGGTGGTGGTGGTGGTGGGGGGTCTCAGGCACTGTATTACCCACTGTTGGGGGGACGCAGCTTGGAGAGTCGAGGGTTGTGATTTCCTCGTAGCCCAAAGGCTCCCCCCAGTTTCAACCCCACCTCCCCATACCCGGTGGAGGGTTCTCCTTCGCCTCTTGCAAAGCCCCAGCCCTTGCAAACGAGGTGGGGAGCTGATTTTGGGGTGGCGGAGCCAGCGGTATGCAAACGGCCCCCGGGGGGGAAAGGCCAGGTGCTGGCTGCCTCCCGCTGCGCGGTTGGGAACGCCAAGTTGAACATCATACTGGGTTTGACCCCAAACTTGAAGCTTCGTTGGAGGGGAAAGCGAAGAAAAAAAAAAAAAGCAAGATGGGGTTGTTAAAGCTGGGAGCCGTAAAACTGCTCACGTCATCTGGTTTCGCTGGACTGGTGGAAATCAAACAGTTTATCTTTGGAATAAATAAAAAGGAGAGGGACAGGCTTGCTCCAGAAAGCCCCCGCGTTCGTGCCAGGCCAACTGGGTTGTGCTCCAGCTCTTGCTTCCGAGGAGACCCCAGGTCGTGCGGGGTTTCTGAGCCTCAGTTTTCCCTCGGGGAAGCCCCGCGCCGTGCCGTCGGTGGGAACCCCAGGCACTGCCAAGAAACCTCTTTGAAACTCAAACCTGCCTTTGGGAAAAAAACACCAAAAAAAAAAAACCCTGGAAGACAAACCAGCTCTAAACAAACACCCGAGTTAATTCCTTGTCTTGCATTGTACGAGCCCAGTGGAACGAAACAGCCACGGGGACGAGCAAATGGATTCAAATGCATCAAAAAGCACCGAAATCTGCCAGTTCTGAAGCATCCCTTTACGTTGAGGGTTGGGAGTTTTTTCCTCCTTTTCTTTCCAATTGCTCCTGGGAATTTAGTTCTACAATAATTTTCCTGCTTCTGCCGCGGGGACAATGTGCTTCGGCCACAAAAGCCTTGGAAAGGCTGACCTGGGGGGGGGTCGCATCCAGCGCCGAGCCACTTGGATGAGGATGCCCCCTCTCTGGGAAACTTCACTGTGATGTAGAGAGCTGTCTGTCCATCTGTCCGTCTGGGCTGCTAGAGGGGCTGCTGGCCAAGGGCGAAGCTTGGCGTGCCACGAAGGAGGTGGCAAAGGATGGAAAATGTTGGGGCTTGGAGGAAGGGGGGGGTTGTCACTAAGTGCTGAGCGCGCCTCTTCCCCGCGATGGAGGAGGTGCTGGGAGCCCCCGGGGGTCTGCACCCCATATCCTGAGGTTCTCTGCCTCCCCCCGTGGCCCGGGTGCAGGGTTGGGATGGTGATGGGTGAATTCGGAGTCCAGCCATCGTGTCTCAGCATCCTCCCCTTTCACTTCCCACGCAGCTCCCAGCTGGTGCTCCCTGGGCTCCAGGGGGGGGGGCTGCTGTGGGATTTCCAGAGGGGGAGATGTGCTGGATGGAGGGAAAAGGTGCAGGGCTGCCTCCAAGGGGAGATTTGCTGCTCTGCCTTGGGGAGTACCGGGTCCAGGCTGGCCAGGGCATCCCTTAGTTGTCTTGACTTGCCCACGGAGCTGTGAGGGTTTGCCCTTCACTCTCCCCTCCTTCCAGTCTGGCTCTGAGGAAGGCTTTTGGGGCGATGGAGTCAGGCGAGGAACTGTTTTGACTGAGAGCCAGCATCGGTGGCTTTTCCATAGGGATGGGGAGTGGAGGAGCGCTCTTGTCCTTCCCTCCCGGGCATCGTGCTCTCGCCATCGAGCGGGGAGCTGCTGGAGCGGAGCCGTCCCCATGCCAGGCAGGTGGCTGCATCCCATGGCACAGGATGCAGGAGCTTTCCTTATTTTCCCCATTGGGATTTTTTTTGGGGGGGTTGTTTTTTTTTTTAATTTAGGTGCATTTTTTGGGTCTCACGGGGACTTGGCAGTTGAGCTGTTCAAAGGCAGCCCCTTTGAACCTCCTGCTCCAGACCTGACCTGACGGAGGAGAGGAACGAGTTCTTGTCAGATCGGTGAAAACAGGGAGCTGGGGAGAAGCTGAAACACTGTGACCCCCGCAGCCGAGCAGAGGGACAGCCTGGCTGGTCCCTTGGGTGGGTGGCATCCCCCGGAGGGATGCTGCAGGGCGATGGAGATAAAGGCACAGTGCTGGGGGCCAGCAGGGTAAATCTGTCAGAAAATGGGCTGTTGGTAGGTGGATTTTTTTTTGGCTGATGGATCAGTTTGTCTTTTTAGGGATGTTTAGACCTTTGGTGCCGGTGCCCCTGAGACCGGCCCTCTCACTCACTCCACCATCCATCCCTTTGCTCCTTCCCATCGTGGTGCTGGTGGGATCAGAGGTGGGATCAGAGCTGGGTGCTCTCCTCTGCCAGGAAAATTCAGAGCCCTTTCCCATGGCCCGTCGGTGCCACCCCGCCAGTGGCTGTGCCGTCTGTGGGGGCTTCGCGGTGGGACCGGGGTGGGATGCTCCCTGAGAGGAGCTGCTGCTCTCACTCTCCCACCCCTCCTCCTCTGTGCCCCAATCCCAAATTTGGGTAAAAGAGGGATAGAGATCTGCTTCCCGAATCGTTGAAGCTCTTGTGCGTGGCCTCTGAAGCGCCTCAGGGTCGAGTGTGGTTTTGTTTAAAGAAAGCAACTAAAATAAACTCGGCGAGGGGCTCCCGGGAGGTCACTGTGCTCCTTCCCCCCATCCTGTCCCCAGCCCCCAAACCCAGCACAGGTCCCCTCTTCCCACAGGGTTTTCAGCAAGTTAGCATTTTTTATCCCTTTTTTTTTTCTTTTTTTCTTGCTGTTGTTGACAAAAATCCCGTCTGGTTGAGAAATATCTGTGCGGCAGCGCCAGCCCAGTCCCACGGGTCACATCCTGCCCCTGCAAATCTCTGCCGGGAAGGACGGCTCGTCCCAGGCTGGCTTTTGGGGAGGCTGCTGGGGGGACACCCCATTGCCTAGGGGGACACCCCCCGGGTGGGAGACCACGAGCTCTGTGATGGACACCGCAGGCTGGAGGTGGACCTGATGTTTCATCTGCCGGCTGGGCTCCGCAGCGGAGGCAGGAGAGTGCTGGAAGTTCGTCAAGGGCTGAATTAAAGTTGCCTGGCAACCTCCATCCCGGCTCCTCTTCCCCGCATCTCATCTCGCAGGATTTCCCACCCCAAGGTCTGCCGGCTCCGGGGAAGGGGGGGGCCTGAAACGCGCCACGCTCGCCCCCGGGCAGGGGCCAGGCGATGGATGAGCCTCTCGCCACATGGCTTTTTTTTTTTTTTTTTTTCTTTTCCATAATTCCCTGGCTCGTTCCCACGCCTGGCAGCCGGGAGCTCTCCCTGCCTGGTCCCCTGGGGCGGGCGCCTTTCTCTCCCCCGCGCCGTACGGGCTTGAACCCCGGGGGGGGCAATTCGCACAGGTCCCCGGGGGGATGTCGGGGGGGTGTAAAATGGTGCTGGGGCGGTGGGAATGTGTTTGGGGGGGCTGTGGGGGGGCAGTTCACATGCCAGGCTTGGCCCCGGTGTGTGAAGCCGAATTGGCCACGGGGGGGTTTGGAGCGCCTGGGCTGGGTTGCTGGAAAAAAAAGCGAGGTGTAGATGGTGGCTCCTTGGTGTAGTTTCTCTGTCTGGAAACCTGCTGGAAAGCCTGCCCCCCCCCCTAATCCCCCACTGGGAAGCTTGTAGGAGTGTGAAAACCAAGGTGGGGGCAAACCACGAGGAGCTGGGGAGAGGTCCAGCAGCGATTCCGAGAGCCTGCTTGGGCTTTCAGAGAGCGTGGTGGAGCGGCCACAGGCAGGATGGGGGAGCATCCCACCCCGCTCCGAAAACCTCCGTCCCACCATCCCGGGGGGATGCTGGGGGTGAGGCAGAGAAGGGCTGGGCTGCTCCCACCTGGTGATACCCATTCTGTCTCCTGGGTTCCCTTGAAATTAAAAAGCTGTGCTTTCCTTTTGGCTGGGCTGCCAAGGGGAGCCCCCTACCACCCCGGCCGAGGTCCCTCCTCGGGCAGCTTCCCTGCGCCGCAGCTTGGGGCCAGCTCTTGCTCCCAAGTTTTGCTGCCTGGTGGCTTTGAGGACAGCAGGAAGGGGCCACCATGGCCAGCAGAAGCTCCCCGCCTGGCGGCTGGCTGGCAAGGGGGGTCGGGGGGCAGCTTGGGCCGGTTCCTTTGGCCGGATCCAGGTTGGTGAGACCTGCCGCCGGGGGGAGGTTCACTCATCAAAAGCCTTTTTTGCACCTCCAGAGACGCTGCTCCCTGGGGATTTTTAAGGAGGTGCCGACTGGGCTGGCTCGTTTGGGTGCCGGTGGGAGGCTGAGGCCAACACAGTCATGCTCACACAGCTTCCTTCCTGACCCAGTAAACCCAGTCAGACCTGACCGGGGCTCTCCGGCTGGCTCTCCTGGCTCACGCACGCCTCTGCTGCTTCCCTGCCGTCCCCCCGGGACCGGCAAACCCGTCCTGCCGGCGGGACCCGGCGTCCGGCTCACCCGGCTCCGTGCCGGCAGCCGCGGCTCCATCCCATGGGAGCACCGGCGGTGGGAGGGTGGGCTTTGTGTGCCCCCCTCTCCCCCGTGGAGGTCACCCATCGGGGTTAGAGCGGCTGGTTCCCGGCGTTGCCCTCAGCCCCACGGCCGGATCCTGCCTCCATCACTCTTTTCCATCGGCGTCACCGGCCAGGGTGGGAGCTGGGGCTGGATTTCGGGTCCTGCCTTGGTGTCCCCCCCACCCTGCACTGGGAAGTAGGTGAGGTGCGGAGGGGGCTTGGGAGCTCACTCCTGGGGATGGGATGGGCTTTTCTGGGCAGTTTTTGCTCTTAAACCCCCGCTTCCACTGGAGCTGCTGCTGCTTTTCAGCCTCTTCCTCTCCCCCTTTTGTCTCCCTCCACCGGGGAAAACTCTGGGGTGTTTCCCCTCCTGGCTTTTCCCTGTTTCCCATGGAAGTGCTGGGCTTGAGCAACCCAGCTGCCCCCCAGCCTGATTGGTGGGTCCTGGTGGACTGAGACCTCCTCTGTCTCCCACGCTGGCCCTTGCCTTCTCCGGGGGCTTTGAACTTGCACCCTGCCGAGGGGGAAACGATGGGTTTTGGGGGGGGGGGGGTTGGGTTTGGTGTGGCTGCAGCCCGAGCTGACGATGTGAGCGGGGCCAAGGATGGTTTCAGTTCCTCCTTGCCCTTTCTCCCCGACTCTAGGTATGAAAAATAAATAAATAATAATAATAATAATAATAATAATAATAATAATAATAATAATAATAATAAAAATAGAGAAACTCGGAGGAGCCCTTCCCTTCGAGTAAAATATTAACAGGCTCCGAGGGCTGACTGATTAAATGGCCTTTGGGACAAAGTTACATCTGATCTCGGTCAAAGGAGCCTTTGGAAATGGGTGTAGCTGCTCCCTTGGACTAAGCAGAGGAGCCCAGTCCCAGCGGCAGGGGAGGCTGCTCTGCCCCCTGCACGGGAGCCCTGCGCAGCCCCACGGTTTAATTTTCTATTTTTATTCCTTGCCATCCTCCCCCCCCGCCCTCCTTGTGCTGGCTCGGTGCTGGTTAAATGTTAGCCGGGGCTGGCTCACGGCGTGGCACTTCCATCCCTTCCCGGCTGCGCTCCCGGCTCCAAACCCCGTCTCCCCGGGAGCCAGGCAGGAGGCAAAGTTCAGGGCTTGTTTGTTCTTGGGGGGGGGAGATAAGGCGAGGATGCCTGGCAGCCTGCTGGCAGCTCTCAGGGCTGTTACTCATTTATCAGAGATGGTTGTTTGCCTTCTCGTACAAAGTTTTCCCCTCCCCTCTGCTGCCCCAGCCCAGGTGGATATGGCAGCTCTCGTGGTGGCTCGAATGTGATTCCAGGCTCGTGTCCCCCCACGTGGAGGCCTGGAGAAGGGTCTCTGCTGCCGCTGCAGTGGCCCCGGTCCTGCTGGAGGGATGGAGAAATGTCAGCATGAAGTTGGCCAGAGCGCTTTCAGATGCTTTGGTGCTCCAGATGTGACCCTGCCGCTTGATTTATCCAAAAAAGCTTGGTGGCTTTGGCTCATGCTAGACGTGGTGCCACCAAAGTGACTTCTTTCTCATCGACCTCCATCCCCGCTCACCCACCTGGTCCTGCCAGGCCCATCGCAGACCCTCGGTCTGGGTATTCCAGGAGTTCCTGGGATGGGGGATGTTCTGGGTCCCCATCCTCTGCTCCCTGGGCAGCTCAGCCCCGCGGGCAGCACCCAGGTTTGGGCACTCTGTGGGTGCTCTGTGCAGGGCCGATGAGTCAGGAGGGAGAAGTGGGGGGACATCTCCCCTCTGCCCCATTGCTGGGATGCTCCGTGACAGCAGCCAGTTGTCACAATGTCTGGGTCTGACCCCCCCCCGAGAGGAAACAGCCTTTTAATGCAGGCTCCAGGAGGACGGGCTGATCCCGCAGCCAGCCCCTCACTTCTCCTTTTCAGCCCCAAAGCCCTTTTCACTTTCATTTCACTTTGGTTTTACTTCCCCGAGACCCGGTGAGGTATTTGCTTCGGGGAAACCGTCTGCAGCGAGCGTGTTTGAACAGCTTCTCTGCAGGGTCAGGTATTTGGTTTATATATATATATATATTTATATCTCTAAAAAAAATCCCCCAAGCAAACATATAGGTGCTGGTTGCTTATGGAGAGCTCTCCTGCTGGGAGATGCCCAGTTGTCTCCTTCCTCCTTAGCACCCTCAAAATGAACCAGGGGCTTCTCTCAAAGCCGCCGGAGGAGAGGAGGGGTTGCTTGGGAGAGGTCAGAGGCATGAAAACAAGAGCCAAGGTAGATGCTGAGCTTCAAGGCAGCTGGGGATGAGAGAGAAATTGAGATCTTGTGGAAAAAACACTGGGGGGGGGGCAGGGGGGGAAACTTGTTCTCGCTTGAAAAGATGTGAGGAAGATGTCAAGTGGTTCCTGTCTGGGTTTTCCTTTGCCCTGCGTTGCTGCACGTCTGCAGCGTCCTTCCCTGCGCCTCCGTCCTCGGGGCTGTCGTCATTTCAGGAGGGGCAAAGCTTTGGGGACAACTACCTGGGGCGGCAGGAGCTGGCTGGCTGTGTTTTCGGGGAGGAGCAGAGCCCTGGGAGCATCCCCCCACTGCCCATCCCACTGGAGAGCAAGGGTTGTGGGTACCCCCATGTGCCAAGGCTCCCTCTCCGCTTTTGGGGGTAAATGTGCCTGCTTTTTGGGTGTGAAAACGCAGTGGGGGCATCAGCTGGTTCCACCAAAGCGTGTCCTTTGGTCTGGGGGAGGTGGGGGAGATGATGGCTGGAGGATGGGGAGGAGGAGTGATGGAGGTGTGCTGGGATGCCGGGGGGGGGCAGACCTGGAGGAAAATAAACCTCTGAGCATCCGAACCAAGTGACTGCCCCCGCTG
>JAOTQQ010000002.1:24400460-24415205 GCA_026546715.1 Gallinago undulata | reverse complement strand
TTGGAGGGGGTGGGGGGAGGTAGGAGGAATTGGGGGGTGGGGGGGGAAAGAAGAAACTCCTTTTTTCCTCGCCTGCTCTTCCCTGCTGTCATTCACTCGGCTCCTTCCCGCATCCAGCCAATGGAGAGTGAGGGGCCCGGGAGCTGCAGGCCCGGGGTAGAGCCTGATTGATGGGCGAGCAGGGCTCCCGCACTCGCACTCCGCGGCCGCGCTAGGCTCCGCGCCGCTCCCGGCTCTCCCCCCCCCATCCCCACCCCCCTCACCCCTTGGGGGGGACATCTCTTTTTTTTTTTTTTTTTTTTTTTTTTTTTTTTTGCGTGTGTGTGTGTGTCTTGGGTGAGTGAGTGGCTCCTGGCGTCGGGGGGGGTGGTTGTGCCTTGGTGGTGCGGGGGTTTCATCGACGTGGGACCGGTGTGTGCGGGTGGGTGGGAAGGTCGCCGCTCCGCTGCTGGAGGGTGTTGTGGGGTGCGGTGGGGGTGCGTGGGGGTGTGTGTGACGCGGTGGTGCCTCGAGTGGGTGGGTGCTGGTGCCTCCGGTGGGTTGCTCCTGTGCCTCTGCTGGTGGCCCGGTTTGCGGGGTGGTTGTAGCTCCGCGGTGGCGCATGGCTCTGCTGGCGTGGCTCCGGGCTGAGCGTGTCACTGCCGTGTCCCGCTTGTGCGTGGCTCCTCTGGCGTGTCCCGGGGTGGGCGATTACCGGGCGATGGGACTCAGGGTGTAAAGCCGGAGCGTCCCGGGCTGTTGCGGGGGCTCCCTTGCCGTTTTTTTGGGGGGCGGTGCGGGGGGGTTCGCCTTGCCCTTACCCGGGGGCGGAGGTCTCCGGTCCCGGTGCCCCCCCCCGTCCCCGTCCTTTTCCACGGGGTGTTCGGTTCCCGGAGCGGCGGCATGGAGCACCTCGGGGCTCACCACCTGCACCAAGGCCAAGCCGAACCCATCAGCTTCGGCATCGACCAGATCCTCAACACGTCGGAGCCGGGCAGTTGCATGGTTTCCCACCCGCGGCTGCAGGATTCGGCGGACTACGGGCTGGGCTGCATCGTGGGCAGCGCCTACAACACGGTCACGGGTGGCTACGGGGCGAACGGCGGCGGCGGCGGCGGCGGGGCCGGTGCTTATACCGGCACCTCCTGCAGCATGGGCGGCCTGCCGGGCTCCTACAACGTGAACATGGCGGTGAGCATGAACGGTAACACCTTGAGCTCGGCCGGGGGGGTAATCCGCGTCCCGGCCCACCGCCCGGTAGCCGGCGGCGTCCACCAACCCCTCTCCGCCGCCGTACCGGCGGTGAACGGCATGAACAGTCTCACGGGGCTCACCTTCCCTTGGATGGAGAGCAACAGGCGGTACACAAAAGACAGGTTCACAGGTGAGTGGGGCCACCGGGACGGCATCCCCTCTCTCCTTTCCTCCCCCCAAATCCTTTTTCTCCCTCCTGCTCCCGCCGCCCCGCTCCCGGTCCCGCCGCACGGCCCCGGTGCGGGAGCCGGTACCCGCCGGGGAACGCAGGATCCGGCCCCGGGTGGCGACAACGGCCCGGATCGCCCTGAGAAGTGGGTCCCGGAGGAGGCCAAGAGCAAGAATGGGCGGAAAAACAGGCGCAATCAGTGCCCCCTAAATGCGTTGGGCTTCTTTTTTTAATTTGGTTTTGTTTGATTGATTTTTTCCCCCCTTTGGTTTATGTTGGGGAGGGTGTGTATCTTTTTTGTGTCTTTTTTTTGTTGTTGTTTTTTTTTCGGTTGGGTTTTGTTTTCTTTTCCTTCGTTTTTGTTTTGTTCCGTTTTGTTTCGTTTCGTTTTGTTTCGTTTTGTTTTGCTGTTTTTTTGTTGGGTTTTATTTTATTTTATTTTTTTTTTTCCCCGGGAAAAGGACAAAACGGGACGGCGGCAAACTCCCCGCAAACCCCGGGCACGGCCTCCCGTTCCCCGCCGCCCTGCCCCGACCCCCGGGGATATTTTTGCTTTAAAATAGATGGTTATTTGGGAGACACAGCCCGGTCCGACGGGAACGGGAGCCCCGGTGGTCCCGGCCCTCGCCCGCCTGGGAAGGCCGGCCCGTTGCCGGCGGCTCCTAAAGCAGTTTTTCCCGTGCGTACCGTAACCGGGTTGGTTTTTCTCTTTCAGGGGGATTCGATTCAGCTTTTTCTCCGCTAAAAAGGGACATTTTTTTGCAGCCCTGAGCCGAGCCGAGCCGGGCTGGTGCCGTTTTCCCGACTTTTCCAGGTCGCCGTTTCCAGGTGGATCTGGGGTTCGTTTTTTGGGCTCTAAGAGAGCAAAACAAAAAAAAAACACAAAAGAACAAAAAACTCAGAACAACGAAAAGAAAAAAAAAATTAAAAAAGCGAGGAAATGGCAACGGGGACAAAATTGGCCCCCCTCTTCTGCACCGGCCGTACCGGCCCCTCTCTCTTTCTTCCCGGCGGCGCAATCCCAGGCCCGGTTTTTCCAAGTTCATGTTTAATTTTGGCCCCGATGGCGCTGGGCTCGGGCAGGGCCGCGGGAGAAGGAACGGGCCGTTCCCCCGGCGGGCACCGGGCTGATTTTTCTTGGAGCCCCTTCCCGGTTAGAGACACGCCGCGAGTTTTCCCGATTTTTTTTTTTTTTTTTAATTTTTCCGTGGAGGGAATTAAAATAAAAAAAAGGATTAATAAACCCAACCAACCAAACGCAAAAAAAAAAAAAAAAACCTAAAAACGAATCTCAACTCCCGTTTCCAACCCGGGAAGTTGTTTCCCGGCTCCGAAACGCCGGCGGTTCCCGCTGTGCCCAAACGAAATGACACCGAGTCCCGTTGGCACGAAGCCGCCGGGACCGGTTGCCGCTACCGAGCTGTCCCCGGGCACTTCACCGGGCGAGGGGACCCCCTTTTCCCCGCCGCCGAGCCCCGACGGGTGCCCGCAGCGCCGCCTCCCCCCCCCCGGGGAGCGCGGTGTCGGTGGGGAAGCGGCACCTTCCCAGCGCGGGGAGGGATATTGGGGGCGGGGGGGGGGTATCCCCATCCCTGCGCCCCCCCTTTCCCCCCACCCCAGGGAGCCGGAGCCCCTCTGCTGATGTGTCGCTGCTTGCTTCTTTGCCTCTCATCCCTCCCCACTCCACCCCACCCCACCCCGTCCCCCCCCTTTTTTCCCCCCCAGTGGCCCTCTCACCCTTCACTGTAACACGCCGTATAGGTCACCCCTACCAGAACCGCACGCCCCCCAAGAAGAAGAAGCCCCGCACCTCTTTCACCCGCCTGCAGATCTGCGAGCTGGAGAAGCGCTTCCACCGGCAGAAGTACCTGGCCTCGGCCGAGCGCGCGGCCCTGGCCAAGGCCCTCAAGATGACGGACGCCCAGGTGAAGACCTGGTTCCAGAACCGGCGCACCAAGTGGAGGTGAGGGGCTGGGGGGGCTCGGTGGGACCCCCCCCGGGGGACAGGGGCTCCCTGGCGGAGCGGGATCAGCTGCCACCGGTTCTGCCGGGGGGTGTGGGTGGGTGTATGTGGGCCCTGTGAGTGTGTGTGTGGGGTGTCACACGTGTGTGTGTGTGTGAATGTTGTGTGCACACGTGCATGGGAATTTGTGTGTGAATGTGTGTGTACCCACACGTGGGAGTGTGTGTGTATGTGTGTGTGAATGTGTGAGTACACATGTGTATGTGTACATGCACATGGGAGTGTGTGTGTTTGTGAATGTGAGTACACGTGTGTGTACATGCACATGGGAGTGTGTGTGTGAATGTGTGAGTACACGTGTGTGTGAATGCATGTGTACATGCACATGGGAGTGTGTGTGTGAATGTGTGAGTACACGTGTGTGTACATGCACATTGGAGTGTGTGTGTATGTGTGTGTGAATGTGTGAGTACACGTGTGTGTGAATGCGTGTGTACATGCACATGGGAGTGTGTGTGTGAATGTGTGAGTACACGTGTGTGTGAATGCGTGTGTACATGCACATGGGAGTGTGTGTGTATGTGTGTGAATGTGCACACACTGGAGTGTGTACATGTGTGTGTGCGTACACACACGGGAACATGTGTACATGTGTGTGAATGTGTACATACACATGGGAATGAGTGTGTACACATGTGTGGGAATAAGTACACGTGTGTGAATGTGTGTACACACGCATGGGAATGAGTGTACATGTGTGTACATGCGCATGGGAAGGAGTGTGTACATGTGTGTGTATGTACTCACACGTAGGAGTGTGTGTACATGTGTGTGAGTGTGCACACATGGGAGTGTGTGTGCACGTGTGTGTGTAGATATGCATGGGAATGTGTGAACATGGGTGTGTGAGTGTGTACACATGAATGGAAACGAGTGTGTACATGGGAATGTGTGTGCACATGTGTGTGTAAATGTGTGTGTGAATGTGTATGCATGTGTGTGTGTGTGTGCGCGTGCATGGAAATGTGTGTGTGTGAATGTGTGTATACCCACGCGTGTGAATGTGTACGTGTGTGTGTGTGTGAGTGTGTACACACGTGTGGGAATGTGTGCATCACATGTGTAAGTGTGTGTGTACAGATGCGTGGGAGTCTGTATTTGTGTGTGTGAATGTGTATGTACACACGCACAGAAACGTGTGTGTGCACGGAATTCCCGTAGATACGAGTGTGCGTGTGGTTTGTGTGTGTAGGGCACGTGTGTGCATGCCTGCACACGTGCACGGCTGCGGCCTGTGTGAGTTTGTGCACACTTGCCGGGTGCGTGTGCACATCCCCAGTGCACGTGAACGCTTGTGTGTGTATGCCGTGTGCCCGTGTGTGCGTGTGTGCTGGTGTGTGAGCGTGCGTGGGGGTGTGTGTGCAAACCAGGCGTCTGCGTGTGGCTGCGTGAGCAGGGAGGCAGCGTGCGCTCCGCGGGTGTGCGCTGTCTGAGCACACCGGGACCGCGTGTGAGTCGGGGTGCACGTACTAACGTGGGTGCACACACGTGCGTGCGGTGCGTGTGCTGTGCGGGAGCAGTGGGTGCAGTCAGTGTTACCGGGGGGTCGCGCCCCGGGGAGAGCGGGCAGGAGCCGGGGACAGACCCGTGGGTGCGTGGCCCGGGCCGGATCCTACAGCCGGGGCTGCCGGGATTTCGGGCCCGGAACAACGTGAAAATTTTCACCCCCGCGGGGTGGACGGCAACTGGTTGCCAAAATGCCTTTTTTCTTTTTGTTTTTTTTTTTTTTTCGGTTTTTTTTTTTTTTTCCTTTTTTTTTTCCTGTTTGTTTCTCTTTATTTCTTTCTTTTTTTCTTCTTTCTTTAATTATCTTTCTTTTTTTCTTTCTTTTTTCTTTCTGTTTTTCTTTCTTTTCTTTCTATTTTTTCTTTCTTTTTTTTTCTTTTTTCTTTCTTTTTTCCTTTCTTTTTTTTCTTTCTTTTTTCTTTCTTTTTTTTCTTTCTTTTTTCTTTCTTTTTTTTCTTTCTTTTTCTTTCCTTCTTTCTTTTTCTTTCTTTTTTTTTTTTTCTTTCTTTTCTTTTTGTTTCTTTGTTTTTCTTTCTTTGTTCTTCTTTCTTTCTTTTTTTTTTTTCTTTTTTTTTTCTTTCTTTTCTTTTTCCCCCCCTTCTCTTCTCCTCCTGCCGGGCGTGCTGGTAGAGCCAGGCGGGAGGGGAAGAGGAGACTGAGCTCACACGGAGGCTCCCGGGTGACCCTCCTTCTCCCTCTTCTCTCTTCCTGGCTGCCCGGGAAGCATCCCTGGCTCTCCCCCCCCCCCCCCCCCCCCCCCCGGGCTGGGGACGGGCACCCGGCAAGGTGGGACCTGGGCAAGGAGCAGGACTGCGGGGGTTGCAGAGCTGAAGGGGACAGCAATTGCTGGGGCATACAGAAGTCGGATAAAAAGTAGGGAACAAGGAACTCTTAAGGATTTAGGTGACACCCCCGTCACCCCCCCTCCCAGCAAGTCCTTTGCTAAGGAGCCCATGGAAGAGCGGCTCCCCAGGTGTCAGGAAGTGTCCAGCTGGAGATGGCCGGGAGCTGAGTCCTGGAGGAGGGACAGTCCCGCGAGACAGGGTCAGCGATGTCCCCTAACCTGGCTTCCTAAGGAAGTGAGGCAAACGTGGGCTTGGCTGGCTCTCCGTCTGTCCGTCAGTCCTCTTCGCGTCCGTTGGCTGAGGTCAGCCCTGTCTGGCAGAGGAGCAGAGGATACAAACCTATTTCTGTTTCACCAAAAAAAAAAAAAAGAAAAGGCTGGGTAAAGAGAAACAAAATCCGGGTTGTGCCGAAGGGAAAGGCTGCAGCCTGCCCTCAGCCGTGGTATTAGACATGGGAGAATCCCCACCAGCCTCAGACTGAAGGACTCTTGGTGGCATCTCTGTGCGTTGGGCGTTGCGGTGGCGATGGGGTGCCCCAGGTCCCAGTGCAGCGGTGGTGGGCTGCGAACTGGGAGCACTGGGCGTTGGAAGGAGCTGATCCCGGGCGCGGTGGGAGCCGGGCGGGGGGGAATATCCCCGAGGAGAATTCCTTTAAACCCTTGGAGGGGTTTGGCTGCTTAAATGAAGGGAAGCTGGGCGGGGGGGGGGGGGAGAGTCTGGCTGCTACCCCTTGATGGGGTGTCCCTCTGCTGGAGCGAGGTGGCTGTGTGAGCCCCTTCCCAGATTTGGGACTCTGGCTTGAGACACGGGCGTCGAGGTTTCGTTCCTTTCGGGAAACTGAAAAATCCCAGCCTGATGTGACCGGGCTGGCTTGCTGGGACCAGGGGGATATTTGGGAGCCGGGTGCTCGCAACCACTGTGCTCCTGACCGCTGGGGATGTGGGGCTCCATCCTTCCCTCCCTCCTTCCCTCCTCCCGGAGCATCTCTTCATTGTGCAGGGAGTCATTAAATATTCATGGAAGCAGAGTCGGAGCCGCTCCCGGGTTGCCTGGGGAGGGCTGGTGCTGCTCCGAGCCCCCTCTCCCCGGGATGTCTGACGTGAGATGTTGACACAGTGATTAGAGCAGGGACTTGAGCCCCAAGCTCCCTGCTCCCCAGCGGGAGCCCCGGCTGCCCTGGAGGCCCGTTGCCTTCATCCAGCCCTCATCCCAAACGGGGATGGAGAGCCAGGGACCCCCTGCCCCGTGCTCCCAGATGTCCCCGCGGAGCTCGGAGCTGCCGCTTCCACTCCCCCTGCAGCCAAAGCAGATGAGACACCTCATGTCCCCCGGAGTTGCTAAATTAAAAACCTGCCATTTCCCGTCAGGGATGCGCCGAAGCTGTCGGGCGAGCATCCCCGTGAGTGAGGGGGGGGTTGTGGTGCTTTGGGGATCATCCTGGGACGGGCACGGTGAGCTGCCCCCAGGCTTTCCCAGCGGCGTCGCTGAAGGTACCAGATGATGGTCACCAGTAAAAGCAGGGGTGACCACAGGCTGTGGTCTCCAGACTGACCCGCCGTCTGAGCAAGGCGTGGGGACGGGGATTTTTCCTCGTGAAATTAAGTGTGTTCAGGACGTTGCTATGTCTCCCATCCCCTCCTCCCAACTAGCCCAGAGCTGGGACCCTACCGGTGCTGGAGAGGACCCCTACAGGCCCCCTAATCTCCCCCTTGGCAGGATCAGCTCTGCCGGTGTCATTCCAGACAGACACGTGTCCAACCTGTTCTTAAAAACGTCCTCCACCCTGCCCAGGCAGTTTATTTTGGGCTTTGATTCTTCTCACTGGTAAAAATGTGTTTCTGGTGTTTAGCTCATATTTTGCTGATTTATTTTCTTTTTTTGTCCCACCTGCCCTAGGGTATGTTGCCACCTTCATCCAGAGCTCTTCGTCAGCTGGCCCGGTGGAGGAGATGGCATGCCCTGGGGGCAGGGAAGGGGGTGCTGGGGGTGACGTGGCATCTGTGGTGGGACGTTGCCCGTGTCCCAGCCGGTGGCAATGCCAGTGGATGATGTCTCCCCCCCAAGCTTGTTCGGAGGGAATCGCGCCTTTTGCAGCCCTTTTGGGTGTCCTGGCTCTGCTTGGATTTTTCCCGTGGATGGAAAAAAAACCCCAAACCCCCAGAGCTGTGGGCTGCTCCCCTCTCCCTTTGATTGGAGCCATTTTCACTGGGACCAGTAAAGATAGACGCCCCCAGCCCTCGGTTTATGGAACTTAATGGCATTTTGGGTAGGGAATACGGGACCACGCGGTGGCTGGGGACCCTCTTTTCCTATCCCACCAGCCCGAAGCACCCAGTGCATCATTTTTCTCTCCAGAGATACCCCTCCTTTGGTCCCCCAGCCCCCCCTAAACGGCTCCCTCTCTCCTAGGAGGCAGACGGCGGAGGAGCGGGAGGCCGAGCGGCAGCAGGCGAACCGCATCCTCATGCAGCTGCAGCAGGAGGCCTTCCAAAAAACCATCAACCAGCCCATCCAGGCCGACCCCATCTGCGTCCACAACTCCTCTCTCTTCGCCCTCCAGAACCTCCAGCCTTGGTCCGACGACTCCACCAAGATCACCAGCGTCACCACCGTCGCCTCTGCTTGCGAATAAAGCTGTGCCACCCGCTGGTGGGGCCGTCCCTGGGGGAACACGTGGGCATCCTTCTTTGTCCCTGGGGAAGGCTGGCACCCCCCCGTGTCCTCCGGCTCCACGGGGACCAAAAGGAAAGGGAGCCAACCCCAAAAACTCTCCCTGCTGATGGGGTTGCTGGAGCAGCGGTGGTGTCTCGCCTTCTCCCCCCCCCAAAAAAAGCCCTTTTTGTTCTCTTGAAAACCTCCAGTGCAGACCGTGAACTTGCTGATGTGCTGCCGGACAAAAAAAAACCAACCCCAGCCCGGACAGAGACGGCCACCGGTGTTCACCCAGCCAGGGGAGAGAAAACTTCCTTCAGATCCTCCTGGTGGCAGTGGAAAGCATTGGGTCACCCCTACATATATATATATATAAAAAAATGTGTGTATATATATATATATATGTGTGTGTGTATAGTTTGGATTGATGGCTTGAAACAAAAGGAGGAGGTTCCCTGGACAGCGCGTCTCTGCCGTGAGCCTCCCCGGGTCGCCTGCGCCGGAGACGTTCGGGGACGCGACAAACGGAGGAAACGGCAGCAATTTCTGCTCGTGCCAGATGGGAACCCTTCGGATCTCACCTCGCCGTCCTACTCCTCCCCTTTCTCATTAATTTTTTGCTTGCCGGGGGTCGAGGCGGGGGGGATAAGAGAAGGATGTGACAGACTCCCGAGGACGGTAAATATGATATCTCAATTGTATGAAGAGCCCAAACTGTCCCCGGCTGCCACGGACTCCGTGCCCGTCAGCGTGTATTTTAATAACGAGAAGACCTTGGTGGCAGTTTGGGGGGGTGATTGCGGTTTCTTCCTGTGGGTTATTTCCATATCATTTGCAAAATGTCGTCCCACGTTTTATTTTACCTCTTCCCCTTTAGAAGGCGATTCCTGATGGCAAAAAAAAAAAAAAATAATCGATTTCACTCTCAACCGTTTAACTTAGTTGTTTCTTTCATTGTACCGAGGGAATGAGACACAATTAAACAAAGCACTTCTTATAGCAAATGCCAGGAATATATAGATATATATATACAGTATATATATTTTTCAGTTACTTATAATCTAAAACAGCACTGCCAATTTAAGCAGCTAGTACAAACAAGCAATCAGAAAACCTATTTTCAGTGAGATTTTTAAAGGCATTCATTCGTTTGGGTTTTGGTTTGTTTGTTTTCTTTTTTAAGTTATGCACTTATAAGGTGTTTTATGTGTATTCATTTTATAAAGTGCTTGTGTAATTTATGTGGAAACAAAAAAGAAAATAAAAAGAAAAATCTCCAGGGTACTGAATAAATCATTTAAAGCCTTGCTCTTCCCCGTCTATTAGTTCCCCGAGAGGAGACAGCTGAAGCCTCCCCCCGTTTGTTTAAAATAAAAATAGAATTAGTGTTTCCGTTTGGCTTTGCTCGGGTCCACTTTGCTTTGGAAGATCCAGAGGTTAATTTGTTGTATTTTAATCCTTGTAAACATTTTCAGCCTTCGACCCAGCGGTGTCATTAGCATCTGCTTCCATTGAAGCCCTTCTTGGGGGGGGCTTTTTTGGGGGTGGCAGGAATTGCACAGGGGCTTCCCCTTAATCACATGTTGAATAATTTCTCTAATTAAGACCGTGGAGGGGGGTCTTGCCTGGGCTGGGGGAGTCTGGGGATATTAATCTCTGAAACTTTAGGTAGAAAGCAGCGTTTGGATATAAAGAAATCTACAAAAGGAACATTTTAGAGACCACCTTCCGGGGAATTATTCTAGGGATCCCGTTTTTCCGCTCATTCTCAGCCTTCTCAGGGACATTGTCCCCAGCCTGGCAAGCCTTTCTCCGAGGAAAATCAAACCAGTGGGAAAACACCCATCGGTTTCCTTAGGGGAGATTCCCAGCCTTACGGCCAGGAAAGCTGTGTTGCCTTCAGCCTGGCGTTTCCTTCCAGCACCGAGAATGGCCTCCTAAAGGATGTTGGAGGAGGGAATGGAAAAGGGAGCCCAGCCCCGAGCTGCTGGCGGGGTCCCCTGGCCCTGGCCCTGGGAGCCAGGCTGCCCGTGGGGCAAAACACCCCCAGCTTTTGGTAGCCGGTGGCTGATAGCACTCTGGGGTGCTGGGTCCTCTGGGGTGCAGCGACGCCGGGAGCTTGTTAGAGGAGGGTACGTGTAGCCCACTTCACCCAAAAAGCTATTATTTTAATGGGAATTTATGGTGCTGCAGGATTTTCCCGTCACACAGAGAAACAACTGCAGCGATGGAGAAGCCAGAAAAGCAAAAAAAACCCTGATACACACACTCCCTTCCCAAAAAAACCCCACCAAAAAAAACCCAACAGAAAAATATAAAAATTTCTGTATTTACAGAAAGCACACATTTTCTGAGATATGTTTAAAAGATACCCCCCAAAAACTGCTAAAATAAAATACCTTGTATTTTTTCCCCTGGATAAATTTCACAGAAATCTTTTGTTTGAATTCTGTTTCATACCCCAGACAGAATTGTAGGAGTTGATTAAGCTAATTATTTAATAGGTGCCCAACTTTGGCCACAAAGATAATACCAGGGTTAGGGCTTACTCCTGCAGGAGACGTGGCTGTGTACAAATCTTTAGTGGTTTGCAGTTTGTTGCAGTGTATATTTTTGTTTTTGAGGTTTCTGTGTAGGAAAAAGCACCAACCACAACATAGTAATAATAATAAAAAAGGATGACGGAGCTCACAGTTGATATTAAAGTGTTTTCTATTTTATTATTATGACACATCAATATCTTAAAATTTAATTCCAAGACAGCCATTTTATAATATCCACATTATTCAGTTCATATTCCAAAATGTTCCCCAGCGAAGTTGAGCGTATGATAATGCACATTCCAGGGCATGTGTTTAGATAGAATATTTAACTGCACCTTGTTCTCGAAACTGTTGACTTCCTCTTTTTCTTATCAATCTCACCTGTTAAAAAAAAAAAAAAGACCAAAGCTAAAAAAAAAAAAAAGAAATCTTGATATGAAATTACAATACGTGGAACATGGGAACCAGAAAAAATAGTCATCTGATCTTTCTTGTCCCTGGAACAATTGCTTCTAGAAGGGGTTTCTCTTAAAATATTTCTCTTGGATTCATTTTAAAAATTGGTTTGGTGACGGGAGGTGTTTTTGGTATTGCATACGTGCTTCCTGTTACGGGTATGACGATCTCTACCCAGACAAGGAAAGTTGCCTGAAATATGATGGAATTAAATCAATAAGCAAAGACTCGAAACGATGACACGTAATGACACGTTTTGTCGGCTGACATCACCTCAGCCATGTCCTGGGGCCATCCATACCACGGTGAAGGCTAATTTCAATCTCCCCGTTACACCTAGTTGGGGAAGAGGAACGAGATGGCATTAAGACCCCCTGAAAGTCGTTTCTCCCTTCCCTCCATCTCGAAACACAGCGGATCCCAAATGGGAGTTGGGAAGGAAGGTTTTCCCGCTGTTTGCCTGTATCTAGGAAATACAGACCAAGGCAGAAGAAGAACTTGGGCTGGAGAGGGGGGGAGCCCAGAGCCCAGGGCATGGGGCACCACAGGAGAAGGTGGCCACGTGCCTCCATCGCCTGCGCAACCCTGCCAGGGACCAAGAGCTATGGATCGTGTTGGGTTGGCCATAGATGTGCTGAGTTTTGAAAGGCAAAATTTGAAGGGGCCAAGGGTGGAAGGGGTGAGGATGGGGGGGGGGGGGTTTGGGGGGGGGAAAGCACGGTCTTTGCATGAGCAAGGGGAGTATTAAACATCTGTGCGGAGCTGGAAGAGACAAAGGCCAGCTGTGCGGGCTGCGGTTGTCTGGGTTTGGGTCCCAGCTCAGCAAAGTATGCGGGCAGGAGGGAGCCTGGAGGTCTGGCCCCCATTTAGCCAATTAGTTAAGCACATGAGTCATCCAGAGGAGGGATCAGCCGGGGTTGGATTCCCTGTGGAGGGATGGGCCCAGAGAAACGCCGAAGGGTCTTTGCGGGAGCCTCCCCACCTCCGTCGGGCTTTCTCCCGGGCACGGGGCGGCAGGTTTGGCCCCTGGCAGGAGGTGGGTGCCCCAGTTTCTGTGCGAGAGCTTGTAAAAAAACCACAGGCAGGTTTTCCTCGGGCTCCATCGTCCCATCTAGGGGTCGGCTGTTGGACCTTCGATGCTATTTTTCCCTCAGCAGCATCTCTGAGAGTCACCTGCACGGGGCGTTTGCTGGAGGGAGACCCCGGCGGGGGTAGGTATCCCCCAAGAATTGATAATAAAGAGAGGCTCTGACCCCACAAACACCCATCTAGAGGGTGTGCTCCTAATTAACCAGCCCATGGCAAAAAAAAAAACCAACCCAAAAGACTTAAAACCAGGGCTGCTGACTCAGCACGGCGTCAGGGAGAGCCCACCCCCACGGGAGGCAGCCCCCTCCTCGCCGCCCAGGATGGGCTTCCATGGGCTACAGGGAGTATAAAATACAAGGCAATTTATGGACAAAACCCAAAATGGCCTTGCTGAAAACTGTTTGGGTTATGGTAAAAAAAAAAAAAAAAGCCAGCCCTGTCTGGGGGTTTTGGGACAGCTGGAACTTTTTTGAATTAATCTTTTTTTTTTTTTTCTTTTTTTTTTCCCCCCCCGACTGGCTGAGCGACACTGATTTCTTTGTGCAACAGTGAGCTTTGGCAGCCGCTTGTTTTTTGAAAAAAAAAAACAACCAAAAACATTTGTGAAATGAGATTTGGAGTTATCAAAATATCCCGGGTGGAAATTTTCTAAATGAAAAGGTGATTTTTTTATATGATTTTTTTTTATATATTTTTTTTTAGCAAATAATAAGGGGAGAAGAAAAGCACACAAAGCTGTAGATCATCACAAGCTTCTGCTGGAGTCAAACCAGATTGTTCCCGTTTTTGCAAATCTTTTTTTTGTGAAGCAAGCTGGGGCTTTGATTTTTTATTTTTTTTTAATTTCAATTAGTATTATTTTTGCCTTTGTCACAGTAGGAAATTTCTGTTTGATGCGTCAGTGCTTGCCCAAGATTAGGACAGAAGTTCTTTGCTCTATTCCTTTCCGTTGATCCGAAACTCCTGTTTATCTTGGTACTTTCAAATGGATTCTCTGCGTTTATTCATGTTACATTTAAAACTATGTTAAAAAAAAAATAAATATTTTTCTAAAGGCACTGAAAAAAAATCTTGATTTTTTCCCAAGTTCTAGAAATTAATTTTTGGTTTCCTTTTCTTTCTTCCCAGCTAGTTTGGGTAAGCCTGGGGCTGGCTCCGGCAGCTCTTAGCTGTGTAAATCCTAATTATGTGCCAAAAATCTCCAGCTGAAACCCTGAGTGCCGAAGGTGTGCGAACCCCCTGTTTGCAGAACCCCCTGCCCCTGAGCTTCCTTGGGGCTGGAAATCCAGTACTTACCCTCAGCTCAGCCTCCCTTTGCCTTTATGCTTCTGGAGCAAAAATAAAAGGAGCAGAAATAGATGGGGAGTCCCCGCTCTAATCCATCCCCGCGCAGGAAGGAGCGAGGCTTGAGGAAACTCGTTTTCTCCTTGCCCTGCAAAGAATGTAAACCCGCTGGTCGGAGCGCTGCGGTTAACTGTCTGTCTTTCCCAGACTGCAGCCACCTAAAAACAACAAAGAAGTGATTAAAAAATATCAATCAATACATACTTTTTTTTTTTCCTTTTTTTTTTTTTTTCCTATTTTAACTACAGTTTGGGAAGCGGTACAAAGGCAGGGATTGATGAAAACATGGAGAAAAGCTCTTTTTCGCCGAGACTTTCCTATTTCAGCAATAGGAATTTTTTTGAAAGTCACTTTGCTTGGCCATGGGTACCTGCTGTTGCCGATGCTGGGCTTTTTTTGGGCACATATCAGGGCTGGCCAGACTCTTCCTTTTTGGGTTTTCATGGGCATTTGTTGTGCAATGGTGGTGGTCAGCAGGAACAAGACCGAGCTGATCGGGCTATCAGGTTGGATGTAAATGTGCTGAGAGGCAGGGCTTGACCCCAAGATCTCCCCACGTAAAGCAGGAAAGGGGGTGGGGGAAAAAAGAGTTACAGGGAGGGGAGGGGGGTTTGCTCGGGGTCAATGTGAGGAGGTGAGCACAAGTGCACTGAGTTGTGGCCAGGCCTCTGCACAGCTCGCCCTCTCCAGGTGTAAGAGTGGATAAGTAAGTCATGGATTCCATGGATGGACCACTTGATGGATAAGGAGCTGGCTGGATGGCCACACTCAAAGGGTTGCAGTCAATGGCTCTATGTCCAAGTGGCGCCCAGTAACGAGTGGTGTTCCTCAGGGGTCGGTACTGGGACCAGTACTATTTAACATCTTTGTCGGTGACATGGACAG
>JAOTQQ010000002.1:24352929-24363528 GCA_026546715.1 Gallinago undulata | reverse complement strand
TAAATGGAATATTTCGATAAATGCGGGACCCCACTGGGGGGTATGGACGGAGCCGGCTGGGGGCGTCTGAGGTCTCCCGGCCGTGCCAGGCTCTGTGGGCGGCAGAGATTTAGCAGCTCCTGCCCCGTCCCAATCCCGGGAGAGGCAAAGCCGGGCCGCGGGGGGGGGGGGGGGGGCGAAGGGAAGACCCACCGGAGGGGCTCAGCGCAGCCCCGACCCTGTTTGTCCCCCGGGTCACTCTCATTTTGGGACGGGGCAGAGCCACAGCCTTTTCTCCAGCCTCCTTCAGCTCCAAGGAGGAGGGGGGGGGGACCGGGGCTCCGCTCGCCCTGAGGCTGCGGGGATGGGCGGGCAGCCCCCGCAGGTGGCTGGAAGCATCAGGGGGTTTCACCGCAACCTCTGGGCTGGGTGGTCGAGCCCCCGGGGTGATGCCCTGGGAGGGGGGTGGTGGTGTGTGTGTCCCCCACTTCTTGCAGGAGAGGAGCGTCGGGAGGGGCTGCCCACAGGACGCCCCCCAAAACTTCCCTCTGGACTCGGGGCGAGACAAAACTTTGTCAGATGGGGTGGGAGGTGGGGTGGGCGACAAGAGAGACACCCAGGGCTGCGAGAGCCGAGCTGGCTGCCTCCTCCGAGACCCGTAATATCTCGGCTGCTGCCGGCACGCCTGAATAATTCACCAGGCTGCCAAACGCGAGGAACGTTTGTGGCAGCTACGAAAAGAGCCAGGGAGGCGAGGGCTCATTTTTTTGGGGAGCAGGAGGAGATGTGGGGAATCAATTGAAACTTAATAAAGGGAGGTGTGTGTGTGTGTGTGGGGGGGGCGAGAATGGCGGAAATAAGCCCGGCAACTTCTTCTAATAACAACTGGGTGTTAATAATTCAGGAGCAGTCATTGGATTATAGCGCAATATCCGAAGTGCGCGTTGCCGGCACAGTGCGGGTAGATAATGTAATCGGAGCTCATTTCGCCTTCCAATAAATTACAGCAGCAAAAGTTTCCTGTTAAAGCAGTTATTTGTATTTCTTTTTTGAAGGTGATCCCCCTCCCTCCTCCCCCTTCCAGCAACTGCAATAAGAAAATTAATTAAAAACTAATATTTCTACCCCTTGCAAAAGCAGTACGGCGATGCGGAGCCGGAGTTTGGCTGTGATCTCTTCCAACTTTGAGCGCTGTGAGGCTGCTCCTCCCTATGGCTCACTTCTTTCTTTCAGTGCTCCTGGTTTTCCATCCCTCTTTTTTTTTTTTTTCACATCCCACTCTTTCTGACCTCATGGGACTTCTCCAAACTCTGCTGTTGGAAAGAAAAACGTCCCTAAAATCCATCTCGTCGTGTTTGGCTTGCTGTGTGTGTTTCCCTCATCCCTCTCAGGTCCTGTTATGAAGGGGCAGCAGCTAGAAGCAGGGTCAAACAGCAGTTTATTTGCCTTTGAACTCATGCGTGAGGTGAGTTTGCAAGGCCTCAAGTGATCTTTGCTCTTTTCTTTCCAAACTGTAGCACGACTTAGCAGCAGACCCCTGTCCCTGTGGCCTGGCCAGGCGAATTCCAGCTTTCCTCTTCTCTGTTCCTCTGCTTCTGTCACTAAGGGGGGCATTTTTGTGGCCTCCATCCATGGCCAGGTTTCACAAGCCGGTTCTCCAGCTTCTCCCAGTCCCTGCTGGTTCTCCACTGCTGCCTTCTGTGTCCTGCTTGGGGCCCATCTCAGACCTGCCTCCAAAAGTGATTTTTTTCCCCCAACATCTTGCCTGTGCCCAGCAGACGTCTCTGACGGGACGGAGGCTTTACACCTCTCTTCATTTTATTCCTCATCCCGCCCCGGGAACCTCAGACACATTCCTCAGACGGGCTCGGATCAGGCATGGCTCTTTCTGTGGGTACTTTTAGCATCCTGAAATGGTGGCTGGCATTTCCCATCTTGCGTAATAGCTGCTGTCAGCTTCCAGCATTTCTCCACCGATCGCTGTCGGATCAGGCTGTCTCCCTGTCTCCAGCGCTGCGTGCCAGCATGATGGAGAGAAAAGAGCTTCCTGCAGGAGGCTGGGGTTAACCCCCCTGCCCTCCCCCCATCTCTCCTGTTAGGCATTCCCCTAATTCCTGCTCTTTTGGAAACGACTCACACTCTGAACTCTTGAGGTTTAATATCAATGTAAAAATGTCTCATCTTTAGCGATTCCACCTCTCGGTGTCCCGGGGCCCAGACCATCTCCCGTCTCTGTTTTGTTTGGTTTGTGATGTCTTGTGGCACCGAATTCCCACCTCCTCCTGCCTGGCACCCGGGGGTCTTTTCCAGCTGATGTGTGATCTCCTACGACCGGTGGAACATTTACCGCTTCGGCTTTTCGCCCGGGCACCGGGTAAAAGCACGTGGAGCGAGCGGCCTCAAGACTTCTCCCATTTTTTTCTGCTTGAAAACCTCCTCCGGGTATATTTAGTTCTGCTGCTTGGTTCAGGTGTGGGGAGCAGGTCTCTGCTGGTGCCAAACTGGCAGCAACACGTGGCTCTGGATGCTGCTTGCATCCGACAAAACCCGTCGGGGTCCCCGCGTCTGCCGTCGTTAGTGCCACAGCTTAACAAAGACCCGCCAGTGCCCCTCAGTAAGAGGAAAAGGGGGTGAGAGAGATGCAGAAAAGGGGGGGTATTATAACCCCAATCAACAGAAATAACTCAGAATGGGATGTGCGAAGGGGCCGGGCTGGCGTGAGCATCCCTCACCCTTGGGAAAGGCTGAGGCTGGTTGGAAAGGTCTGGGGTGGATGTGGATTTCAGCCCTGCGAGGCCAGGGGTGGAGAAATGAACCTCGATGGGCAGGACCCGAAGGGGTCCCTGGCTTGGGGGGGGAGCGGCGGAGGCGCCGGCGGGGCAGCAGCCACTAGAGGGAGGGCGCCGAACGCGCAGGGAGCGGGGACGGACGGACAGACGGACGGATGGACGGACGGACACACACCGGGGCTCATCGCCACTTCGGAAAACGGCAAAGCAGCCGTGGAGGGGCCACTTGGGTCTATCCCAAAGCACGGGCACAACTTTCCAGGAGCAGCCCCTCTCCTGCACTTTAAATCCTGTTTTTATCTTTTTTTTTTTTTTTCTGCTGTTTACCTGCTCCTGCTGCTTCTTTCAGCCTCAGCAAAGAAACGGGTGTTAGAAGCCCCCTGGGACCTCCAAACCTATCGCCAAACTCCAGATTATAATCTATATATATTATTATATTATAAGACTGTAAACTACGTATAGCTAGAGATTATAAAACTCTAAAAAGCTATACAAAACTCCAAAAAACAAGAGCTATATATATCTAGAGAGTGCCTGTGAGCCTTGGAGTACCTAACTCCAGGAGAGGGTAGGAAAGCAATTTCAGTTTCCTGAGGTTAAACACTTGTTGACAAGGTAGAGATGGCAGGAGCTATGATTTTTTTGGGGGGTGTAGGCAGATCTTTAAATGGTGGCCTCCCGGTGACAGGGGGTGTAGGCAGAAGGGTAAGGAGGATTGAAGACCAGCAGCAGAAGAAAGAACGCCCCTGCACCCCAGGGCTATGGAGCAGTGTGGGTGCTGTGGGTGCAGGGGGGGGCTCTCTTCTCTTTGCTCTGTGCGTGTGTGTAACCAACCCGTGTGGAACCCGTGTGTAACCCATGTGGAACCTGTGTGTAACCCATGTGGAACCCATGTGGAACCCGTGTGGAACCCATGTGGAACCTGTGTGTAACCCATGTGGAACCCATGTGGAACCCGTGTGGAACCTGTGTGTAACCCGTGTGGAACCCCACCGGCTCGGCGTTTGTGGAGCCGGGCACGTGGTGCCGCAAGAACATGACCTTTTGCTCTGAAGATGGTAAGAGCTTTGTGCTGGCAGCAGAACAACATGCTCAGTACAAATAGAATCATTCTGATAATAAATCACCATCCATAATAAGAAGACATCGTTAATAATAAGTCATCCGGGGGCCTCTAGAGATCAGCGTACAACTTACTGTAAAAATAGATAGGAAGCATGGTGTGATCATTACAAGCATGATAACAAATAAAAGAGAAAATGACTTTTATAGGCATTTAGCTCTTTTTTTTCTCCTTCTCCCAGCTTCTAGCCAGTTCTGTTATCAGTTTGCTATCAGGATGGCTATGATTTAAGTTTGGTCACAAACGCAGACTGCCTTTTGCAGGGTTGACATCACCTGCGAGCTGCCCAGATCGATCCCTGCAAAGGAGCTGCCTGGCAAAAATCCCTCCTTCTTTTTTTTTTTTTCTTTTTTTTAAAAATTATTTTTATTTTTATTTTTTCCCCTCTGCTCACAGTGTGATCCCTTAGTTACCCCGATTTCTCCAAAGGTCCTGGACACGGGCAACCGCTCCCTGGGTTATGATCTACAGGAGCCAGCTGAGGGCTTTGCCCATAGATGTCGGTTCTTTCTGTCCCTCTTTTTTTTCAGTTGGCAGGATTTGTTGCCCGGCTCCCGTGGCTTTGTTTCGGCTCAGCTGACAGGGTGACGGGGCTTCAGAAACCGGAGAGTAGCGAGGGGAGAGCACATGGCAAAATCCGAGCTTTTAAACGAACAAACGTTTGCGCCAAGAACTCTCCGGACCCAGGGAATATTTTCAGGCGTAAACCAGCCGGCATCGAAAGACTCGGGAAAAATCGCCCCGTGCGGGGAAACCGGGGGAATCTGACACGTTTGTTTCAGGACAAATTTGCAGGTTGAGGCTTGCACTCTTCCGTCAGCTCTGAAACGGATCCGCTCGGGATGTCAGTGCTGCCGTCTCGCAGCAGAGGGGGAAGAGGTTAGGGCTCTTCACATCTTTCTTGGTTTCTCCCCTTGTTTGCGTTTGCCAGGCAAACAATAGCAGATGTTATATAGTCAGTTCAGTTCGCTACTAGTCCCATTATGTTCTATTTATGTTTCACTTTATTGGCTTTTTTTTTTTTTTATTTTCCTATTATTGTTTCACTCTGGGGGAGGCAGAGGATATAATATATTCATCTTTATTATACAAAATCTGTGTGAAGCATTTAATAAAATGCTGTTTCCACACAGCTAGGAATATTACTGTTAGCTATTCTTAAGTTAATGCTCCTATTAAAAAATGTTTGATGGCTGCAGTGACTGGAACTTGTGTGGACAAAAAGCACACACACCACTAAATAAGGCACTCAGGGCAATTCAGAGATTTCCCGGTGCCTCGTGGAAAACTTCTGTTTAGCCAGATTTCTGCTTACTTAGCATATTTCCAGCATTGTTTCCCCCTGGTTTTATTATTATTAGTTATATTCGAAGGGAAAATAAGTCTTGTTTTTTCTCCCCAAAACTTTTCCCCTCGTATTGGAGGGGTCAAATCTGGCCGCCGAGCCCCGGTCTCTGTCCCAGGTGGGAGTTTTGGGAGATGTAGGTGGGAAGGTGATGGGGGCAGGACCCCGATGGGAATGCAGCCACGGTTGCTGTCTGAAGCAGGACCAGTTTATGTCAAGCTCATGATGCTCTCCTGCCCCCCAAACTGCTGGTGCAGTCCCAGAAATGCCTGCATGAGCTCAGCCAGGCTTGTTTTACTCCACAAGGCAGTGGATGCGGACTATGTGGGTCTATACTTGCTTGTGGAGATGGAACTGGGCAGCTCCTGAGACCTACATGTCCATGGACCAGGGGCAGAGGAGATGGTGCTGCTTCGGGGGGCGCTGAGGGGATGACGCAAAAGTCAACGTTACGGCATCAGGTGAGAGGAGATGAGCGGTGGAAAAAAAAATCTGTTCCCCAGAAACTGAAAGCTATTTTCAGATTCAGGTCTTTCCCCAGCCGGTAGCTCCCCACGGAAGGTGAGGACATCCACACCCGAGACAACGCTGACTCAGGGATGGACACATTCGGCTTTAGAGCCAGGGCTGTGTCGAATGCACAGCTTAACACCACGCTTCTCACCAGCACGGGCAGGGATCTGACATATGCAGAAGTTGGATCCTGAACCCTCTCAGAGTCAAAGGCTTTATTCCCCCCTGTCCCTTTATGGAACATGGGGACAGTCCAGTGCGGCGAGCGCTGCGTGTCTGCGGGCAATCACCCCGGCACTCACCCATACTGTCACCATATACACGAGGATGAGGAAGGCCGTGTCGGGTTTAATGAAGGTCTACCCAACCCCGTATCCTGCTGGCTGCTGGTGGATGCCCTGAGAGAGCAGAAGACCAAATTATATAGTCTATTATTATCACTGTAGTATTACATTATATTATTATAATAATAAACATTAGCAACTCTATGTCACGCTTCCCCAGGATGCTTTCCCAGCCCCTGGCACTTTGTGGTTCAGGAAGTCCTGAGCCAGAAGTGATACCTTTGTGTTCTGTAGCCGCAGATAGATTGTTCTTCCGTGAACGTGTCTAACCACTTGTTCAACCCATATAATCTTTCGGCATCCATGATATCCCGGGGCAATGAGTTTCACGGCTAATCTACAAGCTATGCAGAGAAGATCTTCCTTTCATTTGTTGTGAATCTGCCACCTGATAACTCCACGTCCGCTCGCACTCGTTCAGGAAGAGGCGACAGAGAGTTAATCCCTGCTCACCCACTCCTCAGCCCGTCTGACAGCACAGGCATCCATAGCTCTTGCTAAAGTCTGTCGGCCTGGAAACACGGAGCTGGCTGGGGGAGAGGTGAGTCTCCTGTCAACTCAGGACTGAGCAGATGCTGGAGAAGGCCAAGGGAAACCAAGATGCACCCCGGAGAGAGAATGACATTCATGGTGTGGTGGGCAGTCCCCGGTTGGGCAAACACCTAGGGAAGATGTTGGGCCACCAGGATGAATTGGAGGAATCATGGAATCGTGGAATTATCAGAGCTGGAAGGGACCTCTCGAGATCCTCCAGTCCAACTCCCCTGCCAGAGTTGCCCAGGGCACATCACTCAGGGCTGCATCCAGGTGGGGCTTGAAGATCTCCAGAGAAGGGGACTCCACACCCTCCCTGGGCAGCCTGTGCCAGGGCTCTGCCACCCTCACCCCAAACAAGTTTTTCGTCATATTTGAATGGAACTTCCCATGTTCCAGCTTGTGTCCATTGCCCCTCGTCCTGTCACTGGAAACCACGGAAAAGAGTCCAGATCCAACATCCTTTAATCCACCCTTAAGATACTTATAAACATAAATTTATGTCAGGAAGATGCCTGGATGATGCAATGGGTTGGCTGATGTATGAGGCAAGACGGCTGTGAACGTGATGGGTTGGCTACTGGGGCTACAGGGGTGAAACAGGAACAGCAGGGAACAAAACTCATCCCAGCTGGCCAAAATCTCTGGAGTTTCCTGAGGAGTCTGGGCACAGAAGACCAGGAGCTTGAGGCTCACACGTGCTCTCTTGGGATGGACCCAAGCTGGGCACCAGCGCATTGAACAGAGGTGGAGAACATCCACTGGCATCACCCAGGGCAGCACTGCCAGGACAGGAGACTGCCTTCATCCTTGCTGTAATGCCCTGGATTTGTTCCTTTTCCCACCCAGGTTTGGGTGCTTTTGTGTACCCCACGTTCCCAGGGTCAGGAGGGCTTTGCAGGAAGGAATTTGGATGCAAATGAAACGCTCAAGGGACTTTTGGGCCCTGCTATGGAATTGTCATGCCTTAGGAATGATAAGGGTTACAGAAGAAGTGCAAGGATGAGTGTCCTCAGCCTCCACAAGGTTTTTCTTGGTTCCTCTAGACATGGCATCCTGTCTGTTGGACAGGGAGAGGAGCTAGGGCAGGGCAGGACGTGCCTGCTGCCAGAGCACTCGTTTCACGACATCGCAATCTCCAGACAAGAGCACCTGCGAGACAGAGAGAGCTTGGTGAGCTCCAGAAAGTGGAAATGTTTTACAGAAGCACCATAAACATCTGCTGAGTGGTACCTGGGAACGTGCCCATGAGAGAGAACACGGAGGCGTGCGGGGGGGAGGGAGAACGGGTCTTTGAAACACGTTAAGCCCCCCCCCAGCACCATGGGAGTGATGTGAAAGGCTTGATGGCTCCGAGGCGGGGGCACCAACTCTGCCAGGCTGGGGAGGAAGCCCCTGGAGAGACTTCCCGAGGCTTTTGCAGTGTGACAGGAGTGAGGAAAGAGCCAGACTTGCTCGAAATAGTTCATTTTAATTGCAGAAGGCTGCCTGCTGTCTCCCTGCCGCCTTGCTGGGATGCATCTCCGCCTCAATCATACGCACGCAACTTTAGGACTGGTGAATGGTGCCAGTGATGGGCAAAATGTCCTTGATGGAGACATCTCCCTCTAAACAGTCCTCTAGGACTTAAGCCCCAGGACTGCCCACTGCCCGGCCGGGCAGACTCCTTGGGTCACCCAGTATCATTGCTTCACTCTATTTTTCCAACTTTTTAGCATTTCACTCAAAACCTGGGGGTAGTTCAGCTTGCACAAGTGGGTTTTTCTCACCCAAATTTTGTGGTGACAGAGAAGATGAGCAGATGTTATGGACAAACCACTCAGGACAAGGGACAAGGACAAACCACACTTTTTTTTTTTTTTTTCCCCATTGGTTTAAGCACTCTCTCATGATTTTGAAACTGCTTCCCAGGTTTTTTGGCTCCTTGGTGCTGACAGCTCTGAAACGGAACATGGGTTTCCTGCCAGGACCCATAATTCTAATGATTTTCCAAAATCCCTCGGTCTTCAGAAGCCATTAAACAAAATCCCTTTCTTCTCCGTGATCTCCCACTGAGATCTGATGGTCTGTGCTGCTGTAATCCACAGCCTCCCTGCATCCAGAGGGGCATCTCCCGAACCTGGAATGTCGCTGAGCACCTCCCAAACCAACCATGGGCTCAGGTGTTGCCTGCCCCTGGCTGGATCTGCTCCTGTGGTGCTTCAGCCTCATGGGTTCACCAGCAGGAGGTGAGGGACACAGAGAAATTTCACCTCTGTTGGTCCGTCTGTCCTTCTCTCTCAATACGAATCTGTATTTGAGAGAAAAGGACAAAGCTGTATTTCTAAACGATCCTTGTTGATGAAGGGTGAACTCTGCAGGGAGCAGATCTGGGTGCCCCAAAGGCAGAAAGGCCCACGTGGTTTGGGGACATGCTCAGGGAAGGTGTGATGCAGATATTTCACCCCACGATGTGGGCCTGGAAAGGGCAGAAGGACCCGTGTGCCCTTCACACCATAAGGATAAATCAGTCCGTTTGGGATTTGTGGGGAATACGACACCTTACCCTCAAAGTGAGCAATGATCTGACACTGCTTTAGGTGGTGAGAAGCCTGAGAAACACAGAGATAATGATGCTTGTTTCCCTCTGGTCTTCATTATCTGTTATGTTAAAAATGCCTCCTGGCTGCAACCTCCCATCTCAGCTTCTCACAACCACCACCGCATGATCTTCCTCCATCATCTACCTCCTTATATCCCAGACCTTAAAGTGCAACCCTGAATTAGCCCAACTCAGGCATCTCTACACCTCCTATACTGGTCTCCCAGTGTGGGCTATACTGGGGGAGCCTACCTTAAGGGCTCTTGGTTCCCCTAGACCCCAGCCATGGTGCCCTGGACACCCATGGAGCAGATCTGGCTGGGGTTTGCAGACCCACAACCCTAATCTCCACTGGTACCCGAGCTCAGAGGAGGGATGTTGCCCTGGCTGTGGGGCTGTGAAGAACAGGAGGTGTGGCAGTGGGGGACAGTCCCCGTACCTCACAGAAACAGCACCATGGGGTGAGGGGATGGGGCAGAGCATCACGAGCAGGCAGAACATCACAGGGACCCTCTTCTCTGGGCATCGCTGCGTGTCAACAACCTTCTCCCCATCCCCACAGAACGTTCCTCCCCAGACAACCCTTTTCCCTTCCCCTCCGGGTGCCAGCCGGTGGGATGCTCCTCGCCCTCTCTCCCACGGTTGGCTCCAGGGAAGGCGGAGGGAAGGCGCCGTGCTCTGCTCTCTGCCTCCATGTCTTTTTTTTAAATCCCGTTTCCCTGGTTTCGCATGGCAGCGGCCCCACGTTCGCCTGTGCAGAGCCTTCCTCTGGATTTGCTGGCAGCCGCGCTTCCAAACCCAGCTTGCCGTTTTCCCCGGAGTGGCGGGATTGATTGGCTCCAGCCGGAATGGGCATGGCTCTCCGCTGCTTGGACCGAAATGCAACCATCTGTTACACCTCTAGTTAAAAGTACATAAAGTTGAGCATTTGCGTGTAGACAATACCACCCCTGATACGCTTTCCACCGCACATCCCTCGCGCACTTTGGCAGGATCTTGCGCCGTGATGGGCCCAGTACAGGCAAAAACCGGCACTTCAGCTCTGCTGGAACCAGGCAGGGGTGTAAATCAGCCTTTCCCTTCTTTCGCTGCGGCCGGTCGCTGTCAATATTGTAGTGTGCCCTGCCCCAGGCTTACCCCTGGCTGGGGCTGGTCCTGTTACCCCCTCCCCACCAGGCTGAAGGCCTCCCCGGGCTGGTGGCCGTGCTGTCCTTGTGCCTGCTCTGCCGTGATGCTGGTGGAAATGGCAGCACGTCACTGCCTCTCGGTCAGGTGTTCACGGATTTGACAGAGTTGAAGGGACCCCTCAAGATGCTCCAGCCCAACTCCCCTGCCAAAGCAGGGTTGCCCAGAGCACATCACTCAGGGCTGCATCCAGGTGGGGCTTGAAG
>JAOTQQ010000002.1:24341113-24352829 GCA_026546715.1 Gallinago undulata | reverse complement strand
AGTGCAGAGCAGAGGGGGAGAATGACCTCCCTCCACCTACTGGCCACACTCTTCCCTACGCAGCCCAGGATTCCATTTGCCCTCTTGGCAACAAGAACACATTGTTGGCTCATGGAGAGCCTGCCATCCACTAGGACTCCCAGATCCTTTTCCTCAGGAGTACTTTCCAGAAGATCCATCCCTAACCTCTACTGGTGCCTGGGGTTCTTCCTCCCCAGGTGCAGGATCTTACATTTGTCCTTGTTGAACCTCATTAGGTTCTTGTCTGCCCAGCTCTCCAGATTTCCGTGGGCAAACTAATTCTGCCTTTTCTGGCGTTGCTACCAGCTCCTTGCCTTTCCTAGCTTTGTGACTCCCCTTCCCTCAAAGCCTCAGAAAGATGCCCTGCAGGGGGCAACTTCTTGTCCTGCTGCACCCCAGAAACTGCTGCTCTTCATCTGCTCATCCTGCTTCCACCTCCTTGCTGTGGCTTTCCAAGTCCCCCCAGAAGACCATGCTCAGAGATCCACTAACACCTCCCGCAGCCTCCTACCGAGAGCCTGAAGATGGGCACAGCATCCAACCTGCACTGGGTAGACGTGGGTGTGCACAGAGAACTTTAGTGCCCGTGTGCTGGGGGAAAGCCCAAGTGTGCAGCACATGGCCATGGTCATTGCTCACCCTGAGACACCAGATGTCCCAGCCCAACGAAACCAGCCTCTGGTCTCTCTGAGGAGGCTGCATGCACAAGGCGGAGAGGGGAAACAGAGGCACAGGGCTGGGAAGTGACCCCACCAGGGCCAGCGAGCAGATCAGAGGCAAGGAAAGGGATTACTTTCCTCCAGCCCATTTATAACACTGTATAAATGTACCATTCGCTGGGCTGTTTGCCTTCTCCAAACTACATGGCTGAAATGGTTGAACGGGGCAGCTCCTTTCGGAGAGACTTAGGACAGAGAGAACCCAAATTCCTTACCCTGCTGAGGCTCACACGTGGGGGACAGCATGTGACAAGGACCCTCGAAGAACAGCAGTGTGCCCAAGTCACCATCAGTAACCCCCTGGAAATGCTGGTATCTTGGTGCTTTCACCAACCAGTGCCATAGCTCAGATGAGGTGAGAAGAACGTCACCTTTGTGATGTCAGAATGAGTGGTGTCCCCGGGAGCTGATGGTCATTGGGTAGCAAAGCCTTCTCCCAGGTCCCTTCTGGATTACAAGAGGGACTGGCAGTGACGTATCACCTGTCCCTGACCTCGTTCATCTTTGTGGAAGGGTGGAGGTGGTGGGAGAAGGGAAAGGCTAAATGCCCATCCGGGGAGCCAGGGTGGCTCTGAAAGCTGAGAGGAGAGCTTGGGGGCTGGGGGAGAAGGAGAGACATCTGAGCTCGGCGCAGGGACAGCAGATGGATTGGAAGGAGCGTAACCTCGTGGCGATGCATGCTCTGGTCCCTGCAGCTGGCATTAAGGGTCAATTATTTTCAGTGTAACGACTCATTTCTGACTGGAAAGAGAGCGACCTGCTGACACCGCTAAGGCCTGCCAGTGTCCATCTCCCCACCGTGGGAGAGGACAACAGGACAAGCCTTCGAGCATCGTTTGTCCTTGATCACAGACCGCTGTGCCCAGATTCCCTTCCAGACCCTCCTGTCTGATGGATCCGGCACACTCGGAGCTGCTTGGGCACACTGAACTTTGAGGGGTCAGCAGCTCAGTGCAGATGAGGGGTCACATTTTTTGGCACCCACCTCCTTCAAGAGCTCTAGGAAGTGGCATCTCCCTCATTCAAACCACATCAGAGAGGATCTGGCCCTGCGTCTGGGGTCAGAGCCCAGGACAGGTAAAGCCAGCCCGGAGAGGGCTGAGGCAGGAGGGCCCTGATGTGATGGGGGGTGGATCCCACCCTGGCTTCCAGCCCCAGTCTCTCTCACATGCCTACCAAGGCTCTGCTCCTTGGGGAAAGAAGGGTCTCCTTAAGGCTAGAGGGCTTCCCTATCAGAAGGTGAATCTGGCGAGGCAGCAGGATTTCTTGGAAGCATCAAGGCAAGGTTTGGGTGTTGTTTTTGCGGTGGGACATCCATGACCCATCATCAGAAGGCCACTTACTGTGCATGATGCCTTGGCATGAGTCGCCCTTGCATGCCAGCAGCACTTGATTCAAATCCACCGGGCACCCCTGGAGGGATGGAGTCTTGATTTTACAGATGCAAGCAGCATCAAAGCAACTTTCTCAGGAACAGCATCTCCCTCCTGCAAGCTGAGCACCTCTCTGGCAGGAGAACCATCCCTGGAGGGCTGTGATGGAGGGTAGCCTGCACACCCTGGCTCTGGGGCCAGTTGTCATCATGCTGTGTTGTCCCACCACTGTTCCCAGCTGAGCTCAGGAGCTCTGTGCTCCTCGGGAAGGGGTCCAGCCTGCTGAGATGAGTTAAGCCCCTCCAGCTTGTTCCACTCACGTCTGGCTGTGACACCCCATACCATGCCAGGTCCTTGACCTGGGAGGAATTGCTTGTGCTGGCAGAGCATTCCTTGCTGCACCGGCCACCCGACCACAGGGGCAACCTGCTGCAGAGGGAGCCTGTGCCACAACCTGGTTCCAGGCCGGAGGACCTCCTTTGATCATTTCTCTCTGGTCAGACCACGTGATACTTGTGAGGTCCATACGATACCTGTGAGATCCACATGATCCACCTGGTGTGAGGAGATGGGGTCTTCGGGGATAGGATGCTGGAGCAGAGCACCCCCCCTCCCTGGGCTGGCTGCTTCAATGGTGCCACGTGGTCCTGGATGGGTCCCCTGTGCTGAGACCTGTCCTCATCACCCCACACCAGAGTGGGTGAATGTGGTGGTAGTTCAGACAAGCACCCAAACTCACAGCAAGGCTGTTCTGGGATTCTACTGGCCACCTGGGATGGTAGGGAAAGTATCCATGGAGGGGGAAAGGGGATAATAAGGAAGGGAGAGAAAAAGGACCCCCAAAAAAGGCACAGGGGAGAAATAAGCGGAGCAGGTGGCAAAGGAAAGGGAGAGAAGCAAGGGGAAGAGGACGAAAGGAAAGATCAAGGTCCTGCTGTCAGTGAGCCCTTCAAAGGCTGGGTGTAAAAGTATCTCAAAAGGAGTGGAGGAGGCAACAGGTCATGCCAGCCTGAGGCTGGACAAAGGAGATGATGACAAGCAGCTATTTTAGCTGGTGGCCTGCAGCCATCTCGCCTGGGGCGGTGCACTCATCGAGTCTCCGAAGCTGAGCAAAATTCAGCCTTGAGCTGGGAGTTGGGTGGGAAAGCCAAGGCAGCTTGGATAAAAGCGGGTCCCTGAGTGGCACCGTGACTGAGCAGTGTGCCCAGATGTGGGGCTACAGGGCACTGCCCCCTCCGAGGGGCTGGCCTTCCAAACAAGGTGTCTGAGGTACCCTTGTTGCAGCTGTGGCTGTTGTTGCAAGGATGAGAACATGAGATGCAGCGCTGTGTCCCAGCGTGGAGATCCCAGTAGGCACCCAGGGGGATGCTCCAGGAGCCAGGGTACCCTCCACTCACCCACTGATGAATGGGGCTTACGTGGGGCTGCTGGTTTCCCAGGGGTCCCATTTCCCCTCTGATAAAACAGAACTGAATCAGGTCCATAATTTTGCTGAGATGCAGAACTCACACCTGCTCATGGTGTTCCCTGCCTTGGGAACCAGTACGGAGGAAAAAAATCCTTTTCAACATATTTGAATTTTTTTTCTTTTCTTTTTTTTTTCCTTTTTTTTTCTGTGGTGTAGCAAGGGCTGTGTGGGAGCCAGGCAGGCTGGGAGCTGCTGGAGTGCCCCGCTGTGCTGCACGGCAGGGAGCTGCTGGGAAAAACAACCGGCAAATACTCGAGTATTTCTTCTAAAATCTCTCCCTATTGTCTACGAGGCAGCATGGGGAAAGATGGGAAAGAGGGTGCATCTGTTAAAAAGGATGCAGGACTCAATCCACAAAGCACCTGCTTTACTTAAAGCATAAGCATAAACTCCTTGAAAGCCAGGGAGATTTAACCACGTGCTTGGAGCAAAGCCTGGCTGTCAGCATGCTCGTTTGAATCGGGATGGAGTCTGTTACGTAAACACCGAAACTGGTTTGCAAACATGGCTGCTTTAAATTCATCACCCAAATTCACGTGTAGGCACCTTTCTGGATATCCCGGTGGCCGGAGCGGTGCTGCCGGGTCATGGGAAGCTGCCATTTATAGAAGCCAGACCCTTAAGCGGTGCCAGGCAGACGTGGAGCAAACCCAAGAATCTCACACATTATTTGAATTGAGACATCATTGACAGGGACCAAAAAAAAAAAAAAAAAATCCCACCCAAAGCTCCTAAATCCACCAAGCTTTAAAATGCCAGGAGGAAACGGCCAAGGGAATGATGCCCAGGATGAACTTGGCCCTGCTGCTCCTTTAGCGGTGATCCCCGAGGCGATGTCGAGCCGAGCATCTCCTCTGGTGCTTTTATCCTATTTCATTCATTCTATTTATTCCTTATCCTGTTAACTTTATCCTATTGATTCAAATGCGTTTTCATGCTCCCTTATGGTCCCCCTTTTGCATCACTTTCAGCTTTTAGGTTAGCCCAGAAGCAGGCTTCTCCCAAAATCCCCTCCCAGGTCTAGGAGGCTGGGCTTTATTTATTTATCTTAGTTAGACAAATAGCTTCATTTTCACGCAAAACGGGATGTCCTTCTGAATGCCTATGGAAAAGGTCAAAGGGTTTTAACCATGTAAAGGGCAGAATCTGAGCCTCTTGAAGTGATGTTGGTGCATTTCAGGGCGTCTCTGCAATTGGAGACATCCCTAAAGGCTTAAAAAATACCGGGAGGTGGAGATTTACGTACCTGCCAGCCAGCAGGTAACTTCAAGTCTTCTACCACAGAGGACTCCCAGTGTTACTGCTGTCTCCTGCTTTGGGGTGGCTACTGGTACAGATTTGGAGGTCAAGCCTCTTGGTGACGGTTGAGTTTGATTTGGCCCCTTTCTGAAAAGAACTTTGTTATTTAGATGGATTTGCAGCTGAACGTTGGGCATCTCCCGAGGCTCAGTGAGGTGCTCTGGTGTGGGTTTGGGCATATCAACACTATTTTTTTTTGGCTGATGGCCAAAGAGGAAGGGTGACAGAGGGGCACGGGCATCTGAAATGGAGGTTTTATGCATCCAGATTCATCACCAGTAGTTTCTGCCCTGGCACAGGCAAAAGACCTCGGTACTATGGGACTGGGAGAACTGGGCAAGCGGGGAAATGGGTATCTGCAAGAGTCATTATTTTCAACAATGCTTTCCCCAGCCACCTCTACTCGGAGCGACCTGTGGATATTTAACGAGCAGATCCCGGTGGAACTAGACCTGGGAGCAATGGGTGCCTGTGGCTCGGACTGCTCGGCTCACATCACCCCAAAATTTTCCTGTCAAGTAAAATTTGCAGAGCCCAGACTCCCGTGCCTTCCAGATTGTCCCTCTGGTTGTGCTCTTTGGAGCTGAAGACCTGTCCTGTGGCACGTACGTCCCGGCTGGAAGGAGGATTTATTTGTACCTCGCTGTAAATAAATACGAAACCCCAAATGGCATGCACGGCGCCGCGTTCAAAGCCCCTCGGCTTGTTTGAAATCAGCAGCCCCATAAAACCTGAACGGGCTCAGAAACACTTGGAGTCACGGGATCCGTCTACATGAAGGGTCCGGGCTCAGCGGCCGCCCCTCACCGGGGTATCAGGGCTCGTTCCTTGAGCCGACGAGGCTCCCCCATTCCCCACCTCGTAGCTGGGAGCCGCACCTCGGGACACGTAAATCAGAGCCTTCGCCCTTTGCCGTGGCTCTCAGCGATGGGGGGGTCGGGGGGTCATGGGCTCACCTCTCAAAATAATCCCGGACGATCAGGAAGTGTTTCTCGTTTGATGAATTAGGTGTATAAAATCCGTGAAGGGCTCACCAACGGACAGACCTTTTCCTTTCTTCATGGGGATAATATTTCATGATTTGGGGAGGAAGGAGTGCAAAGGGAGGAGGGGGGGGAAATAATTAGTAATTTGTGATTAACTCTTTTCACGGGTATTTTGTTTCTTTGTTCTCTGATGCTGCCTGGAGCCATTTAAAAAATGACTTAATGACAACAACCAAACTAATCGCTCTTTGTAACTAATGGCTGTGTCAGAACTTGGAAATCAAACTGAAGGCTCTTGGAAGGAGTTGCAAGGGGGAGATGCTGAGCATGGCAGAAGGGGTGGAGAGGAATTCCCTCCCTGGTATCAGATGGGTGCTCAGAAAGGGCCCCAAGATCTGCAGTGATAAAGGGAAAGCCAGAAAACCTCCTGAGGAAGGTGGTGGCTACTCTCGTCCGTCCATGCCAATTAGGTAGATCTGTGATCTACCCCTTCTTCTCCCTATGGGCAAAAGGTTTCATTCAGTCACGCTTGGGAGCAAAGTCCTCCAAGATCTCCACTTCAGATCTTTGCTCGAGGCATTGCTTAAGAACATGGAATCATTGAGGTTGGAGAAGACCCTTAAGGTCACCGAGTCCAACTGTAAACCTAACACTACCACAACCCAGCACTAAACAATGTTCCTTAGTGCCACATCTACACATCTTTTAAATACCTCCAGGCATGGTGACTCCAACTACTTCCCTGGGCAGCCTGTTCCAATGCTTGAAACCCTTTTGGTGAAGAAATTTTTCCTAATATCCAATTAAACCTCCCCTGGCACAACTTGATTTCCTCCTGTCCTATCAGTTGTTATATGGGGAAAGACACCAACACACATGGATAATCAGCTTTGGCTTCGGGTTGTCAGGGAGATTCCCAGTGGGAATGGGAAGGTTTTGATGGAGCTCTGGTAGCATGTCCCAAGATGAGTCTGTCTTCATAAATGGCTTGGAGGCCTCTTCCCATGTAGATCTGGTGCATGAACCAGAGGCAGAGCAACACTGCCTGCCTCTGGCTTTCTTGAGTTCAGCTTTTGCTGCAGGGTGAGGTGTCTCTGGCTGTAAAGAAGAACGGAGGAGTGCAGGTGGTGGGAAGCACAGAGAGATGGGGACTGGAGAGAGGTCTCCTTTCAGTCAGGAAGGCCACCAACAAGCCGGCTATCGGCAAGCCGTTGAGACCCAAAGTCTTGCAGTCTCTAATTGGGTCACACATAAAATAGAGCTTCGGATTGAAAGCCTTTTGGAGCTATGATTTAGAAAGGCAAATCCATTCTGGTATCTGATTATGACACTGACATTAAAAGCACAGGGAACCTCTAATCGATGCAGGTTAATTTATTTAGACCGTAAAACAGGAATTAATTTGAAAGGGGCCGTGGCAGAGCAGCAGCTGAGACTCCAACCCTTCCTTGGGTGGTGCTGGCGGGGCGATGGGGATGTGTTGGCCAAACTGAAGGTGGACACCACAGCTCTCCTGAACGGGAATCTGTCCATCTGTCCATCCCCTCTCCCAGCCCTGTGCTGACTGCGAGCTGGGGACATCTTACTACAGAAAGGCGAGAAGCTGAGTGTAGGATGAAGGCTATCTTTGATTTGCCCTGCGGTGGAGACTGTCCCTACTCGGGCACATTATTATTATGGTGAGAATTATGGTGAGAACAGATCTGCCTTGGTCCTCCAGCAGGTGCGTTGTGCCCACTCCAGAGACCCCTTGGGTAGATGTGGCCAAAGACTATTAGGTTCTAGAGGGGTTTGGACACAAAGAGTCATACCGGGTAACTCTGGTCCAGAGCAATGAATTTCAGCTCCTGGCTCCTGCCTAGGGGAGTGCTGAAGTGGAAGAGATTTCCTTAACCCGTCACTTTTGTTTTCCTTGGTTATTGTTTAAAATGCAGAGATTATGAGGTCAAACTTTCCCAGCCAATATTTTTCCTAATGAAAAATGTAGTAGGGTACGAGTCAGTGATCGAATCTATACGTTGAGTGTTCCACACTACAGTGATTTCCACAGACAGAACTTCAATAAATCTTGTTTTCAGAGAAATTATATGAGGCCGATGCTCTATTTTTGCCAGTTTAAGATCACTTTTCCCCTCTGCTGTGCTCTGTCCAAGTGGAACTTTCTTCCAGCTGAGCCGAGTCTTTGCTACAGCAACGCGACAGATCCTGATGGCTGCTGCATGAGCAGAGCAGGGGTGTGAAGGTGGCCCCCAAAATCCCTTTGGGGTCACCCAATGTGACCCCAAGTCGTGGGGTCCCTGTCCTGATGGTGCCACAGTCTCTCCTCAGACTCAGCAGCAGCATTGCCCCTCAATCTTCCAACCCAAGGCATTTTTTCCTGAGCACTGGCAACCCTGGGTACATCACCTTCTCACTGGGAGAGAATGGCAGACACAGGATGCCCATGGGTAGAGCTGCTCCTTCACAGACTGCGTGGGAGGCCCCTCACCGAGCTGTATTTGGTGAGGGACACACAACTTTGTCATAGAATCATAGAATGGTCAGAGTTGGAAGGGAACTTAAAGATCGTTGAGTTCCAGCCCCCCTGCCCTGGGTGCAGGGACACCTCCCACCAGACCAGGTTGCTCCAAGCCCCATCCAGCCTGGCCTTGAACCCCTCCAGGGATGGGGCAGCCACAGCTTCTCTGGGCAACCTGTGCCAGGGTCTCACCACCCTCACAGCAAACAATTTCTTTCCTGTATCTCATCTAAATCTCCCCTCTTTCAATGTAAAACCATTACATCCTGTGGCTCCACTCCCTGATCAAGAGTCCCTCCCCATGTCTCCTGTAGCCCCTTCAGGTACTGGAAGGCCGTTATAAGGTCTCCCTGGAACCTTCTCTTCTCCAGGCTGAACAACCCCAGCTCTCTCAGCGTGGCTTCACAGCAGAGGGGCTCCAGCCCTCTGAGCATCCTCGTGGCCCTCTGCTGGACCTGTTCCAACAGGTCCATGTCCTTCCTGTGCTGAGGACTCCAGAGCTGGACACAGTGCTCCAGGTGGGGTCTCACCAGAGCAGAGCAGAGGGGTAGAATCCCCTCCCTGGCCCTGCTGGCCACATTTCTTTTGATGCAGCCCAGACTGTGGTTGTCCTTTCACCCTGCCTCTTGTTGATATCATTTAATGCTGGAACTGCCATGGCCTGAAGTCAGTGTCCTGCTGTGCTGGGTGCAGTGCGGTGGCAGCCCTGCCACCCTGCACCTCGACGCCTTCAAACACCCTTGAAATATTAACGGTGCCATTGGGTGGAGGGGAAAGCCCTTCAACGTTCTCCCTCCTTTGCAGCTCAGCAGCTTTCTCCTGACTGCCCTCCTGTCGAATGTCCCCACCCGCTTGGTGGCTTCAGTGACAGCCCGTGTACAACAGTATTTCACAGTCTGTCCATGGGATCAATATGACATTTCCATTCGTCATTAAATATGTCTTCTTTACTTTGTGCTGCATAAATCAACCTTTCAAACGTGGCTCCTGGAGTGAAGAGTGGTTCTTGGAGACTGCTGACCAAAACGGGGTCTTTTCTCGGTGGCTTCAGCGTTCTCATGCTCCGCTGGAGTAAATAGTGTAAACACTGGGAAGAAGCCCAGAAATTCCGTGCCTCCTGCGGGTGCTGGGAGAGGCTCAGCCTTCGTGCTGCCCTGCATCCTCTGCAGGATTCAGGAGGAAGAGCTCGTGCTTGTCCCAGGGGCTGGGAAGGTACCGAGATCGCTGGTCCCAGGCTGTGTTGGGTTTTGTAGCCTCAGACTGATCCCAGACCAGCTCGGCGTGAGCAAAGTCAGGCACCAAGGCACTGGCCAGCTCCCAAAGCACTGTCGGTCCATACAGGCAGGGGGTCCTGGCATGGCAGGGAGAGGGCAAGGACGAGTTACCCTGTCCTCTGGAGATGTCCTGGGGGCTGTAGAGGTGGTTACCTCCCCAGATAAGCACAATTCTTGCTCCAGCCCACAATTCTTTCTGGAAACACGGCCCTTTTTCACCTTCCCCATTGGGTGTGACCCTGGAGAAGCTATGTGCATCAGACACCAGGCACCTCCAGCTATCGGCGTCCAGCCCTGTGCCTGCCCGGGCAGCTGTGACTCCCCCAGTGATGGAGGAGCGTGGGACTGGGCTTGCTCTGCTGAGACGGTGGGGATGAACAAAGCCCATCCCGTCCTTCCCGGGCCTCGCTCAGCAGATGCAGGGATGGTGGATGCGTAGGATCCATAGGATGCTGGGGCAGAAAGGCCCCTTCAGCTCTCTCCACAGCCATCCAGAGCCCTCGGCAGCAGCGGAGACAAAGGGAAGGAGCTGGCAGGGTGTGCACGAAGCCGCCTCTGCCGCACGCTCCCGTCTCCCCCGTGCAGAGCGGGCACTGACCCGTGCCCTCCCCGTGCTCAGGCTTTTTGTCAGCCGGTTCCCTTGTCCCCACCGTGCACACACACACACACTCACACACACACACACATTTTAGCACTGTCTAGCAAAGCAGTTTGGGAATCGATACTGCAATTGTGTTGTAAGTGAATTAGTTATAGATCAGCTTGGGGGTGGGATTAGCTTATAGATCAGCAGGCTGGCAGGTTGCAGGGCTGCAGAGCAGGCAGACACGCATGCCCCCGGCGCGCTGCTCTGATGATGCCCAGCTCTGCTGATGCCCATGCTGATGCCTCTGCTGCCTGCTGGACTCAGGCACCGGGCGCAGGCGGTCCCTTCCTTCTGGGCTTTGCAGTGCTCGGAGCAGTGGGGCAAGGAATAGCAGAGGTAATGCCATACCCTTAAGCCTGCAAATGTGGAATAAAAAAAATCCATCGCCTGGCTCCGTGCAACCCCGACCCTGCAGTTTCCATCCTTCCTGTGAATGCTCACTGTTGTCAGCCTTTATCCTAACAGCTTTGCCAAAAAGTGTGAAAAAAAATTCTCCAAACACAAACCAGTCCTTGCAGATTCCCTTTTCTCTTTTCTCAGAGATTGAAATAAACCGCTCTTTTCTAGTTGCCATCGGCAGACCCTGCGACATAACCCTTTCAGCAACCTCAACGTGAAAGCAGCATGCCCACACAGGGATGGGGAAACTGAGGCACGGAGCAATAAGCTGCTCGCTGCTGCCAAAGCAGCTGCTTCACCGCATCCAGCCGGGCTCTCACCACCAGTCCATACACGGCCAGCCCTGGATCCTGCTTTCTTCTGGTGTGCTGCCCACTTCTTCAAGTCCTGTTGAGTCCCTTGTCATGACTCCAGGATATTCTGGCTTCTAAAATTAGCCCAAGCGCTTGGGTCCGTGCTCAGGGGGTTTCCCTTTAAATAATCCCCCCACCTCCCCTCCCACTTTTGCTTTGACTAAGCATGCTGCAAAAACAACTTGCTTCTAAAATAAGCATCTCCTCTAACTCCCAGTTTAAACCTGAGTAGCCGTGCATGACATAGCAGAGTTGGGATGGCAGCTGTGCCATCTCTCCGGCCGCCTTTCGCTGCAATGGCACCTGGAGGGGCCGGGGCTCGGGGCTGCGTGGGTTAAAGCTGCGTGGGCTCCGAAGGGGCTTGGGGCTCTGCTGGGAGAGGAGTGGGGTGGTGGGACTCGGGGGTGGGCGTCCCCTCCGGCGGTGCCCACCGTCGGACAGCCTGTCTTCTCTGAAGAGCACGTTTGAGATCAGGACGTGGTCATTTGACGAGATGAAATAGAGGCAGACCTCCGAGGAATGCCAGCCCTCCGAGCGAGGGATGGTGAAGTGACTTTTCCCTGGCACCTCGTGCCGATTTTCCTAAGTAACCCTGTCTCCAGCTCCCTTCTCCCTTATGTCGATCCATTTTTTCAGCGGGGGGGGGGGGGGGGGGGGCGG
>JAOTQQ010000002.1:24295010-24323875 GCA_026546715.1 Gallinago undulata | reverse complement strand
CCAGGCTGGATGGGGCTTGGAGCAACGTGGTCTGGTGGGAGGTGTCCCTGCCCAGGGCAGGGGGTTGGAACTGGATGAGCTTTAAGGTCCCTTCCAACTCTGACCGTTCTCTGATTCTACAGGGGACAGTGCAGCTCTGCTCCTCCAGAGAGCATGGGGATGCCAGGAAGGACAGCCTGAAGCACTTGTTGGGGTGCCAGCCCTGGGGGTCTCAACAGTGGGAGAAGGTGTGAAAGGACACAGCAGGCTGAAGCCAGCCATGAGCTGGAGACATGAATTCGTCAAGTGGTCTTGCTGATCTTGTTTTGGGTACGGCAGGACTTTACAGGGGCTGTGGGATGCAGCAGTCCGGCAGGAGGTCCGAGCAGTCTCCAGAAGATGCTCCAGCAGAAGGAGACTGCCCGACCACCGGCCATCTACAGTTACCACGTGAACCTTTTGGGGAGCGGGGGTGGGTGACAGCAGACAGCCTGGGGTCAGGGGGGTGCCGTGCCGGACGGTTTGGGGAGAGGAGAGGGTGAGCAGGGCTCAGGAGCTGACACAGGGGGATGCTGCTGTGAGTCAGGGGCAGGATGCTCGGAGCGCAGGGGCTGGAGGCTGGGGGGGGAGCTGCCAGCACAGCCTCCCGGGCCACAGAGTGCTGACACTTCTTTTTGTTCAGCCTGACAGCCAGCACCTGGTGCCCCCACACGCGGGGCCGCCGGCCGCCCCCCGCCCGCAGCGTGTTCCCGGGCAGACACACACGCGCTCGCCCGCAGCCCCGCAGGTCGGAATCAATGCAAACATATGCTGCCATTAATGTGAAAATCACTTCTGCAAACACGAGGGCCTCTCTATTCACAGCCTTCCCCCTCTCCCTGCAGGGAGGAGGTGGTTGGGGGGGGGGGTGTGGGGTGTGGGTCAAGTGCAGACCTTTTATTTGAAATCCCTGAAAGGGACAAGGGGGAGAGGAGGGGGAGATGGATGAGGCTGATTGTGGTAGGGAAAACGGGACAACGGCCCAGACTAACCTCCGGGAGCTGCTGTCCTGCCATGAACTGCACTAAATCTGCAGCTCTGCCTTCCCTTCTCCCTCTCCAAACACCTCCCTGGTGCTGCCAGTTTTTTGCTCTTGCCTATTGATGATAAATGCAGGAGGAACACGCGGGGCTCAGGAGAACAGTGTCACTGAACACCACAAGGATGGGAGCTCATATAAAAGGCGAGGGGACAAATTTCTGAGCAGGGTGGCAAGCTCCACTTCCACAGTTAAAACCATGCTAATTAAGGGTGCTAAGCTAGAGCAGTTTTAACAATGAGGATGAGAGCACCCAGTATCTTCCAGAAGCACAGCATGTATTTCAGCCAGCCCTGGTGTTTGTGAGCTCTGGTCACATGAAGTCAATGGAAGCTGGTTATCTGGACGCTGCTCCTCTGCCACGCTGCAGTGCTTCAGTGAGGAGCAGGGCTTCCTGCAGACATTTCCAGCACATCTCCCTCCTCTTTGGGGAAAGTGGCTTCTCTCATGTCCTCCTCTATTCCACTGGCCAAATGCTGTGAAACACCCCGGGGTGCTTCACCCTGGCAGGGGCAGCGTCACCGTGGTGGGTGGGCAGGTTTGGGTCACAAAGCATCAGGGGTCTGTAAAACAGCTGGAAGGGCCCCACGTGCATCTGAATGTGAAAGGGGACACAGCTGACGTTGGAAGAACCAAATGGAGTCTCTGGACCTCACAGTCGTTTGTCAAAGGCTGTAGAGCAATGCGGTGAGATGTCACTAAGGTGCCTTCCCCCACTCTGCCCCCAGCTCCCCTGTGAGGTGGGCTGTGTCCCTTGTCTGTCCTGTACAGAAACAGCTTTATGTCAGTGAATCCCTTCTATATATACCTGCCAAATCCCTGCTCTCTTTTGGGCTGTCCCCGACTGCAGCTCTCATACAAAAAAATCTACAAGAAGCCATACTTTCACTACAAGCAATAACGCCTTCTTTCTCCTGCCTCTTGTTTCTGAGTCTTGAGCTTTGCTTTAAGGGACTAAATTTTCCTGGCTCAGCTTTATGCCCATCTCAGACTCATCTCAAAGCACCCGGTACTTTATAGCATCTCCATTTTGTTCCCTTGCGATGTCCTAGCCCGAGCACGTGTACTGAATTCCCTAGCATCTGGCCTTCACCCATGTCTATCCGTTGGAAGCCGAATGCATCTCTGATTTGGGAAATCAATCACACTTAATTGAAGGGTGATTGTTTTCACATACAAGCCTGCCACATCACTTTCATCTTTATCACATTCCCTTTCTCTCTGGGCTTTGTGTGACAAGACACTGGCAGTGCAGGAGGGAAGGAGGTCGCCGACCTTGGACCTGGATATAATTGAAAAAAGGAGGGCAGCGTCTCCTTTCTTTCCTCGGGTGGATCAGTTTGGATTTCCTTTGGCTGTGGGGCCGAGCACGTGCACACGCACTCACAGCCATATTTAGTCCAGCCTCGCACACAGCCACGCTGCGATGCCGTGCAGCAGAGCGAGACGGTGCCCGGCACGGCTGTTGGCCCTGGCAGGGCCATGGAGAAGGTGCCTCCCCTCCGTGCACCGCAGCAGCAGCGGAGGAGGAACAGTTCGGGATGGGGTCTGTCATGTGGCAGAGAATTTTGGGTGCCTACTATTTTTGGGTGACTCCGGGCATCTGGAAGAGCAGCCTCAGGGAGATCAGCCTGTTTTTTTTTTAATGAGATTTTGGGCAAGTCTCTTTTCTGTTCTCTCTTGCTCTTTGCCTGGTCACATTGGAGACTGTCTTGCACCAGGACTCAGTCTTTTTTTTTACTGAACAATTACAAGGCACAGCAAGGCTTTGATTTCCTTCAAGAACTCCCATAACACAGACGGCGTGTGAGCAATCCCTCTCAGTGGGCTCCTGCAAGGACTTGTACCCAAGTCCAGTCCCACGTGGCCGCCTGTCTTGTCACCCCGCTGGGCTGTACCAGTTTGAAGTGTTGATAAGCTCTCAGCACACAGAGATGCCTTCTCATCTGTACCAGCGAGCTGAATTGTGAGCTGTTCCCCAGACTCCAGTTTGAAGGTCTCTATAGTATTGACTTTCTCGCACTTGGAAGTGCCTCATTTATCTTATGCTCTGCATTTGTCTTTCCTGCCGGTGCAGTAGTAAGCGACTGAAGCTCGCTGCCAGCTTTTCTCCCTTAATGACACACCACATATGCAGACAAGGATCTGAATCAGGGCTCTGGAGTCGGTCCCCACTTCCTCTCTTTGGAGAAATGTATCTTAACGCAGTACACTTCCTCTGCAGTTTGTCTCAGGGATTGGCAACGAAACAGCCCCAATACCCCTGAAGGCTGTCATCCAGGGCAGGTCTCCAAATTTTGGACCCATCTGAAAGCTGATGGTATCAAAAGGAGGCTCCCGCTGGCTCTGAAGGCTCTTGGGCCAGGCAGCTCCAACTTCAATTCTTTTCCATTGTGGTCAGATTTGTCCCTTCTAGATGCGGGGAGAGCCTTTCCCAGCAAAACCCCAATACAAACCTTCTCCCAGACAAAGAGTCTTTTCTAGATAGCATGGAAGGAATTTAAGGTTCCTCTGGGTGCGAGACCACATGGTGCCTGTTTTTTCTTAGGTACCTCCGGCGTGGGCCTCTCTTTTGACAGGTGCTGATGACTTGCAGCCCAGGCAGACAGGGCTGAAAAGGGTAGGAGGGCTGGAGTCTGTGTGATGGAGTGGTGGGTTTCATTGATTTCTAAATAAAGCCTTCATCAAGACACAGAGCCTCACTTCCCTCCCAATTTTGTAAAGCTCTTGTCAATCTCTGACAGCTGCCAGAGTGGAAAAAAAAAAAAGAAAAGGCTGGTGTGAAGGTGTGTACAGAAGCAGAGTAGTGGGTGGGGAGTTGGATGTCTTCCCTCTGCGGAGAGGAACCAGAGCCCAAGCCCAGGGTAACGTTGTGATGTGTCCACTGCCTGGCTTTCCCTCCATCCCAAGTCACCTCCCTGTGCCTAGGATGCTCTGTGTCCTCCACTCTTGCCCAGAGGGGAATTGTGTTTGAAACTTTGCATGATGTCCACCATGGCCGTGGGTACGTGGGCAGTGCTCTGCCCAGGGCTAGGGATTGAATGAGGTCTCTGGGGTCCTCTTAGCATGGTAGGAGGCCACCACCTTCTCCCAGATCGTCTTTCTGAAGGCTGCCAGGAGTGATTGTATGGAGTGACAAGGCAACCTTTTACTGCAAACTGTGCATCTTTGGTGTCTTGTAAGGTGGAGCCTTCCCCATCACCGTGGAAGGCAGTGGACTCAGTCCTCCCAGGGGTAGCGGAGGACATACCAGCTCCCTGCTCAGAAACTGCTATGTTCTGGAGCAGGAGGATGGAGCAATCAAGCCAAAAGCAATGATCCAAGCATTATGTGCCTCTTGCACAAAATTTTGACAAAAACATGAAAACAGATGGAACATTTGCAGGTTTTTATTAAAAAAAAACAACAAAGCCCAGAAATATGAAGGCAATTTTGTATTTGCTATTAGTCTTTTCAGGCTTTTTTCCCCACTCTTGGCAAAAAATAATTGATGACATTTTCCATCATCAAAAAATTCCCCCAATGACGGTTAAATATAAAGTCTTCTGTGCTGAGCAGAGCTGAGAGGAAGGAGAAGCCCTTCCCATTCCCTTGGCTCAGGGCAGGAGGGAATACTTAGCTGAGAGCCCATCTCTCTCTGGCCAGTGCCCAGAAAGAGAAGATCCCCCCAGAGCACTTGGAGTTGCCGCTGTATCTCAACAAGATGGCATACCCCTTGCCTTTGTGAACGTGAGCAGCATCTGCCATTTTAGCCCGTGCTCTGGGAGCTCAGGATGGCCTGAGCAGCCCATGCCGGCTGGCAGAGGGAGCCACTGGGGCTTTCGGGGAGGCTGACTCCCCTCTGAGCTCAGGAAAGGCAGAAATCATAGCAAGGGTGGTGGGGTAGTGGACCACAGAGTGCCTGGGGACGTCCCCAGGAGAATGAGCATCCCTGAGGGGTGGCCAGAGCATCTCGTCCTTGGCGAGCTCTCTGCCTGCAAGTGTCAAGGGAGTGGAGCCAAACACCTCCACCCTCATCCGTCAGCGGGAATGAAGGAGCCCATGGCCACCCTTCTTCTTCTTCCACTGGCATTTGATTCGGACATACGCTAAAAAAGGAGCTGTCGGTTAAAATAAGAGCTGTTTTTCCAGCTCCCAGAGGACCCCCCTGATGTGACCTGCAAGGTGTTGCAATCTCTCTCTGCCACCAGCTTGCCTGGTTTTTGCCACACGTGCACACACCTTCCCCCCCCATTCCACAGTGCTTATCGCAAGTGTTTTGGTGGAACTGCCCTTGTCATATAAATCTAAACATAATTCTCTCTTTCCTGTTAAGCTAAAGAAAATAAACGTGTAGGGCTGTTACTGGAAGCCAAGCTGTAGGACTGCCCTAAATTCTCTTCTTATTGAGTCTGGGCTGAAAATCACTCAATTCTGCTGAGGACACACATCTATGCTTGCACACACAGGGAGGGAAGGCGGGAGTGGGGGGGGGGGGAGGGCGAAAGAAAGAGAGAGAGCAAGAGAGAGAGAGAGGACGCGGTGTGTATAAATATCTCCAGCTCTCTAGATAGTCGGCAGATTTATTCCGCTGCCAAGCCTGCAGAAAATTGACTTGTTTCATGGAGGCAGGCTATTGACACATTACCGCAAGGAGGGTTAGGAGAGAAAGCGGTGCGGCTGGCGCCCCTCTATTATACGATAATGTAATCAGCATTGTGGGAAATGACTGTGGGTAAAATGGCATCGCTGACATTTATATTAGAGGATATTGATGGCAGGAACTGTGACCACATCTATCGTACCTCCCGTTTGCCAGGATTGACACAGACGGCTCTTGTTGGCTGGATTTCCTCTCTCTCTCTCTCTCTCTCTCTCTCCTTCCTCTTAGCTCCGTTGCTCGCTGCTGTCACTGCAGATAGATAATTGAAAAATGGATCTCACCTTTCCAGCAAACAGGAGTGGTTCAGGCAATTACTGCAGAGGTTATCTACTCAATCTCGAGGCCTCGTCTCCGAGAGAGATTCAGAGGAAATTGGATTTTACATGGATGTTTTATTCTGCAAGGGCTTTAGTATAAATAGAGGCAAGGAGACACCAGCAGACTCTACGGCTGAGAATCATACGCAGAGGGGTAGAGTAGGGGTTTTGACAGGGGGGCTTGGCTGGAGATGTGGTGGTAACACCATGCTGTGGTACCTCTGTAGAACTTCTGGTCCCAATTCCTTTGTTTTGAGGTTGCTGTTGGTTTTTTTTTCATGTTTTGGGGTTTTTTTTATGAGGTGGGGGCTAAAAGATGCTACCCCCACCCACAGCCACCTGCCTACGTTTTGCCCCTGGAATCTGAAAATAAAAGGGAGTTGTTCCTAAAGGAAATAAAGACAAACAGATGGCAAAATGCTCTGAAGATGAGAAGGCAGAGGAGAACAAGATGTATAAAAGAGCCCTGGAAACTGCCCGGCTCCTAAAGGAGGGGAATTGCTCTTGGGGAGAGGATATTGCTCAAAGGCCAATTCATCAAGAGCATCCTTGAAGAGGCCTTGAAGTGCCTGGCTATATGAGAGGGAAAAATATACCCACGGTCCTTTCGGACATGCTGTAATGCCAGGCTTTGGGCTGTACTTGGTGGGAATCCAGCCCTTGAAATCACTTTGCAGCTGGTATCCTTGCCCTCAGAAACTGCTGAGCAGGGGAGGTTAGAGAAGGACCTTGAGGGTCTTGGTGAACCTTGACAGCTTGGTTTGGCAGGAGGAGACAGCACCAGCGGTTTGGAGCACATGTGTAGGTGCACCTATGTGCGATGTGGGTTGCACATGGCCTCTGTTTGGAAAACTTTGTAGGAATTCTCTTGCTGGAAATCTGTTCTTGCAAACAGCAGGGCATTATTGTTATTGTTGTAGAACTCTCAAAACTCTGTTTTATAGCTAAATAAGATGTTGCTATCCAGGGCTGTCAGTACAGCACCTTTCACCAGCATGGAATTCACTTTTAAATGAAATAGTAAAGAGAAAAGATTGGAAAGGGTTAGCAAACATATAGTAGTGCCTTAGCAAACATGGTGGTTGAGACAGTTTTGTCTGGAGGAATCTGGGTCATGAAGCCCATTCCTGCTGCTGCCCAGCGAGCACAGAGAGGTGGTCCCATAGAAAGGCTCAGTGGACGTTCTGGATCATTGACCACTTTCCTGGGAAAGGTAGGGTCTGCCAGGAAGGGTTGGGGCAAAGCTGATTTCCCACCTGGGAGATTCACCCATCTTTCTGTAGGTAATCTGTATCACGTGGGGTGCTTGCACATGTGGGTAAATACTCACGCGTACGGGTAAGAGCAAAGTGCCCTTGTGCCATCTAACTGGTTTCACTCCCGGCCAGCCCAGGACGTGTAGGGACACAGCTTTGCACTAACAGCTTTTAAGCTGTTATCCCAGGTGGAAGCAGTGGGGCTGGTTTTGCAGGAGAATAAATTCAACACAGCATCAGCCCCTCTGCCGTCCCCCAGCAGAGACCCGTGCCCAGTCCGTGGCTCTCCACACCCTGCCATGTGCTGCAGTCCTGCTGTCCGTCACCAGCTTTTTCGCACTCTCCTCTGCCTGTCCCCTGATGTCAGTGCTAGAGGTGCTCGTCTCTCTTGCTGATCAAATCAGTCCTGACGTGCACAGCGGCAGCTTCTTCCTTGCTGAAAGTCTGTCTCCAGGGTCCTAGGTGAGGTCCTGCTCCCTCTCTCTCCCAGGCAGCAAGAAGGCAGAGACGGGGGAGGGCGGTGAGGAGGGCCAGGACAGGTTCCCCCACCCCTCACACCTCTTCTCCCCATGATACTGGAAGCCAGAGGGCCCCCACAACTGATTGTCTATTCTGGTGGTGAATGCAGGGCTGGAGATGAAGCCAAACTGCTTCAAAAGAGCAGCAAAGCCCATATTTTCAAGTGAAAGAAGAGATGAGGTGCTGGAGATCAAACCTAAGGGGTTTGATGTGATGTTCCTGGAGATCTTGAATCTGGGAGGGATGTTTTCTGGGAAGCCAAGCAGAGGTCATGCAGCCAAGAAGTAGCTGAAATCTCCCAGCTCCAGGCTGGCAGGCTGGGAGGGGAAAACCGGGCCAGGATAAGTAAGGCTTTGTTCTTGCCCTTCCTTCTGCACCAGCCCTGGGCTTCCACTGCTGGCCACAAGAAAAGACCCGGCCTCCTGCACCGGAACCCCAAAGCATGGTCATCCAGGTTGAGTAAAAAGTGGTGGCCAAGCTCTCTGAAAATGGCTCAATAAAAAAAATAATAATATAAAAAAGCATGCACAGAATCAAGCCTGTGGAGTTAAAATTTTCCTCTTGCTTTTGCACATCTTTTTCAAGTAAAGGAAGTACTGAGTTTCTATGATGTGACCAAAAAATGCATTTCCCTGAAGAATGACAAAAATCTTCTTTTTGAGCTGCAAATGATAGACTAAAAGAGGGTGAGAAGTCTAGACACAAGGAAGAACTGTTTTAAAAAAAAACAGCAGCAAAAAAAAATTTTCAAATCACAGCGAAATAACACATTGGCTTCATTTCCTTCTGAAATTTTTCATTTATAGAAAAAGGCAATGAAACACTGCTGAAATGACATTTTTGACAAAAGTGCCATTTTTCAGCATGACCTCTTGGACCCACTCACACCAATGCTGCTAACTAGTTCTGCGTTCATCAAAGCCTGCAGGAGCGGAGGGCAGCGCACCATGTGCTGATGAGCAGAAATGCTTTGGCTTTTTCTCTACCAGTGCCTTGTGGGTCTAAGTCCCAGAGCAGCTTCCACCGGTGACGTTCAAGCTGGGCTAGTGGTGTCTGTGACTTCCACAAGGCCACAGAAGAAATGGTGGTGGCTCGAAGAGGCTTCATAGTCATCAACAAGCTGCTCTCGTGGATGTGATTTACTCCTGGGGACTGCTTGCTCCTGACAGGCTTGTACCAACGCAGCTCTGGAAGGGGAACATGGCTTTCAAAAGCCAAGGAGCTTTCCATCTCCAAGCTGCTGGTCTCAATGGACAGCCCCAAGTTAGCACATAAAGAAATGCCTCCAGGGCAGGAGTTAGGATGTGCTGAGTAACACAGAGGAGACAGCAAGGTTCTTGCCTCTCCTGTTTTCTGAATCGGGAGCGGATGGATGCCTAGGGTGGGGTGAGAGACCATGCTGCTGCCTCAGCTGAAGTTCTTTGTGGTGGACCACAGTAGGTTCTGAACACCACAAAAAGTCCCCTAATACATCTAACAGCCTAGCCATTGAGCTGACTGTCCGAGTACATTGTCTTCCCTATAACTCCTGTAATTGCCCTGAATATGGTATTTGCTTTCATTGCTTGGCCTTGATTGCTGTGGACTGTTATTGCATATTTGGAAAATAGCTGCTGTGTTCCACCTTGGAAGAGGCTGCATCCCACAAAGGTGGTGAGGAGGCTTTGCTGCGGTCTAAATAAGCTTTCCTGAAGTGGGATGGATGCCATGAGACTTAATCTCCTTTAAAAGCTTCAAGCTCCTTGGGTGGAGGAGCACAATATTATTTTATTAGCATTACCACAATTGTTAGGAGTATTACTAATATCAATCTTATTCTAGTAATAATATCTGGTCAGAATCAAAAATGATGAAGCTTGACTAGCTGGCCAAAGTGCTGGGTCTCAGGCCACATGCCAAAGCTTTCCCTCGTGGCCAATCAGGGATACTTCATCAATGATTCCAGCCCCATTGTAGGAGAGGAAATAAGCCTTGGAGATCCTGTACAATGCAAGATGCTAGCATGTTGTTCCTTGAGTTAGTTTTCCTCAGTATTATCCTACTGTGGTGAGATGTCCACCCTGGATGAAGATCCTCCCTATCTCTCCAGCCCCAGAGCATAAAGAATTGCTTTTGAAAACAGATTGGGAGCTGACCTGCTGAAGAGCACCTCTGAGGAAAAAGTCCTGGTGGATGACAGGATGCCCATGAGCCAGAATTGTGTCCTTGTGGCCAAGAAGGCCAAGAAGGCCAAGATGCATCCTGAGGGGCATCAGGAAGAGTGTGACCAGCAGTTCATCCTCCCCCTCTGCTCTGCCCTGGTGAGGCCCCATCTGGAGCACTTGGTCCAGTTCTGGGCTTCCCAGTTCCAGAAGGACAGGGAACTGCTGGAGAGGGTACTGTTGGATGAATGTTAACCCCCCTTGCTCCCTCCTATATTTGCAGATGTATTTGCTCAGCTGCAGAATGAATCACCTGCAGACCTGATCTGGAGACATTAAAAAGGTCCTGTGCTTTGCTCAATTCATGTTTAACCTCTCCCCATGTCCTTGCCTTGGCCGGGCCACCTTCCACTCCCGACCGGAGCATCTTTCCAGCTTTGCTTTCCTTTCCTTCCCACCTCTCCTGGTATCCATTACATCCACCCCGGGGGCGGGAGGAAGGTGGGAAGGATTCGTGGCATTGATCAATAACTCTTTCCTGCCCAGCCAGGAACCCAACCCGCCCAACTTTATTGCTGCAACCAGATCCTGGCTCGAGGGATGTTACCACAACCCGCCTGGGCCGTGGGGGCCAGAAGAACAAATACCTTCCTAACAGGCATGACTTCAGCTCGCACATGCCCCGCTCCCCGGATGGCTCCTCTGACAGAGGAAGCCCCCGCGAGGATTTAAATGTCCCAACTACTTCCTGAAATCGCCACTCCTGCTCGTTATCTCGCCCTCCCATCACCTGCACCAGCACGGACCCTCTTTGAAGGGAAAGGAGAGCCCTGGGAAGGAAGGGGAGGAGGAGGTATGCGGGTCCTGGTGGTCTGGCCGTATGGCTGGGGGATGGCGACAGACCCCAAAGATGAAATATCTGAGCACTCTGGCCAAGCCTTTTTACTACCTGCAATGGAAAATGAATGCCAGCTGCAAATCAGGGATTTCAACAGCCTCTCTGAAGGCACGTCAAGCATTTTATGGCTGGAAATACATTGAGGGTTTATTATGGGCTGCCCACTGATCTTTCCTGCATGCATGCAGTAGCCGGACCCTGTTCCCATCCTGCCTTCAGATGGGGAGGGGTCCCCACAAATTGATCAGTTTTCGGATGGCAAATTGATTGGTTCCATCTGCTGCTTCTCTGCTTTCTGGCTCCTGAACGGGGATTTAACCTCATGCCGAGACAGGCTGGAAGCTGATTCGGAGGGCAGCCCAGGCCTGTGGTGGGACACAGCATGTGTCGCAGACCTGTCAAATGTCACCCACAGCAACCCTCATCCCACGGCTTCCTCCACAGCAGGATGGGGCTTCTCACTTCCCAGAACTGTGCCCCGACCTCCTCATTCTCCAGCACCCGACATGTGGTGAACCCCACACCTTCATGAGAGGAGCACCCCCAATCATCTGGTTCCATGCAGGGGTCTTGGGAAAGCAGGCACAGTAATGGGAGCTGGACCTCCTGGAGATGGGAAGCTGCTGTAACTGGGATATAGCAACACGGCTTTGCAAACCAGCACACAAGCTCTGCAGGAGCCTGGGCACACCGGCTGTTGGAGCAAACATCTCTTGGCTTAACTGCTAGACATGCTACAGCCATGTCTTCATTACACTGCATCCTCTCCCAGATTAATGGGGGCTTAACTTTGCAGCAGGGCAGTCAAAACAGGGAGGACCAGCTACACTGAGCAAAGAAAGGCAGCAAGGGGATAATGCTCTTCTTTCATGGCTTGAGCTCTTTCTCTCAGAGAAGGTGTTACTTTGGGTCTCTCTTCTTCACAAGCACTTACATTCCTAAAGTCTGTCAGAACTTCACATCTTTGAGGTCTCCTCCCTTCTGTTAAAATTACTCAAAACTGCCTAACAGTTTCAAAAGTCGTTGAGGAGAAGACAGACAAGCATAGACACAAACAGGGGGACCAAAGCTTGCTTCCATAGGAAACCCCAAGCTAAATGCCAAAATTGCAGCCCTTTGAGCAACAACCATAAATCACAGACACCAGAGCTGGGGACAAAGGCATTGGGCTTGGAGGAATGACATATATTGCTAGCCAGTGGGACAGACCTGCTACCAAAGCCTCTGGCAGATGGCTATACCTCTCGATATGTATTGTATATATAAGACCATATACCTGGCTGTTCCCAGCAAGGCTTCTTGAAGGAACCCTCTCCATGTGCTTGCCAAAATGGTAATGTAGCCCTCTTACTATGCTACAAAATAAGAGATTCCCTTAGAAAAGCAGATGCAGTTGATATTCTTGCTGTTGGTCTACCCTCCTTGCTGCACCTCACTCCTGCTTGTCCCACCATGACACGGTGGAGTTGTGGACGCCATGGCATACTAGCCTGGGTGCTAAGAGGCTTGCTGGGCAATGCCACCCAATCCAACCCTGCTCGTTAACTCACACAGCTGGGTATTGCCAGTCTTCACTCTTTGCTCGGCTGCCAACCATGTCTTTAGCATTGGTACCTCCCTCCCTGCCCATAATCCTGTCCACCCTCCTGGTGGGTCTCCCCACTTTGCTCTCATCTCAAATTGCTTACAGGATCTTTTTTTTTGTCCCTCCTTGAGAAACAGATCCATGTACCATGCACACCTCAACCATCCAGGTCCTTCTGTTCAGCCACTTGTTTAATGGCTCCTTTTGATTTCTATTGATTGGTCCCTGCTCTTCCCATTGCACTCATACCACATTTTCAAGATTTCTGTGCCAAAAAAATAAATAAATACAGAATTTTCCTTGCAGTGTCCTGGTGCTAGGAATTTGGGACCTCAAGACATGCAGAAAGTCATCACTGCCAGTGATAAATCAGGAGAGCTGGGGGTATACACAGGGGAGGAGGAAGAACGGAGGAAGGAAAGGGGGAGAGGATCAGGAGTAAATCTGAGGAGCTGTGGGGAGGGACAAGGCCTGCTACCATGTCACCTCCTGAGGGAACACAAGTGTGAGGTCTTAGTTGGAAGAACCACACTCCAAATGCAACCTGGGGACAACAGGGCTGTAAATCAGTTCTTTCCCAGTGCTATGGCAGCTGTCTTGGCCTGTGCCACAGCCGCCATCTTGGCCTGTGCCACAGCCGCCATCTTGGCTGATCTACCTCATCTGGCCACTGAGTCTATGAGCACATTCCCCTGCCATTTCATATCTGAATTCACTGTGGGGGTGGCGAGTACTTCATGAAACTTATGCTGTCCATGGCCTGGGCACCAAGGAGGGGTTGTAGCACCCCAGGATGCCTTGGCTCTGGGTGCTGCTTGCTCGGCAGCCATTCTCCCTGGACCTCTGCTTTGTTGTGAGGAGCAGCATCGAGGTGTCCGGCCGGGGGTCCTGGTGTGGATGCCCGTCCCCTCGTATACTCCTGCTACCATCTGCTGGAAGGAATCAGCCTGCGCGCTCGCCTGCTGTGCAGAAACCCTGTTGGGAGCCGTAAGGCACTGGTGTGAACCTGCCCGCTTGTGGCCTCCTGCATGTGGTTTGAAGGCTGTGATTCCTGAGGGCTTCCTCAGTTCTGACACTGCCCTGCTCCATAGTCTTGCATAAGGTATTGATTTTGTCTGTACCTCAGTTTCTGTGCAGCTACTTAAAATACCTGGTGTTGATCCGTTGCTGCCATTGGACTTACTGTGACTGTAAACATTGTCCCTTCCTAGACAAGGTGCCATCATCTTCACCATGCTCCCATCCCCGCTCCTCCTCGCTGTTCCCAAAACACTTCCCATGGAGCAGTGTTCTCCTGCCACAGAAACCCAGCCATGCCTTGCACAGGGCATGTGGGCAGCTTGTCATTGACCGTCTGGGGGATAAAAAAAAAAGAAAACCAGTGCCAAAAGCCGAAATACTAACTCAACACATCCCCCTGTGCAAGCTGGGCTGGGGACCAAAGACAGTCGGTACCAGGCTGGAAGCTTGTGTATTTTTGTTATGGGTTGTTGAACAAACCACACAGTTTTACCCTACAGGGTATCATAAATGAGCAGTGAAAAAGCAGAGAAGTGAAAAAGGGAAAGTATTTGCCTGCAAAAAATATGCCACAAAGTAAATGAATCAGAAGGACATGGACTGCACTGTGCTGGGCCTGCTCTGTCTAAAAGCAATGCTTTTATCTGGTAGTGAAAGTGATTTAAGAGACTGCAGGTAAACATGGGCTCTCACGTACTGTTCTGGGGAAAAGTGGCAGAATAAATATGCAAATCCCTCTTATGTGACAGCCAAGATGGTGGAAATGATTATGAAATAGACATGGAGAAGGCTGATTAATAATTTATCCTCAAATGGAAGTTAATTCTTGGGCAGGCAGTGAGGATAATAAGGCTGAGGAATCAATAAGAGCATTTACAACTCTGTAAAATGCGCTTACAAGTGCAAAAAGATGGGTTGCTCTGTGGCCATGCCTTGCATGGGCCAGGAGAGGGAAGGGAGAACACACAGCAGTGATTGTGCAGCACCTACAGCAGAGACAAGTCTGGAGAGCGACCTGGCCATCAGCAGACACCTGTGGAGCCGAGCATCATCTCTGGATCAGTACCGCAACCTGAATGATCCTCTGCAGTTAACACATGCCTTGACAGCCCACAGAGGATACATTAATTAAACCCAGTCACTTATGAAGGTTCCTATAGTGAATGCAGTTCAGTGGTGCCTTCACCAGAATGTGACAGTCCTCAAGGACACAGTGGAAGTGACTGCCTGGGACAGTGAGCTCTTGGTGGGCCCTTGCACATCTGGCCTAACCAATGCCCCTGTGAAGAGAGCATGTGGATAGGAAACTCTCCCTGCTCTCACAGAGAAAGAAGCAACCATCAGCGGCCTCCTTTTGAGTAAACTCTTAAAAATATGTGCCTCAGATTTCAAATAATGTCCTCAGTGAGATCCATTGGGCAGCTGGAGGTTCATTGCTTGTCCATCTCATCTTCCCTGGGAAGCTGAGGAATGTCTGCTTCAACAGCAGCACTGCTCTCGGAGGCAGCAAAGCATCTTCACGTGGCCTGGCTCAGGGCTGAGAGCAGGTGCCTCTACCTTGATGCAGCTGAGAAGGATGGAGTCCCTCAGCTTGACCCTAGATGCTGTGACTCTGGAAGAGACATGAGCCCATGGTATGTAATTGTCACCAACAGCTTTGAGCCTGTGGTCTATGGGTTCCCCAAAAGTCCCTGAAAACTGAGAAAGAAAAGGCAGTGGGGCCATAAATGAGTAAAAACCACATTGCCCTTGGCAAATTTCTTTCATGATTTCCTCTGTAATTAGAGCAGTGACATTTTGGGGGAGCAGAGGGAGGTGAGAAGGCAGTTCCCACTGGGGATGTGCCTGATACTGAGACCCTCCCTGCCTTCGGCAGAGCGTACAGATAATAGATTTGCACAGATTTCCTCTTAGTGCTGTTCATCCCCTCAGGGCCTTTGGCAGAGTCTCTCCAGCCCCCGGATGGCACGGTCTGTCCTCGCCGAATGGTTCGACAGAGGGAACATGGAGGGAGAAATGTGAGTCTGGAGGGACCCTGATAGATGGTCTTGCAAGACAGCTCTCCCCAAACCCTCCCAACAGATGGGTGTCCAACCTGCTTGTAAATACTGCCAGTGAAAGAGGCTCCATCCCTTCTTGACAGCTTGTTCCAGGGTTTGTGTATGCTCAGAGTTGAAGGAGTTTCCTAACATCTGACCTAAATCATCTCTGCTGCAAATGGAGCCTCGCTCTCCTTGTTTTGTCCCCATGCTGAATATGAAGAACAATCCATCTGTGTCCTTGTATAAAAACGATATATGCAGAAATGTTTTTTACTTGCTGCCTTCTGGCCCTTTCTGTTTTGGACAAAATAAATCCAGTTCCTTCAATTTTCCTTCCAAGGTCAGATTTCCCAAGTCTTTTATCTCTGTTACAGTGTGATGCCAAGAACTGCACACAGCCCTCTGGTTGTCCCACCTGCTGTTAGCAAAGTGGAATAGTCTGCTCCAGAGGGCAGTTCTGGCCTCCCTCCTCAAAGGGCATCTAGCAGGACTTCAGGAGAAAGAGAGAAGGGCTACAAGGGTGGTCAGAGGATTGACATGACCATGCCTGAGCTGAGACACTCCAGTTGGTGAAAGACCAGAGGCAGGCTAGGTGATGGAGGTGAATGTTATTGAATGGGTAAATAAGGAATGGCTATTCACTGTTTCTTTCAATAAAAGAACCAGGGCTGCCAAGTGAGAGCAGCAGGAGAACAAATGGAAAGAGAAATTCTTTGTGCTGTGTATAGCTAACTTGAGACACTCCTTGCCTTGGGATATGTGGATGCTAGCTGTTTAAAGGGGTTCAAAAAGGAACTCCAAAATATGCATGGGAAAAAAATCCACAACAGCTGCTGTTAAACACAAAGTGAGTAAGTTTGGCTGAGGAAGTCCCCCACTAAAGATTGATGAAGACTGGGAAATTATTCTAGAGAAACATCATAGCACATCAGCCTTATTCTTACACGTTACGCTTCCTCTCAGACACGGTGCGGGGCTGTGTGGATCTTAGATCTAACCTGATCAGGCTGTTGTCTGCTCTAGCTCGCAGCACACCTCTGCCTTGCATGGCAGCATCCCTTCTTTGCTTTGGTGAACAACAGGCCTGCTAAAAAATGGGTTCAGCATCAGCTGTTGGAAAGGCGCTTGGGCTGACTCAGTCATCCAGGCTGACTCAGCCATCTGACCAAACTCGGTCCCATTTAGGGATTTGTTCTCTAGGATAATAAACTGTGATCTTAAAAACATTGCTCAGCTACTAGCACATGCTGGGCTTATATGGGACACTGGGGCAGGGGTAAGGTGACCTGCCTTGCAGCCTTGTGTGGCCACACCTTTGTTCATGTGTCTGCCCCTGGACTTAAGGCAATTTAAATAAGGTTTCACACATCCCATCTCAGCCAGGCATGAGATTGACTTTGTGAGGGAACTCTCATCCTTTCTCACTGCTACCAAGTCTGAGGCTGGAGCACTCAATGCAGGAGACCCTTCCTGGTATTACAGTTCTTGAGGCATGGATTGGAAGATGCCTGCTGCAGGTGGAGGACACTCAAGGATTTATAAGGCCCTGCTTTGTGAATGGTTTATTTCTACAGCAGCTCCTTCCAGGGAACAGTGCAGACTGATTCACCACACAGCTCAGCTGGTATGACCAGCAGCTGCTGGGACCCAGAGCAGGGCAGCTGAGAAGAGCATGAGTTATTTGCTCCACTCTCCAGCCCTGCGTGTGTCTGGTGGTCTCTGGTTCCTTCCTTGGTAGAGACTACGGGCAACTTTGTTCAGTGCTGAGCCAGGACACAGGCTGTTTCCACTTTATCCACTTCTCCACATCTCCACTTACAGGGTGCTCAAAAACATTGAGGGTGATGTTTCCTGCAGGAGAAAGTGTGTAGCTGCTCTTACAGAGGCTGGTGGCAGGAGAGGAGAGGAGAGGAGAGGAGAGAGGAGAGGAGAGGAGAGGAGAGGAGAGGAGAGGAGAGGAGAGGAGAGGAGAGGAGAGGAGCCATTCCTTAGATTGAAGAAGGCCACAACACATGGGCTGAGATGAAGGGTGAGCACAGACTTGGGTTTCCAACACTTTATTTATTTTTACAATACTCCTTTTTCCCACCTCCCCCTCCAAGGAATCTCGGAAGCTAAGACTGACACCTGCCAGGATGTGAGATGTCCAGACAAAATCAGAATGATCCTTTCCAAAGCTGGAGTGGAGGGGAACCGGCCTCAGCCCCTGCAGAGATCAAAGGGCCAGCTGGGTCTGGGGTTGGAGGGCTGGGCGATCCCCAGGTGCGGGGGACCGGAGAGGTGTCAGTCACGTCCCCCTGCACATGCTCCTGCAGACGCTCGACATATGACTTTGGGGCAGCTGGCGGTGGCTAAACCTTGGCCCGCACACCCTCCTTCCTTGAGAAGCATGACGGAAGGGATTAAGTGGCTTGTAAGGTGACACGGGGTTGATCAGCTCTCAGAGGCGTGGTGGGAGGGGAGCTGCTGAAGGGGCTTTCCATCTCTGCCCTTGGTCTCCTGTCCAATCACTACCCAAGTCTAGAAGAAGCCTGTCCTCTCTGGAGCTGGAGGAACAGCAGCTCCTATACCTGCCACACACACCTTTCAGGCTTACTTCTATGTACTTTTCCCTGAAGGAGGGCAGGATTTGTCCCTCCAGCCTCTTCTCTATGTCCCAAGCAGTGATGGTCCCAGTGGGGTGCCTCAAGGAACTGGAGGTGCAGAGGATGTATGGGGGCAATGCCTTTCAAGCACAGATGTGTCCATTTGGTAGGAGAGGACTGAAGTCCCTCTGCACATCTCTGTCTCCTTCCTGTCCTTGCAGCCATGTGGGAAGGTTTCAGTGTTGCTCAGAGGGCAAGCAGTGATCTGCAGCACAAAACCACTCCTGCTTTCATCCCTCTGTACCTGCCTCGCTGCAGGGACACAGGAGCCAGACTTATCCCAACCAGCTCAGCTCACACAAGCAGATTAACCATCACACACCCAGCACAGGGAACAGAGATTCCCAGAGGCTTGAGGGTAGCTCCGGCCTGGCCATTAGGGAGGAAAATCTCTGATTGCAGCCCTGTCCTGAAGGTGTCAGCACCACCAACTTTTGATCACCTCTTCCTTACCTTGGGTCAGTTTTACTCTGATCATTTTTTCCCCCACATGGCGCACAGAAACATGGCGGGACCCTACCACCATCTGGGGACATGAGAGAAAGAGGTGTGCCCCATGGAGAACTTTTTCTGCAAGCACCAGTGGCTCCAGCATCCCCTGTCCTCCCTGCTCCCACCCAGTCCCCTCACCAGGCATTGCTGGATGGCTCCTGTGCTCTGCATTGGCCCAGTGCTCGTGCTCCCCCATTGCTGCTGGCAGCACTTGGGTTTTGCCGGAGGGGCCCTGACAGCCACAGGGAGCAGGATTAGCAGCTCCTATGGTATCTTTTTATTTCCACATGCTCTGCCAGCCCTGTTATTCCTCTGCAGCCTTCCCACCCTCCAGACACCCAGACTTTCCGTAACACATATTCCTCTCCTAGGGAGGCACCAGAGGGCAGGGAATAAATTTATGACAATAGTTCATGTGACAGGTCGGGGCTGAGGCTGGCCAGACTTCTTCCATCTAATTAGTTCCCATCCTACAGCACCTACGGACCCCACTGAGGTTGGACTCGCTGCATCTAATGAGTGAATCATCACTAGACCTGCAGAGTTTTACAAGCAGAAGAAACATATTTGATTGTCCAGTCTTCTCTGCTGGCTTAGGGGCAGCTGCTGAGCTTTCCCCTTCCCAAGGCAGAAGACAGCACACATCAAGATGCAGGTGATGTCAGGTCAGGTGGTGGAGCAAGGAGCAAGGCACAAGGTGGCTTCTGGTATGGAGACCATCTCCTGTGGTCACCATGAGCTTTGTTTACTGCTATATCCCCCCTTAGTCTCCCTCCTGATCCAGGATGCTGAGCACCAGGCACGGCTGCATCAGTCGTACGGGTCAAGAAGCAGGGGAGACACTTGGTGCTGTGAGCAAGTGACATCCAGACTGGCAGCAGGGCAGGAGACAAGGCTGTGTATTAATCCTTGGGGCTTGACAGCTTGGTGCTGCCCTGTGACAGAAGTTTCCCTTCATTGTGAGAACCCATTGGTGAAGTCTTAAACCAAAAAGGATGAAAAGACTCATGACTGGCATCGGTAGTGGAAAAAAAAAACAAACATCTTTAAGTAGCATCTCTCGTGGAAAATCTGGAATCTCTAGTGGAAAAAAATCCAGGCCAGTTCGTCTGGAGAATGAAGCTCAGAGACTGCTGCCCTGTCTAAATATATATGTATATATCTATCTCCATGAAGGTCCCACAGCGGTCGCATCACTAGATGCCAGAGGTGATGGAGGAGCAGTGGGGAGCGGGTGCAATACAGACCTGGCAACATTAGAGGGAGCTTTGGGAAGGGGTCTGGGAAGAGTTGGAAACAATAACTAGATGTAAATTACATTTTGTGAGTTTGTTTAAATAAGGGATCCAGTTTAATCCCATCGACTGTTTGCTTAGTGTACAGCTGAAAATTAGCATCAACAATTTTATGCGCACTAATAAATTTAAGCCATTACTCTCTCCATCTGCAGCTTCATTCATACAGTTTAAGAATCAAAGCGATTTCCCTGCAAATTTCTAAGGCTCGGTAATTTACTCCAAAGAATGTAAATAGAAAGTGCCTGGAGGCCCAGAGGCATGGTCTTATAAGCCCTCCCTCCCCTTCCTCCTCTTCTCACCCATCTCAGGAGAAGGAGATACAAGGTGCCCGGCCCGGGCAGCGGATGTGGATATCAGGCTGAGGTCCCCGGCTGCCCGCTGGTGTTACCCTGTGGCTGGACACGGGCACACGGCGGCTGGAGAAAGGGAGCCCTGCACACTGGGACGCTTGGCGTGGGTACAGCATCGTGCTCCGGGGTGGCTGCGAGGAAATCAATCATCTTTTATTGTTCTTTGCTCCTCCAGTCAGGGTGGAACATTCCTCCTAAAGAGTAACTTGTTATCCTCCCCCCCCCGGCAGTGTCTCTGACGAATTCCTGGCATCAGCGGCTATAAATAACCCTCCCGTCCATGCGAACAGCATGTGGGCAAAGCTCCCAGGGACTGCAGGCAGCACCAGCTTCGTCCCGTACGCGCACCGGGCCCTGCCATCAAACCTCCAGGAGAGCTGGGAGGTCCTTTCCCCATTCTTAGCTTAAAAGCCAAGGCAAAAATGGCAAAAGACTGCAAAGAAACCAGCTGGCAGGGCGTTCTCACTCCAGGGTTTTAAGTTTGGGCTGTCCAGCTGGGGCAGGGACAAAGTTGGGATAAAGATCTATATCTTAATGAGTTTTACAGTCTGAGGCCTTGAAACGTGGTTGGAATTAAGACTAGAAAGCCTTGGGGTTTTTTTGGGGGAGAATTTTTTTGAGAAGCGTCCCTTCCCAAATCAGGATAACAACCACCAAAAGTCCCAGCAGCCCCCCTTCCCATCCCCAGAACCGCGTGGTCAGAAACCTGGGTGAATATCTTTGCATACACCACTTTGAAGCACTGGGTTTCAGCTCTCAACTTTTCATCAAACTGCTTTACAATTTGGAGGAAAAAGCTCGTTTTAAGCAGAAACCAACTACCGTTTCATAGTAGAGCATGCAAACCGTTTCAAAATGTTTCTACATTTCAAAATGTTATACATTTTTATAAAATAGGACATATGTCTAAACCAGCCCGTTGAATAGTTTAACTTCAGAAAATCAAGAGATAAAATTAATAAAATACTATTCTGCTCAGTCAAGGTGTTTCTACTCTACAGTGGAGGAGTTGGTGGGTTATACAAGAGGTCTGTGGCAGAGCAAGTGGGTGTTGAGAGGAAAGAAGGTGGGGGCAGGCTAAAGTGCCGTGGAAGCTGCACAAAGATATAGCAAGAAACAGCTTTCTGGGAGAAAATCCATGCTTATAAATGAAAAACATTTGGCTACCTACGAACTGAAGCTCTGGGATTTGGACCGGGACTACCACTTTTACGTGCTTATATAGCATCACGCACAACGAAGAGCTGGCCAGAGCTCTGCCAAGTGCAGAAGTTTGCAAAATCCAGAGAGGGGAAGGAAGGCTGAGAGTTCCAGATGTGCAGCACTTAATTAGAAATGTCCATCTCGTTCCCTCTCTCCTTTCACTGATTTCAAAACTGTCTGCAAAAGGAAGTCCTCAAGGAACATTCATTTCAGACCAGATTAATTAATTTCATTTTAATGTCAAGGTTTTAAAGCATCGTACTTTTAAAATGTTAAAACAAAAATGTCGTGTCTAAACACCAAGCATAGAGATTTTTGAAAATATAGAAGTGAAGTCATTAAACATTGACCAAGCTTTTTCTCTGGATTTTCTTCCAAACTGAAATCCTGGTAAAAGGCAGATATTTCCAACGTTGGAAGAAATGTCCATTTGATCGAATGCTGTGTGGCAGAAATACTTTTAGGCGTCTTGCTCTAGGACTGATTTTTGGGGTCCTTCTATCTCACAGAGGAAGATGGAAGCTGATGGTGTGTTTCGTATGCACAGATCTCTTCAGAGACACCCTGGCACACCAATCTCTCATAAGAAAAAGCAAGGAGTTGGTGCATTGCCACTGAAGGTGAGAGAAGGTGGATTGCTCTCTGAGACTGGGGGCACCGCAAGCCAGGTGAATGTGGGTATGAATGAGGTCCTGCAGGTAAGGCAGAGTGGAAATGTTTTCAAAGGGATTCAAAATAGCTAATAAACACTGTGCTTTCTGCTGGGTAGAAAAAGAGGAGATGGGCAGGGATGAGAGGAAATCAGAAAACCAAATGGCAAATGAGATGCAATCACTGCACAAAAGCCAGTGAGAGAAAAGCAATGTTGGTCAAGGTATGTGTCCATATGGAAGTGTCCATGTGAAAAAGAAAAGGAGATGAATGACCCCGTGGATGGTGGAACAGGATGTGTGACTTCTAAAACTGACAGACTATCACTGAAAGATCATGGAAAGATACAAAAATGAATATTATGAACAGGAGAGAGGACTTTCACCAGCCCAACATCTCTGCCCAAGAGAGCCAATACCCAGGCCCAAGAGCACCCAGAGGGAACAGTGCTGTGACCGAGGGGTCTGGAGAGTGTGGCAAGAGAACTCGCTGGGGCTGAGGTTTTACTGTATCATGGGTGGAGATTTATGAATCTAAAAGATGAGTGCTAGAGCAGGAGAACCACCATCAGCCAGTGGAGCTGGCTTCAGATGTTGTTTTCCAGTGGAGCTGGTTGATGGAGCCACCTTGGAGCCAGATTAAGCATCTGTTTCAGGACCCAGATCTGATTTACCAGTTGACTCTACAGAGCTGGACCTAACATTCATTTACAGTGTCCTTATTATCCATACCAAGCTTGGCTTCAGTTGGCCAGACCCTGACCCCACTGCATCTAAACTCAAGGTTACTCCGCTGCAGACAACAGCCCAGGTCAGTGGTGCAGCCAGCAGGCTTTTGGGCAGGTTACACTAACTGTGGATCCAACCAGCCAGAGCTGGGGCACCTTTGCAGGCCACAGAGGACTGATCCTTACTAGAGATTAGACCTTGGCGGTTGGCTTGCTCTCTCACCTTCCTCATCATCGCCTCCACACGCAGCCTGTGGCTAATCCTACAAACATACTTCCTCTCTCCAGGCAATAAATTGCAGGCGCTGGGGAACAAAGTGAATGTCGGGGTGATGTGAACCCCTCCATCAAAGTCTAAGTTTGATGCATCCTCTGTTTTTCCAGCACCTCATTTTCCCTTCCTGTGTACCAGTTAATAGAGTTGTTACCCTGTTAGTTTAAAGGGCTGCTTGAATCCTATTAGAATATTAAATTATCTGGTATTGTGCTGCTGGCAAGAGCCAGCACAGAGGGCTGTATGTTAGCTTGACAGATAAGCTGTCATTCTCTTAAGTTAGCTACATTTAAAAGCCAAAGTCTTTGTTAGATCAGAGGGGAAGAACGGGGTGAAGCAACCAGAGAGGGAGCGCTCCTCCTCACCTATCAACGTTGTTGCACTCCATCAGGTAGCATGGACCAGCAGCTCCAGTCTTCCTGAAGATGGGTTTGGGAATACATCTTCCTCCAGCCTCATCTTCAGATGGTGCTTTCCTCGCCTGCTGCCATGGGGGAGATGGAAGCCCCACCAATCTGCTCTTCTAGATTGGGATGTTGCCTGGGTCTCTTCAAAAAGACAAGGTGAGGAGGAGGTAAGGTATGCAAGAGAAGCACTGCAAGAAGTCTCTCCACAAAGCTAGAGGAGGGACTCTCCTCACGTGTTTTGAGTGGACAAACACTAGCTTGTCCACATGTTCCCTATTTCCCTACTAAGGTTCTCCAGGAGTAAGCAAGGCTTTAGCCTGGCCCTAGAATCAAAGGATCATAGAGTGGTTAGAGGTGGAAGGGACCTTAAAGATCATCCAGTTCCAGCCCATCTCCCACTAGACCAGGTTGTTCCAAGCCCCATCCAGCCTGGCCTTGAACCCCTCCAGGGATGGGGCAGCCACAGCTTCTCTGGGAAACCTGGGCCAGGGTCTCACCACCCTCACCTGAAAAGACCTTGGAAGTGCCTGTCTTGCTTAGGGTGGCTCCTGAACATACTTCTCTGTCCTGGAGGGTACAGGTAATGCTCAGTGCCTACCCCCACTCCTATCAAGGCCAAAGCAGCAATCAAAGCTTGGGGCTGGGGTGGTATGAATGGGACCCAGATGTGCTCCCACCTGGCTGCAGAGGCAAAGCAGCTGCTCTGCCTGAGTGCGGGATGTCCTTATCACTTCTGGAGAGAGGAGGCTGAACGAGCTCGGCTTGTTTAGCCCAGCACGACACCCGCTGAGAGGGGATCTGATTGCTGTCCATAAATACGTCAACAGGGCTAACAGCAGGAAAGAGCCGCTGAAGCTAAAAGAGGACACTGGCACTGGAGCAAACAGGGCTAAAGCAGAAGGAAAGACATGCCGACTGGAAATTAGTGGCAGATTTGTAACCATGAGAGCAAAGAAGCTGGAATCGGTATCCCACGAGGCCAGAGTGGGCCAAAGCTGGTGTTTGTGTAAAATGAATCCTGCTCAGTCCAAGAAGAGGCTGTGGAGCTGGATGTGTTCAAAACCCCAGCCCCAGTAATGTTTTCTATGCAAGTCAGGCATCGTTGGTGAGAGGCACCATTCCTTGCCTTGCATCTCTCCCTCAGTGGAGGTGCCGGCACTGGGAGCACCCCTTTCTCAACCAGGTGGACCAGCTTCTCCGCTGGGTGGTGCTTCAGCTTCCAGGTCCCAAAGGGCAGTTGGATGTTCAGCTTTCCACACTAGGTCCAACCCATTCAAGACATGACTGAAGCTGTGCCCGTTCTCTGTGCTAGCAGGAGCACAGGGAGGTATCACTGGCTACAGGAGGCTTGGGTGAATCGAGAGAAGCAGCCATCCCCACCATCCACCCTGCCTCTCCTGGAGGGACCAGCCCTGGAGCAGTCAGCAGAAGGCACTAACAGCATAACCCACTGCTGAAGGTGAGTTTACAGACTGATAACTGTGGTGGCAGCAGGGGAGGCTACGTTCCCTTCTGCCCTTTCTGCTCCAAGAGTAGCAACGCTCAGCTGAAGGGCAGGGCAGTCATCCAGGGAGAGCAAAGGACAACCCAAAAGCTACAGGTCAAGGTCAGATGGCAGACATAGAATTATAGAATCATAGAATGGTTACAGTTGGAAGGGACCTTAAAGATCATCCAGTTCCAACCCTCCTGCCCTGGGCAAGGACACCTCCCACCATTTCTTTCCTGTATCTAATCAAAATCTCCCCTCTTTCAATTTAAAACTGTTACCCCTCATCCTGTCACTACTCTCGAATGGAATGCTTTCCAGGAACGACTCCTGGAAAGCTCCTTCTGACCTGCTGCTTTTCTCCCTCCATCCTCCCCTCAAAAAAAAAATTAAAAACCCAACAATCTCTAAATCACTCCTGCTCCTCCCGCAGCACCCCCCAGCCCGGGGATTTTGCTCCACTGCTAACCCATTTTATCACAACCAAGGGTTAGTGGAAGGCTTTACTCATGGAGGTGAAAGTCTTGGTGTTACGGCAGGGTCTGGTGGGAATAGGCTGCTGTAAATTTGGTGTGGTTTGTTAGAGGGCAGAGCTGGGCAAGCTACAAATTATTACCATCTCACTGTGCATGACTCTAGAGGACCTGGACAAGCGTTGGGGCTCGTCGATGACCCAGGCAAAGTGGCAGGAACACCATTAGACCCGAGGCCAGCACTGAGCTCAAGGTTTACGCAGCACAAAGCCAAACCTGGAGGTGCAGCTGGACCAATGAGACCAGGTGGTGGGCTGCCAGGAGGAGAAAAGGAGGCTGACTGGCCACCCTGTATATTAAAGGGCTCATTTGTCTAACAGCTGGTCACACCCAACATATTCATTTCAGTGTGAGATCCTAGAAAACTACACATGAAGTCAGTATCTACCTGTATTTTGGGTAGACTCTGACCATTATTTTTCCATTTCTCAGGTAGCCCAATATATACAAAGGTGATGAAAGGACTGGGAAACCTGCCACGTGAGGAAAGGTTGAAAGAATTGGGTTTGTTCAGCCTTGAGAATAGAAGGCTTAGGGGGGACCTTATCACCACGTGCCAGGGTTTAAAGTGGCCACGAAGAAGATGGAGGCTCCCTTTTTATGAAGAGTCACTTGGAAAAGACAAGAGATAATGGGTACAAGTTACTCCTGAGGAAATTCCAATTGGACTCAAGAGGAAAATTTTTCACCATGAGAACAGTCAGCCATTGGAATAATCTCCCCAGGGAAATGGTGTATTCCCCATCGTTGGACACTTTTAAGATTCAGCCAGACAGGGTGCTGCATCGTCTTGTCTGGACCGTGCTTTTGCCAAGAAAGGTCAGAGGAAGTAATCCTTGAGGTCCCTTCCAGCCTGGTATTCCATGATCGACCTGTCCTCCATTTTGAGATGTGTTCCTGCCAAAACACCTAGTCCCATCTCCCCGTCTCTCTGCTCATCCAGTATTTCTCATGCAGTATTTCTCTCTCCAAAGTCCCAGGCCCATCCTTATCTACCCATTTGTCTGTCTGCCACAGGAACAAAGCACAGTGTGTTTTGTTAGGATGGCATCCGCTGGCAAAATCCAACGGCACCCTGTCCAGCTGCCCGTCTTTACAGGAGTCAAAGCAGTGACAGAAGATTAGCAGGAGGCAGGAAGCCCTGCAAGAGAGCTTGGAGAGAAAAATCAGGGAGGACCAAAATTTGGGGAAGATAAAAGGTGATAAATGTCCATCTCTTCACCAAACTTTTCCTTTTAGCCTCTTGCTGAACCCAATTACCCTAACTAAAATGAATGTGCTGTAATATGACAGACTTTTCTCTTTGATTAAGGACTTCCAGGCCTCTTGCAGGTGATGCGCTCTATAACTCATTGTAAAGATGGCTGCATTTTATAACCAATGAGTTGCATGGAGTTTAGGGGGTTTTATTATTTTTTCCCCTTTCTCCCCTTCTTCCCTGTTTCCTTGCTCTCCAGTTCAGATCGAACTGGGTTTAACTAGGCCTGAATAATTTAATAGAGTCATTATGCTCCTGTGTTTTTCCCTTACTGTCAACTGTAAAATCCATACAGTAGCTTCGGGAAATGGGGCTAATTTGAATTGATAATAGGAGACTCTGGAAAAAGTCATCTATTGCCGTGCAATGGTGGAGCAGATGCATGCTAAATCTTGTATAATGAAAGAATATGCTGGTGTCAATTATGTAAGAAAACGACTTTACAGTGGTTTGAGGCAATGGGTTAGCATTCTGCTTGATATTATCACATAAAGAAACACCCATCAAAACTTCTCATAAATATGGAACGGCAAGTAAGATTACATTATAAATTTGAATGTTATGAATGTGTATGAGAGAGACAGATCGAAGCAGGATGCCCACCTCTCATAACTGGAAGTCAAAAAGGGCCATATTTCAACATTTACACAACACCGTCACCAGGAGAGAGGACCGGGAGAGGGGCCGGGGCTGCGTCCCTCCCCAGGTCCCCGTTTTCTGGGGAAAGCACCACCTCCAGGCACCGGTCTCTTAGTCGTGAGCCTGCATGAAACAGAGATTTGTCATCAGGCAAGGTGGCCGAGAAGGCAATGCTGCTGCTGCAGGTGTAGGGGTGGCTTTCTCTTCAAGAGATGCTAAACTTCGTGGCAGGCACTGAGCTCAGAGAGAGCACCACTCCACTTCCAGGGTTTGCTGCTGCCTGGGAACTCGTCGTTTGGAGAGGTTTGTTATGGATGCCCATTACAGTTCCAGCCCAAACCAGTACCAGCGGCTGCTTAGGAGAGGACAGCACATTGCTGAGCATGTGTTTGACTGCAGAAGGCTGCAGCAGCTCCTGTTGAGCAGGTCGCTGGGGAAGGGTCTGTTGCCCCGAGGGAAGAGCAGTATCAGCCCAGGGCACGGTGGGGTGGAGTGAGACAGAAGGGATTAGCGGATATCAGAGGGGATTTGCTGCAGAGCAGCTTCCCAGCACGTGCTAGAGGGAGGAGGCGCTTGGGGCGAGGGAATTCCAGGGCACAGAGTCAATGAACCACGTAACTAAATTCAGTTCCTCATAAAACACGAGCTGCACTGGGTGTAGAGGAGAAAAGGGATGTCTGGCCCAAGCTGATAGCGGGGACCCGGGGAGGGGGGGGAGCTACGTGGCCGGTCACACAGCTCACATCCAGCCCGGGGCAAAGCAGGTCACCCAGGGCAAACCTGCTGAGCTTGCACTGCCCACTCCAAATCCCCATGAGATCCAAACACCACCCAAGCTGCTCGCATCGCAGGGCCTCCAGCAGAGCTGTCGGTGAGCCCAGCTCCGGGGCCGGACAGAAACTGGACCAGATCCAGGCTCCTTGCGCCCAGCTGATGGCTGGAACCTGTCAGTTCGCTCTCCCCGGGCTCCAGCTGGCTGGCTGCAGCCCCAACCCATCAGGCTCTGTCAGCGCCGTGCACTCGAGCTCCCGACACAAACGGGAGGCATGTGGGAGACATCAATTCGCAGCCATTCCCTCATGCTCTCCCAGATGTTGCTGCCCTCCACAGCCAGGACAGCTGAGCACATCGCGCATCCAGCCCGGAGCCACCCCGAAGTGCCAGAAGACTTGAGCCACCGCTTCACCAGCACGGAGGGAAAGGAGGAGATAGTGTAGGTGCTGGGTTTTACGTGGTGGCACTTCAGGAGCAAATAGAGAGCCATCCAGCTGCTGCAGTGCAAAGGGACGGCTTTGGGGCTGTGGCCAGTCAAGCAGTGAGGGGTATGGCATGTACCTCTGGAGCCCCTCTGCTGTGAGGACAGGCTGAGAGAGCTGGGGGTGTTCAGCCTGGAGAAGAGAAGGCTCCAGGGAGACCTTATAA
>JAOTQQ010000002.1:24271462-24284112 GCA_026546715.1 Gallinago undulata | reverse complement strand
CCTCCCCATCTCTCCTGTAGCCCCTTCAGGTACTGGAAGGCCGTTATAAGGTCTCCCTGGAGCCTTCTCTTCTCCAGTCCCTGTCCCCAGCTTCACAGTGCTCCACTGCCACCCCTTCCCCTGAAAAGCCTTACATCCCAGCCTGCGCACTCTCCCATTTCTGAGTGCATCCAGGCGGGTCCCTTCCTGCCTCCAGCCCATCCCAACCCCTTGTCCTTCGGTCCCAGCCTGTCCCGTGTCCGATGCACGGGGCGCCCTGGCTGGCGGCCGCGCTGTGCCGGCTGGCGGAGGGGACAGGTGGGGTCGGAGGCGGTCTCTGCTCTGCGGCCGTGGCACAGTTTGGAGCCTCATTTGACTCCCTCAGCGGGAGGGAGGCAGACGAGGTAATGGCCGCTCTTTCGGGAGCGTGAGCATCCATCTGGTGTGCTGCTGGGGGGCACAGGGGGTTTGGCACCCAGGAGCTGGCTCTGCCACCGCCTGTCCTTGGAAGGGCCAGGGCTGAGCTCTGCCTGGAAAGGGAAACGTCCTTCCCTCCGACCTTGGGGCTGAGAATCCCTGTGGAGCACACGGCATCCCTCAGTCCCTCTGCCCCACTGCAGCTCTCCGCACAGGCTGGGGACAGCCCGGCCTCTGCCTGTCCCTTCCCGGGCTGTGTCTTGTCCCCAGCTGTGAGAGAAGATCTGGGGGACGCTGCTCCAGCCCCTTTGCCTTACTTGCCACCCATGTATCACCTCAGAAAACCATTTGATAGACCCCAGGTGTGTTTGCAAATGACTCTACATCACACCAAAGGGTGAAGAGTCTGGATTCCCACCACAGCACTGCAGGACCTCATGGCGAGGTCAAAAGGGGAACGCAACAGCAAGGTGGCTGGCACATGGCCAAGGTGACTACGGAGAAGGGTCTCCAGTGTCAACGGAGCCCATTTAGTGGCTTGCCCTAATGAACCCTAATGAAATTCAGCAAAGCAAGCAGAGGATTTAGTCTGTTCTGCTCTTTCCCCCTTCTCCAGTATCTGCCTCCCTTTCCCTCTGCAACACTGTCTATTTTTATCTGCCTCTTCTGTGGTTTAATGACTAGCCCTCTGTTTCCCTCAAACTTGGATTTTCACTATTGTCCCAAATGGAGCCCAGGAACAGGAGGTTCATTCCCCCCTTGGACACCAACACATCTTTGCAGACACAGGAGCCGGCTGGAAGGTGCGTCCTTGGGAGGAGGTGGCAGGGACACACGGATGCTGGTACAACCTCAGCGTTAGTGCTGACAGATGCAGAGTTAATGGCTTGGTTTTTTTTAATGTGTGTCACTTTGGGATCTAAAAACCCAAACTGGTGACTGGAAGCCCCCATTGCGCTGCAGCAGCAGGGCATTTGATTGAGTGCCAAGCCAAGCAGCCACTTTCCACCCCTGGATCTCCTCTGAGTGAGTGTCTGGGGAAGGTGGTGACCACAGCATGTCCTTCTCCCATGGGAGGACATTTCCAAGGTGCTGCTGTGTAAGGGATAGCAGATCCTGAACTGGAGTGTGCTCTCATGCCTGCAGACTCTCCGTGGTGCCTGGGGCAGGATGGGCAATGGGACCTGCATCAGCCAGACATGGGTGTCAGGACTGGCAGAGGAGGAGTGTGTTTGGAGTTTGAAGACCTCCTTGAGCATCATCCTTTTCTGTGGGTGGATCTATGCTACAAGGATTTACCTGCGTCCCCACTACCTACTGCCACACCAAAACCCAGCGCCCTCCCAGGTGGGGTGGGAGAGGCTGGAGGCTGGAGCAGGAAGGTCCGAGGCTGATCTTCCTCCCAAGAATTCTTTGGGGTCCGAAGGGGAACATTGGATCGTGGATGGGGACACGCAGGGCCCCCGCAAGTCGTCACGCTGACTCCCCATCTCAGAGGGAAAACCAGCAGGTATCAGTAGCTGATGTCCCCAAAGCCCCGTGCAGCCCACCCCAGCCTGCAAACAGCACCTCGACTTCAGCATCGCTCACCGCTCCCCACCCCCCGTGGCACTGGACCCCCAAAACTGGAACCACGGCGCACTTTCCCCCGGCGTCACCATCACAACCAGACTGACCCACACGCAAAACACACCCCTGTGCTCAGACCCACTGCCCCCCGACCCCTCTCAGACCCATTGCCCCCCACCCTGCTCACAGCAGGGCAGCCCACGCCGTGCCGGGACCCGGCGGGCATCACGCACCGTCTCTGCCCGCAGCCCTGCACTCCGGGAGCCCCCCACGCCTGCTCAGCCACCCCGGCTGCTCTTAGTTTCTCCCTACTGAAGAATTATGTAGCATGAAGAAGCAGGCTCCACCATCTTGAACTGGCAGTGAACTTTGCTTTCTACATATAAATACAGATAGCAATCACACCCCAATCAGCACACAAGCTTCAGGGCATCATCACGGCAACTCTAACTTTCCCATTACGATAATGTGATTTTCACTCAGTCTATAATATCACCAGCCATGAATAAAACAACTGGCTTTTTCTCTCTCTCTCTCTCTCTCCCCCTTCCCTCTCTCCCCCCCTCCCTCCCTCTCTCTTTCTCTCTCCCCCTCTCTCGGATCACAGTCTTTGCATACTAATGATGGCTGAATATGGCTTCCAGGGTGCCATCTCTGATGGAGGGGGGAGGTCAGGCTCTGGGTGGATCCCCGGTGCCCCCCCAGTCCTCACAAGCACGCCTCCATCTCTCTTTTACCCTCCTGGATACGTGGAACCCGGCTGGACAGACAGACCTGGCTGGACGGATGGACAGCAGCTGGCTTCTTGCCCCGTCTGTGTCATGCACCTGGAGCAGGGCAGGGACACGCTGCGGCGTGTGTGGTGGGGTGAAAAGGGGGTTCAGACCCCCAGCCCCTGCCCGGCTCCCTGGAGCATCCCCATCAGAGGTTCTGGTGTGTGGGAAATGTGTCGAGCCGGGATTAATCCTGCCCCGGGGCACCCTCGGCAGCTCACCCCTGCTGCTCAGCCAAGCTGTTTGTCTAACCCGCTGTCCCCAAAGACACAGGGAGGCCAGAGCAGGGAAAAAAAAATCCAGCTGAAAACAACCCTGTCCCCACCAAAAAAAAAAAACAACAAACCCAAAACCAAACTAATTCCCAGGGAGGTTGGGTCCCTGATTCAACCCACCGCACAGAGCAGAGCTGTCCCAGGGAATTACCTGGATTTTCCCTCTGAAAAGCAAGTTGCTGGATGAGACCCGTCCTTGTCTGTGTCCCAGTGCTGCCAGTGTTATTAGGGGCTATTGCAGAGAAGAAAATCCTTTGCAGCCTCTTATGGAATAGCCCCGACCGAGGGTTCCTGCTCATTTTGGCACCTCCAGAGCCGCAGCCTGATGAGTTTAAACAAGCCAGGAAGGGCTGCTGCCTGATTTTGGTGATTTCCAGCAGACAGAGCATCACCACGTATGTGTCGGTGTAACTGGGGTGCCGCTGTGCCCAGTTCTACATGCCCTGCTCTGGCCCCAGCCCCAGCAAATGTCCCGTGTGCCCCCTCTCACACCTCTGGCCGGAGCTGGCCCGGGGATGGGGTGGAGGGGAGCACTCCTGGACACAGGACCTCAGGTGTGTCCATTCCATTTTGTTTCCCATTCTCCCTCCAGAAACTGCCATGCCAAGGCACAGAAAACCAGGAGAAGTTTTGCCCCTTCCAGGCCACGCTGATCCAACATACGAAGCCAAAACTCAATTCACTCACATCCTCCCCCCCCCTCCCCGGCTTGTTTTCTGCCACCAAAGTTTTCAGTAGAAGCCTCTCGTTTGGGGACAGTGGTGGTGTGGATGGAACACTGTGAAGTTCTCTAACCCCAGGCTCCATACCAGAGCCAAGCACTGCTCCTTTAACTTCTCCCCACCCAGTGCTTTGATTTGGGTTATTATCTCAGGGTGCGTAATTAACTCTCTTGAGCACCAGCAGCTGGCCCTGGGTGGGAGCTGTGCTGGCAGAGCACAGGACTGGCTTATAAGATGCAAGAACACACATTTGTGCCTCTTCTTGTCTCCCTAAAACCTACAAATTGGGAGAGGGAAGGAGGCAGGGTCCCTGCTCTGCTCTGGAAAGGTGGCTATGGGTGAGCTGCAGCGTGGGAGGGATGGGCTCTCCTTTTCTAAAAGTAAAGGGATGCACCAAGAATTAATTGCTCGAGTGGTTGCTAAAACGCCCCGTGTTCCTGAGCAGCGCTCCTTGCTGTGCCGGGAGAGCTGCGGGGCGAGTGTTGAGTTCCTGGGGTCGTGCAAAGGATGTCTGAAGCAGCAATAAATGGAATTAGGACCAGAAATGGGGCAGGAGAGTGCCTGGAGTTTGCAGAGAGCAGAGGTGGATGCTGCGGCTGAAACTCTGGACGTCGAGTGAGTTGTCTTGCTCGCTGGCAAGTTTGGAATGCCCAAAGGGGAAAAACAGTCAGGAAAACTGAGAGACATCCTAATTCAGGCCCCGGGTCTCTTGCTGGGCGTGTGGGGTGACAGAGTGCCCAGGGCCATCCCTGCTGCTGTTACCCTGTGCGAGGCGGGCAGCACACAAAGCCAGCCCTGAGCACCCTCGGCCCAAAAGCCAGGGCTCACCACGTTCACGGAGCTGCTGTGCAGCATCCCACTGCTCCCGACACACAGCTTCCATACAGGGAAACAGGACACTGTCCCCGGGACAGGATGAGCAGGGAAGCTGCATGTTACGGACGCTTGCAGCAAAAGCTGGTTAGGATGTACCATGAGGTGGCAGATAAGGACATTGCTCAAAGGGAAAGACTGGGACAGGCTGCCTGCTCGCTCATGACTTCTAAGTGTCCTCGTATAAATCAGGTTTTTGCAGCAGGTGGCTGTTCCTGCTGCCTGGGTGGCTTTGGGGTGGCTCTATCCCCACTGTCTCTCAGGTGTGAGACGGGCTGATCCAGAGACTGCAAGGGGCTCTGCTGCGAGCAGCCTGGAAAATCATCTCTGCAGATGAGAAAAGTGTGCTGGGATGATGTACCCCAGAAGCCCATGCTGGGGCCATCGCTTTCTTTATTTCCCACCCCCCCCAGCAGTGCTCTGGTCCTGGGAGGTGGGATGCTGTGGGGTTTCAGAGCCAGGCAGGGCTGAGTCCTGAGCATTGCGGCTTCTTCTGGAGCCACCAGTGGCTCCCTCGCCTTCCCTGCCATGAAGAGAAGAACAGAGGTGCTCCAAAATCTAGCAGGCACATCTGCCCACTGATCCCCCCCCCAGGACTCACCCCACACAGCAGGGGACGTGTCCCCTGGTGGGTGACAGGGCTGGCTGAAATGGATGGGGCTGTAACGGAGGCACCTGCCGGCAGGGCTACCTGGGAGACGCTCCTATCTGTCATCTGATTTATCCAGGTTAAAAGGCTGCAATCAGTCACCAAGGTAGATTCATTCCCTAGTAAATAGTGCCCGAGGGCTTCCAGGACCTATTTTACTGCTAAGCACTCTCTTTCCAATGCTTGAATACCTTTGTTCCCGACGGAGCCGTTGCTGGCTGATATATATATGATATGGGGAGTCCCGGTGACTATTTTATTTTTGCTCTGCACAGCTCCTGGCCTTGTCGCGGCCGCGCCGGGCTGCACGATGAATGGTCTGTCCAAGGCTTCCTCGCCTCTTGGGGCAAATCCAGCTGAGACTGCTCTCTGCTGCTGGGAGACCTGTCTCTGCGAAAGGGGCTCAGCCCAGAGTCCCGGCGTCTGGCGTGGTGAGAGAGAGGAGAGGTTTGGAGGGGAGGGAAGTGATGGTTGGACTGTCGGTGGGGCTGGCTGGGGGCTGGGGCTGGGTGAATCCAGCTCTCCCACCTTCGCTGCTGTTGGTGGGGCAATTTGGGAGGGGTGGGGTGACAGAGCTGGGCCACGGAAGGGTCATGCTGTGGGTTTCCCAAAAGGTTGGTTTCTCCAGTGATTTATTCCTGCTGGACCCACCTAGAGCCTGTCCCCCATCTCAGGTGAGTCCCTTGCACGTTTGGGTACTTGCAGGTTTAGGGAGGACTCCCAAGCTGGGAAAAGCAGTGACTGACATCGCTCTGATAGAGATGCCTGGACCCCAGTAATCCCCAGAAAAAGAGCCCTCTCTGGCCTCTGGGGTTCAAGTGCCACCTTTCATGACATACCACAAAGCCATTTTGGTTTCCCCTGCCCCAGTCCTGCTCTTTGCAGGCATGTTGGTACCTGACGTGGTTGTGGAGGAGAGGAAATCTCTGGCAAGAAGGCGATGGATACAATATCAATTTCTATCCTCACTTTAAATTATTTTGCATTCTTTTCATCCCAGTTGAAACCAACAAAGCAGACCTCCCAGAACTGCTGCCAGTGGGCTACCATCCCCACCCCATCCCTGGGTGCTGCCTGCCTCCCCTCCCCAAAGGGCAGGGGAAAGGCTGCCTCCTGCCCCCTCCTTGGGGGAGATCTCTGGAGCCCACACCTTGTTCCTGCGTGCCTTTCATGGCACTTGTCCTGCAAACATCTGAGATTTCACTGCTTTTATTCTTTTTCCTGTCTTTGATAAACCTCTCATGCAGTCCATCATCCCAAATTGGTTTGTTAACTTCCTCCCCCTCTTCCCCATCCCCTCCCATGCCTCCTCCTCCTCCTCCCTCTAATTAGGTTTAAAGGACTAATGGAGTATTACAGCGAGGGACTAGGCAAGCTTCCCAAAGTGCTTACCTAAGGGGAGAGCACTTTGACTAATAGATGCGCATTAGGGCTGCGCGTCCTCGCTGTCCTGAGAGCAGGAGGAAGGGGCCAGGAGCCCAGAGCAGAGCTCCAGATATTGATATTGCTGGCTCTCTCCAGATTCCCAGGCATTATTGCTCTCAGATGCAAGCTTAGGGATGGGTTTCAAATTTAACTTGGCCTTTGGTGACACCCCACGCAGGTGGATTTGACTCCCAGTAGGTGCAACGTGGTCCTTGGAAAGCTATAGATAGTTGCTTTCCTGCTTGGGGGAAGGAGAGCTTTTCCCCCCGTGCCGTGTTTGAAGAGCACCTCGCATGGGAGGGCTTCTTTAGCCCCCGGGGGCTCCTCTGAAACGAAGGGTCCGTGCTGGTGCTTGGAGCATTGCATCACCCAAAGCTGCCCTGGGACCAGACGCTGGGACAGCCAGAAGGAGAGCAGAGGGGTCTGTCTGGTGGTAGAGAGCACTTCAGGAGCTGCAGTACACCCAGACCTTCCTCCCAGGAATGTCATGAGAGTTTTTTTCCTGCCCCTGCTTTGGCTTTAAAGCTTCCTGTACATTTTTTTTCCAGCGGCTGTGCCCAGCACCGAAGGGTGGGAGGCTGGAGCCATGCAGAACCCCCCAGCCGGAGGATGCGCGGAGGTGACAGGCAGTGATGATCAGTCTGTCCCTCTATCCCTGCTCCCGCAATTTCGCTGCTGAACCTGTGCTAGGGCGCAGGACCGATGGGATCAGCCTGGGCAGCCATCACCAACGTCATCCGCAACCTTCAAGTGTTCTGCAGCTCAATCCTCTGGGCCCCTGGAGGGTATCGCGCTGACATTTTAAACCCTGTAAATGGCAGGAGAGCTGGGAGCCACCAGGAGAAAAGTCAAGTGCTTCGGTAGGACGTGGGCAGGCACGGGGCTGCACGGCCGTGTTTGTTGGTGAAGTGGCTGGGAACACCTAAACTTGAGAGAGGGGTGGCACAGGGAGCTTGGGTTGGGGGGGGAAACCCGGGGTGGGCAGAGGGGATGGGAGAGGACATAAAACTAGAGAGGAGTGAACTGGGTCTGTCATGGCCACAGCACACAGCCTGAGGGAGAATAGCTTCTGGAAAGCCTGGTTTGGAGAAGGGAAGTCATGGTGTCCAGCTTGAGGAAAAGAAGGCTGAGGGGAGACCTCATCTCTTTCTACAACTACTTGAAAGGACATCAAGAGAGAGGTTGGTGCTGGTCTCTTCTCGCAGGTAATTAGCAATAGAACGAGAGGGAATGGCTTCAAGCTGCAACAGGGGAGGTTTAGGCTAGACATTAGGAAGAAATTCTTCACAGCAAGAGTGGTCAGAGACTGGAATAGGCTGCCCAGGGAGGGGGTTGAGTCCCCATCCCTGGACGTGTTTAAGAGTGGTTTAGATGTGGTGTTGGGGGATACGGTGTAGGGGAGAACTTTGTAGAGCAGGGTTGATGGTTGGACTCGATGATCCCAAGGGTCTTTTCCAACCTGAATGATTCTATGAAATATAGTATCCAGGTTCAGGGGACTCCTGCCAGCTGGGTCTGGAGGTGGCATCAGAGGACAGCTGATGGCATGTTTGTGAGGCTCCTTGTTTTACCAGGGACAGAGCAACAACTCAACAGACACAGTGTTCCATTTGAGCTCTCAGAGTGTTTCCAGATTTCTCTCTACCACTTCTTGCTTGGAGCCACTCTTTTGGTATCCGACCTCTGAGCAATCTCACCTTAGCACTGTTTGTCAAGTGTTTTGTGTGTTCCTGGCTTTGCTCCCTGACTAGCAGTAGCTCCGTAACAGGAGAGACGTAGGGATAGATGCAGGATGGGTTCAACTCATCCAGCTTCACTCACTAAAGGGCAACACCTGCTCTGAGACACCCAAACTTCTTTCTCCATGAGGATGCTTTGGGAGGCAGCTCAGCCAGACTGAGCCTGAGCATCAGCGTGTAAGGAGCCTGTAGGCAGTGATGCGACCATGGCTCTGGGCATCTCCTTCATCTCCTCTCACAGTGGCCAAGGGCATGAAACCCCCAAATCACAGAATCACATGGGGTTGGAAGGGACCTCTGGAGGTCATCTAGTCCAACGCCTGCCAAAGCAGGGCCACCCAGGGCAGGTTGCACAGGAACGTGTCCAGGTGGGGTTTGAATGTCTCCGGAGAAGGAGACTCCACCACCTCCCTGGGCAGCCTCTGCCAGGGCTCAGATGCAGACACTGATACAAGGACAAAATTTGGCCCCATCGCAGCCTGGATCCCTGGCTCCAGGCTTCTTGTTTTTGAGTGCCAGTACCTGGCATGTGCTGGGAGAAGGGAGGAATCCACCATCCAAGAAGAGCATCCCCAGGATGACTGCCTACGTGGCTGTAAAGTCGAGACAGGGGGTACACAACACCTTCCTGTTACAGGAAGGGGGGTTACCACCATCCCGGCCACCCACACATGCGAGGAGTTCCTTCCATCTTCTTGATCCCAGCGCTTGGGGAGGAGGGATATTGGAGCTCCCCACGAGCTGGACATCGCTCCCTCCCTGCCCCGGCGAAGGCACGATGTGCGGCCAGGGAGCGGGGTCACTCTGTGGTGCTCCCATTGGGGAGGAAGCCTTCCCGCGCCCCGGCAAACCCCTAGTGAAAGACAATCAGGCTCGCTGTCACCGAGCTAATTCCGACGGCATAAAAGCAGTAATGAAATTCACGGCAGGATTAGCCTCTCCATCCAATGGGCCGGCGCCGCAGTGACATATCGTGCTTCTTGCCCGAATGTAACACACCATCTAATTTACGTCGTGTAGCGAGCAGGAATGAAATGTTCATAAAGAATTGCTGAATCTTGTCACCTTAACGGCGGCCCCAGGCTCTGAGGCATCTGTCAGGGAGAGGAGAGCGGAGAAGGAGGCTCCTGCCTCGCAAAGCGGCGACCGGGGCTTTGGGAAAGGGGAGATGGCTGCATTAATCTTCTGGGTCTGTGCAATGGAGATGCAGTAGGTGGGGATGAGGACTCCAGGCTGGAGGAGGAGGGAGAGGTGGTGTACTGAGTGGTGCCAGCCATAGGCAAAGGGGGCTGTCAGACCTTCCCTGCCACCAGAACGGCATGCCTGGGATGCACCAGAAGGGAGCTGTGGTGGTGTGGAAGCAAGGGGGAGCATCCCTGGAGATCCACGTGCCCACAGCAGAACATGAGCTCCCACTTTCCACGTTGGGTCCCACCTGCAGGTGGGCATCGGTCAGCAACCGGGGGGGTTTGCGTGTCTCGGGAAGCGTGTACTTGTGTGCACAACCCTTCTGCTGTGGCTCGGCAGCCCCATTCTTCCCCCCTCCCTCCCTGCTCTCCCCAAATGTTTATTTGCAGTTAATTTTCATGGATCCTAATGGCTCGGATCCTGCTAGGGGGGATGGTGCTTGCCTCTTCAGTCAGAAAGTTTGCAGAAAAAAATAGCCCTTTCCTGTTGTGTTTGGAGTAATAGCGTCTTGGTGTCCGGAGGGGAGTTGGCAAGGAAACAGGGAAGTTTATTAAGAGTAAGAGATTGAATTCCACCAGGTTTAATTGGAAGTGCTTGAGCAAGCAGGGGAGGGAGCCGTCCGGTCCAGCCCCCTGGAGACAGCAGTGCTGTCCCCAGGCTCCATGCCCATGGGGCTGGTCCCAGGGCCACCTCATCCCCTTGTCTGCTGGGGAACCTGCAGGGTCTGGCTTTTTTGCTCCTCTGGGGTCCCCCGTGCTGCTCAACCTTGGCTTCTTATTCCATCAGTAGGTAGGGATCCCACAGGGACTCTGGAAATGCTGGCTCAGGAGGGATGCAGCTCTGAAGTGGCGGGGACAAGGTGGCATTTGGGTCTGCATTTACTTTGGAACGTGGTTCAGGGCACAGAGGGAGACACGGGTCCTGTCCCTCCTGTGCTGACCCAGTCCCATCCCGTGAAAATCTGCTGGTTTTTCTCCCTGGGTAGGGCCAGCACAGCCCCAGGCTGGGGCTAACGGCGGCTGGATGGGCTGCAGGTGTCAGGTATGTGATGTGCAACTGGAATAGGTTTTGGGAGAGTAACCTAAACTTGAGAGTCCTGCTCCGATTTCCCATTTTTAAAGCAAACAGGGAGTGAAACCACTTTTGGATCCCAATCCCCACGCAGTCCTTCAGGGCACAGAAAAGTCTCCAAGTTTGGATTCCCATGGATGAAACCCACTCGTTTCATCCCACCCTTGTGCCTCCCCAGCACGGACACTTGCAGGCACGCAAAGCAGTATGGAAATGTGCCTTTGTGGCTGCAAAATGAGCTGAGGGCCAAAAGCCTGAATCCCTTCCTAGAAAAGCTTCTCCTGCAAGACCTTCTCCTGTCCCACACCAGCTTGCAAGGGGCATAAAATATTCCCTTTGCTGATGGAGGTAAATGGAGGCTCAGACATTTGTTTTACCTTGAATTCAGCTGATCGCTCTGCTGAAAAATTCCAAATTAAAGAACAATAAATAATTTATTACTTTATTTACTTTAATTCAAAAAATTGCTTCCCCACAAATTAAGATCTATGGCTTCAAATTAAATGTTTCATTAGATCTGAAATTAAACTTTTGGAGGCTGGGGAAAGGAAGACTTTTTAATTTGGCTGAAAACCTGAAAACTGCCGCTTCCCATTGCTTTAATTGCAAACTCTGGAACAAAAGTGACGGAAATTTCGCACAGCGCAGTTGTGCTGGTTTGGTCTCTGCTCCCACCCCTCTGGGGGACCAGTGGCTTTCTCTTCGGGACTCCCCCCGGGGTGGCTGCAGACTTTCTGCTGGAAATCCGAAGGGAGCACATCTCAGATCCCAACCAAACCTCCCAGGAACGTGCTTTAACTGAAGCACTTTGCGGGCTCTTGGCTTTTGCAAAGTCTTGTTTCTCCATAACCTCGCTACATGGGTGAAATTGCCAATTGCCATAGTGGCTGGCTGTGCTCCAGCTTTCACTTCTGAGATGAAAACTGGCAATTTCCAAGGTATACAACTCTTCCCAACCCTGTCCTACTTTGTGTATAATGCATTTTGTGTATGCTTTTTGGTGTGTATATATATATATATTTAACTTCCTCTTGGTTGATGCCCTCTGCTGGGACTCTTGAAGGTGGGGTTTCAGTGCCCCAGCCTCCAGATGTGACCTTCACCTCTGACGAACGTGAGATGGAACCTCATGCTTCTGTTTTCCTGTGGTCTTATCCCTGTGGAACTTTTCCACAGGTTCTCACTAGTGTGGTGGCCGAGTCATAGACCTGAAGGGGATGAAGATCCTTGCACGGAGCAGGGAAATCTCTGTAGACTGAAATGAATGAGTTGGCTAGTTCTCTGCAAAGCAGCAGTCTGCTTTGTACTGCACCTGGCGTGATTGGATCTGCTACAGGGTGGGATCTCTGGGGCCTGTCCAGCTGCTGCATGTTAGTACCAGCTCTTGGAACTTATTAGGGACTGCTGGAGTGGCTTCCAGTCCAGCACATGCCACCCTGGGCACTCATGCACCTTCCCACCCATACAGTCACCGCAGAGCACTTTAGTGCCCCAGGTCCTGGAGAAGCAGTAAAAAAGCCCACGCTGCTCAAGCTAGGAACAACCCACACAAACACAACCACAGCGAAGGGGTCCTATTCCATCCCCTTGGACTTTGCAAGAAAACCTAAGCTCTAAGTTGGGGAAGCAGAACTGTAGGTGGTACAAAATGGTGCTGGGAGAAATACTCTGTCCCTTGTCAGAAGCAGCCCTGGCTGGCAGGCTTTCAATTCAGTGGAATTGCACCAACTCATGGGTCGTGACTGCAGCCCTCCTGGTGCTCTCCTCTCCTCTGGCCGCTGGTGCTCCCCACTGTTGGTATGTCCTTCCCCTGTGGTGGCATCTGCCCCAGGTTTGCAAAGGTGGGACCACAGCTGCCTTGCACAGAGAGGTTAGAGCAGCAAGAGGAATCATGGAATCAGGGAATTGTCAGAGTTGAAGGGACCTCTGGAGATCCTCCAGCCCAACTCCCCTGCCAAAGCAGGGTTGCC
>JAOTQQ010000002.1:24231154-24242039 GCA_026546715.1 Gallinago undulata | reverse complement strand
AGTTTGTGCCCATTCCCTCTTGTCCTGTCCCTGGGGACGACTGAAAAAAGCCTGGCCCCATCCTCCTGACACCCACCCTTGAAGTGTTTATAGGTGTTGATCAGATGCCTACAAAGACCTACAGTGTTTATAGTCAGAGTTACAGTGATCAGAAATGCCTACAGTTAATTTATTCAGCCTTGATCTTCATGTAAGCCTTTCTTTGAATGGCAGCGTTGTGCTGCTGGTGGTCTCTAACATCCCATCACCTCCATGCTGACCCTTTGAAGACACGCTGTGATTGACTTCTGGGGGGGGGGGGAAAGGGGGTAGAATGCTGGCGTATAAATATGATCAATAGATGTGACATTCCAATCCCTATATTATATTGACATCTCCTGTGATTTAAGCCAAGCTGTGAAATTGGGTAAAATTAAGCTCTTAATTAGCTGAAACACTTACAAAACATTATTTTGATTACAGAAGTGGGGAAGTTAAAGTATCATTTTAGGTGGCTTGTGAAACATGGTAATTCAGAGTTCAAGCTAAGACCATTGTGAGCAAGAATGCATCACATTGGATATGTAATGTAGTGCACTCATCTGAGCCTTTCTGCCTCCCACTGTCTTTTGGAGTAGAATTTTTAGAGCCGAGTTATAAACCTGTAAATGTGTTTTATGCTGGAAATTCTCGGTGCTACCTTAACTAGATTGGTACCAGCAATGACCAGTATAATCAAAAGAAGGCATTTCAGATATTAATGGGCTGCACTTCAGTCAAGTCAGCTGGAAAAGAGAATGTAAAAGCCAGGGCTGTGGTGAAAACAGGTTTCTTCCTCTAGAATTGCACTTTCCTAAGAGAAAAATGCAGGGATTCCGGAAATATTTTGGTTCTCTAATTTTGTCATTTAGCATCTCCTCCTTAAATTCTAAAACATATATTCTATTTTCAGTGGATCCATATGCTTTTTAACATTCAGATACTAATTCCTTGGGTCGAAAGTGAAAAATAAGCTTTCTTTCTGCAGTTTGTTATTAATCCTTGGCACTTATGTAGTACTTTGAGAATGCAAAGTGCCGTGCAGACACATCAGTTATGCTTGAAACACTTTTGTGTGGTAGGTGCATAACAACAATAATCCTGAGAGATTTTATGGAATTAAATAAAACTAGAGGTGAGGAAAAATCTAGTGAAGCCTCCCTTTCATTCCTCTACTGATGCAGGTTTCTTCTCTGTGGTTTGTGTGGTGGAAATCTAGGCTGAAGTTGTAGAAGTGTCCCAAGCTGAAGAGGTTTGAACCCATTTTCTGGCAGGGTTGTGTATTTTTTAAAAACCTTGTAGTTTTTTAGGTTCAGTGGTGGTTACGTGGTTTGTATATTGCACTTTCTGTTTTTTATTATAGAGGTGATGATTCACCGTTCTCTTCTTCTCGCTGCTGTTTCAGTTTTTGGTGTTTATACATCAGAGGTTCATAATTAAGGACACCCTCAGTCTCTGACCCCTCTCTCGGGCAGGGCAGTTCTGTCCTTGCTGTGTGGATGTGGAACTGCGATGCCGGGTCACTCTGCCCAAACCCACGCAGTGTGCCTTTGTCAAAAAATTAGATTTCTCTCTCGTGGCATAATAAGATTTTAAATTGTTTGGAATTGCTGCAAAATCAGGCTTTGGATATGATGGAGCTTAGTAACAACTGTGTTTTCTTGCTTACAAAAGAGCCTGCTGCTCTTGGTCTTGTAAAAGCTCCATTTTAAACCTTCGATAGTTTCATGCTTTAGACATTGGTGACATTGATTTTTAGTCAGTTTGGGTAGGGCTTGCTTTGAACGCCACCGTCTTTGGCGTTTGAAGAAGCACACACGAGTCTCTGCATGTTACACTCCTTAAAGAAGGGCACGGCGTCTGGATTTAAAGCTCTGCAGGTGCACTGCACTTACCAGATTTATCAGCTTCATGGATTAAAGAGCTATAATTTATGAAAACATTAGTATTGTCTCGTTCAGATACGATCTATACAAGTTCCCTCAAGCACTTGGTAAAGGAGGATCTTGTGTACCGTATAGATGGGAAGTTGGCCCCTTTCCGGGGGGTGTAACTTCTCTTGATCTGGGATCCCGGGGGTTGAACTCCCGTAACCACTTCTGGGGAAAACATTTCTTCAGAAACATTTACCTAAAAGCTGTGTTTTGATCCTTCTGGATCCCGCTCAGGTAAGAAATTATTTGGATAAAACTGAATATGTAAACTCTTTTCTATGTCCCTTTGATATTTAAGAGTACTTGGTGAACTGGAATCTCTTATAAAATGTTACTGTAAGCTAGGGAGTTACCAGAAGACTAGAGTTTGCATAATATTTAGGTTAAGGAAAAATTACTGAGGGATTACATGAAAAGTTGGAGGTTGAAGGAAAAGGAATCATTTTAAAGCAGTTTGAGCTGTGTGTGCACAGCAAAGCTTGCAGAATGTACTAACCCCCTGAGCCACAGGGTGAGGGGGAAAACCACTGCGCTCAAGTCAGTGATCTGTTCCGGAGTAAGATATCCAGTATTTCCTATGTTTGGAATCTAGGAAGAGTGGGATAATTGAACCCTGGTAGCATGTTTCAGCCTCTGATTTGTGAGACCTAATTGTTTCGAAGATAGATGCTACAGCTGTCCCGGGAACGTATTCTCAGCTTTCCATAAGTGGTATTCGGTTGCTTGATTTGTAGTTCATGAAAATGCTTCACGAGTCTTTAATAAGATAGCTCAATTACTTTTGTTATAGCAAAACGGGAACACAAACCACTTCTAATCGTCCCCAAACATGCTTCTGGAAATGTGACAATGAACACAACAGAAGCTGGGAAACTGTGGAGAGCAGTGGTTATGACAGTCACTGCGTGTTGCCCTTCGTGGTTCTGGTGCAGAATGTGCCAGCTAGAAGACCTGCCACTTTGGGAGCTAGTTGAACCCTAGAAGATCCTTCTCATGGTCACACTCAGAGGAGTTACTGTAGCTGCCTCTTTTATTTTCTAAATCTATCTTCTTACCCTGGAAACTTTCAAGAAGAACTGCTGGTGACATAAAGAAAGTCAGAATTATCTTGTTTTAAGTGCAGGGAACAGTGGTCGGAGGTGTAAAGAGGTGTCAGTTCTAACTGTATGGGGTTTGGGCATTGTTTTTGGCTTAATTAAGACTTAAAGCTTTTAACATTTTTCTTATTTTCAAATGAAATCAGACAAAAAACTTTTGGAGAAGGTTATAAAAGTATTAATTTGCTTTGAGCCGTGCTAGTCTCTTTGGTAAGTTCATAATTAGGCAGGATTTTTTTTCTTTTTTAAATGGGTATTCGTGTCTCTCAGGTATACAACTGCTCCAGAACTGGTAAATCTGTATTCATATGTTAGGGTTTTTAAAGGCATATTATTTACACAATTCACTGGAATGGCTCCTTTGAAAGCTGGGTGGCTCTCTCATCTAATTACGTATTTAGTGTGCCTTGTATTCACTGCTGGGATATGGGGGGAGAGAAAAGAAAAAGCAAAGCCCCACAAAAAACTACTAAAATAATAATAATAAAAAAAGAGTAATAGTCTCATTCCAATTTTTTGCAGGTTTTTTTGAAGTTACATCATATACTTTTTTTTCTCAGGCGAGAAGCCTGAGTGATGATCAAGTGCTACCCAAGCTAAAAAGATGAAATACGTAGAACTGATTTTTTAATTGTGAGAGTATGTAAGATGCACTGGGAAATTATTTTCTTTTTTAATACCTATATCATGTATATTTAATGAAAGAGAACACCTCTCTGAACAGTAGAGGGGAAAAAAGAGATATCTTTTCATTTTTATGTGTGTGTGTGAGGATAAAAGGTGGACCAAAGAAAGGAACCAAAATAACTTTTTAGCCAATTTCTGGAGTTGTTATTAAGTTTCACAAGACCAGCATTTGTAATGTAAATAGCAGCTGCTTTATTTGATACCTTTTGTACAATGTATTGCATTCTGCAGTGACAGGAATAGTGCAGACTGGGCACAATGTGGAAGTGATGTGTGTTTGTATTTTTGGCATGGCTTAGTTAAATATATGGCTGAAACAAAGTATCAGAGGAACTGAGTGGGATTGAAAAGTATTGGGGTTTCTTCTCCTATTTGTTATATTCTATTAGAAAAAGAATTGTATTAGGACTCCTAAGTAAGATCTGAATATGTGTTTAATAAAGCATCAGAAAGGACCCAAACTCCTAAGGCACATTTCCTGAGAATTAGATTTTAGGGAGCATGCAGGGAATGGTACTGGGAAATAGATGTTCAGGGAGAATTGTTCTTGCCAGCAATCCTGTAGTTGCTTCCTAAAGTGAGGAAAAAGAGAGGTGGGGAAAGATCTGTCTCCTCACATCAGGCTCAAGTCTGGTGTATATATGGGATGCTCTGAAGAGTATTAAAATTGTTTTATCTGCTCTGTTTTTTTTGGGGGTAGAATTTCTAGCACATCTTTTCTCCTCTTGTCCTGTTTTTTTTTAACGGATCCCACTTGTGCTTCTGTTTTTCTTGTACCACCTTATCCTGTTCCCTGCCTTATGATCAGCTGGACCAACCAGAAAAAGCCCCATTGCTCTCAGTTTGGATCTCTTCAGCTCCTGTTCTATGTGTGTTGTATTCTATTTGTGTTCCTTTGTGACCATATTGGGTGAGCAGGATCTTAATTCCCACCTCCCAAGAGAAGGAGAAACTGTTACTGATTTATCTTTAGAGTTCAACTGCATAAAACGCTGGATACTGTACTAGAAGGGAAATAATTCTGAACTCGGAAAGGATGGAAATAGATGTGGTTAGCAGCTAAAATTAGTGTTATATGTAGTTGACCAAAAACCAGCCCTTAGAAAAAATTGGGTTTCCTTTTTGGCTTTGCCACCAACTTGTGAAGATGGGCAAAAATACGTTAGGTGGCCTGTAAACCAAAGGTGTTTTAGGCACGTGTATTATGCTGAGATTGAGTGCAGGGTTCACTCAGGGATAATAGGTTATTAGGCTTTATTCTATTAAAATGCACTATGGTTAAAGACAGTCATTCTGCACTACTAATGAATTTCTCTGAAGTGTTTTTATAAAGAAAACATCCTTAAACCCTTGATTGATTTGTTGTTTTCCAGTGAGTTCAGTTTGGTGAGGTTGTGTTTTCACACCTCTTCACTCTAGTTGTAAATTGTAGTAGTCCAAGAACTTTTTTCTTTTTTTTCCCATGTGGAACTACTTAGTTTTACAGGACAAGGTGATATATTTCTGACCTGTAACACAATTTACTAAAACTGTGTTAGTTACCCCTAGTATATTGTATTTGCTGAAGGACTAGAAGAGAACAAATTTGATAAAAAAAAAAGTCTGAAATGGTAATGTATGATCTTGTAACGCAATAGCAAATAAAATAAATACCCAATTTTTAACATAGGCAAAAATTTAGCAATTGAGTGTGCATTTGAGATTTGTCTTTAGGACGTCAAATAATTGGAAGAGAGGGTAGGCCATTAGAGGCAGAACATCTGATGTAGTCAAAAATGCTCTTGCAGTAGAGTTACAATAATAATTGAATAGGTTAAAATACTCCTTCCTTTCAGCTCACGGTCACTGCCCACTCAGCTCACCCACCGACTGGGAATGCTTCTTGCCTATTTTAATTCAAAATAAGACAAGCCCATTTTAATCAGCAGTGGAGCAGCTGGTAGCAGCCTCTGTCAGGAGGGGAGGATGCCAGTCTTGTTTGAAACTGTATTCCTTGGATTTCTTTAGTGGGAAAATAGATTTCAGAGTGCGGGGAATGGTGCTTAAAAATCAGTTGGAAGAAGAAATTGGGATTTTTTTGTTAAATAATTCCCCGTTTTACGCCACTCAATGTGTATTAAAGATGCTTAGCTTTTATAAATGAAAAGCTTGGCTTCTCTCTGGGTCAGAAAGTTATGCAGACGACGGAATTTTTAATGCGAGGGGGAGTGGGGAAGGTGGAGAGACTGCTGCATCCTGGCCCGGCACTTCGCGAGCAATATCAGCATTCCCTCTTGGCCCCGCTCCCCAGGCTGAGCCTCTCTATCTTTGTTCTGAAGAATCGATGTGGATTGACTGGGAGTTCCGGAGAGGATTTTATCAGGCAGCTTTCAAGCTGTGAACGCCGAGGCCAGTGCCTCGTTTGTGGAGCTGACAGTACAAAAGTGAGCGTTTGACACACGGGGCTGGCTCGGCGGATGGGGAGCGAGGCTGTGGAGGGGTTTTTTTTCTTTTCTTTTTTTTTTTTTTCCGAGATCAGGCTGTAAATGAAGTTGTTCTGTTGGGTCACTCATCTGATTTACACACAAGCTGTTTCTATTGAAGCACCTGGGGCCTTTTGTTCACGCTTGTGAATAAGCCTCTTTCAGTCACCAACAGTAATTTAGCATCTCTGCTTCCTTCAATAGGTAAAAGGCAAGTACAGGAATGACATTTTCTCCCACACTGTGTACAGCTTCACACAGATATTTTAAGAGAGGTAACAACTGCAGCAGTGATATAAATTTTGTTATATACTGGAGCAGACTGGGAAGTCACGTAAGGTGGTGGTAATTTCTTACTGCATACTTCCTAACTCTGGAATAAACTGAGCAGCAAAAGGGCAGGGGTGAGTGATGATACCCTCTGGAGGTGCAGGGAGTTCTGCAGAATAGAATTCCATGGTAACAAAGGAAAACATTGGCAGTTTTAGAGGAAGACATTTCATTGCCTTGCCAGTGCCCTGGCACAATGGAGTGCCCTACCTGCAGCTCGTACTGACTCGAGCCATAATCTCCCATAAACTTTGAGGCAACTTAAACTTACCTTTCCACTGACAGACTTATCCTCATTTTCCATGCCTCTGTGTCTTTCCATGCTGCTTTGCTCAGTACAAATATTTCAAGAAATCTCTTTTTTTTTTTTTTTCCAATCTAATTTTAATGGCAGTCAGTTCTTTGAGTTCATTATCCCAGCACAAAAACTTGAGTCAGCGCAAGGGATGGGAAAGCCTGAGAAGAGGGAATAAATGGTTAGGGCAAGACTTTCAAAAGTCTGTTTGCAAAAAAAATAATAAAAAAATTAAAAAACTCACCTCATTTATTTTGTGTTCTGTTATGAATCCTAGGGTAGGTAATGGGAAGCAGTTGATGCTTACCTAGTGAATTTGCTCTGCGTCATCAGAGGTACCATGTTGTAGTTAATCTCCCTTGTTATTGTGGCATTCTTGAAGAGAGATAAACAACTTTGATTTAAATAAATGCATTATTTAATCAGTGAAATGCTGAACTCCTGCATCAATAGACTGATGTCTGCTTTCTATATATATTTTTTTTTTTAAGGCTGATTGTCACAACAGCTTTTAATAGCTGGAGTGATACATATTACATTACAAAGCAAAGATTGCTGGCATTTGGAAGGTTTTTGTGTGGGAGAGTGTTTGTTTTCTGGGAGGTTAGGATGGCAGACGAGGAAGTTTGGCTCAGATTTTTCTTGCTTGTCATAAGATTATGGCTGTAATTTTTTTTTCATCTTCAGAAGACCAAATCTGGTCTACAGATTCGACAAATTCACGATAGGTAATATTATAAGGTACTCAAGTTTCTTGAGTTTCAGCATCTTTGTAGAGTGTTTTTAAAAGACAAAAATGAGGGGAGGAATTTGTTTTAAGGCAATATAAACTTCTAATAAGCACATTTGTATAGGTTGTGTTCCTCAGCAGGCCTTTAATACTATTTCTGGAACAGCAGTGTAAGTGACAACAAAGTACAGCGAAGAAGGTGGTGATGGACAGGGTTAATCTCTCTGTGGCTGTCTGCTTCGTACCAGATTAGGGATGTTGGTGATCACCTTTCTGCTCATTCAAGGATGGGTTACGTTGCTCCTACATACTAATTTAGAGCAAGATTGTGCAAGGTTTTCTAGCCCTCTTAAGAGCAGTGAGAAACGGTGACTCAAAAGGCAGCTGTCATTTCATACCCATTCCAGCTGCCCTTTCCGCTCAGATTTCCTCCCACCCCCCCCTTTAAAAAAAGAAAGGGAAGGGGGGGGGAAAGAATTGCAAAAAAGTGTATGAGGGTTTGAAATCTCTAGCATCTATCACCTCCTATAGTTTTCATAGCTATCTGCCAATTTAAAATATACTTGTTTTTTCCTGCCTTGCCAGTAATTAGACAAATGCAGCAGTGCTTATGGCATCAAAAGCTCCGTGGCTGGTAAAAGCAATTGCTGCCATAATGCATCCCTAAATTTAATAGTAGTGGTGTAAAATGAACAAGCAAGTCTCTATAATTCAGGGGGTAATGGCTTTAACTATCAAAATGGCTAGTATTTTCCTTGATTGGCTGCTTTGGCTCCTTTTTTGTGTTTGTGTTTGGAGGAACGGAATCAATTTATTATAATAATTGTATTGTATTTAACGAATAACAAGGCAAGCAGAAACATGAAACTCCTTTCAAGTGTCACCAAGTTCCCATTCACCTTGGATTGCGAGTTTTTCCTTTTATCCTCTTTACAGACAAAACCCAAACATACAAAACCCTTTCTTTCCCTACCAGTGTTACACTGAAAGTTCTCATTTCCTTTTCTGCTTCCCTTGCAAAATTGCTTGCTTTGTGTTGTGCCCGGAGCCTGGCTGTGCATGAAGAAGAGATCCGATTAATTGGAAAGGAACTTTTTGTTACTGGAAAAACTCAGACATTGGGGTAGAAAATCGATTGAGAATTTACTTTATTGGTCCATAGCGCCTTTTTCTTGCAACTATGACATCTGTAAAGCTCCTCCTGAGGAAAAGACTCATCAGCAGTTTGCGTTCTCTTAAAGATGCCTCAGTCTTTAAGGCCAGGTGCGGTTGTGTTGATGCCATTTGGCTAAGCCTTGAAAGTTCCTGTAATCTGTGCCATCCTGTCTCATACAGTCCCATCTCATAGTTGTCCTTTCTCTGCAGTGCTCTATGCCCAGATCTCTGTGGCTGGGCTGCTCCAGCCTGGCGGACAGCATGCCCTCGCTGCGATGCCTGTATAACCCAGGGACTGGCGCACTCCCAGCTTTCCAGGTACTTTCTGTCTCTCCCCCACTCCTTCCTTTTCTCTCTCCATCTGTGTACGTGTGCATCTCCTCCTTTACTTCCTTGCTTGCTTTACCTCCATTTATTCTGCCTCATACTGTATCCCTCTCCTATGTCATTCAGATCTCCTCTGGTATTTAAACGCGTCTTGTGTAGATTCAGGGGCAGCTCAGTATTGGAGCATCTCCATTACCTTGATATAATATAATTATTTTGTCTGAATTGGCTTGGTACCATCATCTTTTCCATTGGCTTTCGATTGTGTCAAAAATATACCACTTAATTATATTTGGCAAACAGTATCCATCACACAGTCTCCAATCTGGCTGTTCATGCAGTGATTCCCCTCCTATCTAAATTTTCTCTATGCCACTTAGAGGGCTGAGGGGGTGGGTTCATTGCCGTAGTGATAATTGATGCCAGCTTTTGTTTACTTCAGGTTTGTTAGCGGTAGCCTGCACATTTTGACTACAGAAAATGATTGTACAAGTCAGCTGTCAATCAAAAGGCAAATCAAGGAAACCTGTTTTTCTCTTTGGTCCCTGAATTTGTTAGGTTCAAGACAGCTTTCTGCCAAACGGCTTTGTTCGGGCACTTTGTGGGACCAGTGAGTCTCTGCAAAATGCAGCCGCCCACCCGTGGGTAGAGCTGTTGGGTGAACATGTAGAAACCTAGACGAGGCTCTCAGGATGGTCGCAAGCGTTTTACGATGACGTGGGTATGACCAGGAGAGCAGCAGAGGCTGGAGCTCCAGAGATGTTATGTTCCCGTTGGATGCTCTGTCTCTGAGATGTTCTGTGTGACCTGCAGAGACTGAGGGACCTGCTTTGTGGTATCATGAATGTTGTTTTCAAGGTCGATGCTGCTGGATTATGCTGCTGCTGACCTAACCTGTGGCAGAGAGTTTTATTCACCAGCACCTTGCAAAACCAGACACAACGAATAAGCTAGAATCTTCCTGAAATTTTCAGTCATTTCGGTGAAAGTCCATTACCTGCCTCTAAAGTACAGCCTGCAAAGATTATGTTGAATTTGGCTGCTTGCTCCCAGGGCCAGGAGAGTGCTGTGGAAATAATCCTCACGGTCTCAGGGGAGGCTTAAGTGTCTTGCATCATTTTGCTGAAACTCTTTTTGCTGACCCAGCAGGAGCACTGATGGACTCTGGAAGGTGTCCTGCCAGGCCTCCTTTGCTGAAGCAAGCTTTTAGCGCAGCTTTCCGTGGGGGAAGGGGAAGGCGACTTTTTATTAGTCTAAGAGGACTCTGGAGACAACAGGCAGAATTTAGACTCCTACTTCTAATCCTGATTTGCATAATTTGACTAAATCGGATGGGCCTCATTTTTGGGCTTTCTGCTATTGAATAAATCTCAGATCTCTTTAAGCTCAGGTTTTAGAGAACCTTAGGAATATACGGAAAGCAATTTATAAACTCAAATTGGGGCTCTTTTTTTTTTCTACTTGAATTATTTTTGATTACTCAGAATAAGCATATATTACAAAGGAGAAGGGAAATTAGCTTCTTTTAGCTCAAGATGTTCTTGCTAATGATAGATATGAACAATAACTTTTCTGCTAATGCAGCGTGCTGATATTTGGGGTCAAATGAGTCAGCTGCACAAGTGTTCACTGTGTACTGCCTGCTTGGGGGAGTACTAGGACTTGGACCTTTGTGTTCCTGCAGATTCTGAGAGACATTTAGTGGGAACTGGGGAAGGTCCCACTAAGGGAACTTCCCACTGTGGGAAGGCTGTGGGAGACCTTATGGCAGCTTTCCAGTACCTGAAGGGGCTACAGGAGAGATGGGGAGGGACTCTTGATCAGGGAGTGGAGCCATAGGACGAGGGGTA
>JAOTQQ010000002.1:24209947-24226705 GCA_026546715.1 Gallinago undulata | reverse complement strand
CCCCCCCCCCCCCCCCCCCCCCCCCCCCCCCCCCCCCCCCCCCCCCCCCCTCTCCGCATCTGGGACCAAAACCGGCTCCTTCATCTCACTTTGTGTATTTGGGGTTGTTTTTTTTAAATTTTAAAAAATTTATTTATATATATTTTTTTATTGTTTTTTTTTAGAATTCAATTTTAGTGACTTTCCCACGTTCCCCCAAAGGGTCCAACCTTCACCTCTCCCGCTTCATATGAAATGGGGAGGCACTGAGTGTGCCCCCCCCTGCGCTCCCCTCCCAGCGGCTGTACCCCTTTCTGAGGGTCTGCCCCCACCCTGCGTATCCCCCTGCGAACCCCCCCCCCCACACTTATCCTTTAGAATTTGCCGCTTCCAGAGGGGAGCTGGTTGCACAAGATCAAGTTTACCTATTCCCGCAGAACTGGCGGGGACCTAATACCGCATCAAATACCAGTTTTAATTTACAAATTTTAAATGCGGGGTTTTAGCACGAATTTGGAGAAGTCACGAAGTGACTTTATCATCCGGCGGTTTAAGTGGGAATTCGGTGACTCTGGGGAAATAAAGCATGCAGAGGTAGTTCTGAATAACTTCGAAGGCATGCGTGCATAGGGAGAACAAAATGAAATATTTCTGCTTTGAAATCAAGTGTTTATGTGACCACATGCAAAACCCAAGCCCTTAGAGCAGAAATGCAGTTGCTAAATCGTAAAATTCGTAGCATGAAGAGATCCTTACTTTGCTACGCTGCGTTGGGTGAGGTTCTTTTCTTCTGCTTTCTGTTGGCTACTACTTATATGGCACATAAAAATAGCCAGATATTCTCTTTCCTGTAGTCTTTCTGCTGTAGACAACAGGATGACTCAGTTTTCCATAAAATTTCAGCCATTTCCACTCGGCTTTGGTCGATCATTCTCATAAACCATATCGGAGAGAAGATGGGATTTATTTTGCGCCGATGATTGTTCTTTAGATTTTGTTACTCTTCAAATAGACGAAAATAATTTACTAGAATGCCTTGCAAACTAAGTAAAATTAAACTATGCTTGTCAAAATACATAAACGATACGCTGTGATGTGCATGATTCTTTTTTATTATGTTCGTATCCTTGCCCCGTGTCTGGTGATGTTAAACAGGGCTTCTAATTACCACAAAGAATTAGCGAAGTGCTGCTATACACAGAACTTGGGAATTTTCAGTTTCACTGAAATTTGTTTAACAACCTGCTGCCCCCCAAAAATGAAAAGCAGATTTTTTTTAATTTTTTTTTTTTAAATGTATGAAACAGTTTTATGTTGCTTTTGGAGAATTCCCAAATTTATTTGTTAAATTGGTTTTGATTTTATTTACACTTGTAGTTGTTTCTCTCTAATATTTTTCTTTATATATATATAGATATATACACACACACACATATATATATATATGTATAAAAATATAAAATCAGGCTGTCAGCCTTCTTAGCTCCCTTTCCAAGTAGTGAGGTAGACTGCTTCTAGTAGCCATTGCTAATGAAATATCCAATAACTCATTGGTCATCCCCAAGTGTTTATTTGGGCTTTGTGTTTAATTCTTAAATGATTGCCACTGTGATCTGGTACCGTTATGGAATTTTCTGAATTGTGTCTGTATATAGTAAGAGCGACCATCCACCTTTTGCCTGCCTTCTACACAAATCCTGGTGATTTATTCTTTTGAAACACAAGCGTACATCCAGCGAACAAAGGAAGCAACTCTTCATTCAGCCAATAAAGCTGCGTAGGTTTTTACTCTTTGAGGAATATGCCTTGTTCTTCTATCGCATCTTCAGAGTAATAAACTGTGCAGCAACCCTTTGATGTGGGTAATAACATTTGACCTTGCAGCAGAGTACGTTCCCTGGTTGGAATGAAGACAACTAACGCATTGATGGGTTGGGTTGTTCTTCATTAAAAAATATATATATTAAAAAGAAATAATAATGTGCCGCCTAAGACCGCACAGAGTGCCTTCTTTGGCTGAGAGTCAGAAGCGAAGATGGTCGTGTTGGGGGGATTGGGGTTGTCACCTTTAAAATACTGTGGGATGGAGTTTGGTGCTGCCTTAAGAAGCCGTAAGTGGGAACGAATCCATTCCATCCAGTGTATAAAGTGCTTTTAAAAACAATCTATTTCTAGAACCTAAATTGTCCTGGGACCAGCTCTTGATATAAAAATTCATAGAAACCTGTTTTTTTTTGTTGTTGTTTTGTTTTGTTTTTTTTTTCCCTGAGTGTGGTAACTTCTTGCCATAGTGCTGTAGTGTTAGAATTCACATTGGCCAGGTTGTTCTGTAAATTAAACAGTGACAGCTTCCCTCGGGGGAACAGCCAATGTATTTATGATGATGTGCTGATTACACAAAATACACTGCAAGCAGAAAACAGCTGCAGAGAACAAACCTCTTAAAAGAATACAATTACAAATAGCACCCTCAGTATTTCTAGCGGTGAGAGTAAAATCCAGCATGCTAATGCGGGCTTCTAGGTTGATTCCTGAGAAAGAAAGAGGGATGTGGGAAGAAGAGGCTGAAGTCTGGTCTCACTGCACACGCGGCGCCAACGTGGGGTGGCATAAAATCCCTTCCTGAAGGTGAAGGGCAAGATGGTACCTCAGGCCTGCCTTTTAGCTCTCCTTGTGTCTTCACGTGAAAATAATTGATAAACATTCTGTCTGGGAGTGCAGCTCCAGCAGCCGGTGGGGCACGGGGGGGTGGTGGTGGGGCATTTTGACCACTGTGGTCCATCCCTCTGTCCTGCTTAAAAATTGAGATGCACTGAGGTGATGCTAACTATTTGCTTTGCGGGAACTTTTAGAAATAAATTTCAGTTGTTTTTTTCCCAGACCACAGCTTTTCATTTTTAAAAAGGTTTGTATGTGTCAGGCAAGGTCTTGTACAGCCCGGTTTGAGATAACGACAGTAAAACTTGAAAGAAAATGTTACCGGGAGCATAGCGGAGGAGGGATTGTGTTCCCAAACTCGGGACGTGAACAGACCTTGGAAGAGACAGAGATCCTTTGAACCTTCCTTTGCCTGGAAACAAAAAAAAAGAGGAATAACTGGAATTGCTTTGTGTGCTGTGGCTGTGTGCAAGGGAGAAGTTGCAGCGAGGATTGCTGCGCTGGGATTTTGTGCGAGGGCTCGTGCAAATCAGGAGAATATGGCTGTAGCAGCTCCTGCAGCTGCTGATGTCTCGCTTTGCAGGGCTGCTAAACAAAAAAAAATAAAAAAAAAAATCTCCAAAACTCCAAAGCACAACCTTTTTTTTTGTGTCTGAGATGAGCTGTCACACTTTAATGGCTAAATTACATACGTGACGTAGCTGTGAGTAAAATGTTGTATGTGGGAGAGTCCGAGTACTGAGAATGCCCTTTTAATCCACTTTTTGAGAGTCCTCGATAGATAAGTAGAATGCCTTTTTAAGAAGTAAAGTCTGGGATTTCTTGTGTTTGGTGTCTGTTATGTTCCAAAACCAGTATTGATAAACCAGGTTTCAAATACTGCGCAAAAAAAAATCCTGTTTAAAACAAAGAAATACCCTTTTAACGTATAGATCTGATTTTACAGCAGGTGGGGTAACAATGTTGGCGCTCGAATTTGGAAGGACTTTCATTCACTTGCTTAAAAAGAGGACTCAAGCTTCCCCTCTCTGGATTGCTGGCATGTACTAATAGACTGTTATTCATCTGTCTGTATTTTCTTTAAATCGTTTTTGAGCCTCCCTGCGTTGTCCTGCTCTGCTGACATGTATCCCATGTGGCAAGAGGGAGTTTTGTATAATCACCCTGCTTTAATCAATAGAATAATTGATAAACCAGATAAGATTTAAACTGATTACCTCCCCGAGTAGAACTCCCCGAGGGCCTTGGACTCTCTTAATTTTGACATGTATGTTGTGTACCCCGTGGATGAAGTGCAGTTTGAATTATCTGTTTTTATTTGCTTAATGACGGGGAGGGTGTTAAAGTCAAATGTTTAATTAACCCAGCAATGGGCTGCGCTGTCACTTACACACACATCCAGCTGATTGAGATATCTCACCGAGAATACTGAATAGGAATGATAATGTGGCACTGAGACGGAAGATTGCTTTTTCAATCCATTTGCTGGGTCACTGCTTTGAATGTCTTATTGGATGAAAGGCATTCAGCCTGGGAAAAAAAAAAAAATCAAAAAAAAATCAGCATTTAAGTACATTTTGTTTTCCTGGCCCCTCTCCACCAAGAAGTTAACTAAAAGAGATATGTTGTAGGTTTAATAAGCCATTCGTGTTGTAGCGAAAAGCTGCGAATAGTGGATTTCAATAGGCAGTGATCTAGGGCTGGATAATTTCCTACAGGAACAAAATGTTTGCTAGCCCCAAGGTATCTGAAAGCGAGATACTATGTACACCTTTATCTATCTTTCTTTGATTGCTTGACTACTCTCCCCCCTCGCCCCCCCAATTTGATGGTCTCCATAGCAGGTCCAACTCTTCTTCCTTACCCAGCAGAGTGAGATTTGCAATAATATTTTGTAACTCCTTGCTCTAGTTCAAGTAAATGGTATTTTGGAATTATTTTGTAACAACAGAACCTAATCGTGAGCTTTGAAATTTAAATGTTACAGAGGAGGGACTCTAACGTTCCCACACTCAAATTTGGTGTAGCCAAATCAGGAGAACCCAGGGGTTTGGTTTTTGGGTGGCAGTGGCTCAAAGGCCACGATGCTCGCTAGCCAAATGTTATAGTGTGTGGTGCCTAATCTGTGATTTGCCATTCTTTTATTAGATGATTATAATTTATTTATTTTCTGGATGTGATGGAAGCCTGGGACATGTTTAGACTCGCACTGGTTTATTTATATCAGCAATGAAGTTTTTCAACAGCACTGTATGAAAGTAAACACACTGTGTTTACGGGAAGTTACTGAATTTGCCCCAGAGCCCAGGGGTGGGTGAGGGTTCCTGTAATGAGTGTAGCTTTGGAAACTGGAAAAAGCATCAAGGTCTGCCAGTAGGGACAGATTACCCCTGTGAGGCATGTTGGGGAGGTGGAGCGATGTCACCTGAACTGCTCCGTGGTACTGCTCTGTAGGTACCGCTCTGTAGGAGGGCCACGAAGATGTTCTGAGAGCTGGAGCCCCTCTGCTGTGAAGCCAGGCCGAGAGAGCTGGGGGTGTTCAGCCTGGAGAAGAGGAGGTTCTGGGGAGACCTTATAATGGCCTTCCAGTACCTGAAAGGGCTACAGGAGAGATGGGGAGGGACTCTTCATCAGGGAGTGGAGCCATAGGATGAGGGGTAATGGTTTTAAATTGAGAGAGGGGAGATTTAGATGGGATACCAGAAAGAAATTCTTTGGTGTGAGGGTGGTGAGAGCCTGGAAGAGGTTGCTCAGAGAAGCTGTGGCTGCCCCATCCCTGGAGGGGTTCAAGGCCAGGCTGGATGGGGCTTGGAGCAACCTGGTGTGGTGGGAGGTGTCCCTGCCCAGGGCAGGGGGTTGGAGCTGGATGATCTTTAAGGTCCCTTCCAACTCTGACCATTCTGTGATTCTACTTTGAACCTGTTCTGGATTGAAAAACTAGTCGCTTTGGCTGCAGGGTCACCTGCCTCATGTTGTCTAAGACATAAAGAAAGGTAGGGATGCCTCTACATACTGTGGCGTAGAGAATATGACTTCATGTCAGTCTAACCCTGCAGTGAGATCACTGGGTAGTCATTTCTTATTAAATAAGTGAGCTGCTTCCATTCACTCTTCTGGGGGAGGAACTGTAGCTAAGCAGTTAACAGTGTGTGACACACAACTTGGGGTTCGTTCCCCTGTGCTGTTATTTTGGCTTCGGACAGACAACTGAACTTCTGCTTCATACCTTGGCCTTCTGTTTTCTTTTCTCCTTCCCTGCAGTGAAAAATAGGAAGGTAGAAAGAAAAACATAAAACAGTACAGTGAGATGAGGACGGTGGAGTTGAATGAGATGTTTGGGACCGAGAAAGCCACAGGCTCCAAGGAAGGAGTGTGATGAGAAGTGGAGGTCTTTTTTGTCTACTTGACAGGAAAGCTCAGAATGAGAGGTTATGAAAAAAAATTAAAATTATCATAATAGTAAGCATGTGATGATCAAGGGTGAGAGAGAAAGAGGTTTTATGGTGAGACCAGTGAGATGGCATTGGCCCTTTGAGGGAAATAGTTAGAAGTGATGCTTCAAGAAGGATGTGAAATCTGCAGTAAAACTAGCCAATTCTACAACCCATTTTTCAGAGCACTCGCAGCTCTGATGCAGATGAAGCCGTGATAAATATTGTACAAAGAAAGTTAATCTGTATCTAGAGAATTTTAATAAATAAAAAGTTTTAAAAAATTCTTCCTGGATCCGTTGGCTCTTGCTAACCCTTGTTAGTACTAGAAATACGTTTTTGACATCTTTTTTGGATGTTGGCTTATGTTCAGAGCCTGTAAAAGCTGACTTTGTGCTCTTTTCTCCCCTCTGCCCCTTTCACATGGCGGGGGAAATCATCAAGAAAATAGCTTATTCCAGCGCACAAAAGCTCTGATAAAAGCTGTGATGTGGGAGAGGGGAAAATCCTGCAAACTGAGAGTGAGAATGCATAATTTCAGAGTTTAGGACTTTAACACCCTGGGATGTCTGCTGAAAATGAATTATTTTTTTTGTGTGAAAGGAACGTAGCAAAACGAAAGCAACAAAGAAGTGAGAGCCAAGGGTTGGTTGATTCAGGTCTTCTCTGAAAGGCCTCTCTTGCGTGTGAATCCTCCCTCCTGCAGTACGCGTGGCACCGTTCCGCAGCATGGCAGAGGAATTGGAGCTGTTGAAAGAAGGGTTTGAGCACAAATTCAGGAGATTGGAGAGATCTTTAAGGTTGTCCTGAAGACTAGAAAGGGAAGAACCGTGTTGTGTTCGGTGTGGGGAGCAGATCTGCAGGATAGGCTGCTCGTGAGAGATGAACCAAAGCACAGTGATACCGAGGTTCAGACCAAGTCCTGACAGCAGGCTTAGAGAAACCACTGGCTGGATATTTGGAATTGTATCCATATTATGTGTTTCAGAAGGTTAATTGGATGTTTTCATCCATGCTTTTTTGGAATACGTGCTCTCTGTTCCTTAAAAAGATGCAGATAGCTTTGAACTACTCTAAAATCTTGGAGTACAAGATGTACGCTATAAAATCATGCATAGAAAGTGCTAGCTATAAAAGCATATGTATACCTGTGAAGGTGCTGATGGATTTGTGCTATTTAGGAAAAGAAATTCTGAAACAGACCTGGCTGTGAAAAAAATGCAAATAATAAAATCTAACTAGAGGTCCTCGAGGCTTCTTAAGCTCTAACCTTGTTATGAGGAATGGGGAAGTCGAACTGCCTAATGCAGATGTCTGTGAGTTACAAAAATAACCAGATGTCCTGATTAGCAGAAGCAAATGTTCTTCCCTTAATCCACGTGAAATTATATTCAAAGGCTCTCTGGATGTAATGCTTGTGTAAATAAGGCACCAACAAACACTGGAATAGAAAGGGCCATTGGCCAACTAGCTTGCAAGGCTTGAAAGCTTGAATATTAAAAACAAATTTACCACTGCTGACTCTCTTAAATTCACAGAACAGAAATGTTAAGCAGGGCTGCTTCCCGGGGAACGTGGAAAGGCTGTTCTCATTAGCCATATTTTCTCTCTCTCTTTCTCTGTCTCTCTCACTCTCATTTGAGAAATGTGTATGAATTGAAGGTAGCTTTTAAAAATTGCCCTAAATGGCTTGTTCCCAGCACCTGGATTTCTGTTTATTTTTTAACTACAACTAGATTTGTGCTCTTCAAAATGCGTCTGTTTAACATGTCTTTGGTATTTGTGCTGGCTTTTGGTATTTTAATATTAAGCTCAATTTACTGTTCTTCTAGTAATGCTAAGACTCCCCACACCCTTAACTTACCCTTTATAACCAACATGTAGTTGGAAAGATAAATAACTAGATAAGAAACTGTACTTGATGTCATGAAGTTCCATTATCAAATCTCATGGCTTTGAAAATGTGTATTTTTCTAATTATTGATTTGAACTAAAATTAAGAAAAAATACAAAGAATCTATTCTAGAGATGTAAAAAACCAGAACCTTGTCCTGGTTTTCAACTGCAAAAAAGGTCGTTGAAACCTTTGTTACCGTTGGCAGCGTTAACATAGATGCAGACCAAACTGGGACTTGTGTGAGCATAGAATCATAGAATTGTCTGGGTTGGAAGGGACCTTTCAGATCATCCAGTCCAACCATCAACCTCACTCTGATAAAAACCATCACTAACCCATGGCTCTAAGCACTATGGCAACCCGGCTTTGAAATCCCTCCAGGGATGGGGCCTCAACCCCTGCCCTGGGCAGCCCATTCCAAGGCTTCAGAACCCTTTCAGTGCGAAAATTGTTCCTAATCTCCAATCTGAACCTCCCCTGGCACATGTCTTGTTGGAGGGGCCGTGTTGGACTTCCCTATTTTCCCTGCTGTCAGAGCTTCAGTTTTAAGAATTCAGCTTATAGTAGGTACCTGAGCTGCTCAGGCACGAATTTGAACTTCATTTCTTTAGGCACCAGCCAAACGTTTGGGGCGAGGATGGAGAAGTCGTGGGGAGTTTATAAACATATTGGAGGAAAAAAAGCCAGGATTCTGCGCAGATAATAGGTATATAATGGTGATATACGTGTGTGTACCAGTCTGCAAAGCAGGCACTGAACTGCAGGGCAGGTTTAGCTTATTCCTTTTCCGATATCGGTGAGTGCAAGACAGCCTGCAGTTTCTCTGCCCTCTCCTTCCATCGTTCTAACGCTTCACCATAAACCCCTTGCAAAAGTACCATTTAACTTTAAACTTGTAAGAGCTGGGAAACTTGTCCGTGCCTTCATTCCGGGCTGAAGTCACCCCCTTGTGCCTACACATTGCAATTTATGGTGTTCCCTAAAAGGATCTAATCTCGGTGAATGTTCCGAGCAGCAAATGCCAAAGAGGAATGGGGTCTGATACTTATCTCTGCATTTTCATTGCTGTGGATCTCCCTGTGTGTTACAGCTGTCATTTTTGTTTTATCTACGGAACAGGCAGAGAATTGCCTTCAAACTTGCAGCTTTCATACTTATTTTTCTCAAAGAACGTTACCGTTGTTAAGGATTGGTTTTATATGTTGTGGTGATGAGCCAAATAAGCCTGGATTTGAACATTCTGGGCATCGTGATAAGAGAAAAAAGGAGGCTCTATCTTTAAATGTTTTTAGTGGATGCTAGACCCATATTTTTTTAAGGGTAATACTGCTTTTCTGGCTGACATTGGCTATGCCAGGATTCATCCTAGCACTGTTTGAAATGGCTGAGATATTTATAAACTGACAGACAGCATTTATAAAATCAGGATGCTGACAGTCCCTTAACGATAACAATGGGCTTGGACTCATCTATCACTTACAAAAGGTTATTGGAAAGGGAACGTAAGGCTTATGTGTGCCTCCAGTCTTAGACTGGCACTTATTTCCACACATCTCTCTCTCTCTTTCTGTCCTCCCTCCATCCCCCTCCCCTTTTCAGTCCCCTCTGGTTGACATGGGCATCAGGTAATTGCAGCTAATTTCTCCACATCTTTTACCCGATGATTCCTTGTCCCGTTTTCTGCAAGAGGTTGATGCAAACTGGGAGACGGGTGACTTCATAGCATCTTGGGGCGACACCCCCTCCCTCCCAAATCCTTATCCCCCCCCCTCCCCTTCTGAAACAAGGCAACCACCGTGACTGCTGGCCGGCTGCTGGTTTGAATTGGGACAGAAGAACAGTGTGCATTGACTGACAGGCTTAACCTGGGGCTGGGCGGGGGTTAGACAGACCTTCTGCTTCCCTCTCCCTCCCTACAGCGCCGGTCTGCGGGCAGAATGCTGATGTCCCCCCCTTGGCTGAGCCAGTACCCCTCTGTCCTCGGGGAGGAGGACCAAGCATGGGGGACGCTTCGAGAAACGTAAAAATGGATGGTGTTTATTTTCAAGCCCTGATAAAATGCTGGGCTCCCACAACACCCCGAGGGGCTCGAGGGTCAGGTCCTATCAACAGTTTGCACCAGAAAAGGGGCAATGCCCTGTTTCGCTGGTGCAGGCTAGGGCATCTGTTTAAACGTGGCACCAAAAATAACCCAAGAGGGGGACGTCTGGCTTCCAGTTTGCCCTTGAAACATTTCCTCGACTGTAACTCTTTGGACACTGTGTTCCCACTGTATTATTTGCTTAGAGACCTGGAATACCCAAGTAGATTTCCTCCATGCGGTTGGATGTGCTGATGCCACTAAAAACGCACCCTGCCCCGGCTTCTCTTCGAGCTGATGTGTACACACGCCATGGCTAGAGAGAGGCTTGATTGGCTTGAGGGGCTCTATTTATCAGGGAACTCGATTAAAATACAGACTGCACATGACATCAAATCCGTAATCATTTTTCCACAGCAAGCAAGCGTTTTCTGTATTGGATGCAGGTGTTTAAAGCAATAGTGTGTTTTAAGGGCCAGAGCAGCACAAATTCTGGCCTTTGGGATAATGACAAGTGTTTTGCCTGCATAAACAATATTTTTTTTTTTTTATTCTCCCCCTCCTTTCTCCCCCCCTTCGAGGTCCACGCACACCTAGTTTCCCTCAAGCTCATCATCTCTGTCAGGTTAATCAATAGGCACCGTATGGCAGAGGGTCAGTAATCAGTGTCATCGTGCCTTTAAATCGTGTTGAAAATTTGCTTAAAGCCTGGGCCAATTAACATCGAGATGATGAATGGATGGGTAGATGGGAAGAGCCTGGCGCTCAGGGGCTTTGTGAGAAGGAGATGCTCAGCTGTTGAGCAGCAGACACCAGCGAATAAAATCAGCCATTCATGTGAGCTCAGTCCACCCACTCTTAATGATAATGTCAATCTAGCAAAATATATACACATTGGAGTTGTCATGAGTTCATAAATCAAAGGAGTTTGTCAAAGGCATTCAGATTAACGAGGCAGCAGCAATAACAAGTCAAATTTGCATAGAGAATTGCCCGAATCTCAGTAAATTATGATCCTGTTTTTCATTTGATTATTTGCTAATGTCTCAAGAGGGAGAATGATTATATTAGCATGCAAAATCTACTCCAGAAGTAGAAATCCGAGGTATAGCAGACCAGCACACGATGACAATTAATCAGTTTCTGCATACTAGCATAAACGCGCAAGGCCCAGAAATGAACTCCTTTTTTTATTATTATTTCTCCTTGCTACTGATCCAAATGGTTCAGCTTGACAGAGACTTTATATTGCTTTAACAGTGTTCTGAATTGTGCCTGCAGGCAAGACATAGTTATGCAGCTATAACCAACCTATCCATCTGCCAACCAGATTGGAATTCTCCTATCCAAGGCTTCCATTAACCCCCACTGACAGCTCCAAACAGGATTAAGAATTTGAAAGCATAAAAAATAGTTGTGCTTTTCACGGAGATGCTTCTCCCCCCCCCCCCCCTTCCCAAAAATCCTGCCTCTGTGCTCTTTTATAATTACCGCGGGGCAGAACGGCCCCCGAGAAAGCCTCCCCCCTCCCTTGGCAGGGGTTTGATTTCCACCCCGAGGAGCGAGGCGGTACTAAAGGTAGCTCTGCCCAATTGGTAGTCCCTGGGAGTGCGTTTGTGGGTGTATTAGATCTCCTTTCCCAGCAGTATTTTGCTGGGCTGTGGACCCAAAATATACGGCGTGTCGTCTCCCGTCAAGGGCTGCCGCCTGGGGACTCTGCGTGCCTCTCAGCGTTCAGCGGTGGAAGGGGCTTCGCGGGGAGAGCTAAATAGCCATAATTTCCTAGTGGTCTTTAAGACAACCTGCCGGCGAGTTGTATTCCGTTAATTACAGGCTGAAGTTTTCAAGGCAAATCGGATTGAAAAGGGTCTCGTTACAGACAGTATCCGTTTTAGGAAAAATGAGCTACGGAGGGCAGAGCTCCTTTGCAGGAACCTCCTGCTAGAGAGAAATTGTGAAGGTGACAGGAACCGGGAGCTTGTGTTTCCCGGCTTCTCTTCCCAACGCTTCCGCTGTCATTGTGTGACCTTGGGCAAATCATAAAAAAATATTTTACCTGTCTACGGAAAGCAGAGTAGGGGGGGCATCACGCTGTGCTTTGGAGACTTTAGCACTTCCCCTCTTCCCTTGCTTGTGCTTGTTCCAAAGGAGAGACCTCCCCCCGAGTGCGAGCACAAACGCTTTTGGCCAGCCTGGCTTTAGTCTGTGAAGGAAAGACTTGCCCGCGGGATTTAAAAATTTCCCCTCGGGGAAGGGAGTTTGTGTGGCTTTTCAGCTTTCTGTAGGCACTGGTTTCCTTCACCTCTTTCACCCTAACAAACTCCATCCTTCCCCTGCTACGTACCAAATACAGGCACTGGTGGATCTTTAATATTCCCGGTGAGTGCACCCGACTCCTGGCTGGATAACCCAACTCTTCTTTCCAGGTCCGTGCCCGAGCCCTGCGTTTCGGTAGCCACGAGAGGGTGCTCGGAGCGGTCCCTCCCTTTGTCTGCCTCTCTGGCGGCCGAGAGCGATGCTGAAGTCCTGCTGAAGCAAACCTTCTCCTGACCCCGCACGTGTTTATCCCTCCTCCCACCTTGTTCAGCAAGGAGAAATATAGAGATGTGCCGTTTCAGTCGATTACGTTACGCTCTTCCCATGGCCAAGCATCGCCCTATCAAGGGAAATTCCCTTCTGCTGTCCTGAAATACTCAGGGTCTTGTACCTGCACCTGGATGGGTGGGTTTTCTGTTCCTGAGAAGTAAACGGGAGTTATAAACATCTGTGCTTTTTTTTTTTTTTTTTTTACTTTTAAGTGGGATGCTTTCCAGTCGTTCTGTCTTCACCAAGCGTAACTTAACTTGCCGACAAAAGTGCTCGAGCAGCGCTCCTCTTTAATAGTCTGCTGTTGGAGCTGCTGCCTTGGTGCTGGAGGATGGTGAGACGCCAAGCTGTGAACCACCATATGCACTTGGCAGTCTTTGTCTGGTCTTTGTTCAGCCAACCTCTTAGCCTTGCCACCTATAAAGATAATGAATGCAAAACGGTGCTCTGCTCGCTCTTAAAATTAGATGCTCGGCTTAAAGAAAAAAAAAAGGAGATAACTTGACGCTTTGCGGGAAAGTAGGAATTTCAAAATAAGGGCTGGGAGTTCACCGGCAGCACTTATTTTCCTGCTTTTGGATGTTTTTGGAGGGAGGATCCTTAACGGCTTTGAAACGCTAGGAGAATGCAAGATTTCACTGTTTGGAAGGGGAAATCGTTTTAGCACTTACTGTAGGGAAAGGGGTGGCTGTTGAAAAAGCAACCACAAATAGTAAACAACATCTTCACCTCCTCTCCCACAAAATGCTTTTCCTGGTAATTTGTGGTAACTGGCTTCAAATCCTTAGGTTTCTGGCACTTGGTCTTTTTCTCCAAAGCACAAAAATGAAAATCCTTACTTGAACTAACCACTTACTAAACTGTATTTCATGAGCAGAAAAAAGCAGCTTTAATGCCTGACCTTCTTTTTCGGAGATAAGCGATTCTAGCTTCTATGGGTTTTTTTACTATCACAGTTCTTTCTAAGCTGGATTTAATGTAATAACTTGGTCCTGGCTGAAGCCTCACTTGAAAACTTTTTAAAAGCTGGCCTTTTACAGCGATTTGTCAGGCCTGTTTAGGATTGATTTCCATTATAAAACCCTGGTTGCGGCATCCCAGATGTCATGGCACCTTGTGGGTTCTATATGTTGTTTTAAAAAAAAAACCTCAAAAATCACTAGTTAGTCTGCAAGCCTTGATTTACACAAAACCCTCCTGACCATTTTATGATGTCCCAAGCGTGGGTGATGTCTTTTGGCTGGATTTGCTGGTGGTTTTTTTTTTTCCACCTTATTTGCCATTTCTCAGCAACCAGCTCCTACCCTTGCCGTGCTTCCTGGGGGTACCTTTTCTCCTCCTCCACTGGTCCAGCAGCCCCAAGGTGCCCGCTCTGGCAGCGCTGCCGTGGGCACAGGAGCACTCTGTTCTTCCCATGCCTTCCTGCATCCCGCTTGCTTTCTGCTGGCCCTGCTCTGCCACAGCTTCACAGGGTCCAGCTCCTCCTCTGCCAACAGATGCCACTTCTGTCTCCTGAGGTGTCGGGCTGGAAGCCATCCCTGCGAGAAGCCGCGCTCAGCGAAGGACGGGTTATTTGGGGGACGAGCCGGGAGAGGCAGAGGATGCAAACTTCTGCCTGAATATCCACGCTCCCGAGCTTGTCTGCAAAGGAACTGGAAAAACCACCCTTTTCCTGGCAGAGCTCTCCCTGAGCAGTTTTTCTGTATCTCTTTAAAACCTGTTTAGTTGCTCACTACTGAACGCGTGGGAACGTGGCCTGGGGCTGTGAATGCTGTGGTGATCAAACTGATTTCAGATGTGTGTGTGGGATTTCCCCAAAGCTGGCTGTCATTACTCTGTCAACGCGGTGGCTGAACCCCTGCAAAAGAACGCTGTCTTCCAGACCTTGGCAGTGAGGACAGGCTTCCTTCCCCCCACGTGCCCAGCAGGTTTTAACCAAATGCGTGCTACAGACTGGGAATGCCCTGAGATAAACCAGTCTGTCTTTACTGTGAAACGGGTAATAATTGGTTTTCATCATGAGGTTAACAGGAGAAGAGTCTCCTGGTGGTCTTTCTTACTCATGCTGGAAAAGCCCCATGTATTTCTTCTTGTCCACCATCTCTTCTCTTACTGATGCTCTTTTTTTTTTTTTGGAGGTGGCAGCTTAAGTTTTGGAGCATCGGTCTTTCTGGAATTTGTGTGTGTATGTAGTGTCAGGGGGTAGGAGTGAAAAACATAGCCATGGTATCACACACTACCTACACAATCATCCTGGCAACCTCTTCCACCAGAATTTATCATAATTTCTCTATGATTTTTGGCAGCCAAGCAGACTCAGTGCAATTAATAATTATTAGGCAGATTAAAAACACAGGGCATAGAGAACAACAGTTGCACCCCTCAACAACCTTTTGTTTCCAAATGGTTCCACTGTTTTAAATAGTTATTCTGGCATGTTCAGGAACACTGGTGTTGCTGTGCTGATCCAACCACCGTTTCAGCTTTTCAAAGTGGCTGTTATTGCTAGTTTGAGAATAAACCCTCAAAGTACAGGCTTCTTCAATAGATACTTGTGCAGTGGTGCATTGTTGTGTTGAGGAGGAGAAATTCTTTCTCTGCCATAACAAGCTGTTTGGCTTAAAAGTAGAAGTTACCCTCCGGTATATGTATGCGTAAAATCCTACAGCCTGTGTAGTAGAAATATTCTGTTTCTTTTCTCCTTGCAGAGTGATATTAGGGCTAAGAACTGAATTAAAGCTTACTTTCTTTCACAGAATTCCTCTGAGAGAGAAGACTGTAATAATGATGAGCCCCCTAGGAAGATCATTCCTGAGAAGAATTCACTTAGACAGGTATGTGATCAGTCTCTTTAAAAATGCAATAAAACTTTCTAGCTATTTGAATCCTTAAATGCTTCTGGAAGCTGAAGTCTGACTTGTGCTTGTGGAAATCCTTTCTTTTCTCCTTTGAAGTCTGAGGAACTCGCACTGTTCCCAGGAAAATCGAACACAGATATTTAGCTTTCCGGAGAGTTTGATGACTCTTTTGAAAGAAATCTAGCCTTCTGTACTTCCGAGTCAGCTGTGACTCTGTAGGTTTACCTTGGTGTTCATCAAGACCTCTTTGGCCCCTTCTTCTGCAATTGTTCCTGTCTTATTTGTAGTCTGTTTTGCCTTGCTTCAGATGAAGAATCTCAAGGTGTTCTACAACAATTAAGCTTTTCATTGCCCTTGAATGTAAATTTTCTTGGATGTGATGTCCAGGTTAATAACCTGAAAAATGACCTGTTCTTGTTTCTTCTACGCTCATATAAATTACTAATGGGTAGAAAGGGTGGTCTGAGAAAACATAATCTCTTTGTCTTTTTCATATAGGAAAGCAAATTTCTTACCAATTCAAAGTAATAACTTTTTTTTAATCCCCATGGTCAACAAAGTGGGTCTGGCTTGTGATTTCTGGGATATTTAAGTTGTATTAAGTGATTTGAGATCCTTTTTCACGTAGCACCTTGCTCTTTCTCCCTTCTGCAACCTTCAAGCAGCAGAAGCAAAAATATTTCTGTGCCTCAGCTGTGCAAGTTTGCTGCCTGGTATATCAGAGTAAAACCACTGATGAACGTGACTTAAGTGAATAGCCCAGGCCACACGTTGCAATAGCTGAGGAACTGGCACATTTCCTTCTGCATCTCGGCTACGGGAGCAGGAGCCTCAGGAGAAGATTAGGGTGGTAAAACACTGCCCCACTGCTGCTATTTGCAAGAGAAATTGTGGGTCAGAACAATAGTAAAGGAAGAAATATTTTATTGATATAGTGTACTTGTGCTCCGAGTTGTTGGTTTTTTGGGGGTGGGGGGTTTGGTTTGTTTTGTTTTAGGAGTGTTTCATTTTGTGGGACTGGGTGTCATGGGAAGGACTATATGTGGCTAAGACAGGACCAACAAACTGATGGAGTCCATGTAAGTCTTTTCGACAAGAGGCAATATGTTAGGGTAATGAATGAGGTTCCAGATATCGCTGAGAAAGATTATCTTGTAGAATTGAGCAACAACCAATGAGAACTGAAGGAAGAGTCCAGAGAAGGGCAACGGAGCTGGGGAGGGGTCTGGAGAAGAAGTCTGATGAGGAGAGGCTGAGGGAGCTGGGGGG
>JAOTQQ010000002.1:24130843-24148547 GCA_026546715.1 Gallinago undulata | reverse complement strand
CAGGCGACCAACACCCCCAGCTCCTTTTCTGCCCGGCAGCTCCAGCCGCTCTGCCCCAGCCTGTAGCGCTGCAGGGGTTGGTGTGACCCAAGGGCAGGACCCGGCACTTGGCCTGTTGAACCTCATCCCATTGGCCTTGGCCCATCCATCCAGGCTGTGTTTCCTGCTGCTCATTTCCACCTGTTCTGCCTCTGTTGAGCTTGGACAACTTGTCTACAGAGCTCAATGGCAAGCCAGATCCAGGTACAGAGGCAGGTGAAAAAGGACCTTTTTTTTTTTTTTTCTGTGTTCTTTTTCAACTTGACCCCTTCCATAATCTGTTTCAGCATCAGTCATTCAGACAGTTGTCAGAGGGGGCAAAAGTGAAGGTGACAGGAGTTGCTTAAGTATTACTGCTGTGATCCCGATCCGCAGCATTAAAACTGGGGATAATCAGGATGCTGTGTGGATTAGATCATAGCCCAAGAGTGCTAAAGCCTGATTTTGGCAGCTAATGCTCATACGGTGTGGCAAAAATCTGCATACAGTGACCCAGGCTACTAACAGTCGCAGAGGATAGTCAGAAGTCATCAGAGGGCTAATTTTCCCAGTCTTAATGACAGCATCTTCAATTAAGAGCATTCTGGGTGCACCGATACATCGTACAGCTGCCAGCTTTTTGTTAGTCTCTTCTTAATAATTTTGTCTCTGTGTGGTTCCCTCCCCGCTTCCCATCACAGGTGTGGAACACTAGTACCTGCGAATTTGTGCGCACCTTAAATGGCCACAAGCGAGGCATTGCATGTCTGCAGTACAGAGACAGGCTAGTCGTGAGCGGCTCTTCGGATAACACCATCAGGTGAGAGACACACTCCCCCTTGCAGGGTTCTGTGCCGAGGTTAGGGGGCTGAAGTGCTCCCTACCCTTGTCGCCTTTGAAATATGCTTCCTCTGGTATGGAACACCAGGAACTACCGGGAAGAGATATTAGAAGCCCGTTTTACTGTGTTGTCTTTCATCCCCTGTATCTCAAGAGTCCCATCCTAGTCAACAAGTTGCATTGCTGTGACAATTCTGGTGTATGAAAGAGCTGGCAAGTGCCACTTTCTGCGATGTCCTCTTGTGATATTTTAATTGGGCTGTGTGTCTAGTTAAAGGGGTCAGATTTGCAGCAAGAGGCATTTAATCCTCCGCAGAAATCCTCCTGGGCCCTCGCCAAGCTCTTCTCGTGGTACTTGGCACCTGGCTGAGTTTGGAACAGCTGGTTTAGAGCATGAAGTTGGGTTTGCTGCCTTTTGCACTTCTCCAGCTGCCCTGGTTGCAATCGGAGATTTAACTCCTTCTGGTGTCGGGAGCCAGGATTTCTCCCTCCATCCCACTGCTCCTGGCAGGGCGATGTCCTGCTAATCTCGGGCACACGGAGCAGGCTCAAATAGTCGTGTACATGATGTAGTGAAATGGCTCTGTCCTGCAAGCAGGAGTAAGAATAATCTCCCTTTTGCCTTTGTCATTGCATTAAATAATTATCTGCCTTCTGGTAAAACCTGAAAGCTGGACAGTGTTTTCAGAAACCCTTCATTTTACACGTCAGTAATAATTTCTCCTTGGTGAGAACAATTCGTGCTAGTGTTTCCCTGTGAACTTTGCTGGCAACACGTTGCCTCTCCCTGTTTTGCCTTCAGTAGGAAAACGGTGTTCCTTTGGTTGATGTCCCCAAGTCATTGCGGCAGATGTTACTATGGGGCTGTCTGAGAGCGTGACCAGGAGAGCTGGAACCTCCGTCTCTTCATCAGGAGAAAAAGTGTTAGAGGTGTTGTGTAAAAGTAGCACCACTTCGTCCCCTGACCTCCTGCACTTCAAATAGAAAATAAATAACCCTCTCGATGGTACTATCAAACTTGGTCTCGGAATTCGAGTAAGAAATGGTTAAATATTACAGCAGTTAGGGAAGGATCTAAAATATGAATTGCGATGCTAATAAAAACAAATGTCAAGATAGTGATAACACTGAAGAGGAATGCAGTTACTTTTATGCTTACATTGGACAAAATCCCTAGTTGACAGATAAATTGTGCTAGAATTTCAGGAATGTTGGCAGTGAATCTTAATGGAAGTCAAGTTTGGCAGCTGTGTGGGCACAACACAAGCCTTACCTGGTGACATTGTTTTCTCCCAGCCATTAGCAGAGGGCAGGAGTCAGTGGAAGGGTGATTACGAAAGGGCAGGTTACTAAGTCATCTTTGTGGGTGGCTTGGTGCTTTGTATGTTTGATTTTAATCCACTGTAAAATGCCAAATGCTTTGGGTTGGCCTTCAGCAGGGGCTGCCTCTTGATACAGGACTTGGAGTTCATCATTCCTCAGCTGCCGAGAAACTTTTTTCCAAAAGATGATTTTGATTTCTAGTTTTGCAGCTGCAAATGTAAGGACACGTGAAGTAGCTGAGGAATCGGTACCTTTCTTCTGTAGGGAGAATCCATGTATGAGAATGCTTTCAGTTTTGGTTTAGGCCTGAAATGTCACCAGTGTAAGGGGACACAGCTACACAGGCGTCACTGTCATTGTGCTGATTTCCATCTGGGAGAAACTGGTCCCAAGTTTAATCTAATCACTCCAGTACTTGTGGAGCCAAAGTTCTGAATTGCTACAGACAAGCAGAGTGGAGAAAGGTGGAGGGGGGAAATGATTTGGACCAAGAAAATAGAATCAGACTGCATCATCTTGGGTGAAGTTTTAACCAAGTGGTTGATTTGCACATGTGTCTTCAACCTCCAGTGTGTGCACACGTGGGGATCTGATACTGGACTGTTTAGACAACGTCCTCTCTAGGAGACACGTGCTTTCTGTACGTCTTCCAGCTCTGTAAGGACTTCGAGTCAATTAAAGGCTGAGATAATTGCAGACCTCCCTCTACTTCAGAAGTTCTCCTGAAGCTGTGGGAAGGAAGAGTGGTAGTGTTTTTGACTGCTTACATTCTGTAGGGAATTTTTTTAGTTAGTTTTCAAGCCTTCAGAGTAGTTCTGTTACTATTTGGTCCTTTGGCTATTTAAAGAAGCAGAAATTTGAGAAGGTTATCAAATCTGGGAGGTTCCCTTGGCACCAATTTGGCAAGGAGATTCTGCTCTTACATAGCAGTTATCCCTTTTGTACGTGCAAGCCCCTTCCCCCCATGGCTAAGGACATGATAATCTCTTCTGATCCCCTTCAGATTCAGGTAAAAACCCCAAACTGGGACCTGAAAACACAGGCCTGAGTTAGTGTGATGCAGCCTCCCAGAGTTGCTGGCAATCTCAGGATTGATGGCAAGGAATGGAAACACATGGCACAAAAGTTCCTGGCACAAGATTGCTCTTCAGACCTTTCTGCACCAGTTCATTTCTGGCATTGGCCATCCTGTTTGCAGTCCTTGAGAGACTTAATGCTCTCTGAGCAGCCAGAGTGCCTTTGGCTGACCTTTGCCGTGGAGTTGCTTTCTCTGACCTTGACTGATGTCCTGGTACTCCCGTGAAAACTACTGAGATCTTCACAGATTCCTGAAAGAGCAGCCTCATGGATTGAAGAATCACCTTGTGCTTCTCGTTGGCCTCAACCGTGTGTGTAGATGAATCCTTTCCCAGTTCTACAGCGACGAGAGAGCTCTGTTCGTTCCTCTGTTGTCCAAAGCGAGAGCAGTTTGTCAGGGTGGGACAGCTGCAGCCATTACCCACCAACCTTGGGCACACGGCCACTGGGTCTGGATTATTCCCTGGCAAGACCTCAGGAGTAAAATATGTGGGGACAATTTATCTCTTTCTTTGTCCATCTCTCAAGGAAAAGTGAGCTGACCCCTCGGCAGCTGTGCTGCTTTGAGATGTGTCACCCGGAGAGATTCCACAAACCACCCATATTTCTCACTACTGGGAAATTCACGTCAGCCTGAGTGCTAATTGAATGAGAAGAAGCTAATTGAATTGAAGGAAGGAACATTTGCAAGTGCTTTCTTTCAGCTGTGTGTCAGGGAGCCACAGCAGACCCTGCTGTTAAAAGATTCCTGTATGAGCAGAGTCTCTCTTAGCCAGAGGTGGAACATGTCAGAGAATTTCAGTTCTTGTAGGCAAATAATCTTTCTTTATTCAGGATAATTGGGAGTCATGTCAAAGAGCTGACGAAAACATGGAAAGCATGCTTCAGAACTGTTTCAAGTGTTTCTTGACTATTTTTGAAGGGTAGTGTAAAAAAACTAATGTGTTTTAATTTACTCTCCATGCTAAAAGTCTTTCACAAAGCCCAAAACTGAGGGATATTTACAGTTGAGGGAATAACACGTTGGGATACGGTGTACTGGTTCTGGTGCCAGAACATTTTTTTAAAATATTGGATTATTAGAAACAGGTAGCAGAGAGCAACAGGAATTAATTGAGAGCAAGAAAGAAATGTATTGCAGAGCAATAAACATAGAGCAACCTTTTTAGCTTACGTATAATGTGCCTAGATTACAGCATAAGCATACCTTCAGTGGGAGAAGTGTCAGCTAAAAAGGACTTGTTAATTCTTGTAGCTTGTCTTGATGTCTTATTTTGCCTGATGGTTGTCTCCAAATCAGAAATAGGCACGTAGGGGTACAGAAACACCACGTGTCCTGTGGAGGTGATCTCACCCTTGGGTACACGGGGATTGGTATGTCTCCCGCTCATAGAATCATAGAATCATATGGGGTTGGAAGGGACCTCTGGAGATCATCTGGTCCAACCTCCCCACTGGAGCAGATCTACCTAGAGCAGGTCCCACAGGAACGTGTCCAGGAGGGGTTTGAATGTCTCCAGAGAAGGAGACTCCAACACCTCCCTGGGCAGCCTCTGCCAAGGCTCTGCCACTCTCACAGTAAAGAAGTTCCTCCTCATGTTTAGGTGGAACTTCTTATACGCAAGTTTGTGCCCGTTTCCTCTTGTCCTGTCCCTGGGCACCACTGAGAAACAACCAGCCCCGTCCTCCTGACACCCACCCTTTAAGTATTTACAAGTATTGATCAGATCCCCCCTAAGTCTTCTCTTCTCAATACTAAAAAGCCCCCAGTCCCTCAGCCTTTCCTCAGAGGAGAGATGCTCCAGGTCCTTAATCATCTTTGTGGCCCTTTGTTGTACCCTCTCCAGCAGTTCCCTGAACTGCTTCCCTCTTCACATCTTAAAATCAAAGCAGGATACTTTTATGGAAAATCAACTTCAGTAAAATAAAGTTATGAGGCTGACCGTGAAGAGAACTGGGAGATCTCCTGTGTTACTAGGGCAGTAGAGACTAGTCTCAAAATGTTGGGATCTCTGACTGATTTCCCATGTGATACTGTAACATAACAGGGGCATGTTGAAGAGCATCCATCCACTTCACAGCAGAAAAAAAAAAAAAAAAGGGAGGTGAATATAGTTTGTTTCTTATTACTTCATCATAATCTTTATTTCTGAGTTTCTATTAAGTACAAGCAAAGACCAAAAGTTTCATTGCAACGATCAGATACTCAAAAATTCTTACTGCTTCTTTGTACTCTCTTCCAGGCTGTGGGATATCGAGTGTGGGGCATGTTTACGAGTCCTGGAAGGCCACGAAGAGTTGGTGCGATGCATCCGCTTTGATAACAAGAGGATAGTCAGTGGAGCATACGATGGGTGAGGCTGTCGGTGCAGTCAATACCTTGCACCTTCCTGTCTGTCTCACTATCTTACGTCCCACGGTGCTGTATCTTCCTTATAAATATTAGACTCCTTGTCTATCATACCAAGAGGACCTTTTCATGGCCAGTAGCATCCAGGACCATGCTACAAAGCATACCTTTTTCTCTCTTTTTTTTTTTTTTTTTAAATAAGTCAGTGTGATTTGGTATGTGTTGGTTCAGTTCTTTAGCTTGAAAGAATATCTGACTGACTCAACCCAAAACCTCTTCTACCTAAACCACTAGTAAGAACAATCTCTCTCCTCTGTGGTTATGTCTTCTTGACCATTAGCTGATACAGACTAGGTGTCTGCATTCCCACATGTCTCTGGTAGTTATTACCACCTGCTTTTTATATGTTTTACTTTGTTGACAGCATTTTTTTCCTCCCATTAAGCTCTATAAGGTTTACAAAAGGGAAATGCAAGAACCAGGTCTCAAACGAAGGTTGCTCTAATTTTCCTTGAACTGGTGTATTAGCTAAGCCATACTAACACAATTTTTTTGTGTAAGCCCTTGCTCTTTTCTCATTAAGAAAGCCATGGTGTTTGTCTGTTTCTTCACTACTAGGAAAATTAAAGTATGGGATCTTGTGGCTGCTTTGGACCCCCGTGCTCCAGCAGGGACCCTCTGCTTGCGAACCCTTGTGGTAAGAGCTTTTGGTAGGGGTGGTGGAGGGGACAGAAAAACGTGCTTGATCATAGAATCACAGAATTGTCTACGTTGGAAGGGACCTTTCAGATCATCCAGTCCACCCATCAACCTCACTCTGATAAAAACCATCACTAACCCATGGCTCTAAGCACTATGGCAACCCGGCTTTGAAATCCCTCCAGGGATGGGGCCTCAACCCCTGCCCTGGGCAGCCCATTCCAAGGCTTCAGAACCCTTCCCGTGGAAAAATTGTTCCTGATCTCCAATCTGATGGTGCAACTTGAGGCCATAAGGCTATCTTGAGTGCTGTCTTGAGCCATGAAAACTCAAATCAGCTTAGCCCCAGTCTGCAGGGTCTAGAAATCATTTCTAGAGGTCCAGTTTCTTTGGATGTCCAACTTTTTCCTTCATTTTGCAAGCTCTAAAGCATTAGAAGTTAGAACCTGTGGAGTTTTCGCTCACTTTTTAACAGTTTTGCTCTGCAATTTGAAGTTAATAACTCAACCCATTTGTGAGACTTGTTCTTCTTGGAATCCATGCTCCAGTGGTTTTACTTTAACCTGTGTGTCCGTGATGTAGTAGTGAAGTTGTCTGAATTGTTGTCATGAAATTTCTTAAAGAAAAGTAGTACATTCCAAATTTGAAGAGCAAGAACAAAAGTATTCTCAGGATTGCTTTGAACTGGCATTTGGGTGTTTCAGGAAAAAGCACGTAAAGACTGGAACAGACAGTGAAATTGCCTCATCCTTAAACAGCAATTAACTACTTTCATGCTGTCCATCGGTATTTAGTGCAGGTCTGATGATGTTGTGGTTAAAATGTCATTGTGTGAGCGTTAACAGCTTTCCCAGTTGTGCTTAATAGTGGCTCTGCACTGGTCTTGTAATAATGTGAGAAAGTTGTGAGAGAAGTGGCATCACAGCTGAGGCCATGGGGTGGTTCCTGGAAGCATTCCTCCATCACATTCACCCCAAAAAAACTTGCTCTGTTGCTGGTCTGATGGCACGTGCCCCGAGGATAAAGGAAGATTCCAATCTAGTACCAAATTCTCATTGAAAAAGAACTATTAACTTTTTTTTTTTTTATTTCTTAGAGGAGAAATGTTTGGGCAGTGTTGGAGTTGGTATACGTGGTGGCGTGTGACTGTAGTCTGTGCTCTAAACCCAGCTGGTCCTGGGGCTGTCTGATGCTCTAAAAGCGTGGTTGCCTCTCACCGGCTGACCTTCTGCGCGCTCATCGACCACCTGAATTGCTGCTGTTCCTGTAGATTGCGCTGAAGTATTTTCCTTCCCATTTGGTGCAGGCTGTGAGGGTGTTACAGGCAGTAGATCATTAAGCCAGGCTAACTCTTTTCCAATCATGTATTTGGACCGTAAGCCGCGGAGTAAGAGTCTGTGAGAGCCTTGGATGCCTGCAGGTACCGTGTCGAAAAACCTTCTTGTTAGCCAAATAGAACTGCAAATAGTTTTCATGGCTGAAAGCCAGTAAAAGCCAGTGTCATCAGCCACCCAGTTGCAAACTATGGAACAGCTCTGTGCTCAGGAGCACGTGTCCGGAGAGTCTGAGGCTTCAGCTCGGTATCAGCAGCGTTCCTGCTCCAGCCTGAGACAAATGTGTGCCTGGTAACCTGTAGACTTAATTTAACTGGTGTGATTTCCCCTGCATTTTCCAGCAGTGGACAGCCAAAGTGCCCCAGCTAATTATATTATAAATCAGAAGCGGTGGGATGGAAACACTGTAGGAATCTCAACACATGGATACTCGTAAATCCCTGTTTGATAGCGATGGAGGGGGCCAGAAGAGGGGGGGGCAGGGGAGGCTGTCGTGGTGCTTTTAGGACTTTTCATGTTCATGACAACAGGGCGTCCTCATACCCGCTTACGCGTGGTTTGGTGGGGTTTTTTTCTTCCTCTTCCCTCGGCCTCCAAAATTAAACCTGGCTGCACAATGAACATCGTGAGTCTCCTGCTGCTCCTGTTCAATTTTCAAACAGTAGGAGGAAAGTGCACAGATAACAAATGCTCGCTGCACGCCAGGTCCCTTCCAGTTTTGTCTTCCGTTAGCTGGAACAGCGGCCACGGGAATTTGACAGAAGCTTTCCAGGCACAGAAGAAACACACAGCTCAGCTTTCCTTACAGGGTTCAAGGCCTCAACTTAGGGGGTGCAGTTTGCTTCTTGCCACTGACACAGCAAAGGGCAGGTGCTGTGCGGAATTTCGAGGACAACCTTACTCAGCCTACAGGGATTGGGATCAAAAAAGGGAGTTTTTGGAAACAGGCTTTGAAAGTACCTCTCTCTCTGTCTCAGCATCTCTGGGAGCAGTCCCTCAGTGAACCTGACTGCCACGGTGATAGTTTTTAGCAAGAACTTCATAGGATCACATAATGGTTTAGGTTGGAAGGGACCTTAAAGATCACCTTGTTCCGAATTCCCATGGGCAGGGACACCTCCCACCAGACCAGCTTGCTCCAAGCCCCATCCAGCCTGGCCTTGAACCCCTCCAGGGATGGGGCAGAGGAATTATGGATGCCCCACTCATTTACTCTTCCCTTTACTTCCTCTGCCCCTTCGCTCACTTTGCTGCTACAACACAGACTCTGAAAAAACAGTTCTCTTTGGAACAGGTGGGAAGATGGAAACCCATAAGGTGTTTTTAAGACAAATTTGAGTTAGAAAATCAGAAAGGTTCCAATTACTGGACCTTTTCAAAAAATTATCGTATAAATAGAATCTGACGTGTGTGTGTGTATCTTCAGTTAATTTTAATTTAAAAATGCACAATTTCACTTTAAAGCAGCTGTTGTGCTTTGCGAACCAAACTGTGATTTTGTAGTCCTGTGCTGTGAGACAGAGGCTTCCCATTTAGTAGCTAACAATCCTCTTTTGTCTAAATATTTGAGAAACCTGTATTTTCAGTACAAAAATATTTTTAAGCATGGGGTTTTTTTCCTGTCCCTAGGCCCCTTACAACACGTGAGCACTAAAGAGAAGTATGTATTACATAGGAGACATAGGGCTCACTCTCCTCGCATGGCTTCAGTTCTCTTCTGACGAGGAGGCCACTGCTCACTCTCGCAGCAGCGTAAGCACCAAAAAATAAATAAAATAGGCAACACAAAAGGGAAGGCACAGTGGATTTGCTCTGTGATATCCAGGACCTTGCCATTACCGCCTGTTAATTACAGTCTGAACTCTGGCCAAACCATCATGCCATTTCCACTCAGCCTCAGAGCAGAATGCAAACTGCCTATAGAGAATGCCCTTTCTAGTTCATATTTTTAGAACTGCTTAAGAGGAATTATTATTGTGTCACTGGACTTTACAACAGGCTCCTTAGTGTCCCCCAGTATTAAGCTCGTTCCTCTTCGACAGTGGCAAAGGTGCCAAGTCATAGAATCATAGAATCATAGAATTGTCTGGGTTGGAAGGGACCTTAAAGATCATCTAGTCCAACCATCAGCCTAACCCTGACAAAAATCACTAAACCATATTCCTAAGGACTACGTCAACCCATCTTCTGAACACCTCCAGGGATGGTCCCTCAACCCCTTCCCTGGGCAGCCCATTCCAATGCCCGATAGTCCTCTCCGTGAAGAAATGTTTCCTAATATTCAATCTAAACCTCCCCTGGTGCAACTTGAGGCCATTGCAAGTCTTGAATGCAAAGTTTTCATCTCTCCCCCGGAATGCTGTGAGTTTGGGGGAAGAGTGTCACCGTGGAACAAGGAAGACAGTGCTCGTGTCAGCCTCACCGGACCGAACTGGGTGGTGGAGGGAGCTTGCTTTGTTCTGCACAGTGCATGCCCAGTATTGGGATTAAGGAGCAATGGGATAACTTTAATGTAAACTTCCTGCGAGTACTCAGATATGGCAAACCCTTTTCACTGAAAGAGGGCTTAATTTGTGCTGTATGACGGTGATGCACAGTGTGTTGTGGGGTTTACTGACCATGTAACAGTAGAATCCAAGCCCAATTCCATCTTCCCTGCTCCATCCCAGGTGCCAGCAAGTTTGTGAAGTAACATGCTGTGTCTCCCACTTGCACTTAGGAGCATTCTGGAAGAGTCTTTCGACTTCAGTTTGATGAGTTCCAGATCGTCAGCAGCTCACATGATGACACCATCCTCATCTGGGATTTTCTGAATGACCCAGCTGCCCAAGCAGAATCCACTCGTTCCCCGTCCAGAACATACACCTACATCTCAAGATAAATAACACTACACTGTACCTCACACTCGCACAGGTAAAAAAATAAAATAAAAAATAAGCTCAGAGTTGGCATTGGACGTAGCGTGAACTTGCTGCTTGAATAACTAGTTGAGTCTATCAGTATTTCCCATCTTGGTTGTACAGTAATTACAGCATCCTGTAAAAGGGACAGGAATAGGTTTGATTCCTTAGAACAGGGACTTTATTTTAGGATTTGGGGCACGTGACGCCTGTGAGTTCCCCTGGAGAACTCCTCCTCCCCCTCTGTCCATCATCATCAATAATTAATTCCGCCATCACTGCTGTCCAGAAGGAAGAGGGTTTCTGCAGAGCGAGTAGAGCAGCTGCTGCCTAACAAGGGGATGCAGATGGCCTGACCCTGGGCAGTTGTCACCAGGCAGGAGGGCTTTGCCAAGAAGCATCAGCTTTATTCCCTCCCACTGAAGTGGCGACCGTTCTTCTCACTCTGCAGCAAGCTGATTCGAGAGAGCAGCGTGGCTGAGGGGAGGAGACACTGAGGCACGAGCCCAGGCAAATTAAATCAAGATGCATCAATTTACAAAATCATTTGCTGGTAGGGCAGTAAATTCTCTCCTTCTCTGGAGCAGAGCATGGGTGTTAAATTGTTCATGTGAGAGCCTGGCTGGGTTGCTCATCACCATACCCTTTTGTCAGTGTGGGGAAGACATAACGTTTCATATATTTGGATCAGTTGTAGGGTGGATTTGATGTATATGGGTGGGGTGGGATGGTATGTTTGCCCACTGCAGTGGGTACGTGCACCGTAGCTTGAGAAAAATGGCAGAAGAGCTGACAGGCTTCTTCAGGGGGGTGTCCACAGTGACATTTTCCCCTGAAAATGCTCCGTGGTGGGGGACATCCTTTGTCGTGTTTGATTGGTAAATATACAGCGATGCTCCGGAGCTGTCACATCAGCCATCTTGATTTTCTCAAGCACTCTGGTCAATCAGCTGTTCTTCTAAATCACTAAAAAGTTTAGTACAAACGGGGTTTGTTTGGTTTGTTCTCTTTTTTGTTCTCAGGACTCATTTAAGCTGCAGTATTTAAATTATCTGCCAATGCCAGGACAAAAGAACTATCCACGTAACCAATACTTGCTGAAGAGAGAGGCTCTCAGACTTGTTTCTGGAACAAAGTTGGCATGCGATTGATCTCAGACAGGGTCTACTCAGCGCGGCTGACTGCTAAAGTGCTGCTATATCAGAAGATTACTTTTATCTTTCATGAACAGTTAACATTTTTAAACCTTCCCGTCCCTTTCCTCCCTTGTCCCCCTCTTCCTGTTCACTCCTCCTCCCGGTACCCTCTTTGGTTCCCCTCCAGCCCCAGTCACAGATGTCCTATGAATATATTTAAGATGTTGCCAGAATGTGTTGCTTTGCTGTTAAGCAGAAGACTTACAGCCACAGTGCACCCTGCTGAGAGAGTCCCTTCGGGGGGGGTGGGAGGGGGGGTGGGAAGGAGGCTGTGACTCCTAAGACTCAAATCGATATCCATTGCTCGGCCTTTGGAAAAGCATTCAGCTCTGAAGAGCAACAGAAACACTTCGAAGCCAGACCAGCCCGTCCCCCCCATCCCTGGCTTCCCTGCGGCTTTTGGCTCTTCTGACTGCAGACCTATTTTTTTTGTGGAGAGAGGACCCTTGAAATCCGACTATTATGAGCCAAATCCATCTCTTTCTTCTCTCCTGCCTGCTCTGCCAACCCTTTGGAAGCTGAACGCGTGTCGTAGTCTCCCTTAACATCTGCTTGCCTGGGGAAGGCTGCTCGGTGACAAGGTAAACTCTCTTCTGCCAAAGTCCCAAGTGGCATGATGGGCTGGGGCCGAGATCCCGGCCACCCATCCCCACCCCGGGTGAAACCTTGGCCCAGGGCAGTGTTTTGGGAGCAACGGGAATGTCTGTACCCCCTTCCTCCTGCTGTTCTCCCTGGAGACGGTGTGTTGCTGGTGGCTTAGGAATCGTTGTGTAAATTGGAGGAAGTTTGAGGCTGGGGTGAGGAGGAAACCTGGACACGGTTCCTGTCTTTCCATTTTCTCCCTCTCGGAGAGGCTGTCGCTGGGGGCTGGAAGAACCTTGTTAAGAACCTTGTGGAGTTCTCAAGATCGAGCCACCCTAGAGCGGGGACACTACCCGGACACTCTGGCCACGGTGATAAGATTTGACTCAAACGAGCACCAACGGGGCACAGTCCCCCGGTGATGGTGGATGGGTGGGATGAGCATGGCCATGAGTGCAGTCACTACGGGTAGCAGCAGCTCCAGGCCAGTTCCGCAGCATTTCTGGAGCTGGCCATCCTGGAAAACCTTCAGAAGGAGAGCCTTTGGTTGTGCTTCTCTAACCTAGGTGCATGCTGCATGGCGGTGTAGGGACCCAGGCTGATTAGTCCCTTTGCTTCCTGGCTGAGGCTTTTGCAAATTGCCATTGTTTTAGAAGATAAAATTAGCCCTGAAGATGAGGGGCGTGAGAAACAATTCTGCATGTCTCTCAGCTGGACGGAGAGGTCGGGGAGGGGGGGGGAACCAGCTGTTTTTACAGAGCTGGAAGGAGTTGCAGCAGGCCTGCATTTGGGTCAGGAAAATCTGTGTAAAGCAGTCCCTGGATGCTCCAGGTTTGGGCCCAGATCTTCCACTGCAGGTCTTGAATAACCCCCGCTGCCTTGCTGGGGAGTTGCTCCAGTCCTACGGTAGGAAATCGGGGCCCTTCGTCTCCAGGCTGGAGGGGTTTGAAACAGGCTTGGGTAAAAACCTCTAAACTTGGAACTTGGCAGATGGGAGATTTTTTTAAGCTGTTCTCATCAACTCTGCTTTGCTGGGGAAGCAGTTAACGTTGCTTCTAGTTGTTTGGGATGCGCTTTTTCCCCCAAGGAAATTTTGCAAGGAGGAGCTGGGCCAAGAGTTCCCCAAAGAGCAGTCCAGAGGGCTTAAAATCATTTTGGGCACGGCTAAGACAGGCAAGAAGGCGATGGGGTTATGGGTGAAGGGAAAGCTGGTGCACGGGGAGTTCCTAGTGCAGTTCCTGAAGCACGTGGGCAGCGGCGTTGAGCGCTCGGCTCCCTGTGCCTCCAGTGAGACCACCATCAGTTCTAAAGAACATCATCTCCGAGCATGTGGTGCCACTCCTGGTTTCTGTTTGAACTATTACCGTAAAAGAATCAAGCAGGTGAACAACTGGGCTCTGTTGAGGTGACACTGACGTGTGACCAGCCTCTGCAGGGTCATACCCGTTCTGAGTCAGAACGCTAAGTTCCCCCACGACTAATTTTGGCACTACTTTTGAGTCCGGGAAGGCCGGTTTGGGATTTGGGCAGCTCGACATATCAGACATACTGCAGCCTTAAAGCGTAAAGTGTCAAAGGAGCAGAGAGAATCCAAGTTTACATCCCAAACTTTGCTGAGGTGAAGTTCAGAGTCTTATTCATAATGTTCTTTTAACGCTGTTCCTCTAAGCTCGGTTATGACAAGGTCTGCAGCGTGTTTGTCTATCAGCAGGGCTTTATATGACCTTGGCTGCAGATTTAATAGCTCTTTTCCTCAGTTTGATCATCCTCTGTCTTTTATATTTAGGTTATTTTAGAAAACAGTGATCTGTTACCCCAGCCTCTGAAGGCTGCAGAACTTCCTAATATTTTAATTGCGTCTTTGTGGGCGATACCTGCGAGGACACGTTTTATTTCGCTAGTTGAGGGAATTTGGGAGAACTGGAAGACTGGCTGGCCAGGCACGGAGACACCACCATTGCAGGTTGTCATAGCCCTGCTGCTCCACGCTGCTAACGCTGGAACTTCTGTAAGCACTGCTGGGTCTTCAGGTGGTACCGTAGTTGGAACTCTGCTGTATGGAGCTGGTTAAGGCACAGTGAGCGAGCGACAGCTGAAAATCCATTTCTGGCACACGGGAAGAACAGTGTCTCACCCCCCAGAAGGGGCTTGTGTCTGGGGACTTCCTACAGAAAGGTGAGGATTCCTGCCCCCCTCCCCGAGTTGTACACATTTTCTGATTGATAGCTAAGAAGGAAACTGAAGTTAACTGATCTAACTTGAACTTGAAACTGCCACAGCCTGACATTTGGTGGCGTTTATTGTGCGCCCAGGGAGGAGCCATCCGGTAAGTAGATCTCCCAGTGTCAGAAGAAAGTGGCTTTTTCAAGCTTTCCCCCCCCCTTAGGATACGTGTGTGTGTGTGTGTGTGTGAGTGTGCAAGGGTGCATGCGAGAGAGAGGTTTCAGCATGAACTTGGATGGAGTAATGGCAGAGTTCATGATGAAAAGAACTAGGACGTGCCTGCTGGAAGGAGATAAAAAAGGGCTGGAAGTGTTGCACATGGCTTTGAAATGAAATGAAATGAAATAATGAAATGAAATGAAATGAAATAATGAAATGAAATGAAATACCTCTGCTGCATAGAGACCGGCTCTTCGCCCGCAAGTAGGAAGCTCACGCCAGCCTTCCCCCTTGGATTTTGGGATGGAAAGTACTGGAGGTGTGGGACATTCAGAGCAGGACGGTCTGTTACGGCCACACCGGCTCCTGCTTGTGACTCCTTCGCAATAGGGCACAGTTTTGCTGCAAATATTTCCCCTCCTTAGAGGAACACGGCTTGCTTTAAAATATGCAAATTAGAAGCATGAAGGAATTTGCAGCGAGAAAACTTCTGCGGGGCTGTCTCCTCTGGGGCAGCTCCCTCTGCTCCCCCTTCACGTTCAGGTGCCGCTGTTGGAACGGAAGGATTCAGGTGACAAGTTGAGAAGTCTTTGGTCATCACAAACATTGAAATGCTTTACACTTCTTTCTAAACTGGAAGCTGACTTGGGCCACCCTGCTCGACCTACCCGCCACCTGCTCCTGCTCCAAAGGATCCTTTTGTGTTTTCTTACTTTTTTTTTGAACTGAAAAAGCTGGAGAGTATCATGTGCATTTTCTCCACTCCCAGGTATGTGTCTCCTGCCCCTGCCACAGGTTCCTGTCTCAGTCTGAGCAGAGCTCCAGGCTTGGTTCTGAGGTTTTTTGGCATCCTGGTTCCAATGGGGAGCGCATCTCCAGGTTGGGTTCTCTGCCTGACTTTGTTACCTTCCTTGAACACTATTTCAGATCTGCCTTTTGTGGTTGATGATTCCTAAATTCGATTAGGGACGGGGTGGAATATTTGTGTTTGATAAATCAAAAGTGCTAGCAGCTCTTCCTAGCTAGAGGAGCGATCGAGAAGGAGCAGCCAGCCTTCCTAATGCAGGCTCGCTCTTAATTTTGGGAGAAGGAGGAGAAAACCCAAGTGGTTGGAAGTTAGGAGAGGGTGTGGGGATGGAGATGGATCTCTTCAGAAGTGGGGACAATGCTGCAGATAGATCTCTTGGCTTGTGTAGTTGGCTCAGATGAATAGAAGGTTTCTTTGAGAACATCAGGAGGTAATCAAGTAAGGCCTCCAACTGTTGAACTTGTCAGTTGATGCCGCTTTTAGGTTGGGCTGGGGGACATGAGGAGGAAGGGATGGTCTAAACTACACTTGCCAAGAGAAGAATGAACTTTACCAGGGTCTCCAAGTGGCATGCATGATGCATCTGACATGCTGAGCCTTGCCCTGCTGTTGTTCCCCCTGAAGCAATAACCAGCAGCTTCCCAGAAGGAGGGGAGAACAGCAGGAGACCCAATGATCCCCAAAGGAGGTCTCCATATGAAATCCCTCTGTCCTCCTGCCGGCAGATCCCTACTGGGTTGATTGGCATGAGGGTGCCATGGTCTTTCCATCCCTAATTTTAATTCAGAGACTCACAGAGAAGCACCAGGTCCTTCTCCACAGCCCCAGCAGCAGGTTGGGAGAAGCGGCTGAGGCTGAGGGTTGGGCTTTCTCTCCTCTGCCTCTCACCCCATTTTAATTTTGTTTTTCAAATGAGGTGCCAGTGAACTGCAGGCAGATCCCCAAAGCGTCTCTCCCAGGGTGAGCCTCGTCACCCTGACAGAATAATTCCTCCTTTCTCTTCTCAGAATGCTCTCTCCGTGACTTCGTGCTGGTTCCCAAAGCCTGTGGGGCTTCCACATTTTCCTGTCCGGTGGCTATCCCTTGGGAGCTGGCAACACCAGTTAATCCTCAGCGACATTAAGCTGATATTCCCACACTCGGAGGGATGCTCTGGAGGTACAACAAGCCCTTCAGATGCTGTAGCCAACTCCTAAATAGGTTCCTTTTTTTTTCTCTTAATAGCCCATCACCCTAGAAGATACCTTCATTTCTGCTCCAGCAGGGGCCAAGTGCAGCTGTGGCCAGAAAATCAGCACGAAATACCATTCCCAGCTGGAGACCAGCTCTGCTGGGACCTGGGTGAGGAATAACAGTGGGGTTGCCTTCACAGGCAACGTGTTCTAACCTGCTGGCCCTCTGACACTTTCTGTCTGAGCAAAGCTCCCCGTGCAGGTAGAAGGCAGCCCAGCCTGGCCAGGGTTATTTGCGATGGGTTTTTTTTTCCAAGGAAATAGCTGTGAGAATTTTTGGGGCGACTCAAAGTGAAAACCTGGAGCTGCTTTGGAGCGTAAAACACTGCTTTCGGCGTCTTTTATGGCGCCAGGCGTTGCAGGGCTGGGCCCAGCCCCAGGTTTGGCAGGGCAGGACCGTAACGTGGACCTCAGCAAAGCGTAGCAGATCCCATTTCTCCCCATCGTTTGCCACCAGGAGGTTGAGGAGAGCTGCGTGTGTCCCCCCCCCGGCCACCCCCTGCCGCATCGCTCCCCCCTGCGCGGGCTGAGGAGGGGCTGGAGGGGGGGGAGAGGGGAGAAAGAACATGGTCTCTCCAGAGTTTTCTGTTTGTTACTCCGCTATATTTGTTATCTGGATTCTCAAGTAATGAGTGCTTTGAATTTTTGTGATTATGTTACGGTGATGTGTAGTTGATGTACTAATGTTCACTTGAGCTAGGATCATGGTAACAGTGTGGTTTTGGTTTTGTTTTCGGTTTTGGTTTGGTTTTGTTTTTGTTTTTTTTTTTTAACTGTTCAGAAAATAACTTAAATACAAATACAAAGATTAAGCTGTGAATCTCTCCTGTTTTCATTTTGGGGTGAAGGACACCATCAAAGTACAGAATCATGGATCGGTTAGAAGTGGAAGGGACCTTAAAGATCATCCAGTTCCAACCCCCCTGCCCTGGGCAGGGACACCTCCCACCACACCAGGTTGCT
>JAOTQQ010000002.1:24097821-24109936 GCA_026546715.1 Gallinago undulata | reverse complement strand
CCCCCCCCCCCCCCCCCCCCCGAATGAACTGGTAATGATGAGCGCTATTGCCTTTCGATTTATGAAACCGTATCGCTGCCTGGGCTTAAATTCCCCCTAATAAATCCTTTTTAAAAGGTCCTCGGCCAATGGAGGGCAGTGATTTATGGCGGGGGGGGGGGGAGGCGGAGGGAGGGTTTGGTGGCAGGGTTTGCTGCTGGGGGAGGTGGGGAGGGGCTGGGGACCCGGCCACGGATGCCATGGGGCTGTGAGCCCGGCCACCACCAGGCAGCCCTGGGAGAACTTCCCAGGCACCTTCTCCCTGAGATGTGGAGACTTGTCGGATGCTATCAACGATGGGATGAGCCATAGCCACAGCATGGCTGAGGACCACAAGTCCCCGTGCCTCAGTTTCCCCATCAACACCTGGAGATAATCACCCCCTTCCCAGCTCTCCCCATCCCAGAAATTCCCAACCTGGGTGACAGCCCCCAGGCACCGGCCAGGGAGTCAAACTTCTGGATGCACTAACAGAAATGACTTGGGAGGGGGGTGAGGGTGGTGAGCACGTGTGTTTGTGTGCTTGTGAATGAGCGTGAGTCCATGTGCACACACAGAAAGAGCCCGGGTCTCTAAAAAAAAGCCACACACCTTCCACCAAACCTGTCTGGAAGAAGGAAGAATGGAAGAGAAGAAGAAAAAGAAGAAGAGCGATGAAACAAAGCGCCGGGAGCCTTCCTGGGACACGGGACACGTGTGACCCTCCCCACAGCCTGCCCCTGGGGGGGGGACGTGGGGGTCTGTGAGCTGCCACCTGCACCAACCCTTGTGTCCCCTCCTTCTGCAGGGTCTGAGCGCTGCCCGCGACCACCCGCTCCCTGCCACCTCTCCATCCACAGGTCAGGAATGTCAGGGGCTTCTCCCAGGGGACCTGCGGGTTGGGTTTGGGCAGAGGAAGAAGCATTTTGGATCCCGTTTCTGGACACACACACACACACACACACCCATCCCTTGCATCAAAGCTCCTGGAGTCACATTTTGCAGAGCAAGGTTTTACCAGGGCACCGCGGGAGGGCAATGGGCAGACACCCACCCCAACATCCTCCAAAACACCCGAAAAGCTAAATAAAAAAAAACAAAACCCCAAAACTACAAACAAAACCAAAAAACCCAATAACCACTCAAAACTTCCTGTTCTGTATAATCACAAGAATCCCAGAAAAGTGCAGAAAACAGACACCTCCATCCCTGAAAACCCAGCGTGTCACCAAGCCCCCCCCCCACTGCCCACCCACACCCCTCCCCATCACCACCACATTGTTTCCATGGCAACGGCCCAATATGATGGGGTGAGGGCCTGAGCCCCCTGGCTGGCCACAGGGCCCGGGGCAGGTTCCCCCCTGGCTGCGTGTGGCCGGGGGGGGGACACACACGTGGTAATGGATTTGACCCTCCAGACTTCTCCCACCCCTCCCAGTGGGTCTGCACCCTTCTGAGCCAACCACATGCCCACGACCCCCCCGTTCACCCCATCACTTCCCGTCCCGTCCCCCCAATCTTGACCTCAGCCACCCCATTTCCACCCCACCGCAAGGTCACCTTCCCCCCCCCCACTCCCCATCCTGCTGCCACGCCAGGCTGAGGCCGCTCACTTCATGACACAAGTGGCTTGAGTACGTCCCACGGGACAAACCCCCTCAAGGTGCAAGGAGCTGGAGGGGGGGGTGACCCTCTCCATCGTCCTCCAGCGGCCGCCCTCGCCCTCCCCATGTGCTCCCGCGAGCCCTCCCTTATTAACAATGACCTTTCTGCTGCGCTCGCCGCCGATTCCCCAGCCCCAAATATCTTTTAAATGGGTTTCAGGAGCTGATGCGCGCTCCGTTAAAAGGCCACCGCATCGCACCCGCGTCCCCCCCCGCGCCACAGCCCGTCCCCCCCATCCCTGTCCCCACGCAGCGCCACCCGCGCGCTCACACTAACATTTTAATTAATGACAATGGCTTTTTTATATTTTATTTTATTTTATTTTATTTTTAATTTTTTTTTTTCCTCCCCTCATCAGCACTTTAATGTGTGCGCGCAGCCCGGCTGATCCCCACAGCCATGGAAATATTAGGTTGACGGATGTGGTCTGTCGCCAGCGCTCCCTCAACGGGTCTGCCTGTCAGCTCGCCGATGATGACATTAACACGGGAAGAAAGTGATGACAAATGCCCGTTATCAGGGAACGAGGCCTGTGACAAATCGCACGGCGCCTCGCGAGCAGCCCCATTACGCTGTAATAAAAAAAGATGGATGGCTCAGCGCACCGGGGCCCCGCGCTAATGCGATTTCGCCTGGTCTCTCCGGGTTCTAATTAAGGCAGAAAACGGAGAAACGAACAGGAGTCTCCGGTGCCCGGTCCCGTTCCCCCCCCCCCATAACCCCCCCCCTTCTCAAACCACCTCCCGGCTTCAAACACCCTGCGGCGATGGGCGCTCGCCCTCAGGGATGGTGACCTTCTGGCCACCATGCACCCCCCCCTCCCCGGGAGAGGGGTCGGGATGCAGAGAGGTGAGGGATGCAGATGTTTGGGGAGGGGGGGTTGCAGTAGAGGTGGAGGGATGGGGGGGCCAACCCCCAACCTGTGTCTGCCTGTCCCACTTTTGCCAGGTGGGCTCATGGCTCCTCCATCCCAGGAGAAGAAGGGAGGAGGGCAGGGACACACACACACACACACACACACACACACACACACGGCCACTGTCAGGCACGTCACCGGCAGACAAATGTCACCTCCACCATCTGCTGCGGCGTGCGAGGCGAGGGGGGGGGAGTGCTGCGTGGCGGAGAGGCGCCGGGACAGTGTCACCCCAGGAGGAGGTTTGGCCACCGCGGAGTGGAGACGCTGGCACCGGCCACCAAGGTCCTGTGGGGACAGAAAGGGGGCAGCCATCGGGGGGGTGACCGGTGCATGAAGGGGTGTGTGTGTGTGTGTGTGTGTCCCTGGGATGCTCGTGGGAAGCAGTGATTTGCTTTGGGATGGGGTTGGGATGGGGTTGGAAGCCTTTGGGAAGGCAGCTGGAGGGGAAGGTGTGCCAGATCCCCCTCCCCTGGGGACACGTCCATCCGTGCCCACTGAGCACGGCGATGGTGGCAAGGAGATGGCCCCAGCTGCCAGAGAGGGTGGGGGAGGACCCCATCCAGCACCCGCTGGGGGAAAGGAGCTGCGAGCCCCCTGCTGTGGGGTACCCAGCGAGGAGGAGCACCCCACAAACCCAGGACCCAGCTGCTTCCCCTGTTGGATCCCGCACCTCCCCGATGCCACCCACCCCCTGCAGCTGGGTGTCCCCACACCCACCTACCTGCCCGCACACCCAGCCCCCTGGCAAGGAGGTAGGTCCTGTCTCTCTCCCCACCCCACATCCTTGTCCCCCTTGCAATGGGGTGCAGGAGAAGGAGGTGTTCAAGTGGCCACTCGTTTTCCCCGTCATCTCCACAGAGACCTGAAGAGCATCCCCAGATGTGGTCAGACTTACGGGCTGTAGATCCCACCCCCAGCACCTTCAGCCCAGGACCCCGAGAGAGGAGCAGTTGCATGGCCACCAGGCTGGATCCATCCCTGCTTGGCACCTTGCAGACGTGGTGAGAGGCCACACCGGTGGGGGCTTTCCATCTTCTCCTTGTGCAAGGAAGGTCTGGGCAGCCCCCAGCCCTCACCAGACCTGACGTGGGTGATGCCAAGGGACTTTGGCACCCCACGGGGCAGCATCTCCTGCGGTGGGTTACAGCCAGACCCAGTGTGTTATTTACCTTGTGCCAGGCAGGCTGCAGGCTCACACTCTCCATCTTTTCTGCTTTGCTTTGTGCAGCCCCACAGCTCCGGGCAGGGCACAGGGGTGGCACGGGGACCTGCAAGGGGATGTCACTGTCCTTGTGCGATGGGGAAGGAGGCTGGGATGAAGGCTGCTCCCTGCCCAGGCACCGCGTCTCCTGCTTTCGAAAGTTCCTCTTCTTTTCAGCACGGAGTTGGCTTTCTTCCGGGGGGGGATTTGTGAGTGATCCCTGTCATGTCCCAGGGAATTTATTGGTCATTTCAGGGAGTTTTTTAAAGCTCCCATTTATTTACAGCTCCCCGTGCCCCTTCCGTCTGCCCAAGCCTTCAAGGGGGGGTTGATAAACTTGAAATATTGCTGGAGCAAAACTGATCCCAAATGGCAACCCCTTCCAGTGGGAGCATGCCAGCCCTAGTAAAAGCTGCTAATCTGGAGCTGGACTCACCTATCCGTACTCATCAACATCCCAGATCTAATTTTAGGCCTGTTCACAGCGAGAGCTGAGCAATGTCCTCCAACAGCTGCCTCTGAATGAAGCTCTCAGCCTCTGGTGCTGTCTGGCAGCAGAGATTTAACCTGGGCTTCTGAAGCCAGCGGCCAAAAGAAGTGCAGGGGCCACGGAAATTATTTCAAACAAATCACCTCTGCTGAGAGCCAGCTGGGAACACACCAAACTCCTGCTTCTGCAGCAGGTTCAGACCAGAGGACATGCTTCCCCAGCTGGGCTGAGCTTTGGATGCTGCCCCCAGACCCATCACTGGCCAACACTCAAGGATGGTGCAAGCCACAAGCTGCTGTGAATCTGGCTTAGCCCTAAGGAGGACCCTAAAAAAATAAAAAAAAAACCAAAAAACCTCCTCCCATAATGTGGCAAAATTACCTGCAGTGGGGTCACGTGAAGAACGTGGTGAATCTCTCGGGGAGGATGTGAGCTCTCACTGCAGCCTCCTTGGGTGGGAAATGGGGAGCAGAACCGTGTGTTGTCAGCTGGAAAGCACAAGTCCACACCAGTGGACCCCTCAGTTTGCAAATAACAGGAAGCCTTGTGGGACCACGACAGACCCCTTGCACCTGTGGGATGGCCAGGCAGTGACAGGAGAGGCTCACAGAGCCCTGAGTGTCCAGCCGAGGGGGTGGCAGCTGGTCCACCCTCATCCTTGGCAACACAGCCCACCAAAAACCAGCTCTTCCCAGCACAGGCAAGTGGGTAGATACTGCTTTCCAGGGAAAAGCCCTGGAGTCTTACGTGGCTGTGGTTTGCCACCTCCCCTGCAGAGAGCAAAGGGTGTCAGCGTGGCTGTGACACACACACAGCGTCACCCTGAAATTTGGGCAAGAGCAGTGGTTTTTAACTCCAGTCAAGAGCAGCACACATATTTGCCAAAACCTGGCCCTGGCTCTGTCCCACAGGTGACGCTAGGGGAGAGGTTTGTGCAGAGATCTCATGGGGACACCGGCTTCACCCCAGGACCCTGCATTGCCCCTGGGATCACTCGTGTCACCCTGTGGGTGAGTCCCCAGCCAAACCAGCACCTGCAGCGTGGAAAATACACCATAGAGAGAGCTCCTCCCAGCAAAATAAAACCAAATGAAGAGACTGGGCAAGCAGGGAGCTTGGCAGTGCAGCCAAGGGGTGGGAGCCCTCCAAGCAATGGGACCATGGTCAGGTTTGTCCCCAGTTTCTCCTCCTCTGCCTGGGCAAAGCTGGGCTCCCACCGGGGCAGGGAATTCCCAACCTGGGGAGCACTGATGACATCAGCCATGGCAGTGCCATCCCTGGGGGAGACACCCGGGTCCTGCCCAAACACAGGACACCAAGGGAATCACTGTGTTGTGCCAACCCTCCCGCAGAGCTTCAGGAGTCAACAACCTTGGTTTTCTTCTGCTCTTGTCACTTTTCCAAATGTTCTCCCTTATCACCAGAGAGTGGGGAGCTTTCAATGTGTGGTCAGGAGGGGGGCAGGTGTTTTTTATACTGTCCCCAAGGGCTCCCCCAAAGGACTCAGGCCACCTAGGCTGGCAGGTCAGACTGACATCATCCCAGGATGGGGAGCAGCTGCTTGGTGGGTACACAAATATCAAGGTTTACAGCCATGCTGAGGTCCCACATCAGCAGTTGCTGTAGGCAGGGATTGGGGTGACAGTTGAAATAGGTGTCCCCCAGAGCTCAGCTCCCGTAGTCCGACATTGTTGGTGGGCTGGCTATCCAGTCCAGCCAGGAAAGCAAACAGGGCTTATTGCCAAAACACCTGGAGAGCACGTCGTGATGGGGCTGGGTGACACAGGACCCGATCTGGGACCTGGAGGGACACATGTCCTAAGGCAAGGAGCAGGAGGAATGTAACCCCCCCAGGAGCTTTCTGCACCCCAGAGCTCATGGATCATGGAGATGGGAGCAACAGATCAAGGGGGATGCTTCAGGCCACCAATGGTGGCATCACACTCCGATGTACCTGTGCCAGGTCATCCTGGTCCCTCATCCCAGCAAGGCTGGGCCAGGCAGGGGCTGGGCTCAGATTCCTGGTGCCCTCCCTGGCTCTGCTGTTAATGAAGCCATCAGTCTGTGGGTGCCTCAGTTTCCCCCCAACATGGAGCCACCTTTCCAGGCCTGATGCTGCAGGACACACACACACAGACGCAGGTAAACAGGAGGAGAGTGTGGCCAGGGAGAGCCCTCAGGAGAATGGACAGGGACAGAATGGAGGGGGACAGGCTGGGAGATACCTCTGCTCCATCCCTGCTGCCCCTGGGTAGCTGTGCCATTGCAACCAGAGCCTCAGCAGCCCCCCCCTGCTCCGCGTCCCCCCCCCAGCCACTTCACTTTCGCTGGAGCTCTGCTGACCTGCCATTAGTTATAATGCCTGAGCCAAAGTAGGAGGTCAGCACAGGCTGGCCCGGACATAAATCAGCTCCCTATGGGCAAGGAGACTGGGGGACAGCAGTGACAGGGACCCGCCACGTGCTGCAGGACCCCCCCTTCAGCCCTGGGATGCTCCCCAAGGATGGAGGTGCTTCCTCATCTCCCTCACATCCAGGCCAGGCTCCCTGTGGATCACGCTGTCCTCCCAGCAGGTCCTCAGGGTGCTGGGAAGCACTGTGCCACCCACCCCAGCTGGTTACAGAGGTGACAAGGGACACGGGCCAGCCAGAGAGAAGTTGCCCACAATGAAGGAGGAGGGCTGAGCCCCAAAAAGCCTAGAGAGGGGACAGAGGATGACCTCGGGAGGTGCCCACAGCAGAGCCGGGCACCCACAGGGGCGAGGAGCTGGGTCGGAGGGGGTGGCAGCACCGGGCGGAGGGGACAGTCTGCAGGCGGGGACACCTCCTGCTGCCCATCCGGAGGAGGCCTGGGGGGAGAGAGGGGGGTGTCCCCCCCGAGGTGGGGCTGGCTGAGCCTGCCGCCTGCCCGCTGCTGCCCATCCCCGGTCCTCCAGCTCCCTCTGCTGCCTGCCGGGACGGAGGCCGCCCGAGCCCACCGCACCGGGGCCGGAGCAGCTTCTCGGCCACCCAGGGTCCCCAGAGAGGTCCTCACCCACGGGCGACAGGGCGACCGCACCAGCATCCCCAGCGCCACCCCGGTCCCCCGTCCCGGAGAAGGGGTGCGGGCGGGGGGGGGGTCGTGGCACTCTGCGGGGGACATGGGGCATCCAGCCCTGAGTAGCCCCCTGTGTGGCTGGGGAGCCCGACGGGTGGCTGCAGACCCCAAGGAGGAACAGACCGCCGTGAGAGCTCAGCCTCAGTACTAGACACCTGAGACTCCCCGCAGCTCTGAAGTCCAGGCGTTTGTAAACTGCTCCTTACATGCAGCTCAGGAGATGGGTGTTTTGTTTTTTTTTTTCTCCTCCAAGTAGACACGTGTGTCCGTGCACACACGCCGCAAGTGTCAGAGCAGCCAGTCTATTTCTTTTTAAAACTTGACATAAGCAGGTAAATTATCCCCAAGTAACGCATTTACCAGGAGAGGGGAGGTGTCGGCGCTGCCACCGGAGCAGGAGCTCCTGCCTCCCCTTCCCGGCGGTGCCGGGGAGCCTGAGTTATGGCCCTGCTGGGGAGACAGCGGGTTTGTAAATGCCTCTGTTTGTGCCGTTTTCCAGCCCGACCAGAGCCCATTGATCACCGGGGCAGGAGTAAAACCAGCGTGAGAAGAGGCAGGAGCAGGGAAGGTGGAGGCACGCGGCCGCGGCCGTGCACGGGGCTGGTGCATCCTCGTGGGACACAGGGCCATGGGCACACGCAGGAACGCTCAGACCTGGTCTCCTTTGGGATTTCTGTGTCCTTTCCCCACTGGGAGATGAAATGGTCTGAGGGCACAACCTGCATCTTTCACCACCCCCCCCCAAACAAGTTGGTTGGTTTGGATGCAGACAGCAACTGCAAAAGGGTTCAAGCCAGGACCTCATGGTGGTGTGCCAGGGTGGTGCAAGCCTGGTGTGAAACAAGATTGGTTTGGGGGTGAGGACTATGCCTTTGTTCGGCCACATCTCACAGCCACTAGATGCTACCAAGGCTCCTCGGAAACTGGGATGCTGCTTGCACACAGTGAAAACCAGACCTTCAGGAGCAAACAGCCTCAGAAAATTCAAGGAGGGGAAACTGAGGCACAGAGCAGCAGCATAGCAAGTGGAGATGTCCTGGGTATGGTCCAGGGCCTGAGTATTGGATTCTTATAACCTCAATAAATCTGTAAACTGTTTTGAGTGAATTTTCACCCCAGAGGTAGGCAAGGGAAGGGTTGTTTGCCCAGTGTCTGAGCTGAATGTGAGAGTCTGGGCACTCCCACCCCCCATTCTCCAGCAGCATCCCAGCTGCTCACATGTGCAGCAAGCACGGAGGAAGCATCTCAGCACCATGGGACATGGCAGACACGGGGCTCATGTTAGATCCCCAAAATCCATTCCCTACAGTCAGTGTGGGGCACAGGAACTGCCCCATAAGTGCTGGTGTGCTTTAGGCACATGGTTGCTGCCCCCACCGCGAAGCTCTCCCCCTCTCTGTGAGCCCTGTGGAGCTGGGATGCTGCACGCAGAGGTTGGGGATGGCCAAGGGGCTGTGTTGGATCCGGACACTCAGCTCGTGAGATCTTACCTGCAAGGTTGTTTCCCACAGCCCGGGTAGGGAAATGAGGTGGGGGGGGGCTGCTGGGACAGGGGGGACAGGGGAAGGTGGTAGTGGGTCTGTCCTGGTTGCACCACCCTTTCTAAGCCACAAGGAAAGTCACTTGTCTACGAGAGCATGAGGCCCCTGTGCAGACCATCCCCATGGGATCGGGGTCAGCACCATCCTGGACTGGTTGGGAGGACGATCCTGGAATTTCCAAGAGGGCACTGGCTCCAGGCTTTGCTCTTCCAGCCACAGGCTCATCCTGACCACCAGCCCTTGCTGTGGCCTCCACCGTGGGATGTGGCACAGCGTCCTGCCACAAACCCATGCCACCAACCTCAGGGCAGCCCTGCCATCACCCAGCTGGATCTTCCTCCAGCCAGAGACCAGCGGTGCTGGAAACAGGGTGTGATGCTGAGCATCAACGCTGGGACCTGGCACATCCCCTCCTGCATCCCTCACTCCTGCTGCCCACCACCTGCCCAGGCAGGGCTCTTGCTCTCTGCATCCACTGGCCCTGGGGATGCCCCGCAGGGAGCTCTGCCCCCCTCTGCAAGACCCCCCCCCCCCTTGCCTGCACCCCAGCAGCCCTTCCTTCCCTCCACGCCGTGCCAACGTCGCCCCGGCCATCAATAGCCCTCGGTTAATTAATTTGATGGGAACAGCAGGGACCACACTTTGCATTTAGTGAACTTCCGAGAACTTCCAACCTCATCTTCATAATTGGCCTCATAAATTTGAGGAAAGAGAGAAATCAGCAAAGCCAGAGGAGCACAGGAGGCGGGAGAGGCCCCACACGCAGGAGGGCGGGAGAGCGCGTGAGAAGTGACTCTATTTGGTGTCCTTATTTAATTTTATTGCAAAGATCCATCTTCGCCCGCCCCCTCCCTGCCTAGCCTTCTCTCTCCCGCTCTCCCTGCTGGGTTCACCTAATCATGATAAATTCATATTCATTTCCCTGCCTGCTCCGGCGGGGGGAGCAGCTCCCTTCCATTCGCCCGCCCGTGCTGCCATTAGCAAATATTTACTCCTGAATACGTGGTGCCAGCCTTAGAAGCCAAAAAAAAAACCCATTTTCCTCAGCCCTGGCACCCTCCTGCCCCTGCACGAGGAGAAGGGTGACGGCTAAGGATGGGTTAGGGAGCAGGGTGGGAAGAGCTGCCCAACGCTCGGGGCTGCAGTGACTTCACCCAGGCTTTTTCTTCTTTTTTCCCTGGAGGGGGGGGGGAGGGAGCAGAGAGATTCCTGATGGGAATTGCCTGAACCCCTGGTCTGGGCCCCCCCTGGGGGCGCAGGGCTCTGCAGCAGGAGCTGAGCACCCATCCCAGCTCCCCGACTTTCCATTCAGCCTCGAAGTGCTGCTGCGTTGGGGTTTATTTTTAATTTTCAGGATGATCAGACGCACAGCCAGGGAGGAGGGGAAGGGGGGGGCGCTGGGGAGGGGCAATAGCCAAAGCCCCTTCCTGGGAAGAAGGAACGAGGCAACACCTCATTAGAGATGCCCAATTCCATCTTCGCTCACCCTGCCTGCACCTCTCCTGGGGGCTCAGCACCCACCTCATCCCAGGCACCACCCCGAGAGCCCCATCCCTTGTACCTTCTTCTCAAGTGTGGCACCTCGGGGTTTAGAAGAGGCAGCAGCTGCTGGGGTGAAGGGGTGGCCAGGTCCTACCCTCCTACAAGGGCCAAAGAGGGGTCTCGGAGGAGGACATTGCTTCAGGGGATGCCAGGCTGGAGTTAGCCCCTGCGAGTGACTGGGAGGATGAAGGGCAGGATTAGGGGCACAAAGGAGACTGTGTCCCTTCAGCAGCTCTGTCCCCTCCATCCATGGCAGGAGGGACTGTCCAGCTCAGGGCTGCCACCGGGCAGCACGTTCCAGCTCCTCAAGTTTGTCCCAGGATGAGGGGGAAGAGGGAGCCTTCAGCATCCAGAAACGTCATCCCCAGCTGCTCTGGATGAACAAACTCTTTGTTGTTCTCCTTCACCTCCTGCCCCTTTGCATCCACCGCAGCTGCACCCAGGGAAGATGGCCCCCATTCATCCTTGCCCCACCTGGCTAGAGCTGGCCACAGGAGGGCCCTCTGCCCCCTCCAAAACTCACGGCCAGGGATTTGAGGGGTGGGGAGGGGACAGAGAGACATCGGGCCCCTTCCCTCACAGAGCAGGGGCCTGGCAGGACACCTCCTTCAGCAGCCTCCCCCCGTGGTATGTAAGCGCTGGGGCCACCCTCACTGCCACCTCCCAAGGGGTTGGGGCAAACACTCCTGCTCCTGAGCAGCCCCCACCACACACGTCCCCATGGCTGGCCTCCCTCCCGAGGAAAAGCAGCACAAACAGCAGGGCCGGGGCTTTGATGTGCTGCTGCAGCACCCCTTCGGCACCAGGGTGGGAATTGTGACCCTGGAGCAGGGGGTGACAAAGGGCAAGGAGCGAGGGGCCAGCAGTGCCACCTCTCCCCCACCTCCAGTGATGTCCCCAGCGCCTGGCCCTGGCGAGAGGGGCAGCCCCAAGCCCTCTGGGAACAGCTCATCCTGGCATCCAGAGCTGGAGGCAAACCCGTGTTCATCAAGAAGAGCTTGATAAAGGGTGAAGATCTCCATGTCCCAATCCAGGAAGAAACAGGCCCTTGCCCAGGGCTATCAGCCATAAGGCTCTAGGAAAACCCCTCCATCCCACCTCCCTGTGGGGCAGGACTATCCCCAGCCCTGGACAAGACGTAGCTGACCCTAAGAATGGGGACACCCTCCTCTATGGGGCTGTTCCTGGGGAGAGAGTGCTCCTCCTGGACCTTCCATGCCCTGGTCTGGTTCTGCACCCCCTTTGGCCCTAGAGAACCCAGCCCAGCCCTCACTGCTTCCACCTGCCCACCTTTTGAGCCAACATTTCTTGTCGCTCATCTCCATGTGCTCCTTTGGCTTCCAGGCTGCTCAGCTTCCCCTTTGACAACCAAAGCATCTCCACACTCAGGAGACCGAGCTGTGTTCCAGGCACAGGGGACTCCTACATACCCCAATCTTTGACGAAACATGGAAAAGCTGACAGTGATGCGTGGTGAGTGGGACTCGGGAGGTGACTGTCCCCCTGTACTGGGCACCACCTTGAGGGCTGGGTCCAGTTTTAGGCCCCTCACCACAAAAAAAGACATTGAGGGGCTGGAGCGGGTCCAGAGAAGGGCAATGGAGCTGGGGAGGGGTCTGGAGAAGAAGTCTGATGAGGAGAGG
>JAOTQQ010000002.1:24080866-24093937 GCA_026546715.1 Gallinago undulata | reverse complement strand
TGCTCTCAGGAGCCACATGAGCCAGGGTGGCCTCCACCCAGTCCTGCAAATGACCAGCACGCTGCCATACAATACGATGATCCATCATGGCACTACCATCAGTCATCAGCTCTTGGGGGCACTGGGCTGGAACTGAGTTGTGACAAGCAGGAAGATGCAGCAATGCTGAGGTGGCAAAGTACAGCATAACCTGTTAGAGCTTCTGGTTTCTGAGAAGTTTTTCAGCTCTGCTGTGGGCCAGGAGGGCAAAGCTCACCAGCTCTGCCCACAACGAGAATCAGTTCAACATGAGGTGGTCAGAGGTCCTGTTTCAGAAGCAGAGATGGGCCCATGGAGAGTCTCCCCAGCAGGACCCAAGACAGCAGAAAACCTGCAAGTGTGTTTTGGAGTCTACCCCTGCCAGGAGCTTTGCCTTTGCAGAGAGCTGGGCTTCCTAACCCAGAAAAACAACAAATGTCACAGTGTTTTAGATGGAACTGATGCCAACACGCTGCTGCCAGCAATCAAACACATATCATCAGAACTTCCCCTAATGCAGCCACCTCCAGGCTGGACCCCAGATCCTGTTTTGTGCAGACAGTGCTAATTCTGATGGCTTCATTCAATAAATGCTTAAGAAAAGCTCCCAAGTCTTTGGACAGGAGTAAAGTATTCTTGGTCTGATTGTGCCAATCACCCTGCTGGCAGCAAATAATTAGGGGCTCAGCAATTCCCAGTGACGAGGCCATCACAGAGGCTGGGGTTCAGGAAGGCAGTGTCCATGCCCACAGCCCCTTGTCACTCTTGGGGATCATCCTTCATTAGCAAGAGATAAACCCATTAACCTTTGCCCCAGAGGTGCTCGAAGAAGCCACAAGCTTTTCTCATGCGGAGCAAGCCCTCCTCTGGTGTCCTTACCCCCCTTCTGGCTTTAAATGAAGATTTCTAGAAAACTCCCAGCCCCACCCGAGAGCCTAAAAGCTCCTCAGATCTCACTGTGACAGGCAGCACAGACAGTGACTAATCCCTCATTCTCTCTCCTGGGCCTGGATCAGAGGTGTGTGTGTGTGTGTGGATGGAGGGGAGTGCAGTAATCCCATCAAGATAACAATAGACCCACCCCCAAGAGCCAGCTCCTCGACCCAGCCTGCTTGGGAAAGGGACCACTCACCACCAAAATGGCTAATCCGGCACACGGGACTGACACCCCAGCAGGAGCCTGGCAGGAGTGTATTCTTCGTGGCCAGGCCCTGTGGCCGAGTGACAGGGTCATGCTGGCTGCTGCTTCCATGGTGATCAGAGAGCACAGGGGTAGCAATGACGCTGTGTCCCCCAAGCTCTCTGCTCACATTAGGGTACACCGGTTTAGCATTCCATAATCCTGGAGTCCCATGGCCTGGTAGAGCAAGCAGCACCCATCTGCAATGCAGACCCTCTTCGCTTCCAGCAAGGATATCCAAGCTCTGTCCTCCCACTGACAACCAGCTCACAGGGTGCTCTCACAGCTTCCTTTGGAGAAGCAGCACGAGGAAGACATCTTAGAGAAGAGGAGAAGTAGGAAAGAAGAGCTGGGAACGTGCTCACCCCACCATTCCACATGCAGCCTTTTCCAAAGCAGTGTGTAGAACACCTGTAAACTATCCTCCTTGCCAGGCACTCCAACTGAACCTTCCTACAGGGCAAAGTAAGGTGTCTTGTGTGCTCATGCCCAAAAAGGGTCTTCCAAGCACTGACCCTGCTCAGAGGAGAGGCTGAAGAGCTCAGCTATAACTGTGAGGGACATTTCCACAGCATCCACCCAGGCAGGTACTCCACTCTGAGGACCCAGGGTAAAGCTACTCACGGTCTGTTCTATTTCTGCAGCTTCCTCCCGAGGCATGCGCTCCAGGAAATCCGTGTAGTGCTTCAGCCCCACAGCTTGCTGGCTGGTGAGAGTCGCCTTGGTGCGGATGTCATCCAGCGTCCGGAAACCCTAGTGCAGGCCATATGATAATACTCAAACATCTACCAAGACTTTGTTCTTCAAATACTTTCAACTAAGATTTGGGGAGATTGTATTTAACCTGTCTCAAGTCAGAGCCAGTCACAGCTTCTGAGAGCACACTTTGAGCCTGGTTCCTAAAAGAAGGGATTTGGACAATCCCACTACCCACACACACCTCTAATCTCTACCCCACAGCGACTGAATCTTAACTAAACCTGGCAGAAGTCTACTCTTCTTAATGCACTGTGTTCCTACAGCATGAAGGAAAACAAAGGGATGCAGTAAAGGAACAGCATACTCAGAGTATCCCAATGAGGGAAAGCCTACAGTGTGAACACAACCACATTTTTAAGACAGGAAAGACTCCAGTCACAAACCAAACACTCCAGAAAACCAGGCTTCAGTAACTGTGCTCAGGAAGCACATTGCTTTTAAAGAAGGAGCCCACCTAGTGGCCTGAGTTGCTCATGTTGGCACAAGTATTTTAACCTCAGTTTTACAATTGCCAGAGAAGGTGGACGGCTGCTCTGACAGCTACAGTAGCCAGCCAAGCCAACAGGCCAGCAACTGGATCAGGAGCCATTTCATGGCCAAGATGTCCTGGCTCAAGCCTGGCTCTTAGCAGTGTCCTTGCAGTGAACAGTGTGAGACGAGCTCCAAGCAGCAATGCTAATGGAAGAGGCAGTGTGTTCCCAGCTCCTCCTACTGCATGTCTCTGTTGCTTGTCCTCCATCCAAATTCAAGTTTCAGCTGGGTGCACTCCATTCTCCCCAGTGAGACTCCCACAATGGTTCTCAACCTCACAGCTCCTCCTGTAACACCAGACTCAAATCCCATCTGTGGATATTGGCAATCGCAAACTATTTGTGAAAGTAATTCTCCTGCACTCAGCAGCAGTCTTCAAACCCCAGTCTGAGAACGTGTTGCGTAAGGGACTCAACTTACCTGCTGGTACCACATCTGAGCTGTCTTGACCCCCGCTCCCCAGATGTTGGAAAACAACTCCAGCACAGGCACGCTCTCACTGATGTGATCCAGCTTGCGCAGGTGCCCACTCTCCAAGATCTCCAGGATCTTCTCTGCCATTCGCTTCCCAATCCCAGGGATTTTACAGGCTTCCTAGCAAAAAACCAGAGCCACTGCTGGAAAAGAGAAAGCTACAGACAAGCTGGGGAGCTGTACCCACCCAGAGCCTTGTTAGCCATTTGATCAGTGACTGATGAGTGGCAGGACTAGTTCTGACTGCTGCTCTCTTCTCTAGGCCAGGCTCACATAAGCTGCATCAATTCAATGCCAAGTGGAAAAGGACAAGCATGCAGAACACGACTGAAACACTGATGGACTGTCACAGCCAATCACGCCTAGATCCAGTTAGTTTTAGCTACTATCTCAAATGCTGGCAGTTGCTGATGCTTAAGAGGAAGGTGAAAACGTCCCTGCACTGAGCCTGGAAAAGGCACTGATCTCATGGGGGCTCAGGTCTGGCCCTAAAAGACTCAGACTCCCCTTTCTAGCTCAATTCAAAACACCACAGGTGGTCAATAAATACATCTTGTACTTGCTGCACAACTTCCATCAAAGCCCTCCCACAGGAGGAAATTGCCAAGGCCCAAAGAGAGGCTATTCCATACACAAAAAGGAATCTGGCTCAAAACAGAGCTAGGATACTGGGGCTATTTCCCTGCTTCACCACACTGAGAAGGCAGATTTTTTAATTTTTTTTTTACCTGGTAGGAGGTGACTGGTTTGTGGTAGCTCTTGAGTGCATTGATGGCTTTGGAGTAGCCCAGAGCTCGCCACTTGTCCCCCTGGACAGAATAGGCCTTTGCCAGCACTTCCAGCTTCTCTGTAATGCACTGGTTGTGATTTTCCTTCTTGCTGTTAGAGGAATGGGCACAAACCCACTTGCTGGCAGGCTGAGCCACTGTAGAAGAGCTGTCACTGGTCTCCTCTGATGATTTCACAGGGTAGTGGCCAGAAATCAATGCTTCCAAATCTCCCTGGGTGACACTAGCATCTTCTCCTTCGCTGTCTTCATCATCAGAGACTTTCTTTAGGGAGAGGTAGAAAAGCAGCCATGTGAGAATAAATGTTTGCCTCACATATGTCCCTTTGGCACAGGCTGCTCCTGAGAGCAGGAAGTCAGAGCACTAACCAACCTCCAGGGCATGCAGTGCTCAAATTGCATCTCTGGAAGCTGTTGGTTATAGGCACACCAAAGCTCTTCATGACCCAAGCTACAGATATACCCCTTGAAGCTACGCGTGCATCTCACCAAGCACAGGAGACTAGATCCTGCTGTCCACCTGTGATCCAAGCACACACACCCCTCCTACAGCCAAGCCCCTGAGACCTAACTGAGGTAAGACACTGGTTAAGGGAGCAACTGCTGCCACAGCATGGTATGACAATGCTGAAATCCCTGGTTTGGGGAGACCCTGGCTCCCTGCTCTCACTGGGAAAGCTTTCTCTGGTCTGGTGGTTGCATAGCCACATCTCCTGCATTCAGACTCTGCACCTTCAACCCCATGATGCAGATGAGAGGAGGTAGGCACTGAAGTCTGGTTTTCCGTTACAGACACAAAATCTTAACAGGGTAGTAAATTACAACCCCCCCATTTTCCCCCGTGGCTATCTGCAAGAGAAAAGGGGGAGGAAGGAACGACACAAAGGACTCCACATTCCACAGTGACAGAAGAAAGAACCAATGTATACATTCACTGATACCCCCAGCATTAGGATGCCTCTGTGTGGACTTAAGAAACAATGAGCCTTGGCTTCAGGTAACTGAACAAAAGCGGATAGAATTGGGAAACCAGACCGCTCTACTGACTGGGGTCCTCTTCTCTCCTGATGTATAAACACAGCACAGGAGTCCACGAAGATCCACGAGCTGCTGTGCTGTGGAAGTAACCCTGAATGGCACAGGGCGTTTGGGATCAGTCCAGCAATTACATGCAGCACACAAGTCCTGTTTCTGCAGAGTATCACCTCCAACTACGTCAGAGCCATACCCTTACACCCTCTGGTTCTGCTGGCTGAAGAGTTCTGGAGACATAATTCCACTAAGGCACAGAGCTGAAATCTTTAGGCAGAAGAGGCAGGATGTTTCCCTTTTGTAATGTCGTTTTATAACTCTGAAAACTGTGTCAGACTGAGGATTTGATAGACTAATGCAGTTTTATTTGCCTCGAAACTGCTGCAACACAACTCCCTGAAGACACTGTTCTCTCTAAGGGCAGCAAAGCCCCAGAGAGCTCAGATTGGTTAGTAAGCCCCTTAAAAGCATTTAAGTAGAATGTTATCCAACCACAACACAAACAACTCTGCAGCTGGAGCACACAATTCCCATCCTCTCAGCCAGCAGTGTCACACAGGTGAAACAGCACTTAAACCCCTGTCTCTACGCTTCACCAAAGCTGGTAGACTCCTCACAACAGTACATGCAAAAACAACCAGTCCCATTAGCTTCTAAGATACCCCAGGAGCCTACAGCAGCTACCTTGCTAGAGCTGGGCGAGACTGGGACGGGCAATGGTTTGTCTGGAGCACAGCACAGGAGCCAGGACAGCAGCTGAAGCCAAGTAGCTGAGGCAATAGGCCACCTGAGAGGGGGAAGGCAGCCTGGGGCAACAGACCCAAGGTTCAGCCAGTGAATAACTGGCACTGCTTGCAAAGGCTGCCCTGCAGAAAACTACTGCACCCAGTGGTTGCTACAGTCTGACTGGAAACAGGGTTTCCTCACGAGAGTTTACATCCAAGCACAGAACTCCCAGAGCAGCCCCTGTTCAGTGTGAAACCCTGGCACACTCATCATGTCCCAGAGGAAAATAAAAAAAAATAAATAAAAAAACCCACCCAAGCTAGGAAAGACTCTGTGCTCAGATGGAGACTACTTCTAGAGCTGAGATTTCAGCTTCACTGCTGTAGCTGAGTTTTACAAGTGGTTGGTACTGTCTTTAAAGCACACCCCATGGGCTGTCTTCTCCTTCCCAAACTCACAAAGCTTGGGACACGAGATTTTACTGAAGTGTCTACAAATACTGCTTTTGTGCACAGACTAATAGGAAATATCACTGCTGGAGGGGATTTAGAAGAAAAAAGGCAATAAGGCTTCAGACTGTAGCAGTTGTCTGACCACCCAAAGTAAACATGAGCAGAAAGCAGGGCAGATGCCACAGGATCCATAACACGACGAAAGATCCTTTCTCCCATTAAATGTGAGATTTGTTAATAACGATTGCCACTAAATTAGAGTCACAAAAAAATGAGCAAAGATGCAGTAACCACAAAGGTGATGCATTTAAGAAGCAGCCAACTCTGCCTATAACACACTGGATACTAAGTCTAGGGAGAAAAGTTCCCCCTCTACACATACTCAAAAGAAAGCCTAAAACAAAGGAGCCCTCAGTGGCCTGCCAGTTGGGGAATAACTCCAGGGTTTTGCGGAAAAAAAAAAAAATAAATATTTGGGACCATGTTAGAAAACAGATGCCAGCATTACAAGGCAGCTACTGCCCTAAGAGGTCTGGGATAACTTTGTTACAGATAGATTTGAATAATGCCACCCCCCCAAAAAAATTCAGCAAACTTGAGCAAAAATGCAGAGAAAGGAAAGAAAGTTAACAGCAGGTCAGAGAGGCTGACTCACAGCAGAGGCCACTAATAATCCAATGCAGATATTTTAAGCACACCACAATCGTTCAAGTGGCAACCTGATCCACCACACATGTGTCTGACCAAGGGCGCTTGCCAAGGAGTGGAGAATGGGTCAATATGGCCCAGGGAGGAACACGGGATGAAATATCAGAGACAGCTTCCTGAAAGCGAGATGTTCTCAGCCAGGGAATACTCCTCAAAAGGACGCAGGGGAAATATGATCACTGGAGTGAGCCTTGGCCTGACCAGAGCACCAGAACTGCTTCAGATGGAAATGTTCTGATGGGGACAGGAATTTATAGGCAGTTGTTCTTACTTTTAACACCTAAGAGGGACAAAGAGAAGCAGTAACCATGTCCACAGCCTGAGACTGCCAGCACCAACCCACTGAAACATCCAAGAGCCTTCCCTTTGCTGAGAAAATCTGGCATTGTATCCCTGCAGGGATGCTCTTAGCCAGGGAAAGCAGCATGCAGGATTTGTTCACAAGGAAAAGGGCTGGTGTGGGAAACCTCACCTCAGTGAGCTGCTGGTGTCCAAGGGTGCCTGGGCCTTGCTGCAAGGAATTCCCAACCTGTGCTTCAGTATTTGGTTTCACTGCTTCCTCCTCTGCTGGAGGGTGGATCTCTTCACTGCCCAGGACCTTCTGCTGCTCTTTCTGCAGTCCTTTCTCCTCCAGGTACCTATCATGGATGACAGATATAGAGATGCCTCAGTATAGGATAAGGAGTACTTCTCAGTCCCCAGGAGTTTCACGGAGAAATTCTTCTGCATGTTTTGGGATGGGGCAAACAACCCATATGAATTGTACTCTCACACATTAATTACTCTGGTTTTGGCTCATTTACCCAATTTCCATCCGGCTTGCCGACCTGCAACTTCCACTCCTATTTACCTCACTCTTTGACTTTTCCCTCTAAAACTTTGCCAAAACATTTTGATCCTAACCTGTGGCTGCCTGCTGATCCACTCCTTATATCCTCTTGTGCCTAGTTGTCAATTCTCTACTTTTCATCTGTAATAAGTAAGAAACAGCATTTAATCCTCAGCATTTTTGAAAGAAGTCTCCGTGTTATCATTGATGGATTAGGAAGAGGTGCCTTTAGCACCCGTAGCAAGTGATAGGACTCCTCTTAGCACTTCTGGGCCCTACCCCATATTTTGCTACCCCACAGAATGGCAACTGGTCACAAGATCACTAAATCTCACAGTCTGTATGTGGAAGTGACTCTGAGTCATGCCCACAGGAGCTACAAGGAGCTGCAGTCTGAGATTTTGAGCAGAGGTCAGATTTTAGTGCTGTTCAGGTTAGGATAGAAGCACTGTAGAAAGGAATTACGGAGTGGGATTTACATACCTGCGAGGGATAAAGACCCCATAGCCAGCAGTACTCAGCAGCTTCTGGTCTCTGATGCAAGCGCTTAGCCAGGACGCCTTCACTAGCTGCAACCCTGAAGGTAGCTTGGTTAATTTAAGGAGCCGAAAGGCCCGATCACAGTCCATGTCTTCAGCCACAATGACGTGCGTCACCTCTGAGGAGAGCTGGTTGTGTACAACACCCCCATTCTGGACAATCTGCTTGTGGAAGATCTCTGCCCTGGCTTGGCCGATGCCAGCTTGCAACACGTAGGCGGTGACAGGTTTCAGCCACTCTGCTGAGGAAAACACAGGGGCAGGAGCTCAGTGGCAAGAGAAATGGTGGAACCAACTGGGCTACACAATTCACGTAGGACTTGATGGCACCAGCAGTGACAGGCAGTATTTGGAGGGCACCAGCTGGGTACACCAAAGCAACCTGGCCATGGCCTCTACAGAAAACACACTTGGGGGCCAGAAACAGCACCCCCAATTAACAAGTTGGGGTAGGAGTATTATATTCCACGTCACAGGCAAGCAGGACTTACCCTCAGGTATCTCTGCTGCTTCCTCTTTGGGGATCTTTGGAGGGATGCTTTTCCCTGAGTCATCCCTCACCTTCTTCCTCTTGGGAAAGGCTTTGACAATCCCTTGTGGCTCCATAGGCCTGGAAAGAAGTTTAGCTGCAACTGCTGAATACCAGTAAGGAAGAGGGAAGTGGCTGAGGGCACGGTTACAGAATCACAACTTCAGATTTGCTCATTTTGCTCACTGACTTTGTTGACTTGGGGTTTTGTGTCGTTGCCTTCCAAAAATGCTTGCCCTGAGGGAGGCACCTAGAAAGAAAAATTTCAACCCACGAGGTCAGAAAAACTGAAGTTAGAGACCACTAGAAAAGCCACTTAAGAAGACCCTGTTTCAGCGTCTTAGAAACCACTAAGCCCGGGTTCTTACAATAGAAAGTATTCAACTACTTTAACATTTGGAGCTCCTTCCTGCCCAGCCAACAGAAACAACTTTATTTCCCAGCCATTTCTTAAGCACGCTCCCACGAAGAGGGAGAGGAAACTCCTCTCCTGCCAGGGCTGAAATCCAGTTGCCAACGAGGAGAGACGAAGCAGCTGATTAACACCAAGTGTTTCATACAGCACGGGAGGAAAAGCCCCAAACCCGCTTCAGCTGGGAACAGCAGATTAGTAAAGATTAACCAGCCAAATCCAATACAGTTACAGCTGCAGCTTTACCATCACAAATCTTGAAAAGGCAAACTTTAGAGCTTTAACTACAGGCCCAGGCCACCAGGAAGTTTGGTTTTCCACAGCCCAAACAAATCCCCAAAATTCCCAATATCACAACAGCCCCTGCCACCTGGCTGCAGAGATAAGTCACCACCACCTTGGTCTCCTCCCTGTGCTGTACTTCTTGTTTTGCTTCGAGGTTTCTCACACACAAGCCAGCAAAACCCAATCACATTAAGCCTGGAAGAGCTGTAAATGGTCCCACTTGGCCATATCATAGAGTCATGTAGGTTGGAAGGGACCTTCAAGATCATCTAGTCCAACCATCAACCTAACTCTGACAAAAAAAATAATCACTAAACCATGTCTCCCAGCACTGTGTCAACCCGTCTTTTGAACACCTCCATGGATGGTGCCTCAAACACTTCCCTGGGCAGCCCATTCCAATGCTTGATAACCCCTTCTGTGTAAAAATTGTTCCTGATCTCCAACCTGAACCTCCTCTGGTGCAACTTGAGGCCATTTCCTCTTGTCCTGTCACTTGTGACTTGGGATGTGGTCACCTCCTTGGCTAACCATTGAACATAATCCTCAGCCAGAACAACCCAAAGCAGGACTCAGGTCCTTCCTTCTTCTCAGGGGAGAAATCCCACTACCTTTCTAAAACTCAGTTTCACAGAAACTTTTCTGTTTTCATGTCATTTTGACCAAAACACCACCTCACAAAGGAGTAATACTTTCTATTTTACAAAGGAAAAAAAAAAAACAACCCACACCCCCACAAGATTCTAGGCACCTAAGTCTTTTACAGGACTTGGAAGGGTGCTTTTCTAAGTAGCATTTTAGCTCAACTAAACCAAACCACACACACCAGGCCCCAGGCTTGCCCCCTGCGCGTCCTCAGGCCACGAAGGCTTCAATGCCACCAACCCAGCTCGCCCCAGGGCTAGCGGCACCAAAACCCCGGGGGTAGGAAACAACTCCCCCCCAAACCCCGCGGCTGGGCCCGGGCCCGAGGGAGCCCAGGGCCGGGGGAGGCTGCCCCTCACCCACCCTCCGGCCCGAGGAGGGGAGGCGAGAGGGCCGAGACCCCCCGCCCCAGCGCCCCAGCCCCCCGCGATCCCAGCCCCCAAACCCGACGGGATACGGGGGGCTTCCCTCCCCACAGCCAGGGGGAGACGGGGTCCCGGGACAGGACCCGGCCGCGGGGCCGCGCTCACCTCCGGGCCGGGGCCGGCGGGAAGTCCTTCCGGGTGGCGGCCGGAAGTGTCCGCGTCGCCTTGGTGACGGGGCCTGGCCGCCATGGCGGTGCCGAGCTGGCTGGAGAGGCTGCGGGCCGCCAGCAAGACAGCGCTGGTGCAGGACGGTAACGGCGGCGGGACGGGACGGGACGGGATAGCCCCCATCCTTCCCCCCGGCCCGGCGTGTTTTGGGGACCCTGCAGCGAGGGAGCGGGCGGGCGGGGGGGACAGAGCGATACTGGGGATAGTCCTGTGCTGGGGACAGGGCCCCAGAAAAGGCCACTGGGCTACCAACGCGGGGAGGCGGCCCCAGAAAGGGGGACGGGGCCTCAGGCGAGGGGACATGGCTGTACACCTAGGGACAGGTGTACTCCCATTTACCTTCACCGTTTGCTTTGCCTCTAGGGAAGCGGAAAGTCCACTACCTGTTTGAGGATGGGAAGGAGATGGCGGAGGAGTATGATGTGAAGACGGGTCAGTTAGTGAGTAAGTGGTGCTCTCAGCTGGGCCCAGGGAGATGTGGGCCGGGGAAGAGTGGCTGTGGGTCTGCACTTGCAGGCCTGGGGTGCTGAGAGGTCAGGAAGAAATCACCCCTAAATATTCTGGGGATAACCATGCCTGTAGCTAAATTTCATAGGGATGTAATTATGGTTCAGTTTGGGCCCAGGGACTCATGGATTTCACGGACTTGACAGAGTTGAAGGGACTTCTTGAGATCCTCCAGCCCAACTCCCTGGCCAAAGCAGGGTTGCCCAGAGCACATGACTCAGGGCTACATCCAGGAGGGGCTTGAAAATGTCCAGAGAAGGGGACTCCACACCCTCCCTGGGCAGCCTCTGCCAGGGCTCTGCCACCCTCACCCCAAAGAAGCTCTTCCTCAGATTTGAATGGAACTTCCCATGTTCCAGCTTGTGCCCGTTGCCCCTCGTCCTGTCACTGGGAACCACTGGAAAGAGTCCAAGAGACTCTCTGATTTCCGCAGCAGAGCAGACCTTGTTTTAGCCCAGGATCTCTCCCAAACAGCTCATCTGTCATGACAGAATAAACGGGATTGCCATCTTGCCTAGCCAGGCACCAAGTCTGCAGCACACGCCGGGGTGAAATACGCTTTTTAGGTGGCTTCCGCAACCGCAAAACACAAGGTGTTGGTTATGGCTCTGGTCCAAAACCACATCAGCTGTGGCATGGCACCAGCTGCAACCCCACCATGGCTTCAGCACCAAGTAACAAAAAAGAGAGATTCTTGGCACATGATTTGCAACTTCAGGAATAGGCCAGCTCACAGATCCACTCACACCAAAGTGGAAAGGACTGGGATTAAGATGTGTATCTTCCTATCATCTCAGTGTGCTGGGCACCTTTGGCAGTCATTTGCTGGAAGTGTTCTTACAGAGCAGAATAATGAAACCCCTTCTTCTCCCTTCCACAGGTAGAAAATGGCGAGAGAAGAATACCCTTGGGGGCTCTGGCAAGTGGCAGGTTGAAGTAGGAGAGCCAACCTCGCCGCTGCTGGGAGCACTGGAATCAGAGTTTATAAAGGAAAGCAGCTCCAATGTACGTGAGGATCTGCAGGCACAACTGCACCTTAAACTACCTAGTCTTGGGCTTACAGCAGTGGCAGGTAGATACCACAGATAACTCACAGCCCCAAGAGACAGCCTTACAAATCATCCTGAAGGTGTAGGACTGGGTAAAAAGATGGCACAGCTTAGGTTCTTTTAGGGGCTTCAAAAGATTTTGTAGTTTCCTTGAACAGAGAAGCTGTACTGCTGTGTTGGCCAACTGCTACTGGGGCTTTTAGAAAGGTAGGCTGAAAGGGCGGGCAGCGCCAGGACAAGTCAGTGGGTGGAAAGCAGGGACAATGAGAATGAAAGGCTGACACAGGCAGCGCGTAGCAGGCTGCTCCTTAACCGCTTGTCTCATCTTCACGTGCCACTAGCTTAGGGGGCAGAGGTTCTAGTCTCTCACCATCTTTTCTACAGACCCAAAACACAAGCACACCCCTGCACAGCAAAATGGGGCAGAGCCAGGCCTGAGTGCAGCAGGTCCCTAGGGCAGGCAGAGCTCCGTATTTGGTTGCCTGTGAGGAAAAGGCCCGGTTTCCCTGTAACCCTGTACCCCAAGACTCTCTCGCTGAACGCTTTCAGCCTCCTACAACCAGAGCAGGCAGTGCCCTGAGTAAAGGCAGAGCTGCGCCAGCTCTAGGGAAGTGCTGATGCTCAGGCGCTTTCCTGAGTTACTCCCTAATGCTCCAGTGTGAAAAGAACTTCTCCCCCATGGAGCCTCTTGAGGTAGTACGGGAAGAAGGGGACGGGGAAGAGAGGAGGCAGCTGAAGAGGCCTTGCTAAAGGTACTTATTTGCTGTAGCCTGTCTTCATGAGGAAGGATACCCTGACCAGCTTCCAGTGGCGGATCCGTAACCTGCCCTACCCCAAGGAGGTCTACAGCGTCTCTGTGGAGAAGGAGCAGCGCTGCTGCGTCATCCGGACCACCAACAAGAAGTCAGTAAGGACAGCACTGCCAGTGCTGACAATCCCTTGGGGTGGGCTGGCACGCAGGGCAGGCTAGTGATCGCACAGGGAGGTTGTCCTCTCTTCCCTTCCGTTCCTAGCAC
>JAOTQQ010000002.1:24011227-24035201 GCA_026546715.1 Gallinago undulata | reverse complement strand
CAGCCTTCTCTTCTCCAGACTAAAAAGCCCCAAGTCCCTCAGCCTTTCCTCATCAGAGAGATGCTCCAGGCCCCTCAGCATTTGTGTAGCCCTCTGCTGTGCCCTTTCTAGCAGTTCCCTGTCTTTCTGGAGCTGGTCCCAGTGCTCCAGATGGGGCCTCCCCAGGGCAGAGCAGGGGGACAGGATGACCTCCTTTCACCTGCTGGTCACACTCCTCCTGATGCCCCTAGTGTGCCTTCTAGTGTGTCAGCCACTGCTCCCAATTTTGTGTCAACAGCAAACTTGAGGATTGTATACTTTGTCCCCTCATCCAGGTCGTTGATGAATATGTTGAACAGGACCAGAACACCGCTTGTTACAGACCTCCAACTGGACTCTGCAGTACTGGTCACAACCCTCTGACCTCTGCCACTCAGCCAGTTCTCAGTCCACCTCACTATCCACTCATCTAACCCACACTTCCTAAGCTTACCCACAAGGATGTTATGGGAGACAGTGTCAAAAGCCTTGCTGAAGTCAAGGTAGACAACATCCACTGCTCTCCCCTCATCCACCCAACCAGTTGCAGAAGGCTACCAGATTGGTCAAGCATGATTTCCCGTTAGTGAATCCATACTCACCTCTCCTAATGATCTTTTTTTCTTATATATGCTTAGAGATGACATCCAGGATGAGCTGTTCCATAACCGTCCCAGGGATGGATGTGAAGCTGACTGGCCTGTAGTTTCCTGGATCCTCCTTCTTGCCCTTTTTGAAGGCTGGAGTGACATTAGCTTTCCTCCAGTCCTCAGGCACCTCTCCTGCTCTCCGTGACTTTTCAAAGATGATGGAGAGCAGCTTTGCAATAACATCTGCCAGCTTCCTCAGCACTCATGGGTGCATCCCATCATGGCCCATGGATTTGTGGGAATCATGTTTGCTTAAATGATCTCTAACCTGATCCTCCGTGTTCCAGGGAGAGTCTTCCTTACTCCAGGCTCTCTATCCTGCCTCCAGGTCTGGGTTTCTTGAGGGCTGGCCTTAGCAGTAAAGACTGAAGCAAAGGCGGCAGTCAGTAACTCCACCTTCTCTGCATCCTCCATCACCAGGGCACCCACCTCATTCAGCAGCAGGCCCACATTTTCCCTAGTCTTCCTTTAACTGCTGATGTACTTGAAGAAGCCTTTCTTATTGTCTTTGGCATGCCTCGCCAAGTTTAATTTCAAGCAGGTCTTAGCCTTCCTTATTGCATCCCTGCATACTTTGACAGCTCTCCTATACTTCACCCAAGTGGCCAGTCCTTTTTTCCACATTCTATAAACTTCCTTCTTCCATCCGAGTTTTTCCAGAAGCTCTCTGCTCATCCATGCAGGTTTCCTGCCTCCTTTGGCTGATTTCTTGCTCCTAGGGATGCACTGATCTTGAGCTCGGAGGGAGAGGTGCTTAAACATGTAAGTGCTCACTCTGCCAGGCTACAAACATATCCAAAGTGGTCTGCGCACAATCCACGTTCTCACATTGCTCTGAGACCAGCAGAAGACAGATGCTAGAGAGACATTATTGCTTTTCTAATTTCTGGAACAGGTGCCCTTGCTTCTCCACTGTCAAAGAGGTGAAAAACCAGGGGGAGTATGGGAAAAAGGAAAACATGCTATAGGCCACATGCACTAATCAATACTCTGTGCAAGACAGAAAATAAGAAGCAAGAGAAAGCCTGTTCCATCAGATTGTCCTGTTCCAGCCCCAGCCCTCATTTAATCAGCCTGGATAGACGAAGCAGGTCACCAAACAAAGCGCAGGTGCAAAGCTCAAGACAGTTGCACCAGGAGGCAGAGACCAAGCTCAGCAACAGCAGCAGTTGCTTCTTGACCCATCTCAGTCTGTAATTGCTTCTTCTTATCAGTTAACATTTCTTTAGTCTCTCTCTGTTTTTTGGGGTTTTTTTTTGGAGGAGGGGGAAGTGTAAACGCAGATGACCATCAGACTTCTTTTCCCCCTGAAAAAAACAAGCTGTTGGGTTCCAGTTTGCAAGGAAAATATCCAGCCTCCACGCTAATAAATCTTTGGGACTATCAATCACTTTGGTACAGGTCTCTCTTCTCAAAGGAAATGGGCTCTCTTCATTAGCTGCCCATGTCTACCAACCATAGCAGGGCCTCATTTCATGTCCTCTTTGATGGACAGGTAGACTTAGAGGAACATGTACATCAGTCTCAGAGGACAGAGAACAAGGATTTACTAATTAGACAGGGCAATGCACATTAAAAACTGGCTTTAATACATGGTGCCTAATTAGCAGTGTCAGGATGCCTACAAAGCAGTGTAAGTCCATCCCACGTGCAAGCATGTGTGGAGAATGGAGCGAATCGTGGACCCACAACACCTCTTTAGAGCAAGAAAGGGGCTGCAGCAGTTGTGCTTTCTGCAGGTGTGAGGGAAGGTAGAGAAGACGTGACAAATCCTAGATTTGTCTACACAGAGAGAACAGACTTTCCAATCTGCCTTCCAGTCTGGAGCAGTCTCACATGGCTCTGAAAAGAAACCAGAGGCAACAGAGCCAAGGGAAGAGTCATAGACCAGTTCCACTCACACCAGAGATGCAGCAATGCCAGCTGCCCAGGGAAGCTGAAACTTAGCTACAGGCATGAGACACTCTGACATGCTGTATTTTTAAAGGATATTAGCACACAAGCCAGATGCACAACTGCACACACTGAGGAGAAATTCCCATTCTTCAGCAGAATCAGTTTCTCTTCAAGCCTAGCTACCTTCTCCTAGGCATTTCATCTCCTCTCCAAACTCTGGCCTCTCTAGTCCTCTCTGCCTCCCCCAGTGTTTCAAAAGTAGTTTGCTTTACTTATCTAGAGCCAGACTGATGCATTTGCTCATTTTAAACAGTCTGCCAAGCATCTTTTGCACAAAGTGAAGTGGCTGGAGAAGGCTGGGATGGGAGACATCATCATCCTGATGTATGCCAGACCTAACACGGAACATTTCCAAGCTGTCCTTCCATTTTTAACAGTATTTTCTCTGGACCTGAAGATATTCCTGTGGGCAGGGCTACGCTCTGTGTCAAAATGCCAAAATTCAGCAGCAAGGGTTAAGTCAGAAATTTACATTTATGAATTCCATAAGTTCCCATCATCTGCAACTTCATCCTGGACACATGGATGACAAAACCTACCCAGAATGAAGGCACTGCTGCTATAAACAGCCTCCCACTCTGCTAGGAACCACCTTCCATGCAGACAGGACCCTTCCTTCAGCAGTTTCCTACAATCCACATTCCTATGATTATATATTCCCTCTTCTGAGCTGGAACAGGAAATTTTGTAGCTGTAGATTGGCAGAGCAACATACATTGCATACCACACACCTGAAGCAAGTCTGCTTTTCTTTTTTATTTCTATTTTTTCCCCCCTTTCCTGAGAGTACCAATACTCCAATCCCTGCTTGGAAAAAAAAAAAAAAAAAAAAGAGAGACACTGTCTCCCCCTACTCCTAATCCAGAGATGCAACGCAAAACCTTGTCCCTTGAATTCCCTTTAAGTTATTCTTAGGGACCCCTATACCTGAAGATGTATGTATAAAGAATATCCATGAGTGCCTGCTTCTCAAGATGGCACAAGCTATTCAGACCATAAAGCTATGCACAAGCGCCAGTGCAGGCACAAGACATTTTGCACTGGAAATCAGCCATTGCCTTCCCAGGGATATATCCAAATTCCTGATGGATACAACAGCTCTAGTTAGAGGCAGAATCAGGCAGTTGTGCCATGCTTTGCACAGCATGGACTTGATATGCAGTCAATTGACTCCACCGACCTTAGTCATAAAACATACATCCCTGGGCTTCAAACAAACTAGTGCATTTTGGATACAGTATACAAGTTTGATTTAGGATCTGAAAGTTACCATCACCTGCAGCCTCCTGTAAACTTTTTAGTTTCCTTCAGGAAAACTAAGACCAGCACCTGATTAGCACTTGTGTGATGTGCACACAATCATCACTTTCTTTTAACAGACAGAAAACTGGTGCTTTACCACCATTCCTCTTCCTGCAGCAGTCTGAAACCTTCACTCTGATAAATTCAGTCCTTATTGGTTCTCTCCCAAGTATATATTTTTTTACTTTTAGAAGAACTGCGGGCAGGGGGAAAGCCCCCAAAGAGGCCCAGTGCTTCCCTCCTTGTAATGAAACCCTGTAATGGAATGCCCTGCACTCCAATTAGGAAGAAATGCTAATTTTCTCCAGTTGAGCACCCCCTCTAGATGTATCTAATTTGTTTCACTGCTTTCATCTCTCCCCTCCATCGCATTTTCATTTAAAGGTTATGATCTGTTTGTGCCCTTCATGCCGCGCCCTGACAAGACACCCCTATGAGAGGTTGCAGGGGCCACGTAGCCCTTCCTAACCCCCTTCCCAAACAAAAACCAAGGCTTTTTTCCCTCCACTGCCTCTTTAAGAAATGCAGAAAGATGAAGGGGAGGAGCTGGGAATTGGGAAGACAACAATGAAAAATAAAAAGTAAGCCCTCTTGCCAGTTGGGTTCTTGGTTGTTTCCAACAAGAGGTTAGAGACCTTCGCACCGTGACCAACACCAGTATGACCAGTACAGGCCAAACGGGAGAAACAGCATCACAGAGCTTTGCTACTTCTGCAGATCCATTTTAAGAACAGCTGCCATGCAAGAATACCCTTTCACGAAAGGTTTTGAGATGCTGAGTTGTTTGGCTCCTTGCATGGCTAGGGAATACATTCTCTCCCTCCTGCCACAGGGAGAATCTGGTCAGAAAGGACAAGGGAAGTTGGCTTAGCTGAGGAAAGTCTCAGTAAAGCTCCTCCCACTCCTCTCTAAATATATTACATGTTGTTCTGGGAGCCTGTGTTTTGGTAAGTTCCTTCAGTAGAGCAGAGGCTTGAGCTGGGTAGCACGGGCTTTCGAACAGCTCTTCGTCACGGCATCCATAGATTTGCGGTGCCGTGGCTCCAGCTGGCGCTGGGCAGGCTTGTAAATCCTCAGGGCAGAACCCATCTGGACAGGATGCCTGCCCAGAAGAGTTTTCTGCAAAGGTTGTGTCTGTAGCCCATACAAGACAGGCATCCAGATCACCATACTGGTGCCACACCACTTCCCACAGGAATTTCAAATGGCGTTTTGGCCAGAAGAATATTATTAAAAATAATAACTAAAAAAGAAATCCTGCCACCAACTTATCTCTATTTCCTCCAACAAGGTGTCTTTGCAGCCTGTCCCAATATTCTCAAACAAAACAGTATCCCTGGGGCTGAACCCAGCATCTTCCCTACACACACACCCCCTGCTCCTAAGCCAAGCCATTCCCTAGTTGTGTTTAGCTTTTCCCTCTCTTCACTTCAATCCTTTAGAAAGGAAACCCCTGGTCTACACTCTCCAGACACAAGTTTCACCACACATCTGCAGTCAACACCCTACAAGTTGAAAGCACTCAAAGAACCTCCAAGTACGGAACGCAGCTAAGTGGTCCCCAGCTGAACTAGAGTGGGAACTGCTGGGTTCCACCTGTGGCACAGCCTGGAACAACCACCCTCTTGGAAAAAGGAGAGGAACAGCTGGATACATTGCCCAGGCAGAGCACGGAGCAGCCTGTTCTTGACAATAAGGTGAAGTTGGAAAAGTACTGCAAGAGTGTTTTCTGTTATTAATAGGCACTTTGCTAATACTGCCCAAGATAGCCAGCTCCCTCTCATTCCTGTCATTTCCTGCTGCAGCCACCGAATCCCGGTCAGAGCTGTATGCTCCATTACGAGCTATTTCCTCTCTGCCTTTGCAATGCCTCCAAAAGCTTCTGCAGAAAAAGTCCTGATGATCCCCCCTCCCGTCCCCCTCTACAGACACAATTCCTTCGTAACTCGACTTTCTGGGACCACAAACGGGGAGCGGGGTGGGAGGCACACAAAGATCCACTCTTCACAGATAGCAGCCTTGCCCTTTCTCCCCCCTCCCCAAGCCCCCTCTCTATCTGGTCCATGCGAACAAACCCCGAGTGGGAAAGAGTGGAGGCCGGTGTCTGGGCCAGCCGCCTTTCATCCAGAAGATGCCTCTTCCCCTTGGAAAATAAAAGCATTGTGTGAAAACATTTTAATATATTCATGCACATTCCTATAGCTCGCAGGAGCGAGCGGGTCCCAGCGCCCTCCCCTCCCTGCCTTCCAAATGATTTCCATAGGCAGCGAAGCACTGGGAATGCCACCTGTTTTCTCGAATGCCCGCGAGTATGTAAATTGTGGGAATAAGCGGGCCAAGCGCCGCCGTTTTATTGTGCTGCAGAAAAGATTTTACTAATTACTTGCCTAAACTCCAAAGCAGTACGCCTGTTTTTTTTTGTTTTTTTTTACAGAGCGGGAGAAGGTGGGGGTGGTGGGAAGAGGAGGAGGGGGAGAAAGAGGGGGAAAAAAAAAAAAAAAAGGAAGGTGAAAAAAAGAGAGAGTAAAGGGAAAGAAGGAGAAGGAGAGGGAGCGCAAGGGATGCATTTCAAAGTTTCTCCAGCAATTGGACGGGGAGGGGGGAAGCTGGGCCCAATGTGAAATCATAGAGGTCAAAGGTGGGTCTCCCTCCCTTGTGAGAAAGTGGTGAATCAGGACGGTTTATCAAACGATCATTTTCTTTTGAAACTGGGAGGCAGCGGCTGGGACAATTCTGCAGATGTGCTTGATGAGTTCGGGACAAAAATGGGCCGCCTCCTCCCCCCCTCCCCCCTTTAAGGTCTCCCATCAGGGGTTGCTTCTCCCTCCACTGCTTCCAGGACCCTCCCCTCCCTTCTTCAGTGGTCAGCTGAGACCCCCACCCACTGATCGCCTTTGTGTTCCTGGCCTTTGGACACACTGACAGGGCCCTTTATGAGACCCCAATCAAGACCCCCATGTCACAGGTACCTAGTAGAGATACCAGACCCTTTTCAAATGAGGAACAACGAGGAAAATATGCTGGCCCATTGTCCCAGCACGGCACCAAGGGAGATGAAAGGGACAGGCTGCTCCCTCTCCGCAGACCGCCTGCCAATCAACCCCAGTTATTAAGGTCACGATGTGGAAATTCTTTTGACCTACACCTAATCAAAGATGCACCAGGGCCTTTTGAGACAACATGGGGGAAGGTGGGAGGGCAGGCATCCCCCCGGCTCTCCCCACCCATAAATACAGTGGAGCTTCCAAAGAGAATTTAGTAGGAGTTACCCCAGTTAGTGCCACAGCACGCTTGCTCCAAGTACCGCTGGGGCAGCCAAGCTGGGCTCCATGCTGGTGTCCAGCCTCAGGAGAGCTTAAATTAAAGGCTTTCCTCATTGAAATGGTTTAGGTCATGGAATGGCTTAGATGCCTTCCATCCCAAACCATTCTATGAAAAGTAAGAGACTGAGCTACACTGGAGGTAGCTCAGAAGTCACCATCAAGGACATTGTGTGACAAGTACTAAGCATCCTCTTTCCCATTTTCGATAGCTGTGGTTTCCACAGGCTGTGGGCTTCACAAAACGTGCTCAGCACTATCCAACACTGGGCCTAAAGAAGAAAAACTCAGCAGGCACAAACCTAGGGACCTCCAAAAGCTGAAGCACCTGGAAGAGTGGATAGATGCCAGCACTTCGGAGTAGACATTCTGAATCCCCCTTGCGTTATACACAATGAAGATACCAAGTGGTAGTTCTTAGGACTATGTAGATGTTTCTTACAGAGAGGACTTGGGACCCACCTGCAGTGACAGAACAATCAGGTGGGTGGTACAAAACAGAGCATGGGTCAGATGGGATCAGAGAAGCACATCCCACCACACAGCTCCAGAGCACTTGGAATATGACAAGATCACCTGCCCCTGGAAAGCTGTTCCCTCTCACTCACTGTCTAAGAGTCATCACCACACACTCAGTAACAGAAGAGTTAGACACATCAACATGGCAACAGTGACACAACAATTGGCAGCCTACAGTCTGTGGCAGTTCACACAAACGGGCAAAAAACCCCAAACCCCAGAACAGAAACGTTTTCTAGCATCTATAAGAGACTTCTGCAAGTGCATGATTTTGAATTAGGTCCTCCAGAAGAGCCATGATGCATAAATCATGGCCACCACCAGCATAAGCAAGACCAATATTGAAGAAACAAGTACTTCTGGCACCCTGTCTACCACCACGCAGGGAATACCCTTCCTGATCCCACTGCCAGCTTGCTGCTCTCATCCTCTTGGCATCCTTCAAAGCTCATCTGGAACAAGCTCATAGTGAAAGCCAAGCAAGTTTAGGCTAGTGGTAGAGTGAAGACATGAAGAGCATGACAAGTCACAGCAACAAAGCTGCAGGTTTCGTTATGCTAAACACTTCACTCATGTATTGACTCATTTTCCTCTGCCTTTTATCCACTTTTAGCTCATGAAAGACACCAGTTTAGTGCTACTCGGAGCTCCCCAACTCCCATCAGAGAACCCGCAGAAGATAGCCTACTGGTGGTGGCCAGCTGGGTGGGAGACGAGAAGTGGAAGATTCAAAAAAAGCTTTATCCCAAAGAGTCATGTATTTACATAAATCCTACCATACAGCTTCTCTGCTGCAAGTCGTTGCCATTCCTAAAACTATCCTCTTGTTCCTTGGCTCTTACACACTTGTTGAAGCAGGTAGAAGATGGTTTTTATCCTTGATGATAAACCAGCTAGCTCCTATAGCAGAAGTCACTTAGCTACAGGAAGGCATGGCCTGGTTTAGGCTGTTGCAAGCCAAGATCCAAATGGACACTTCAAAGCAGCTACCTCCTGTACCGTTACAGTAAGATGTGGTGCTCAGAGCAGACATTACTTCAGTGCTGCAGCACAGAAGACAGAGGTGAGTTTCTTACTTGAGGGCAATATCCTCCACTATGGCCCTCCTTTCAAATGCCAATGGCAGGCTGAGGACCAGTGAATCAACACTCTTTTAAGAGGGGCTAGGCTGCTATCTTAGGACACTACAGCTCCACTTCCCACCTCGGGGCATGAGCTCACATCCTCTGAGTGACACCTCCAGCCTCATCTGGGAGGAGTAACAGTGGAAGCTGAGCCTGGTTAGAGGCATCTGCACCTGGGGCTCTCACCGTGCAAGAAAGGTCCATCCCTCTCTGTCCCTCCCCGCCCCTAAAAGCAGCCCTTTGAAAGGCGGGGAGGGAACAGACACCACTCTAATTGTAGGAGTGAAACCTGGCATCCTCCTGCTCATCTACCTTTGCACTCCGTTTCTGATTCTCTTTGAACCTCTGGTACAGCTTGTCAGGTCGCTGCCCTCCTGAGAGATCAGAAAAAAAAATACAGCAGTGATTACTATTGTACACTGATTTGCAAGCTGGAAAGAGAGAGAGAAAAAGAGAGAGAGAGAGAACAGCCTCCATGTGTCAGGCTATGAAAGGGCTGTGACTGAAGCCGCCTGAAAAACAAACCCTTAATTTAAATGTTAATGAAAGTGCTGAAGAGACATCAGAGGCTTTCCTTTCTCTACAAGGAGCAGAATCACCAGGTCTAGAATTTATGGCCCCCTTCACCTCCCCTCTCCCCTTCTCTGCTCCATCAGCCAGAGAAGTTAGGAAAGGAAAAAAAACTCTAATTTTAACATTAACTCCACACTTCCACCCTGGGATGCAATTGCTAAATTATCTGTTGGCAGGACACTGATCAAAGGTGGAAAAACAAAGGCACACTGCACAGCCGAGCAAAGGTAAACAGCGGCCAAGGTCTGGTGAAGTTACCTTCTCCCTCAGAGTTTAAAAAGCAAAGAGAAAATGATCACAAACTGGAAATAGAAACCTCAAACCATAAGGCTGCCAACCCCCTCAACTAAGTTTCTTCTGTCACATCGATTAAACAGACATGGATTCTCCTGTGCAAACCAAGCAGCACAAGAAAGATGCTTCCCCTAAGCTTTCCAAGACAGACTTTCCCCTCAAGCAAGGGAAAAGATGAGAAAAAACTGCAGGGGGAGGAAAAAAAAAAATTCAATATGCAGTACAGCTCCACAGGATTAGAAACAGATGTCTGGGTTCTACCTCTCAGTTAGCTACTACCTCCCAAAACCCCACTCACCTGCCCACAGCCACTAGTGAGCCAATTCACAGAAAATATATATGTTAAAGTATTGGCCAGAAGTGACAAAAAAGGAGCAAGTCATCAGTTGTGTGAGCTCTAGATGGCAAAGGAAATGAACAGAAGAAAGGTAAGTTGCAGTTTTTTAACCTATAGAAGTGTTTGCGTATGTGTTTGTTTCTGGAGGAGAGGGAAAAGGGACATATGTGTTCACCCATGTGAAGAAGACCAAATATACTCATTATCACACAATTAAAGGTGGTAAAACAAAGTCTTCTTCCTCCCAACATCAAGGGAAAAGTCAGGGCACACGGATAAGACACAGGTGTCATTTTAGCTTCAGAAGAGAGAAACTGATACTCATTTCCTGCTCTTCAGCTTGAGGGTGAAAGAGCAGCAAGTCAGTTATGACTATATGACATGTATCTAGGAACCCACATCCAGATCACTCTGAGGTCAATAGGAGAGGGTAGTTAACGCCACCACTAACTCTGCAAGTCCACCCTGGGATCTCACAGTTGAGCAGGTTCTTCCTGCCCCTGGCTAAGAAACAGCTGCAGGTCAGAGTCCCCTCTCGATGATTCAAACAGCCCCGGCTCTGCGGAGATCCCCAAGGGCAGCAGAGCTATTGGCAATGCACAAAGCAGAATAAAACCCAGTTACTTGTCCCAAATCCTAGCAGACTCAGAGAGGTTAACTACACAAAGCTAGGTCAGAAGAAAGCTCATCTTGCTATGCAGTGGGGGATATCTATTGATAAAAGCAGAGCACTAACTGCTGCACGCTAAGGCTTCAATTGTACTGTTTAAAACCCACTGCAAGGTTGCTCTGACTCAAGTGGGTTGGTTTTGCTCTAATGCAACCTGCAAGATCAGTTTCTTCCATGAAAAGTTTCCAGATAACTATTAAAAAGAGGCCTTCAAAATTAATCATTTTGATTATTCCCAGTGGAAGAGAGGCCTGTCAAACAAGGTGCCTGTCAGTAACCCTTCTCTTTCTTTCCCCAGCAAGTTTTGTATATGCATTACAATTTGTCTGCAGTTGTCCACAGGGGCAGAGGTCTCCCCAGATATTACTTCCCCATAGTATTCTATGGGAGAAGCAATTAGATTAACAGAGATTTAAATTAGTGTGTTAAAATAGAGGAGTCAGGTCTCAGCTACAACACTGCATAATCAAAAGACCTAGCCTACCTTTTTAAATCCAACTGCTCACAGAACTACTGATTTTCCTTTAAATTAAACATTCCATGCAGATAGCTAGTCTTTGGTACAAACTTTTCTCCTCTTTTGGAGTAAACCTGCGCTTCAGCAAGGCAACATTTGCAAGGAGAGGTCATGTACTGCAGTAGATCAATGACAGGGTTGGAAAAGGAGGGACCATCTTTTGGGGTCACACACCCAAAGCACATTGGTGCCACAATAGGGCACATTACAGTCACCTAACGTTGCCCCAGATTGCACTGAAGTTTTCCTAAGTCTCCATCTATAGATGCACACTGAAAACCATTTGTGTGCCTCCATCATCTCTTTTCTTGGTTTAAAATTCAATATGCTGAGTATAACATGGGAAGACCAGCTCTCACGATAAGTGTTTTAAAATCTAAATAGCCAACGTTATTGCCCAGATCCAGCAGGAGAAGCCAGCTCAGATTTGAATACTTTTTTTTTAATCCAACACCAAAGAATTTCTGAATCCAAGATTCATAATGAATTTAATATTAAGATCCACTATTTTATTTCCCGTCCAGTTTACAAGCTTCTCTACCAGTGGGGGGAGGGGGGGAAATTGCAACAAATTTTCCCCTAAATAAAGGAACATTTCAGTAGTACAACATATATCATAAGCCTTATGTCTCTGCAGCCATAAATGCCAGGCAATTGGACCTCATTTTCTCCATAAACCTATCCCTCAAATTAAACAGCATACAGTGGTCACTTCTCTTCCTTGGCTACTGCCACCTGAGGGAATCACAAAGCATGAAGGTGTCACTATTCCACTAGAAACCCCTGGGTTTGCCTCACTTTGCACATTTGAATTGGTCCACTGCACTCAGGCTCGCCCTGGTCCCTGAGCACACATAAGTCACTTCAGTAAGCACCAGTAAATGAAACTTTAACATCTGCACGATGCCGAGTTCAAAAGGCAAATGAACTCAGGGGGAAGGGGATTATAAGCAGCTAGGAAACACGGTTAAGGTACACAGCTTCTCTGTAAGTACAGCATTTTACTCCTCCGTGGAGAAGGACAGCTTGGGAGGCCAATATAAACAACAGCCAGAGCAAATGGAGGCACCCTTAAGTATCCTACTTTAAGGATACCCTCAGACTCTTCTCCAGCCTCTGATGCGACAGGCAACGTGGGACCTGCTGTTCCAAGCACAATCACCAGCAGGGCTATGCAGAAGACTTGCCAAAAACCCAGAAGGGACACAACTCCCTCCCCATCCCCACCACCCTGCAGGGCACTGCTAGAGATCCCCAAAACAATGAAGCTCCAGTAACACACATGGATGTGAAGGCAATTCCATGGCTGAAAAGGTTACACAAAGGACTAAGCACATTCTCCCCTGCACATTAAGAGAAGATCCAGTACTCTTGGTACCCTTCTACCCTACTTAATCTCTCTTACAGGCATCATTCTGCCTGCAGACCCTCCAAGTATCCAGCCTGGTATTGCTCCACAAAGGCCTTGTCCCTAGCTCAGCACATCTGCAGGGACACGGGGAAACTGCGGACAAATCAAAGCAGAACACTCAAGAAAGATGCCTGAAGCCAGAGGAGCTGCACTTGAAGAGCACAAGTCTCTGAAGCTTAGTTTGGGTGTACAGGCACTGCTCATTAGAGGAGCAGTCTAGCAGAGCAGGGCTACAGCAGAAAACTCAGTTGTGGGTCAGGAGCACGTGAGATACTTTCTAAGGAAGCTTCATTCAGAGGAAGATATCACTGAAAAGCAAGGAAAAAAAAGTTTCAGTCCTGCCCATTAACAGCTGAGGTTCAGTAAGAATACAACCCTGACTACTCCAGAGAGTCTTGGGCCTGGCAAACCTCCAGGTCAGGAAACTACAGCCTTTCCAAAGCACTTTCAAATGGCTAGAGCTAGAGGAGCCCTCCCTGCTGCTACCCCACTGCGCACAACTGCTTGGAGCTGTTCCTGAGCTTTATGTGTCCATGGCAGAGTGAGCTTGTGGGTTCTCAGCAACAATGAGCCAAAATACTTAGGTACTGGTGGCCTGGTTCTACAGCAGTTCTGCATCAGCAGAACTATCCATTTTTATGGAGCTCTCAGTTTACACCAGCACAGGTGAGAAGGGAGAACTGGGAGGGTACATCAAATGTTTAGGAGGAAGCGGAGGTTATAGGCCATGTTCAGCCTCACTGAGGAACAAATGCATCCAAGCTCTGACAAGAAGGATGGGGGCTGCAAGGGACAAAAAGCTTCACACACAAGTGCATAGGGAAAGCACACAGATGAAATACGGGCTCTTGCAAATAAAACAGAAACCACAGAGCTCCCCAAAGAAGACCTTGCTAGCAACTAGATATTATCTTTTTGATACTCACCCTCATTAGACAGCAAGCAATAAAACCTATTAGTGAAAAATTCATCTCCTCTGCCCCTTGCCCTGGCCCTCCCCCACCACATGCCCTCCTGCTCTGATCCTCTCTCTCTTGTAGGATGGCCACGATTTGTTCTGAGAAGCGACAGGTTTATAGGTTAGCCGACACCTTCTCTCTGTGGAATTTTAATTAACTTCTCCCATCGTCAATATGTTAAGGAGCAGAGTTCCCATTATACGAGGTCAGCAGCGTGTTTCAGGCCCTGCTATATCAGCCGTCAAATTGAAGAATTAATGACGTGGCTAATTGGCTCTAATTCTCCACACACCCCCCTCCCCAAAATATGGAGGGGTAAGGGGGGGGCAGTGGGGTGGGCTAGCGGGGGAGGCTGTTACAGTCCAGTCTCATTAAAAAAAAAACAAAACTAGTGCACAATTTAAGCCCACTTGTTCATGGGGTAGCTGTTCCACCACCTCCCATTTATCACCCTGCAGGGAGGGAAGGGGGGGGTGGGGAGACAGTGGGTAAATATTGTGACAGAGAGTGTGCACAAGCGTGCACACCAGGGAGAGGAACACTGTCCTGACAAGAGGCCACCTCAGTAGGTCATCACTTAGGAGTAGGAAGCAGCATGCCACTGGGCTCTAACCAGCCACGGTGCTAGAGCCAGAGCCTGGCTGCTGGAAAAGGGGCCCTGGCAGCACAGAAGACAGCGAAGCAGCAGTGACATCTTGCAGCAGTATTAATGCATGTGGCACTTCTTCAAAAAGACTGTCTCAAACACTTGGAGCAATGGGACAAGGAAACGGCAAAATCATAGCGGGCCTCGAGGGTCATTTCCCTGATAATGCCATTAGCTCTGCTGTCTGCAAAACAAGCTTGGAAATCTAACGAGGCCAGAAGTTGTGGGAAGCATTTTTGTTTTGCACAAGCCTAAATGCACTAGTTGTAGAAATCACATGGGCAGTAGCAACAGGTCTTCTTCCCCCCCTCCCTTGAGGAAGAATCTCTTGTATGCAGAAGACTTAACAGTGAACCAAAGAGACGTATCATTGCTGGCCAGTATACAATTTTCTCAGCAAGAGTTCTCAGATTTTCACCTCCTCAAGAACAGGAGCATTTTGAAAATGGAAGACACTGGTGTAGGTACTGCCCTTGCCTCCCCAGCTGTAGTTGTAGCATCATGCCTACACTAGAAGCACAGGGCTACAGGCAATACAGGCTAGAAAACCTCATCCCCGAACTCCACTTCCATTTTTTCCAGGTCAGCATGCTCAGAGAAAATCAAGGACTAACCACTACAGACAGCTCCCAAGCAGGAGCCTTCTTTCTTGGCATCTCTCCTGTCAGAGAATGAGACTACAAGATGGCATCTTTTCAGTATAGAAGACGCTCCAGAAGATCCAGCTCATTGCTTCTAATTAGCAAGTCAGAGAGTTTCCTCTGCAAGTAAGAATGAACAGGTCCCACCTGAGACAGTAACAGGAATACAGAGCCATTTGCGCAGCCTCTTTACGAGTGGATCGCTCCACTTGTTCCGGGGAACAAAGGCCACAGGCTCTTCTCCCAGCTCCTGCTTCAGGCACAAGCCCCTGATCAGCCTCCACCCAAATCAAGTCCCTGAACTGTCCCACACTTGTGCCTTAGAGAGATTTGTGGACACAAAACCTATCCAACTCCCTTACTTCTCTCTGTTGGAAATTGGGAATAAAGAGATCTCAGTTACCTTAATAATGGGCTGATAGCAATGGACCACACTCGATCCTCTGTCTGCACTGTATGTAGACACTGCCCAACTCTGCCCGCGGACAGGGACCAAACCTAAAGAGAGAGATGCATGTTATGCCACATCACCCAGGTAGGATGCACGCTGCTAGTGTTGTGCTGCAGGAGCTGCCAAAACCACCATGCTCACCTTCCCTGAGATCCTTTCCCTGAAATCCCAGTCCTTCAATCGCTGGCAGAAACAAGCACTTAAAGCTACATGAAGATTCAGCTTACAAGTATGACCTTCCATCCCACCAGTAACAGAGAGAGCACCCTCATCACCCTTAAAGCTCTCTAGGGCAGCACCCAACGCAGAGACTTCTCATCTTCTGTAGTTAATTAAACAGGAAGTGGGATTTGTTCAAATCTCTGCTTTTCTCTTGAACAGTGTGGGAAGACTTTGCACCATCTCTGAAAACTTTGTATTCATATTATCTCTAAAATTAGTTTTTCACTATGCTATAAAATGGGGGGGTGGGGTGGGTGTTTGGGTTTTTTTGTTGTTATTGTTTTGTTTTTTATAAACCCACCCCCTTTCAACCAAATTTCTTAAGTGTATCCCCGGCTATTTTCAAACAGCCCCCCCTTGCTTACCACCAGTTCACCACGCACATCCCTTTGTTTATGGGTCCTAATAAAGCCTCCCGGATTCTTGCTTGTGGGCCTTCATTTTGTCCACCTTGCCTTCATTTTTGGCCCACAGGACTGGAGCTCCTCAGTTCTCTGTAACCCACCCCCAATGTTTCACTTCAAGACTTCAAAGCTGGGAGTGCCCTATTTGTTTGTTTGTTGATAATGCCCAGGATTGCAGGCTATTCTTGTCAGCGGGGAATTTAGCACCTAGTGTCAGCAAAAGCAGCAGAAAAGCTTAACTCTTTTAAGGCATCCCTATCTCCTACAGGTTAAAAATATTGCTCAGAGCACACTATCTGGTGCCTATCACACAGGAATGTACATTAGCAGCTCTTCAGGGCTTAGTCCTAATCAACACTCAGCAGAGCCCTCAATAGCTTAGACACTTAGAGCCCCTTTAAAAGGCTGGTAGGGATTCCCTTCCACCTTCCAAGAGTCTCATTCATGCAAACAAGACAGGCTACAAAAGAGATGATAAAAAAAAAATAAGCGGTGACCATCCCTAGAGCCTATGCACTGGGGAGCACTGGGTGGGCAAGATCTCACACCAGCTCCAAGAAAAACAGCCTTAAATTCCCCTCTGGCCTTCAGGAATTTGTTCTCAAGGTCAGGGAGCTCTGTCCTGCGGCTGCCAGGGAAGCAGCAAGAAGGCACTCTCCCAGCAAAGAGCCTCCACAGAACAGAGAGGAGCAGCCCATGCTTAAGCATGAGACAAAGCAGCACCAAGGCCTTGCTCCCCGGAGCCAAGCAGCATCTTCAACATTACCCTTGGCATCTGAACATTGCTCTACTCGGGAGCAATTTTACCCATACAGAGGGATCAAAGAGAACAGATAGGGTCATGCTGCTCAGCAGCCTGCCACATAGTTACCCGTTAGCACACACTTCCTATAAAACCTTGAAGGAGACATTTAAGTCTTTCTTTGCCCCAACTTCCCCTCTTGCAAAACAGGAACAGGAATTTTGCCTTTTAATGCCATTAATGCTCTCCGATATGTACCAGGGACCAAAAGTATCCATCAGTTATGCTGAGCAACAGCCAAAGCTTTCATCATACAGCAACCAGTTCCAACAATGAAACAAGTGGTTGTAAAGATGCTACAGGTACTGCATCCTGCTGGCATGACAAGGGTGAAACACCTACGTAGAGAGTTTCCTAAACTACTAAAACAGAGGTTGTTAGAGCTCAAGAAAACAACTCTCCAGGTCCACGTAGGAACACCGCACTGCCAACTAGATTCAGAAGGACTAAAACCAAAAGCTGTCCTGTCTCAAAAAGAAATAGCCAAAAATTATTTGACAGGATTCAGTGATGCCAACTGGAAGAGAAAAATTGGAGCTAACAGTATTCACTCCTGGTTTACAAACCAAGAACCATAAAAAATTAAAATAACTGTTTTTCTAAAAAACAACATCCAACCCCACAAATAAATAAACCACAACCCCACAAATTTGGAAAAGGCATCATGCTATCCCTTAAAGCTATCAAATATAGAACAGGGAGCACATGAAGCTGCAGTGCACCACAAAGCAAGGCTGTGCTTGAGATACACAGCACATTTCAGACTAACTGCCAGGGATCTCCACTGCACGTTTTGCTTGTTTTATTCGCAAGATGTTTTGCTTCTCCCGCTGTACATCCGCTGCCACCTCCCACACTTCCTAGTTTAAACCAGCAGCTGATGTCAGAAAGTACTGCCAAATCTCTTTCTTAAAAGCTTGGCACAGCAAGCATCTTTTCAGAGACATGAGCCTATGCCAAGGTACCCAGGGCTCCTCCTGCAGACACATAAGATGGGGGTCACAGCTGTTCTGCTGACACAAACATCCATGACACGAGACCTGAGGTGACTCCTGCAGCAGCACCTGCAGCTGCTGGAACTTCACTGCTCACCTTCGCTGTTCTGTCCCGGGAGCCACTGACAATGAGGCCACCTTGGAAGTCCACACAGTTCACCTCCTGTTCATGTGCAGAGAACTTCACGCTGTAGGAGCCGTGGATCTTGTGAAGGACAATATTTCCATCTCTGAAAAACAAATCCCCAGACAGAGAGTCTGTATCAGCTGCATCTCCCTGGGACATGCACCTTCCATTAGTGCTTAGAAATGCCACAAAAAGACCAAGACTGTTCTCTCATGGAAGCTGGAATTCATGCAGCTTTATTAACCCTCCACTCCTCACACATCACCTGTTCTCTTGCAATCCCACATCTGGCCAGTCAAAGCCTGATCTGCCACACATGACAATTTTCCTGGCTATCTTACCCCTTACACTTTGTGTTAAGCTGCATAAACTAGCAGAGCAGCCATTCCTCCTCCTATTGCTTTAAGCTTGCCAAAATTCTTGCTGGAGGCTGAGTGGCTGGAGTAAGGGAATAAGCGAGAGGTCATTCTCACCCACATCCATACCTCAGCTTTTCATTTATTGCAGACCAGCACTCCAGGGTATCGTGCTTTGAATTAACTACAAAGATATTTAGACTTTTTTCAACCAATACAGTTAGCAGAATTTTAAATGCATGCCTCAATTTTTACCTGAATTTTGGGCTACAGTTAACCAGAGTTGGTCTCAGGATAGCCAGGGCAGACAGCCACGCGTGCACCTCCCAATTGTGTGCTTAAGTGTTCTGAATATTAATAGCTAAAACTTTATAAATAACAGTTCTGTCATTTGCTGTAATTGAAAAAGGCCAGTCAAATGCAAAATTAATTGGAGAAGTGTGTGCGTGTGCTGGAACACTTGGCAGTTTTCCCCCTCTCCACAATTACATGTTTATTAGACCTACTGATATACTTGTCTCTGGAAAGCTTTATACACCACTGCAGTCCCAGTTAACCAGCAGTTCTGAATATCAGAACACAGTCTAGCTACCCACGCTCTTAACTGGGAAAGAAATGAAAATTGCACATCAGTCAATCCTGATTCAACAGTCCTGTGGACATCTACACAAGCTCAGAAGAGAAAAGGACACTTTATAAAGTCAACAGCATTGAGACTCAGCTCCTCCACAGCTGTAGTAGAAGCTTTTTCAGGACAAAATGAAATCATAAAAGAGAAAGCAGCAGCAGTTGAACGTAGCCAGGAGTGAGGATAGTGTGTGGCAAGATGGACCCCTCTGCACTGGGCTGGAGTTAGACGAAACCTTCCCAGCTTCGCTGCCACACTCCTTGGGCTCCTTAATTCACCCAACTTACCCCCCTCCGCTGACGATGTGGGAGTTGACAAGAACAAAGCGACATACGTCCTCCTGGTGGCCAGAGAAGATAGCTTGAGGGTGACGCTGCAAACCTGTACCCTCCGGACAGAGCGGGTAGGCCTGGATGTTCTCTGCTTGAGACAGGTAGAGATACTCTCCATCCAGCTCCATCCAGGGCATCAAACTGCAAACAGACAGCAGGTTGGGGGAGTGCAGTGGGGATGAAGAGAAGAAAACAAAACAAAAATCCTCACACCCAAAAAGAAAAAAAAATAGCTTTTGATGATATGTTTACACATGCAATCAAATGCCCACTCAAGGAAACTGTGAAGTTGGAGCTTCTGGTTGCATGCAAAAGCGGGGCTTAATATAGTAGCACAGTTAAGAAGTGAAGCTTCTCCAGCAACATACAAAGCAGATTGCATTGATGGCCTTTTTCTAACACGGGGCTGAGGAAAAGGAAGCACAGAATCTCTGACAGAGAAGATGGCCGAGAGTCTAGTGAGTTTAGATAGGAAATACTTAAGGCTCCCTGACCTATCTTCACAAGCCCTATACTTTTTAAGAATCTAGAATATCAGGCATTTGTGAGCTACGCTGAGCATTTCCAATAGAGCCTTTAATATGGGGCTCTTGGTGCAAACAGTCAGTCTTGCACATGATTTGCTGGTGCCCAGCAGAGACCACAAAGCTGCCATTGTCTCACACCCGTGAGCAGGGAGCAGGTCACATCAAATAACACAGGTCTTCCTACAGACAGAAAGTTTTCCACCTCCTGCATTCTCTGTATGCTGATACGTAAAGCAGCAGGGTAAGCCCGAGGCTGTTCAAGAACTTTGTGCTCATCATATAGAAGAGGTATTTTTCTACATTCATACCTCTTCCACTGCTGAGCCAAAAGCAATTGCAGAGCAACCTCTTGGTTTCTCTTGCCTGTCTTTCAGAAGAGCCCATACACCCTTTTTTCCCCCCTTGCTATTTACAGATAGCAAGTTCCAGGCCAACAGCAGTGGACTGCTAAAGAAGCTGCTCCAAAGGATTTTGAAGACTGTAGTTACAAATAAAAAAATACACTTCACTTCCTGGGAAACCAAGAAGAGGAGAAGATACTCAAGCAATATCTGAATCAAGTCTGTCATCACAAGAAGTTTATTTTTATCCAAACAAAACCAAAACACAGAAATGAGAAGAGGCTACAATGCACACTTAGGCAGTGACTGTCCTTTTGTGGAGCCACCAGAAAATCAGCAAACAGGCCTTCTCGATACAGCAAGGCCAGATAAAAAGAGACACCAATGTCTCATACTCCACGAGCCAAGATGCGTGAAATTGTCTCCACTTTGCAGTCATTGCTGAGTGCACCAATACCCATGCAAACGCTGAGCAAAGCTAGAGCCTTTCCATAGAGCAGTGTTCCAGTTTTCAAACTATTCATGAACAAACTGTTTTGAAATCAGAGGGCTTCTCATAAAAACCTGTCTCCCTCTTTTTTGCAATCATTCAGAGGTCCTGATTTTCTGTGCCAGCAGAGCCATTACGCATAACGTCACTGAGGAACTAGAAACAAGCAGGAGGACAAGATTGCTTAATAGATAGAAGGTTCCTGCTTGCCTACATTCATCTCCAATAACAGGCTTTTAGTAACATGGGCAGAGCAAAGGTTATAATGTTCATTTGGGACTTGATCATATGCATGTGAAGAATAAGAGGCATCTTTAGAGCAGCAGCTTTGGTTTTAGGCAGGCTTTGATTTCCTCTTCCTTCCTCCACTCCCACGCAGCCCTCTAAAGGCAAGCGAATATCCAGCTTACCTAGACTACAGCCGGTTTCTGTGGCTCTCCTCACGCTGCAGTTTAGCTTTTGACTTTTTTCTATGGCTTTTTCATAAGGAGAAGTAACAAATTTGAAGCAGGATAAATGAAGATTAGAGGATTCAGTTTGGATGGTGGCCTCATTAAATCAGCCCTTGCTTTTTCATTTGGGAAGCTGGTTTAGCAATGATCTCTAACATCCACAGAGCCTGTCTTCACAGATGGTTGCAAGGACTTCAAAGGCAGGTATACAGCCTGCACCAAAACCCACTCCCCTCATTACAGCTGTTCTGAGGACTTTAGACAAGCAGTGGCACATTATCCACCACTTCAAACTATACAACACAAAAAGGCATGAAATCTCAATAGCAGGTCCCTGTTCTACAGCAGCTAACAAACCACAGCCTCTCTCATTTCTCCTTCCACCCAATGATATGAAGGCTGAAAATTTAGATGTACTGCTCAGACAAGAGTCCTACCCTATGGTTTGCTTTGAAAACAGTTAAATTCTTGCTTGCAAAGGTATACTCAATCTCCTCGTATCAAATATGCCGAGGCCAACGGGAGGAGGTTCAACAAGGCCAAGTGCCAGGTCCTGGCCTTAGGTCACACCAACCCCCTGCAGCACTAAAGGCTTGGGGCAGAGTGGCTGGAGCTGCTGAGCAGAAAAGCACCTGGGGGTGTTAGTCACCTGTCGGCTGAACAGGAGCCAGCAGTGTGCCCAGGTGGCCAAGAAGGCCAACAGCATCCTGGTCTGGATCAGGAACAGCGTGGGGAGGACGACTCAGGAGGTGATCATCCCCCTGTACTGGGCACTGGTGAGGCCTCACCTTGAGGGCTGGGTCCAGTTTTAGGTCCCTCACCACAAAAAAAAAAGACACTGAGGGGCAGGAGCGGGTCCAGAGAAGGGCAATGGAGCTGGGGGAGGGGTCTGAAGAAGTCTGATGAGGAAAGGCTGAGGGAGCTGGGGGGGTTCAGCCTGGAGAAAAGGAGGCTGAGGGGAGACCTCCTCACTCTCTCCAACTTCCTGAAAGGAGGGGGTAGCTGGGGGGGTCGGTCTCTGCTCCCAAGTCCCAGGCCATGGGACAAGAGGAAATGGCCTCCAGTTGCACCAGGGGAGGTTCAGATTGGAGATTAGGAACAATTCTTACAAGGAAAGGGTTCTTAAGCCTTGGAATGGGCTGCCCAGGGCAGGGGTTGAGGCCCCATCCCTGGAGGGATTTCAAAGCCGGGTTGCCATAGTGCTTAGAGCCATGGGTTAGTGATGGTTTTATCAGAGTGAGGTTGATGGTTGCATTAGATGATCTTAATGGTCCCTTCCAACCCAGACAATTCTATGCTGCTGTTTTGTTGTGGTTTTTTTCCAGCATAGGAGGGAAGCATAAGGTAGGAGAATGAAGAAGCACAAGAGAGAAGAATAGCAATTCGCATTTTAGATCTGTACATCCAAGTCAGGGGCCAGGATAAAGCATGGGAGATAAAACAAGCATCCTGAGAGCACACATAAGTCCATGTCTGGGACCAAGGTATGCTCACTGTGAGAGCAGGACAGAAAATTGCTCATGGCATACAACAATAGATAGGAACATAAACAGTTTGACCTCTGTAGTAAAGATTGCTAAATCCAACTAGAAGTGTAGAGATCTGAACAATGCCAAATTCAAACTCTTACTAAAAGAGGAGCTCTTGACTCCCAGAATGAATCTCTAGGGCAAGACAGCAACTCCAGTTACTGCACACCCAGCTAGTCAACAACATCACTTTTAAGACCCCATGGTTCACAAGGGGCAAGAAACATCTCATTTCAGGGCACAGACAGAAACCCAAGGCCCAAAAGGAGCTGCCATAAAACAAAGTAGAGAAAAAAGGAGCCACTTGCTTGCATTTCCATTTCAGGACCGTCTCCCTCCGGCAGCGTCCGTGCTTCCAATTCTGAGATACTTTCACCCTTTCCTTCACTGGAATGCCAGCTGCTCTGCAGACAAAGGAAGAGAGACGAGATTAGCAAGCACGACTGATGCTATGGGTATAACAAATACACTCAAGCTGGTCACAGGTGTGCTCTCACTCTGGTTCCACACATGATGAACTGGCAAACGTTGATGGTGCCTGAGCCACACCAGAGCAAGCACACCCCTAGGAGTTGACAAAAGGAACACTGGGCAGAGTGGGTGCTTATCAGCAACGAAAGCCAACCCTGATGATTGCTAATGTACAAGCCTTAAATCAGATCAAAACCTGATCTAGTATACTGAATGCAACGCAGGTTCAGACAAAATGTAATCAGAACAAGATGACATGGAAGGAAACTACGAGAACAACCAGAGAAACAGAACATCACTCTTCTAATAGAGACTAAAGAAAGCCAGTTAAGATAAGGGTAATGCCATAGACGAACAGATGGGGAAAACACTAGTCAGCAGAATATCAAAACTAGAAGCCAGAAGAGCATGTCTAGCCAAAAGACTAGTAAAGAAACTGCTCCAGACTCTCACCTGCCTGGCAATCACATAACCAGATAAAATAATTAGAAATCAAGATATATTAAAACTAAAAATGAAATTTATTCATCTGTTTAACCACTGAATGCACACACACCCTAAGACAGACTATCTTTTGCAGCAGCTCACCAAAGGATAGAGAATTCCACCACATCACTGGAAAATTCTCTGCTTACAGTCAGACAAAGTTCCTAAAAGAGAGACTGCAGTTCATAAGCAGTTGCTGGGATACAAATCAAAGTTATTGGGACAGGCTGAGACAAGCCAAGATCAACACAGCTCAGGAGGTGACAACAGGTAGGTACCACAGAGATCTGGGACCACGGTCTCTTTAGAGTCTGCATGAACATACGCAGCTCCAGCAGCTGTTCAACATCCGTTTTGCTTTCGGAATCCAGGGCTGATTAAAGGATGGGGGGGGGGGGGTGTGTGAAGAAGGGGCTGGACTGAA
>JAOTQQ010000002.1:23986835-24003824 GCA_026546715.1 Gallinago undulata | reverse complement strand
CAGGAGAGATGGGGAGGGACTCTTGATCAGGGAGTGGAGCCATAAGACGAGGGGTAATGGTTTTAAATTGAAAGAGGGGAGATTTAGATTAGATACAGGAAAGAAATTCTTTGGTGTGAGGGTGGTGAGACCCTGGAAGAGGTTGCCCAGAGCTGTGGTGCCCCATCCCTGGAGGGGTTCAAGGCCAGGCTGGACAGGGCTTGGAGCAACCTGGTCTGGTGGGAGGTGTCCCTGCACCCAGGGCAGGGGGGTTGGAACTCGATCTTTAATGTCCCTTCCAACTCTAACCATTCTACGATTCTATGATTTACCCAGTGATATTTTACTTTAAATACTCAGCTCAGATGTAACCTTCAACGAGTAACCTATTGGGTTCCTACTTCAAATTACTATCAGGAAGAAGGACTGTGCCCAGAAGCTTACATCAACCCCTTCCCCAACTTGTATGAGTACTCAAGTAAAATATAACCTCTCTCTGCAAATCTTCCTCCCTCAATTGCAAGAGCAGCAACCTTGAAGATTGCTCTTGATCTTGGAGACATGCATGAGGAGCAAGTGGTACAGAAGACACATAGCTATTTAAAACCCTTAAGCTGCCACAGCGACTATTACACTCTTCTTTAGCTAAGTACAAATTTTACAGCTGTACCTTATCTCAACACATGCACTAAAGCTGGTTCTTCTGGAGATGTACATATATCCAGCCCCCTCTGGTACTGTGAGGGGGGGGCTGTCATTTACCTGATTCCTAAACTGTCTATCCTACTGGAGCAAAATTCCTGCAACTATCCCCAGATGCTGGATTTCCACACAGGGAAAACAAGTGCTGGGCTTTCAGGTATTCTCCGTAAGACCTGGCACACTATTTCAAAGAACTGAAGATTGTCTGAGCCTTCCATTAAGTTAAAAGTAATTAAAGGATTCATCCTCCAGATATATCTCAAGGTTCCTGTATAACCAGCTTGTAATGTCACTTGCTGCGTAACCCGTGATTGAACTCCCTAGAACCAGGGCAGCGCTGACCAATGCTAAAAGCAGCACTCTAGAGTTGTTTAAAGAAAACTTGAAAATAGGACTCAGCACAAAAGCACATCCTAGAATTACTTAAAAAAAAAAACAACCCTGTTCATAGCAAACCTAACAGCACTGAAATCCCTAGGAGCTTATGATACTCAAGCAGCCTTCCCTTCATGTAAACTCTCTGACCTAGCAAACCTCTTCTGTAGCTGTTTATAGACCTGCATTCCTCGGCAGGGGAAGTGGTGGTCCCTACTTATGCTGCACCTGCTCTGCTGTACACCTGATCCCTCCTGCCACTGAAGGAGCATAGTATCACCTTTTTCTTAATGAAAAATACAGAACTTCATTTCCTCAGGAGACAAAATCATATATCACAGTAGACAGAGTCCTACACACAGTCCTTCTGCAGCACGCATTCCTGCTGACTTCCAAAGAACTGCATTTAACTTTCAAGCTGTGGAGACTGAATGGGTTGAAGCACTGGCCCAAAAACCCAACGCAAGGAGCTCCAGCACCACCGAAGTTCTGCTCCTGCCAGCAGGAGCCATAATTGTTTTCCGAAAGTCTGTGCTATTGATGAGACAGCAACATTAGGCAACAAAATAGGCCTCAAAAACTGCCATCCCTTCTTTTGATTTATGTCAACACAGGGTTTACAGAAACAATACTGAGTCACTGGATGACAAAAAGATCCTGGGCTGGCAGCTAGAGGGAAAATATAGGGATTCATAGATCCTAAGACCCTAAATTTCCTCTGGGGATCCCTAAAGTAGACAGGAAAGCCCAGGCTGTGTGGCTGTCTCTGAGCAGTGCTTCATATGCTAGCAAATTTGAGAGAGGAAAAGGAATCTCAGGGTCCTTACCAATCACCACCAAGGCCCAAGTCCCAAAAGCATCTCATCTAGAAAGATGCTGGTGTCACAGACTGTAAAGCCAAGAAGGTTCCCACTTATTCCTAACCTATGCTGTGCTGTTGAACGAGTGGGGAAAAAAAAAAATGAAGAAAAACCCCTATCCAGTTTAAAACTTTAAAACCCAGAAGCCACGAAGAGTCCAGGGTCACTTTCTCTGTGGCAGCCACCACCAGTTATACCAGTGAGCTGCTCTGTGAGCAGAATACATATTCCCCTGCCATGAAGGCTCTTGCACCCAGTAATGTAGACAAACCTATTCTCCAGCCTTTCACCAAGACACCAGCCCAGGCCTCGCTCCCTTGTGGCTTCTTCTCTGAGGTGTCTTCGAGACCATGGCAGAGGCAGCTACTCAGAAGAAGGGAGGGAGCCTGGGCACACGGCAGCTCCTTGCACCTCCCTTGGCTTGGAAGCCCCCGGCCCTACGTGTTTTGCCGGGGAGGGGAGTCTGGGGGACGGCGCTGATCTGGAGAGGGCCTCGGGCCCCAATATCTGAGGGCCGCTCCCGCCGGGCCTGTCGCTGAGGGAGCCCGGGAAGCTCCCGCCATGCTCGCCCGCTTCCTGTCAGGAACAAGAAGCACCTCCCCACAATCCCCCCCCGACCCTCCTGGGCAGAGCCGGGGTCAGGCCCCATCGCCCCGGGGCAGCCACACGCTGTACTTCCCCTCCCAGGGGCGGCCCCGGCCTGCCAGGCCCCCCACCTGCCCTCGCCACCCCTCTTGGCGCAGACTAAAGTCGGCGCAGCCGCGCTTCGAGAATAGCCGCCCCCCCGCCCTCTTCCCTCCGCCCCCTCACGGCAGCGGGGAGCTCTCCCCCCTCCCCCACGTTAGCGACTACGCCAGGAGCGCAGAACGCCCCTTAGCAACCAGCTAGGCCGCAGCATCCCCGGCCTTTCCCAGTCGCCACGGCCGCCTCCCCCCCCCTCGCCCTTCCGGCCGGGAAGGCCGCGCTTACAGGTCGGTGCCGAGCTGGGTGAAGCCGGAGTTGAGGCAGCCACGGGCTATGCGCCTCCAGAGGAGATCGCGGCTACTGAGGAAGCGCAGGCGGCGGCAGACCTGGCCCAGGCGGCCCAAGGCCTGCACGTCTAGGTAGGAGCAGATGAGGAGCAGCAGCTCCTCGGGTAAGGCCCACAGCGGGGAGGAGGAGGAGGGGGAGGAGGAGGAGGGGGGGGAGGCGGCCCGGGATCCCCCCTCCGCCTGGGGGGATCGGGGGCTGCCCTTCCTCCCCATGGAGCAGCAGCTCCTGCCCCTCCTCCCCGGGAGCCGGAGCTGCTGCTGCCCGGGGGAGGCCAAGCCATGGACGGGGGCAGCCGCTCCCCAGTCACATGGGGCAGAAGCCGCTGCCTGTCGCTCCCCCCCCTCCGGCGGAGGAGGCGGCTACCGGGACGGGGGGGGGGCACGGAGCCGCCGAGCCCACCCTCGTTAGCGAATTAATTCATTAACGGGAGCCCCCGGGACTCCCTCTGAGCCGCGCACCCCCCTCCGCGGCCCGCGCATGGGCCGGTATTCCTCCGAGCTGGGATTAGTAACGTCACCTGATCCACATAGTCATTAATAACGTGAATAATTAATAGCGACGATGGTGATCCCAGCTAACCAGAGCATCTGCTCCACCACCTGGAGCAACCCCAGCTTGGCACTGCACCCCCTGCAAAGGAAGGTGAACAGCAAGGTGATTAACGCTCATTAATTATCCTTGAGCAGGGTCAGGAACACCTGTGGCTGGCACAGTGGCAGCAGGGGTCATTTGGCGCTGCACAGCACTTTTCAACACTGCCAGATTCCTGGGCCAGGGAAAAGGAAGGGTCTTCCCTACCGAAGAGCAAGCCTTGCTACAGCGGATTTAAGGCTGGCTTTTCACACCGACCCTTCAGTGCAGTCCATTCCCCCTTCCAGGGTCCTGAGAAGTGCTCGCACTCTTCACACGCGTGTGTACATACATACGAGCACAGGGCCACGAAGGAGCAGTTCATAATAACTGAGTCATTGTTGCCATCCACAGGAGCCTGGAGTACTGACAGCACAGAAGGATTCTGGTCCAAAATGGCAAAGTAGCCTTACGCGGACGGTGGAGCAGGAAAGTATGAGCCTAGTGTTGTGTTATTCTTTCTTATAGTATTTTCCACTCTACAGAAGCCTGAAATGCTTGAGGAAGTTTTCCCCTTAAAAAAAAAAAAAAAAGATAAATTAAAAGAAGTTCATCATCTGCCTAGAATGCTTTGAACGGGTATCACTTACCCACAGCAACCGACATCTCCTTTTGCACTGTGGAGTAGGAAAATAAATTTCAGCATATGATGAGGTTACCATAACATACAAGCCTTTAGATACTACTTGCATCCAGAAGGTCATCTTGTCTATGTAATCTCAAGCACTCAAATATTCATACAACTAAATCACCATCTCTGGAAGCCTTGTTTTCAAGAGGTTCAAAACCACTGGCTGAGGAACCGTCTGGACCATTTATACCAAGTTTCAATACACCCTGGAAGTCAGGGAAGTTCCAGAAAGCAGCAAGTGTTCTATCAGCGTTGATGAGTGAATCAGATGGCCTAAACAGTTAAAAATTTCTCAACCTAAGTGTGAGCTCAGGTGAAATAAGAGCACATCTAGTAGAGGACTTAAGTAGTCAGTCGAATGGGAGGTAATATAACAAATTTTGTATAACATGCAATTATGGAAATGGTGTGAATGTGGTTTTACATCAACTTAATATATTTTTTTATGAGATTAAACTTGGTGCTTTTGTAATAGACTTCGGCAACGTCTGAAACATTAAATTTATTAAAAGCTGACTGGCTTCTCTGTCTTAAATTGTTGCTGTAAAGACAGTTTTATTATCAAGTTGGTCTGTCTCTTGTAGGATCCCACAGAGACAGCTTATGGATCTTACATTATTTAATATTTTTACTAGCAACCTGAAAAGATTATGAAATAAATCGTTACTAGTGAAGCTTTGCAGAAGGCATTGAGCCTTGGGCAAGAGGCAAAGGGTGCTTATGGCTGCATAACCCTATGTTAAGTTTAGGCCTAATCAAATCGTATGTATTTCAATCAAGCCAAATGTAAAGTCTCCTGTCTAGGAACAAAGAATGTAGGTCACCCTGAAAGGATGTAACTCTATCCTGCAAAGCTGCAATTCCGTAAAGACTTCATTAAGATGAATAATCAGCTGAACGTGAGCTCCTTCTGCAGCGCTGTGACCGAAGGGCTAGTGCTGTCCTGAGAAACAAACAAGAGCCGGGAAGTTCTTTCACTTCTGCTTTTGACTCTGTTGTGACTGCTTTTGAAATAATTTGTCGAGCCAACATTTCAAGAAGGATGTTGAAAAACTAGAGGGGTTTCAAAGAAGAGTAGTAAGAATGATTACAGGACTGTCAAACATGTTTTATAGTGGGACCCAAAGTGCTCAGTCTGTTTAGCTTTCTAAAGAGAAGGTTAAGGTGCGAGGTGATCATACCTTCTGAGCACTGAAACAGGAAGAAAAATCTGGTAATACCAGGATCTTCAATTTAGCAAACAAAGAGATAAGATCTCTTGACAGAAGGTGGTGGGAAACAAATTCATAAATAAAGCGTGCTTTTGTAGTGAAGAAAATTAACTGTTGAAACAGCTTATCAAGATTTATGGTAGATTCACCATTACTCGATTTTTAAAGAAACAATATCAGGCGGTTTTCTTACCTTAGAGAGCGAGCCTGGCTAGACCACAACTGCTAAAACTTAAACTGGGAATTTATCTGGTGAATCCTAACTCAGGGTTAGTCAAAGGGGTCCCTCCTGGCCCTTGGCTCTGTTACTCTACAGGCTACATCTGCATAGAGCATGTCTCCCTGCACTGTGTGACACCCAAATTCCAGGGTACAGTAGTCTCCAGTCTGTGCCTGTGCCAAAGAAACTACTTAGTTCAGTCCAGAAAGAGCCTGGGAGCAAAGTAACACATGGAGTGTGACCCTCTGGGGTACCGTGACCAAGGTATGGACAAGTGAATCTGTAAAAGCAAAGTATTATTGCTCTCCATTTTGTGACCCAAGGTTTAATCCAACTACGAAATATTTGGCTAAGGTGAAACGTGTGTTTGCAGGCAGTAATTGTGGAGAGGATCTAGACGGGAGACAGAGGAATATGAAGAAAAAGTCCTTTTGCTCTTAAATAGAGTCATAGAGTCATAGGTTGGAAGGTTAGAGTCTAGGTTGGAAGGGACCTTTAAGATCATTTAGTCCATCAGCCTAACTCTGATAAAAAAAAAAAAAAAAAAAAAAAAGGCAAAAACCCTCACTAAACCATAGAATCATAGAATGGTCTAGATTGGAAGGGACCTTAAAGATCATCCCGTTCTAACCCCCCTGCCCTGGGCAGGGACACCTCCCACTAGAGCAGGTTGCTCAAAGCCCCCTCCAGCCTGGCCTTGAACCTCTCCAGGGATGCAGCATTGTTTTCTAGTATGGTTAATTGCCTTAAAACATAGTAAGAATAATTATTCTGATTATTCTTTTTCCAAAACTTATATATCATCCTTTTTTTTTTTTTTTTAAGAGAAATGGACCTGCAGTTGTATACACTTGTTCTCGGGTATAGTTTGAGCCACTGTGACGGCTGTGGAGCTATCAAAGCTGTGCATCACAGGCTGAGAACCCGATGGCACTGGTCTGCCCAGCAATGCTGAAGTGGGTGCACATGTAGGTGTCTGCAGGAGCAAGAGCTAAGGAAGATTCTGAACCACTACTAAAACTGTACGTGTAGCATGATCATTTCCATTACATCCCTCATACTCTAATAAAGGACTCAGTGCAGGTGCTCAGTGCAGTATAATCGTAAAGTCAATAATATATCCTCTGAACCTCTAGAAAATGGGGTAGGGTTCTGTGCTGAAGTAGCAGACCATTCCAGCATTGTGGCTTGCAGGGTTTGTAAGCTAAAAATTGAGGGGCTTATACCTGTAAAGCTTGTGCTTTACCAGTGTAAGCCAATGAAATCCAGCTCGGAAGAAATGCCATTTCAATATGTGCCTGTCAATTTTATTTTTATTTTTTTTTCTGTCTTCAAGGGGTTTTATTCTTGCAGTGCCCTCAAGTACACCTTTCCAGCTAAAGATACAATCATGCGGACAGCTCTTTGTTTTGTTTTTCCTTCCAACCAATGCTTTTGTGTATTTCTGAAACTTAAGACACCTCCTCTGCTACTACAGTACTTATCTGTAACACCATCGCTTTGAGGGATTAAAGCAGGTTACTTGTTACACACTTAGATCAAGAGTTATCTGAGTAGAAAGTCTATCCCGTTAGGGTTGGCGGAATCTGTTTTTGATCTTGAGTTGTTTTGATTTTCTCTGAGAGCAAGTAACATGTTATTTTAACTTCTGAATAAGGTGTGCTACCTGACTGTGTCTCTTCTGTTTGGCAGAAAGGATTAGAAACCTCCACGGAACTTGCACTCTATTAAAGCAGAGTGCTCACCATTGAGAAGCAAGGAGCTGAATTGTTTTCAGATTATATGTGTGTGTGTGTGTCTTTCCCACATCAAAGACTTTGATGGAAGCTGTTCACGCTATTGTCAGGAATGCAGGGATTGGCACAAAGGTGATTAGCAAAATTGCTTTTCTGCAGGAGAAGCACAAAAATTATCAAAGGATTAAAGAGGATAAAATTAAAAGGTTATGCCGAATTTGGGGGTAAATTTTCTCCTTTTTATCCCAAATTGTACATATTGATTTGGTTTTACCTATAAAAGGTCTGCCAGAAGAAATCAGGATTAGAAGCTATTTGGTATGGGTTCTGTTAAAGGGTGAGGAAAAAACTTCCCTTAAAAATAATCCCATTGGACCCTACTCTCTGTGCTTCCAAACCACATCTACAAGGAGCTGTTAATGAATACTAAGGGCACTCAGCCAGAAGCCATCCCTACAAGGTTCTCAGCAGCCACAGGATCAGGACCTTTAGTCATAATTATGCAGAAAATTATGAAAACAAACAATTCCATAAATCAGTTTGTCATCAGTGATACTGTTTGTTTACTTTTCTTACTACACTCTGCTGACAAAGATACTAAACTGAGGGGAGCGCTTTCATTATCCACTTGCTGGGCATATGCAATGCTTTTGTATTTTGATCAGGAACTGAGCTGCTTGAATGGTTTGGAAAAAAGGCAATAAAAAAAGGATTCTCAAATATTTTAGTGTATCAAAATGAACAGCTGAGCTTTCCAGAAACTGTCTTGCTTGGCAAAAATGCAGCACAATAAAAAAAAAAGTGTCACCTCCCATAGCCAGCAGAATTGTCTCATCTTGCTGGTTTAGATTCTGTTTATTGTTCTTTTTATTTTGAACAACCCTCTATTATTTGCTAAGTACAGCCATATACCTGTTTCTTGGGTTTGCATTTTGAGGTTGGTTTGTTTGTTTGTTTTACTAATCTGTTATATTCTGGAAGTCACCCAGAATATTTTATTTGTTTTTAACCTCATTTATCAAAGTATTATCTAAAGCATCTGTTCAGAAAGTGTTCATTTTAACTGTTTTCCCAACAATGACCTTCTTCCTCCCCCCCAGGCCACATCAAGTTGTCACTCACCAGACAGCTGTGGAATTTGGAATCATTCCTTTTAAACGCTTTACAATTCCAAATGGTAGATTTCTAATGGCACAATATGATTGCCACAAAGATCTTTAAATTTCCCAATCCTCCCGGCTTCAAAGGCTGGACCGTCCTTGATCTCCTGAAGGAATGCTTTTGAATCTTGTGCTTTTATAGGGGCTACCTATGAAGATATTTTAGGGGCTTTTTCCTTTCATACTTACAGCCTGAGGAACTAAACATTCAAATACCCACTGGTTTCTTTCAAAGTGAGATCAAGACTTACGAAGTTGTTTCTAGAGATTTTCAGCTCACTTTTCATTAATTCCACAGTTTGTTCCAAAACTTTTTGGAGTGCTTCTTAAGCGATGTAAGAGTATCCTCGGTGTAGCGGTGACTACGATACTGTTTTATCCTGCCTCCTGTCTGCCTTCCACCCACACGGCTACTTCATGCGGTTCCTAGCCAGCCCATGAGCACGTCTGATGCTGTCCTGCCTCATGGTGTGCCCACCGGTACCGTGGGGTCGCTTGCTCTTGGAGGATGCTCTGCCATCATATCACTTACAAGGTAATAATTTGCTCAAGGAAAGTGATCAAACCTAATCCTACAAGCAGTTTTGGGTCTGCTTTGACCAGGCAACCAAGACAGAGCCTAATTACCTACAACAATTACAAATTTGCAGAATTACTAGAGTTCTGCAACTCTCACCCCGCAGCCAGAGGCAGCATTTCACGAGTAGTCCTTTCTCGCACAGTGGGATTTCTCAATCAGGAGGCTGCTGGTTTTTATTTCTCAATGGTTAATTCTGTTTTATTTCATCACTGACACACGGAGTTCATCAATCTGAGGTTAAGAGATATATAGTGTAGCAACCAGAATCTGGTTAGGGCTAGAAACAGATTGGCTATGCCAAGCCATAAGGTGAATTTTACCCTCTATCAGTGAAGCAAGCGCATGTGTATACTAAAAAAATATAGAGTCAATTCATTGCTGGTCCTGGTCCTGCAATGGAGCACCACAGGAGTGGAAGGTCCCAGCCAGCAGATTCATCTGTAGGATGGAGGCTTTGGCTGTAAACCCCTTGGGGAAAGCACTGTGCTTTCTGTGGCGTGACCTCTGCTGTGACTGCGGGCTCCTGGGTATTATTATAAGGAGCAATGGACGCTCTGTCTCTGCAGCAAGTGTGTGCTTAGATGTCCCTTACTGCAAACGCACGTGATTTTTAAATAGTCCTCAGCCTAACCTCAGGTTTTGTGACGAGAACAACAAACTGCAGGAACAACTAATTACTAACCCGGTTTATGGGTCAGGGAACAGGCCTTAGATCCTCATTTACACAGGTTTCTTATGATCATGTAAGCCCTACCTCTTCAAGAGTATTTTTGTTTGTTTGTTTAGATCAGTTTTTTTTTTTTTTAAAAAAAATCCCACATCCCAAAATAGAGAATGTTTTCTTTTGGAACTGGAAGCAAACACACTTGATGGCTTTAACATCTGCTGGACAATGCGTGGATGGGTGGTGGGCACCTCACACAGTTTTGTGACAAACACATGTGCGTACAGCGTGTCAGATTATAAATCCAAGAATAAAGAGTCATTAAAGCCTCCCTTCTCTAGCCCACCTGCCATGAAAATAGGCCTTTCACTCTATCTATTTAAACTGAAAATGAGTATTGGGAAGGAAAATGCCGACATTCCAGGGATTCAAGTCAAAATCTCCCCCTCCAGTAAAGGAGGTCTCTCAACTGAACATAAGTTGATCCATTGTCTGTCCCCCATCAGGACCCACAAGCCACCCCACGCACATATGCCTCTATTCTTGCTAGAAACCAAGACCCCACAATCCAAGACCGTCACAGTAACATTTACATCTGTCGTTGGCTCGGTCTGAAACTGCGCGTAGTTCTCAAATACCTTTCCTGCCTTTGCAGCCCATCGGTGCCTGGTGCAATTTTTGGGTGCATATTCCAGTGAGATTGGCTCACCGCCCACCCTCTCAGCTCCACCGTGAGCGTAAGGCTTCCTGCTCTTGGAAGGGAGGGAAGGAGAAAGAGCCGCTTCCACTCAAGTGATCAGTTTGGCCCTGTTCTTTCTCTTTTCCTCCAGGCTTGCATCATGTCTGAATTATTAGTGGCATTATATCGAAATGCATCTTGAAGGACAAAACGGCCAAGATGCTCCTGCAGAGGAAAAAAAGCTTCTGACTTACAGACGTTGGTCGTGACTCTTGGAACTGAATGTACTAGTATGTGACGATGGACAAAACACAATGCTTCCTACAGATTATTCTCCTTACCTGGAGCTCTTGTTTCTTTGTCTGTTTAGATGTTGTCAGCCTTGTAACACATCTGAACCTTATAACTGCATTAGTAATGCTCAGAAGAGAATAGCTTTTTTTAAAAGGGGTAAAGCCCACAGCACTTTTTCCTGTTGCTTAACTCTCTTTCCGTGCACACAAACATACAAATGTGCTTTCTTTTTTTTTTTTTTTTCTTTTTTTTTCAGCATGTATCTCTGTATAAGGAAATCAGGGAAGCCATCTCCTTGCTTATTTTCTGTCATCTGCTCTGGCGTGCAGAGCCCATTTGCAGCGCGGGTGCCCTAGCAGGTGTTTGGAGGTGCAGGTGTGTGCACAGGCAGAGTCCTGAGCACAAGCACAGACAAAGATTCGAATACCAGGGCCTTTCAGCCCGAACCTGACACTGCCACTTTAAAACCAGAGACGTGGACATCAAAGTTTTCCACTCCCCAGAAGGAATGGCCTATTTTGCACCCTTTCCAAATGATGTCTCTCATCTCTCTGCCTTTCCTACAGCCTTCTCTCTCTCTCACACGCACACTTTTTCTAATACTATCCCTCCCTCTCCACTTCAAACCATGGGAAAAAACTAGGAAAAGAAGCTTGCCGACTCAGGGACCGTTTCGCTGCATTGTGTTTTCCAGCTAGACCTGAACAGACTGAAATCAATTCAGCTCTCTCTCGCTCGCTCTTTCCCTCCCTCTCCCATGTCTTTTTTTGTTTCTCTTAGATCGTGCTCTCTGCCTTAAGAAAGCCCAGTTCAGTTATATCCATCCCCATAGCAATCAAGTGACCAGTAGGGTTTTTTTTTATTGCTTGTAAAAACACAGTATCTTTTTCATGGGAGTCGGGTTTGGTTTTGGTTTTAAATGCCCAGTGAGCAGTGGCAACAACCTGCAAAATCTTTGATCGACTCTCACATATCCATTTGAAGTATCTTTAGTAGACCCATCAAAAGAAAGGGGCTCAGTAATTAATATTTTAATATAGTGTACCATTGTGTTATTGGCAAGAGGCTTGATTTAACAGAAGCACGCAGAAATACCTGTATCTGATCAGAATCGCTACGTGCTCTAAAAAATATACATTATTAAAGCTGAAGTCCAGCTGTTGCTATATTAATATCCTCTGTTTTTTATTTGCTCCTACCTTTTGGAAGGTTTCAGTTTTCATTCTGAAATTTTCCAGGCTTGCTCCCAATACCGAGGTTATAACTGCAGGGTAAGAACCCGAGGAGAATGCGAGAAGGTTCACTGGAAATTTGAACAGGCGAGATTCAGCCCAGCAGAGCCAGCAGCCTGAAGAAGGCAGAAGTGTCACCTAAATTTTGATCATACCACCTGTTGGCAAAGGGACAGAATTAAGATGTGCATGCAACCTGACTTTTATGCCTTCCAAGCTTTGGAATAGTTAATTACACTCTTAGTGTTCCCTTAACATATTTTTTTCTCTTCCTGAGTTGTCCAGGGTCTCAGGACCAGATGTGAGGTTGCTGTAAAACAACAGTTTCGCTGCATTTAACAGAATTATGCTGCTTTACACTGAAACAGGGTATCACCCACAGACAACACAAAAATTATCCACCTGGCCTATCCAAAACTTCCATAATAGAGAAAACCCAAGCAACCAAGACCAACCACCAAACAGAAATGTCCAACGAGAGCCAAACACCAGCATTGCAAAACAGCTTAAGCAAGAAAAGAAAGGGGCTGTGAAGTTGTGGGGTTATCACCGCCACCCAGAGGACCTGAGCCCCGCTGGGGATTTTACAATTTGCCCTAAAAAACACAACACTCTCCCAGTCCAACTGGACTTGTAAAGTCCAGCCAGCTGATAATGGCATGCCAAAAGCTTCTTCTCATATAGAATCATATGGGGTTGGAAGGGACCTCTGGAGATCACCTAGTCCATCCCCCTTGCCAAACGTAGCCCCAGTTGACCACAAAATGGTGAGTTCCTAATATGTTTTAATGATAGTTAAATCAAAACCAGGGCTGCAGAAACCCAGGCACCACTGAGGATTCAGTTCAGCTCGGGCTATCACCCGGTCCCAGGGCATCACATTTAAGAACTGAGTTGTCATCTTCTGTGCTACCTGCCATTTCCAGCTGGAGGCTGGAGCAATCCGAAATCCAAGCCATTGCTCTGAAACCTGCCTTCTCCAGATTGACAAACTGAAAGCTGTCTGTCTGTCTGTCTGTCACTGCCTGCTGAGTATCTGTGAAAGTCGAGCAGAACTGCTGGCTGCTCATCACCGCTGGAAACGGCAGTGATTTTATTTAGGTGCCACTACCTTGCTCTGCTACGAGCTTTAATACCACAATTCCAAATTATTTCCCAAAAGGCAGCACACTGCAGGGGCTGCTCTTCCTCTGCCACCTCAGATACACCGGCAGTATCAGGTCATTGCCTTGCAACCTAAACTACCCGAGATTTGTAACCGGTATCTCCTTAATATCTTTATTTTGGCAGCACCCAGAATGTGAACTAATTATTTTCAGCCAGCTGCACAGCTTTTCAGAGCTGTGTTTTCAGAGCTATGTAATCACTTCAGAGAAGTGATTAATTATGACCCTAATTTTGTGCAATACAGAATTTTAGGTAAAGGAAGATCTCAGCCATTCAGGTCAGCAACAATTTCATTTGATTTATACATGGCAGTACTGTGTGCGTGTTTATAAATATTCCCTGCATTTAATAAAGAATGTACTGCATAAATACAGTTTACCAGGTATTTTCCCTGTAAATGAATATACGCCGAGTAGCATGCAGTGTAACAGGTTCTATACAAAATTACAGAAAAGAGCAAATCAGATATTGTACAATGAGGAAATCCTAGGTGATAATAGATATTTGTCTTAGAGCATAAAAGAAAGTGGCTAGAGCAAGTTATCTCTGCTGCAAGGTACCTCCTGAGTAGTGTGTTTAATCGGACAAACCTAACAGTCTCCTGGAAGCTTTAGCACTGTGGTTTTCATTTTGGCTTTTTGTTTGGTTTTTTGGTATTTTTGGTGGGGTTTTTTAAGAGAAACAATGCTCTGATAAAAAGAGGAAAAAAAAAGTTAAAAAGAAAAAAAGAACTAAACATGAAGCAAAGCTTCAGTGTATTGTGTTTGCTGGGGCTGTATTTTCAGGAGCACTTTCCCAAGAGCTCAGTCTCTGACATGCTGTGATTTCTTTTGACTCTTCTGACTCCTTATTTTATATAATACAAGATTAAAATCGGAATATAAGCTTTTTTCAAACACTTGTAGGTGCTGGAAGTGCCTGGCAGCTCTAGTTGCCCACTTCCAGGACTGCTGAACTTTTCTAGCTTGCACATAATTGTTGTGATTGTGTGTAAATGCCATCTCTTGGGACTCCTGCGATAGATACTGTAGGAATGCGGTTCCCCTCGAAGCAGCCAAGAGGGATCCACTTCCCTGCACATCTTAAAACATTCTTTGGGGAAAAACCCTTTCTCTCCATCCAGACTCTCAATTACGTCCCTGAAAATCCCGGGAAGAGGGTTGAAAGCAGGCTGCACACTCCAAGAAACAAAAAATATGAACGCTAACAAAGGAATGGGGAGAATAAAGGCATTTTCCCCACTCGTATGAACAGATGGACAAGAACAGCCTCCTGAGCAATCTGAACTTTGTACAGGAGCATAAAGGCAGCAAAGGAACGTTGTATTATAAAGGCAGAGGAGAGAACTACAGTGAGAAAGCAGAGAGATGGTGTTGAGACATTTTCGGGGGGGGGGGGGGGGGTGGATTATTAGTTTGGCCAAGTGACCTTTTCCCATCCAGCAATTTCTTCTGTCCCAGTGCAGAATGACAATGGGAACCCAATGGCAGCGCAATCTGACATCCACATCCCCACCGAAAGAGATTCAACTCGACCGTGCTGCGCTGCTGCGGCCGCGGGATGCTGTGAAACGAGCCAGACCCAAGTTTCCAACTTGCCCTCTTTTCTGTTGTTGTTGTTATTGCTGTTTGTTTCCATTCACCCCCTTTTTATTCCCCATTTTTTTTCTGTCTTGACTCTGATGGGGGCTCTTTTTGTGCAAAACAAGCCCTTCTGATCTCTTTGAAAGGCCAGCTCTTGTCATTCTTCCAGATCATCATTGTATGACATGTTTTTATATCAGACTGACAAAGGAGCTATTTGATCAGGGGGTATGGTGTGTGATTGTAAGAAATTCAGCTAGCCGGTGGCAACCATTGTTCCCCAAAGCGGCTCCCTGACCCCATTCTATTCAAGGAAAAACTCCCTTGGAGTGGCCTCTATTCATTGAGTAACACCAGTCCGCAGTCTCACTCCAGGAGTATGCTCAATTCAGAGGTGTGTCACCGATATTGCCCATCAACCAGCCTTTAACTCTTTCATCAGCATTAGGTTTCCAACCCAGCAGCTGTTATCATAGGATGAGCTGGGGAGGGGGGGGTTGGGGGGGGTGGCGATGCATTCCAGCTCGCTGGAGCTCTCCTTATCTTGGAGAAATTCAACCTTCCTTTCAAAACCTGCCTTGGAAAACATCTGTCTGTTGCTTTCTGCAAGAGAACAGCCCAAGTCGGTTGCCTTCCCATCCCTGTGCCCTGAAGTGTTCCACTTTGTTACTCAGCTTCTAAAACAAGCATCTCTGGGCTCGCTCAAGCTAACGAGGGGCTTTGCGGTGATTCAAAAGGTCTTTGGATTTGGCCTAAAATGATCTGTGACCCTCCTGAGTGCCAATCCCACCACCTTCCCTCTCCCAAATAACCTTGTACCCATGTGTGCCTCCGTGGCATCAGTGCAACTACAGGCTGCAAGAAGAACCACCCAGCCAAGACACATCTGTCTCCCTTGGAGACACTTCACCTCACGTTATCGGCAGAGAAACCTTAGGGCATCCCCACAAGCTCCTAGAAGGCTATTCACTAAAACTACTCGTGCTTCCTCAAACAGAGCCCTCCGTGCACTAATGCAGAGCCTCCAAAAGCTGGGGAAATCGGTGCAAAAGCTCCCTTTAGGTTTAAGAATCTGTGAATCAGGCCCTCAGTTCCATTTGTAGAGTGGTTATAAAGCATTTCCATGCAGCCAGAATGGGATCAGACTCAGGTGGAAGGTAGAAAACAGCTATGGATTTGGCACCACGGTGATGGATGGTTTTGGACACCATTGGGAGAGCTGTCTAGATGGCAGGATTAAAACTGGCCAGTACAAACGCAGGTACACAGATCACTGACTGTGCCTTGGGGACGTCTCTGAAGCAAATTAAACTCAGTTTGTCCATCTCAGCAGGGCTCTCCTCCATCTTTCAGCGCAAATCTTCTTTTTCCCCCATGCACCTGGGACGTCCAGTGGCTCTTGCAGCCCATCCATCTCTTGACGTGGTTGCAGTGTCCCAGGAGCAGAGCCTGCTGGCGAGCCATGAGCTTGCTTCCCCGGTTGGGAACACAACCTCCGCTTTCAGCATCACCGCTAGATCCCCCTCTCCACCTTCTGCAGCCTGCCTCCATCGGCATCGCATCCCGCCGGGCTTTGGTACCACCTTGATAGCGGCTATCTCCGGGATCGGGATTTGTTAATAAACTCGGGCTCCCTCTGCTGGGACAGAGCACAAAATACTGGGGGGATGGGGAGCTGGGGGCGGGGGGGGGAAGCGTGGTGGTGTCCGTCTGCAGGACAGGGTTACTTCACTGCTGGGCTTCTGGCTTTTTTTTTGTTTTTTCCCATGACATTTCGGTAGATGTCATGATGAACTCTGCGTGCTTCTCCTCCGGGTGATAACGGTGGAATAGACAGCAATGCTCTGCACTGCAGCATCCTTCACCGCCTGCTCCAAAGCCTCTGGGAAACTTGTGTTAAACTTCCAGCGACCTGTAAAGGGATTTGGCACCATCTCTGTCTGACACAGGGGGCAGGAGGAACTCAGCTGGTCAACCAGTTGTTCTATGTTACGAGCTGAAATCTGTGGCCCTGTCCTCTGTCCATTGAGACACACACGTTCCCACACCACGGCTCGGGATTTAACCCCTCTGAGAACAGTCATAGAATCATAGAATGGATAGAGTTGGAAACGACCTTAAAGATCATCCAGTTCCAACCTCCTGCCCTGGGCAGGGACACCTCCCACCAGAGGTGGTGCTCAAAGCTCCATCCAGCCTGGCCTTGAACCCCTCCAGGGATGGGGCAGCCACAGCTTCTCTGGGCAACCTGTTC
>JAOTQQ010000002.1:23965632-23976978 GCA_026546715.1 Gallinago undulata | reverse complement strand
TCAGGGCATGCTCTAGTGGCCAACATTATTGGTTTGTGGTGGGGTGTTGTGCGTGGGGTTGTGGGTGTGGGGTTTAGGTGGTGGGTGGCGCTTTTTTTGTTTGTTTGTTTTTGTGTGGGTTTTTTTTTTTGTTGTTGTTTGTTTGTTGTGGTTTTTTGTTTGTTTTTTTAATGTGGTTGGACTCGATGATCTCAAAGGTTCCTTCCAACCACTAAGATTCTGTGATTCTGTGACCCCTTTTCTTGCCACTTCGATTTATTCCTGCCTGTCTACTGTTTCTCTGCCGTAGCCACATTTAACCTAAAAAATGGGTTTTCTCACTGCCTGGTGTTGCCCTGGTGTGTTCACCCCACATTTACTTCTTACCCCACACAGGTTGGCTGGACCAACCAGGCTTTCCAGTCTTGTCTCACAAGGCAGACTCTCTCAGCTGTCACCCAGCTTCAGCCTTGTCACTGTGTCCAGACAGCATCCTGTAGCAGAGTCCTGCATGGGCAGGGACACGGATGCACCACTGCTTGGAGCTCAGGATGGGGTAGTCATCCCTGCACCAACAGCCAGAGCAGCACAGCTCCTCTCCTGCTTCATCTGCCACCTCCCTCCGGCCAGTGACAGTGAGGGGACCACAGGTACTGTTGGTGCTAGGGACAGACACATCTCCAGAGGGACTTTCCTAGAGGTTTCTGCCCAAACCACCCATGCTAACAGTACGAGTTGAAGAAAGCAAACACACTTCCAAAGCCTCCTGTCCCCAGCACCGTCCTGAGTCCAGCCCTGGCTCAGTGTCCTGCAGTCCCCAGGACCTTTGGGTGGCTGTGATTCTCAAGCTTGGTCCACGTACCCACTGATGGTGAAGGAGGAAGGAAAGTCCCAGATTCATGGGTTGGTGATTGACCCTGAGCATTCAACGAGCGGTGAGGATTTCTACATCCCCAGAGGAACAGTAGGTACCACCAGGGACTGTCCCCATCTCCCTGCATGGCTGGTGGGAGCCACCAGCCCCAGAGGACCACACACTCAGGACCCTTACATGCCCAGGTCACTGGGAAGAGCATGAGTGGCTCCAGCCATTCCAGGGACTAAGCGATATCAGTGCAGAGCCCAGGGTATGAGGAGCCATTAATTAATTCACTTACTCATTAACTAACCAGTAGTGGGCTCTTTAATCTTCCAAGCAAAGGCAAAACAACATTTGCTGGCTGGAAGCTGAAGCCAGACAAATTCAAGCAATAAACAAAGCCTTGAGTTGTAGTGTTCCTGGGCAGCACTGCCACCCAAAAGCCTTTAATGAAAAGGGGCTAATTAACCGAGGACCAACCGATCTGGGAAAACAGGGAGTCCCTTCCCAGGAGCCAGACCTGGGTGTCTTTCATAAAAGCAGGCTCCAGCAGAGCAGAGGGCAGGAGCTGGGGATGGTGGGTGGTATAGGGGTGTCCTTCTCCAGCTCAAAGCCCAGGGCGCTGGGTACCCCCTGCTCCAGCCCTCAGCTGCTCCCAGGGAGGCAGAGATGGAGGAACAGCCTTACTGGAGGCCGAGCATCCACTCCACACCCTTCCCTGCCATCACTGTCCCTGGGGGATGGATAACCATGGAGGAGAGCTCTGCTAACCTGCATGGAGCCAGGCCTGCCCCTCTGCTCCCCTTGCCTGGAGCAGCAACCAATTCACCCGGGTTCACAAAGCCATTAGACAAATTAATGAAAGAAAAGCACCCATTAAGGACTATCAAACACCATCTCTGCCTGGGGAAAAGCCAGAAGCCATTCACTTTCAGTTCCTGCAGTCTGGAAACCACAACATGGGGTTGCCCCAGCACGGTTGGCTCCAGGCTTCGGCAGTCCTCGGATGTCTCCTGGGACAGCCAGGCACATGCCATCTGCCTTCCCCACTGCCGTCCGGTGGCTCGAGCATCTCCAACCACCTCCGAGATGCAGCAGCGATGCTCGGACAGATTACAGCTGAGCACCCAGTCCCGAGGCTGAGATTAATGGTCTATATTGACAGCTCAGCCAGGGGACAGCTCGTCCTTGCACCCGGAGGACAAGCAATATCCTGAGCTCTAAACGATGCCACGGGCAACCCCCAAGGCTGGAAGCATAAGCAGGACCAGTACTGGCCACGGCCAGACTCTCACCTTGCAAGGCTGCTCTACTTCTGCAATTATTATTTTATTTTTTTAAAAAAAAAAAACAACCCATATTTAACAATTTTATTCTTGTATCCTCCCGTATCTGGCCATATCTGAGACCACTCTGTATCAGAGTCCTCCATCAGCTCCTCTGAGCAAGACTCAGCACTTCATCAGGGCTGAGTATCCACCAAAGGAGGGGACCCAGCAGCTCATTTTGCACAGACACCAAGCTCATCTAGACCAGAGAGGAGCAGACATTCTCTCTTAGAAAGCTTCATCCCATGCTTAGAACTGGTGATCAAGGCTCTGCAGCACTATGCCCCATCCAGCCTCCCATATAGGCCTGTCCCCACAGGGCAAGGTGGTGGTATTTGCCCATTAAACTTGGAATTTGCTGCAAGGAAAACCATGATTTCCACAAGACCCATCTGGGACTGAGATCTTGGGGCATCTTTCCACATCCCATTTCTGCTCCCTTGGGAAGGGGCAGCCTCAGCCCTGTCCTGCACCTCACCATCCTCTTCTGTCCCTCTCCAACCTGTCTCTCCAGCCCCACTCCCTCCTTGGAAAGCATCAGGCTCAGTTAAACTAATACAAAATTTTAATGCACATATTCAATAAATATTTCAAATCATTTCATATTCAAGTTTGTACACAACCAAAACAAAACACACACACACACAAAAAAATCCTCAAGGAAACAAAAAACAAACAATAATAAAAAAAAAAGATTGGATGAAAAGTCCCCCCTGGTTCTGGCTCCTATCCAGTGTCTTTGTTTGCCCTCCCCCGTGAAGAATAATTGCTTTAACCCTTTGGAGAGAGTTGCAGTCCCAGGGCAGCATGTGCAGAGCGGGGCTGGCTGGGGATGTTCACTCAAGAGAATTAATATTTCCTTAGGAGTTTGAGGTTGTGTGGTTTTTTTTTTTTTCCCTAAATAGAAATTTAGGCTTCTGCCAAACACAGAAGTTTTGAAAGAAAATCTCTCCTTTCCTGGGAAGACAAGAACAGTGGTATTTCTCATCAAAGAGCAAACCTGGAAGAGACAGTTGCCAATGGAAGTGCCAACCACAAAGTGAATATTATGACAAAACTAGCCCGAAACGGCTCCACACTCATTTGTAAACTTTTTTTAATTTCACGGATGAAAAATTCCATCTGATAAAAAAATAGAAACAGAAAAAAAAAAGGTATCAATTTTTGGTGAGAAGTTCACATTTTCCACATGGAAAAAAAAACAAAACCAAAACCAAACCCAGTTCCCAGCCTCCTCCACGGCAGCCGTTACCCACTGCCTCACCTTAGTAGTTTAAAGCAAACCAAATGCCAAAGATGCTCTCGTGGGTAAGAGGTACCAAGTCAGTTCAGGACTTTCTCGGGGCGTCCATCACCCCCGTCCTCTCCTGAGAAAAAAAAATTAAGTTGGGAGTTGTGAAGCCAGCAGCACTTCTGGAAGGATGCAAGCGGCTTCCAGCATCCCCTCGCTCAGCAGAAGAAGTAGGCACATCCAAGGAAGGAAAGCATCCAGCGGGTCTCAGCCCCGGGCAGTGCCCACACATCACCCAGGCTGCAAAACCCACCCAGGAGAGCTCATGCCACCTCTGAAATAAAGCCCTTTCGCTTAATTGTTTTCCGACCTTTCCATCTTCTCCGGTAAGCGTTCAGTTCATTTAACGTAGCACATTGCTCCCAGATTTGGATTTCCTTTCTTTTTTTTTTTTCACTTGTTTGTTTTAAATGGTGATTTTTTTTCTCCTTTTCCCCTAGAGCTACAAAAAAAAAATTAAACAATAAAACACGACCCCAAAGAGACTAGAACTTTTCTAAGCGAAGGGCTCTTCCCCCTTCACCAGTCTTTGAACATTTCATTTCTTTTAAAGTTGGATTACAAAAATACATCCTCTCTCTTTTTTTTCCCCTCTTTTTTTTTTTTTTTGTAAAAACCAAACAACCCCCCCCCCCCAAAAAAAAAAATATCAACAGCTAGAGCAGGTAATTTTTTTTTTTTTATCCTCCCCCCCTCCCTTATTTTTGTGTTTAATACCCATATGGGAAAGTCTCTACGTATAGTCCACCAAGCTCAAGAGGAAGGAGAGTCCTCCAGGAGAGGTGCAGGCGGGGTGGGCAGAGGCAAATGAGTCAAGGGCCCACCCTGGAGTTGGAGTTTCTAGTCCTTTTACTTCTCCGGTTGAAGGGGTAGTTGAGGAACTCAAAGCGTCTGTGGGGCTCGGTGGTCTGGTGGCCTTTGGGAAGCCTCTTCATGAAGTGCACCTCCCGTTGGTGCTGCCGGGTCTTGGAGCCCTTGCGTGGGCGGCCCTTGCGGGTGAAGGCCATGTACCAGCCCTCGTACTTGGCGTTCTGCAGCGCCGTGTAGTTGTTCTCCAGGACGATCTCCGTGAAGACACAGTCCTTGCCTTTGCCGTTGCTCTGAGAAGGGGACAGAGAAGGGGGGGACGTAAGTAATGGGGGTGCTCGGTCAGAGGGCTTCTCCTTGCCACCCCAAGCTGGACTGGCTGATGCGTTAGCAGGGCTGCAGAGCTTGTGGCTCGCTTCTCCCACCTCTTCACCCACAGGTCAGGATTACCCAAAATCTGCTCTTCCTTAGAAAGCTGTGGGGAGGAGGCACTGGGGCATGGGAAGATGTTGCTTGTGTCCTCCATGGGCTGCCAGGGCCACTGCAGCTTGTCCCAGGCTTCATTCCCACTGCACCCCAAGGGGATTTTTGCCTGTTCCCACCCTGACCCCATCTATGCCAGGGGCTGGACTTGCCCACCAGCATGACTATGAGCAAACTCCATCTCAGCAGCGATTCACCCAACCATCCTATCACCCCTGGGGTGTTTAATATAGGAGAGGCATCAAGGGACAGAAGAGGTGATGATGATGGCAAGGAGCATGAGGGCAGCTGGAGGATGAGTTCCCCCCCACCCCGAGGCAGCAATGGGACCAGGGAGGGGACCAGCCCCAAGGAAGAAGCCGCCATGGAAAATCCTCCCAGACAATCACTGTCCCAGCAGGATTTTACACATCCAGGCCCCTCTGCCCCGGGGGTGGGAGCCTCGAAGCTTGGAGGGAGCGTGACTAACCAGCATGTGTGTGGTGGGGCCAGCCCCACGGAGCATCTTAACATTCCTGGCACTTGTACCATGTAATCGGGGAGAATAGCCCAGCAACCCGCCTATTTGTTCGGGGAGATACAAGGAATGTGCCCCACACACCACTCGCCCGCCTCCCTCCCTCCCTTCCCTCCCTCCCTCCCTCCTGTGGGATGGCTCAGCCCCTTGCCCTCCATCCCACCTTCCACCCACCTTCCATCCCACCTCCATCCCACCTTCCCATCCCCACGGATGGGCTCCATATAGGGCAAGAGCTCCTCTCCCGGCTCAGCGCATCCCTCCCACCCGGCGCCCTACCTTGCCGATCAGCTTCCCCTTCTTGTTCATGCAGATGTAGAAACCCGTGGCCGCCCCCTTGATGCGCACCCGGCTCCCAAAAGTGTCCGTCTCCACGATGAGCTTGGCTGAGTTGGGGGGAGAGAGAGAGGGAGGGAGGGAGGAAGGTCAGAGGGGCTCTGGGATGGGGCAGGCATGGGGATTTAGTCTGGAGAAGAGAAGACTATGGAGGAGATCTGATCGATGCATATAAATACTTCAAGGCGGGGGGTGTCAGGAGGATCTTTTTTCAGTGGTGCCAAGTGACAAGAAGAGGAAATGGGCACAAATTTGAGTATAAGAAGTTCCACCTAAACGTGAGGAAGAACTTCTTTACTGGGAGAGTGGTAGAGCACTGGAAGAAGCTGCCCAGAGAGGTGGTGGAGTCTCCTTCTCTGGAGACATTCAAACCCCACCTGGACACATTCTTGAGTGACCTGCTCTGTCTAGACCTGCTTTGGCAGGAGTTTGAACTAGATGATCTCCAGAGATCCCTTCCAACCCCATGGTTGGGATTCTATGGAGCCCCTAGGGTTGCCTGATGCTGGGCAGGGAGTTTGCCAAGCCCTAAAAAACAAATCAAGGCACAAGATTAAGAGCCAGCCTTGTCCCTTCTACCCCTGCCACTGCGTCCCTTGCCCTTGGTCACATCCCTTTGCCATGGAGGCAGGGCAGTGATGGAGAACAAGGCAGTTCCCCTCTGCAAATGGAGGCAGGTCCGGGAGAGCCTGTAGGCAAGCACCCTCTGGAAGTGCACAACCGGACCTGCCTCCATTTGCCAGCTGTCCCCAACCCAGGGGACACTTCTCCGTGCCCCCCAGTGGGCTAGGACCACAGGAGGAGGCAGTGACATTGCAGCTGGCAGGGGGAGGCGTGAAGGGTACGGCCATCCTTTTAATGCCTTTCACCTTTAGCACCAGTCGAGAGGGCGTATTGATTTGGGCTCAGGTTTTTTTTGTTGTTGTTTTTTGTTTTTTTGGGGGGTTGTTTTTGTTTTTTTTTTTTTTTTTTTTTTTTTTTTTTTTTTTAATGGAAGCATCGATCGACTTCCGAAGGAGCTATGCAAATCGGCGGGTCGATGGGGCTGCCTATAAATAGACCTGTCACCTTCCCTCCCCTGCCTCTGCCCTGGGAACTCGAGCCCCGAAGCCCATCCATCCCCAGGGAAAGGTGGGAGGGGATGGGGAGGGAGGATGATGGGGACAGGACATCCTTCTGCCCTGCCCTGCAGCTGTGCTGCTGTCCCCAGAGCCACCTCCCCTCCCCAGGGCAAGCTCCGACAGGGACAGTGGCTACCTGTTTGCACCTCCAAAGCTCTGTGCTGTGCCAAGCACCAAAAATATTTCCCCCCCCCGCCCCGGGCCACCAAGAAGTCAGCTGGGACTGTCCCATCTCACCACCATCACTTCTTGCCCAGCACCAGCCCCCTAGTACCATAAGCACAATTTGGCAAGGTAATTAGAGCCATATAGGGCTCCTGGGTCCACCAGGGTCCACCAGGTTTCCAAGTCCACAGCCTTATTGTGGGAATAAGCCCGTCGATGCCTTATTTCTCCTCTCTGATCTCTGCACAAGGGCTGCTGGGCTCCTCAGGGCTGTGGTCCACCCAGTCTCACACATCCCTACGCCAGGATGCCCAGCCACCGGTGAGACCCAGCAATGTGGCTTTGGAGAGGGTGGCTTTTCAGGGGGATGCTCCGGGCACATGCCCAAGCTAAAGCCAGCCTAAAAAAAAAAAAAAAAATCACACTCCGGAGTAAGAGCAAACTGCTGCCCCCATCTCTGCAACACCCTGGTCCTGCCCCCCCCTCGCATCACAGGCTCTGCTGAGGTCAATGGCACCGAGGAAGAGGAGGGCGAGCAGAGGGTGCTGGCAGCAGCCAAGCTCAGCAATGGAAAGGGCATCCCAAAATGTGCTGGGACCAACTGATTTAGCACCACCAGGCTCGACGGGCACGCAGGCACCCCCTCCCCACACTCCCTCCTGCCAATGTCACCCTGCAACACCTCTGGTCCCCAAAGTGCCCTGAGCCCACAGCTCCCCTGTCCCCAAGCCGAGCACAGGCTGGACTCGGAGCTGAGAAATTTGGGAACAGCCAGTTCCTCCAGGGCTGTGCCACCCCCCAGCACCAATGCCTGGCACAGACCCAGCACCCCCGAAAAACAGCCATGGGAGCCTCGGCACTGGGCAAAGGAAGTGCTGGAACAGGGACCCCCCCATTTATCTATATTGGGGAAAGGAGGGGGAATTGATCTCGGAGGCAGTAAAAGGTTTGAGGGGAATTGATTTTTCTCTCCCGGAGACAGAAAGAGCAGAGATGGAGGGAGGGACAGGAGGGAGGGAAGGAGGGAGGCCTCAGCCCCAGTGAGCACAAAACCTTTCTTTAAAGATGCACACCGCTTTCCTTTTGGCCTTTTTTTTTTTTTCTCCTCTTCTCTCTCCCCCCTCCCGCCCCCTCCCGTGATTTACAGCCCCCGGCCGGGATCACCACCCTACAGGAACGCAGCCAGAGCACGGCCCCGGCCCCACCAGCAGCAAAGGATGGGGACAACCTGTCCCCGGGGGGGTGGATCTGCACCCCCAACCCCATGCCGGTGACCCACAAACCCTGCAAACCCCAGTCCTGACCAGCAGAAAACCCCAGGAACGGGCAAAACGGGCAAGTCCTCAGGGAGCTGCACTGGCCACCAGCAGGGTCTGGTCCAGGCTGCAGCCGGTGGCAGTTTGCTGGGTGGCAGGCACGGCCCGGGGGGGACAAGGAGGGCTGCACCAGCCACCCGCCCTTCCCTTAGAATTAGAAAAAGTCAATCAAATATTGACAATTAAGACAGATAACTGGGAACGCGGGACTCGATGTTAACTCGGCTATAAAAACGTCAGCGTGGGGAAAGGGGTCATCTGCAAAAATAAATCACCCCCTTTTTACACGCCCACCCCCAAAAATGAGATTAAAAAAAAAAAAAAAGGCAGAAGGAAGGGCTCAGGGAGGGGGGGTGTCTTTTCTTTAAAAGTGGATTTTTAAATAATATTTGGGGGAGTCTTTTTTTTTTTTCCTTTTGGGGGGGTGGAGTTTGACGTTTTCAACTCTATTCTTTCACTTAAGTGACAGATTTATCCCAGTAAAATTATGTTTCATGCTCAAACTTTGAAGGGAAAGTGGCTACGTAAATGCTGAAAAAATGCAGCGAGACACACTTGATCCCCCAACTGGACTGCGAAGAGGAGAAAGTATTCAGGAAATGTTAAAAAAGGTGAAAGTAAGAAGCGTTTTAATAGTTCTTCCAGACATGGGGGCCTCCCTAGAGATTCATATAGAACAATCCTGAACCTCTATTTTAACATTTACAGACTTGCAACTCTTTTAAAACTTTACATCTGAAAAACTGCTTGTTCTCTTTCTGGTTTAGATCAGTCTTCATTCTCCCTCCTTAGCTCTTCAAATGCTTAACCTTCTTTTATTACATTTTAATAGAGTTTTTCAAGCCGCCACCGGTCCCCTCCTCTGGCCTTATTTAAACCTGGTCGTTATTTAAATATGCACTAACTGCTTTTTAAAATCCAGGAATTATAGGGCTAAAACACCACGGGATTTTATTTTTTTTTTTTTGCTTGGGAAATTAGCTTTCAAGCCAGAGCTGCTCTAGGGTGGGAATAATTCATTTGGAAGATTAACGCTGGATATACGGAATACCCTATAGGTGGAATCCGTGCTGTGATTGAACAGCTAAAGTCCAGCATGGAGTTTTCAGCCAAAGCAAAATGAAGAAAGAAAAAAAAAAAATAATACAGAAGGGGAAGGAAGAAAAGTGTTTCTACTAATCTCCCCAAGCAAGAAAGGGAAATTGCAGCTAATACCAAAGAAAAACAGTTGTGATTCCTTCCTACAACGCACAGGAATGGAGGCACCTCCCTGGTCCAGGTGTGGGATCACCCCTCCCGCAGCCGGCCCCGCTGGCCCCCGCGCCGTGTTCGACTGTCCCCACGTGTCTTTAGGGCACGCGACCCAAGGGTTTGGGCTTCACATGTCCCCCAGCGGAGGGATCGGTCCCCCCTGCCCAGAGAGGGGAGGGAGGTTTCGGGAAGGGGGTGCCAGGGCAATGGCAAAGGGGCCAGGGCACAGCGCAACCCCCCCCCCAGCTTTGTCCCTGGAGATACAGCATCTTCCCCAACTGCCTCGCTGACCCCCCGCTCGGGGTTTGTTTTGAGAAGGGAGGGGAAAAAAGCCACTTCAGACAGTTCTAGTTTAAGGAAGGTTTCCAAAGCGGCCATTCCCCCTTCCCCCCCTCTTCTATTTCAAGTTTCCTTTCTACTTCTCTTCCACAGGAAAGTCTCGGAGATTCCCAGCCCTGCAGCCGACTGATGCTGCTCAGCGTGCCGCGGCCCCGCGCCCTCCGAGTCAGGTGCAACCCAAGAATGAAAAAAAGCAAGGAGCAGAGCCCCTGCTGTAAACCCCCATCCCCTCCCTCCCTCGGCACGGGGGAACCTGCCCTCACCTTGAGCCACACAGCCGCTCACCGCTGTGACCCCTACGTTCTCCCTTTCCAAGCCGAATGATTTTAATGATTTCTGGCTAACAAACAGGACGGAAATCATCAATCGCCAGAGCTGGGCTGAGAAAACCTCCCCGGCTTTCCCCCCCCACCCCAACACCACCACCACCTTCCACTTCCCGCCCCCCATCGCGTGTCCTTACCGTGCACATCCCCATCCTCTGCCATGGCATTGATTTTCTTGTTGTCCAAGATCTGCACGTGCTTCCCGCTGGTCCGGCTGTACAGCTGGTAGGTACGGACGAGCCGCCGGCTGAGCTGATCCGTCACCAGGCTCTGCTCCCTCACATGCTGTGTAAAATTAGGTGGGGACTGAACAGTTACCTTTAGGAAATTAAAAAATATACAACACACCATTATAATCTCTGCTCCTCCGAGGGGTGAATGGGCTGAGCCGAGATCGCCGGCCTCCAGCCGGGCTTTAACGGGGAGGCAGGGAGCCAGGACCGCGGTGGTATCTCCTGCGCCAGCAAAGCCTCCCCCAGGAGGAGCATCGAGCCCTGGGACGCGGCAGCCAGAGCCCTTGGCAGAGCTGTCCCCGCTCCAGAAATGCCTTAAGCGGAGGGGCACGGGGTGACTCAGGAGGTGTGACAGGGCTCGGTGACTCCAGAGACCCCTCTGGGACTCAGCAGGTCCCAGGTGGAACTGGGGTACCCGAGATGGGCACCAGGGTACCAAGATGGGCACCGAGTCTGGGTGCTGGAGAGGGTCCGGGGTTGGGGAGGGAGTTATGCAGGATGGCACTGGGTTGCCCTCCTGAGGGGCTGACACAGTTGTCCCACACCTCTCGGGAACATACTACTGCTCCAGCTGCCCTGGGCACATACCCCAGTCACTGCACCACCGGTTTCAACCCTCCCTTCCCTGTGGGGTCCCAGCCTCTTTTTTTCTTTTTCTTTTTTTTTTTTTTTTCCTCCCAAACACCCCACTTATGGAGCTCTTTAAACACAAAGTCCCCAGAGAAAGGAGAACTATGAGGTATAAGAATTATACAAAAGCTGTGCCCCAAACCCCCGAGGATGCTAACACACTGCCCCCTCGCACTCTCGCCCCCTCCGTTGAGCGCCGGCCGTGGGGCTGTCCGCAGCCCCAGCACACCAAACCCGTTAGCCCCAGAGCCACAGCTGAGCCCATCCCCTCCAGACCCGATGCTCCTGCAAATACTTCTAATGCTTCCTAAAAGAAAAAAAAATGAACAGCTGATGCTGATGAATTGCAACTTTCAAACTTTTAT
>JAOTQQ010000002.1:23945959-23959471 GCA_026546715.1 Gallinago undulata | reverse complement strand
AATTTCTTCCTAATATCTAATCTAAATCTCCCCCCTTCCAGTTTAAAACCATTACCCCTTGTCCTGTCGCTACACTTTCTCGTAAAGAGTCCCTCTCCAGCTCTTCTGTAGCCCCTTCAGATATTGATAGGCTGCTATGAGGTCTCCCTGGAGCCTTCTCTTCTCCAGGCTGAAGACCCCCAGCTCTCTCAGCCTGTCTTCACAGGAGAGGTGCCTCCACGGAGGGATTTGCCTCTTTCCCTCGGTGCTTTTCAGCCCGCTATGGGGTCACCCACGTTTGCAGGATCTTAGATGATCTTAAAGGTCCCTTCCAACCTAGACAATTCTATGGTCAAGAACAACACCCACCCTCACCCCCACCCTGCCTTTCTAAGTTAAAAACAAATGTCTCTAGGAGGTTTTACTGCTGTGCAAGGCAGCAGAAGGGGAATCAGCCTGCCTATCAGCTCCTTTGCAGGCCATCTGAGCTAAGTCCTCTGGTCCACAGGGTGAGGGTCCCCCCCCATCCCCAGGCACTGAGGCTAAATGGCCTGTCTGGCTCTCCTGCGGAGCAGAGAAACCCCAGCCTGGCACTCCTGAGACCAGCTGGGCCTCAAGCCAAGCTGCTGTGGAACTGGTGGAAGAAATTCCCTCCCGACAGAAGGACTCAGGACCTGCTGTGTCCCCAGTGCTCCAGGCAGCCATCAGTCTGTGATTCCTGGAGGAGCCTACCGGCACAGTCCCGTTACATCCCATCCTGATGTACCACGGCTCCGTTGCCCTGACCGACAGAACTGGGACCGTGTTTAGGCTTGGGCAGGCACAGGAAGGTGGTTCCCTCAGAGAACAGCTCATCAATTTTATGTTCTTTGGGGACCTTAAAATCCACAGACGAAGCATCAAACACCAGAGATGTGAGTTGCAGCCCTTTCACCCTTTTCCCCCACGAAGCTGAGGGTGCCCAGGTGCAGCCATAGGGCTGGAACACCAAGAAGCTGCAGCTGGGAGAGGAAATCGGGACAGAGATGGCTGACTCAGCCTAACTGGGATCCAGTCTTGCTCCCAGGCATCCCCCATCTCCATCTCTCCTTTGCACCCCACAGAGAGCCTCCTGGCAGCCAGGAGCTGTGGAGCAGCTCCTTGAGCGGCTTAAATTGCAGTCTGGCAGTGAGCAGACCTGGAAAGGATTTGAGGAGATGGAGGGGGCAGCAGATGAGGGACTGTGAGACCCTGGAAGGGCACTGCCTGTGCCACTGTGCAGTGGAGACTGGAGAGAGCACAGGGGGTGCTGTGGGGATCTCTCCCCATTCCCTTTGTGACCATCAGCGCTGCTCCTCCCCACCCGGGGCCACTCCAGCATCATCCCTGCTCTCTCCCAGGATGTCCCTTCACACATCTGCAGGACACAGCCAGGTCCCAGCTCCAGCTTCCAGCATGCTGCTTCTAGGGTGCCATCCCAGTCCGGCCCCAGTCCACTAACAACCTTCTCCTCCTTCAAGGTGAGGGACAGCAGAGCAACCCCCCCCCTCCCCCCTCCCAGTCCCCACAAAACCAGCAAGGTGTAGCAGTTACCAGCTCCTCCCTAAGCATCAGCCTAAAACTTCTCCACCAGCATCCTCATTCCAGAAAGGCAGAGGCAAGAAAGGCAGCACCAGCCACAGCTTTAGGGGCAACCAGTCCACACCAGGGCAAGTGGAGGCAAGGGCTGCCAGCAAACTGGGAGTTCACACGACAAGAGGAAGCTGGGAGAATTTGGGGTGAGGGGTAGCCAGAGAAACACCTGCAGGAGGTTTGGCTTGGACATCTCTTCACCCTCAGGTGGAGAAGCAACGAGGACGTCGCTGTCGCTCTCAGAGAAGGGCTGAGAGGCACGGTTCCCTGCTCCTGCTGGGCCAGGGACGCAGACAGGACCACGGAGCTAATCCCAAGTGATGGAAGAGAGCAGCACCTGCAACAGCAGACCGCAAGGCTGAGCTGGCCAGAGGGCAAGGAGACCTCCTCTCTGCAGGCACAGGGGGCTCAGAGGGTCCGTGGAGCAGCACCCGAGCGCAGGCAGCGCCGTCCTGCACCCCAGCATCTCCCTCCCCTCCAACACCATGGGCCAGAGGGCCAAAACACACGAAGACCAGGATCCCTCTAATGTTTTACAGCTACTCCCGGAGGATGCTTGGCCATCAACCAGATTTTTGCCACCCCTCCCGGAATAAACGCCTGGAGGGTTCCCAGCAGAGCCAGAGGGATGCCAGCCCGCTCCGCTCTCACCCTTCCCGGCCCCAGCCCCGCAGCCCAGCGCCCCCAGCCCTGCCTGCTGATCCTTCACAGAGGGACCACAGCATTAATGGGGCGTTTCGGAGGCAACAGCAGCTCCTCCATGCCTGAGCAGCGCCCAGCAGCCTGGGGCGATCCCACCGCTCGCCATTAAACTGCCCCCCCCTCCCCAAGGGAAGGAACTTGGCCGGACCCCACCAGGATGTGTTACATGGGAATGACCTTGCCTTCCCTACCCACAGCGCCGAGGCAGCCCCGGGGCAAACGAGGAGCAGGGAGGGGGGGGGACACAGCCTTCTCACAATTAATTCTCCTCTCTATTCAATTACCAGCAGCGTGGTTGAGGCATGTTTCATGGGACGGTGGGAACGCCGGGCGATGAGACTAGCCCTGCGTTCTGGTCACAGCCCCTCGGAGCTGTGCCCACCCCTGGGCAGGACCAACCTGGGTGACATGGCCCCATTAGGTCCCTCTTGGGCAGTCTGCTCTCACAGCTTCTTTCCAGGGAACTGGGCACACTCTTCTGCCCTTCGGAGGAGGCTTCATCACCTCCTCTACCTCCTGCCCCAGCAGAGTTCTGGAAATGTGGCCTTTGCTTCCGTAGTTTCAGCCTGTGCTCCTGGAAGTGCTGGTGTCAATCCTGGCTCCATCGTCCTCCAGTGGCCATGTGCTGACTCCCAGGCAGAGATGCTCCTGTGGAGCTGAGGAGACAAAACTGGGCTCTGCTTTCCATCCAGGCTGGGTGATTTGGCATTCTTGGGTGGCTCAGCACGGGGCAACTTCACTCCGGGTCCCCAGGCAGACCTGGAGTTCAACCAGGGCGGTCCAAGGGTGCATGGAAGGATTGTCCATGGGTGTTAAGCATCTCTCTCATGGCTCTGCCCAGCCCAGAACTGCTTTCAGCTCTGGCATACACACCCAGCCCATGGCAGGGGTTCAGGGGGGAGCCAGGCACGTAGGTAAAGATCTGGCAGCACTGAGTGAGGTCAGGAGCCTTGTGGAAGGTGGCAACGGGGAGACACATCCCCAGGCCACATCCACCTGCAAGGAGAGAGAATTGGGATGGCTCTGTGGCCATCCAGCTTGGGAAGGGGTCCACACAGGGTCCCACAGCTGGGCTTGAGCTAGGCTAAACCAGAAACAAAGACTGAAGGTTCCTAGTGAGGGCTGCTCACGTGGGAGCAGCTCAGGGAGAAGGTGGCATTCCCAGCCCTGCGTCACTTACACCCAAGGTTGAACATTTTTGTGCAAACCCACTCTGCATCTAAGAGGGGCCAGTAAATGAGCAGGGGGAGCAGGAGTGCCCGTGACCCCTGCGCATGGGGAAGGGGTGACACCCATGGACGTGTGGACGAGGATGTGTTGGTGGCATTTAGGCAGCTCCACCACATTCCTGATCCCATCGCACAGACCAAAGAGCATCTCCAGTACCTGGTCCCGTGACATTCCCTGCTGGCACTACCTCCCCAGTGTCGTAGCCCCAGCACGAGCAGCAGCACCCTCCTTGGGGTCTCCAGCCACATACCATCAGGCAGGGCTGGGAACGGGGGGGTTAAAGCTGGGCTGGGTGGGAGGGGGCTCCACTGGCCACCCAGGAAGGTGGGAGCCGTCACTCAATGCCGGGGGTCACTGTCCTCTCTGTGGGAAGTGCTCAGAGGCTCCTTCACGGCCACGAGGAGCTGAGACTGTGACACAAAATGCTGGCCCTTGGCTGGCCAGGTGGAGCCTCAGCCCCCAGCCAGCCAGGCCGGGTGATCCGGCTTCGGTTTGGGTCCTCTTAGGAAGAAAACTCCTGTGCCCAACCCACGGGGGGGGGGGGGGGGCGTGTGGTGGGTTATGCCTAAAACTAACAGCAGTGGCCGGGGGGGGGGGGGCTGTCCATTGGCTGTAACTCTACCTTCGTTTGTTTGCTTATAGCATCCACCCAAAATGCCCGTGTGTGTCTCTGGGCCCCTGTGTCAGTGGCAGCTGAACTGCTGACCTCGGGAGTTTGCAAAACACCAGGGTTACGGCCCCTTTGACATCCCAGCCCAGCAGAGCCACAGCTTGTCCTGACCCTGGCCCTGGGGAGCCAGCCCCCGGGGGCACCAGACACAGCCCGGCCAGAGCTGGGGGGACAGGGACGGGAGAGCACGGGGCCAGCGAGAGTGAACCCCAAAGAAGTGGTGAGGTGGGCACGTTGCCCACGGCACCTGCTGCTCCCCCGGGGTGGCCACAGGCCCTCAGCTTGCTGGCCAGTCCCAAAGATCTGTTCCAACACCCCCACCCCCCCTCACACCCCCCCCCCAAGCTAGCCCTTATCCAAGCCCAGCCCTCCAGCTCTCACCAGCCCTCCAGCCCCCACCCCACACTGGCACTGGGGTGGGCACAGAGCACTTCTCCAGAGCCACCCCTGGTCCCTGTGCCACTCTGCTCACCTCTGTGTTTTGGGAAGGTGGGAAACGGATGGTCCCAGGCGAAACCACAGCCAGAGCTTGGAGACAGACTGTAACTGGTTTCTCCCGGGCACCAGCTATGGTAGGGATCTTCACACCATCCTGGAGCATGGCCATGGCGTGCACAAGGTGCCCAAGCTCCCATCACGGTGCAGGCACCGTCTCCAGGGTGTTCAGGGACGAGTCAGGGCTGCAGGCAGCCAGCCTAGGCACGGGAGAACACCCAGGGAGTTCAGATGGAGTTTGAGAGATCTCCAGTGACTCTGCTCCTGCTTTTTCCCCGGGAGCAAAAGCCCCATCTCCCAAGGCCCAGCCCCACCATTAGACCATGCTGCCTTCCCCCATGAGCTGAGCAACGGGAGGTCTAATGGGGCAGATGGGCCACAGACAAGATCCCTGCCCCTTGTACTCTCTTCATCTTCTGCTCTGTTCATCCACAACGACCCTTCTATCCAGCCCCCAAAACCTCCTGTGCTGCAGCGTGGGGGTCTCCAACCCCCTGAGCCTGTCAGAGGAGCAGGAGATAGAGGCATGAAGGGGGCGTGGGGTGCCCCACAGCCCCTGTGCAGAACTATCACCAGCAAGGACACCATGGAGGCCAAATCCTGCCCATCCATCCTAGGGCTTTGCCACCACTTGGGCTGGAAATGGGGGACTGCAAGGTCCCTGCACTCCCTGCATCGAGATGCCTCCCTGGGAGGATCCCTCTGGCAGATCCTAAATCCCCCAGCCACTCTGGGCAGACCCAGTCCCCTCAGCTGCCACCAAGCCTGGCAGGGATGCACCAGCCAGCGGTGACAGTCCTGCCAGTGTCAGGGACAGCCCAGTCCAGAGCGATTAGCTTCGCACCTCGGAGGGGTTGAAGGCCAGGGCACCCAAGACCTCTGGGTATCTCAGCTGTGGCTGTGGGGCACAGAGCTGCTAATGCTGCCCTGGCACATGGCGGGGTCCGCTGGGGATGCAGGAGGGGACAGTGTGGGACAGCTGTAACGGACCCTCACCCCGTGCAAAAGGCTCTCCACCACAGCCCAGCCACGTTCACTTTTGGCACCTGCTTTATCTGTTTTTGAGTTTAAACCCAACTCGTGGGGTTGCTCCAGCATTACTCTGTGCTCCCCTAGCATCTTCTGCCGAGGCCCCCTTGGAGATCATAAAGCCACAGCTGTCAAAGCAGCAGCAGCTTCATGGAAGCAACCCCCTCTTGTAGGCTGGAGCTGGGGACACGTGTCTCCGCTGGAAGCAGACACACGGAGCAGTTATCGCAGCCTGTGACTGCCCAGAGCAGATCCTGGCCTTAAGCAACCCCCTGTGCAGCTGGGAGCAGCCACGATAAATCAGCCACCGGCACCCACCGTGGAACCAAGAGATGGGGGAGTCTCCTCTCCTCCCACAGAGCCATCCATGGGGTGAACAGCCACGCTTCCAGGCTCCCAGACAGCTCAAGGTATGCTGGAGAGCACCTACCCCATGACCAAGCACCAGCAAGGAGATGACCCCAGACCTGAGTTCCAGCTTCTCCAGCACACCGGGCTGGTCCCACCCAGTGCTCAAGCGGCATTTCCCTCTGCAAAGTGTGTTGATGGGAAGAGGATGAGAATTACCAGCAGCCTGGCCCTTCCAGATCCTCCTGCTTCCTCTCTTGGTCCCCAGCTCAGCTCTGCCAGGGCCAGCCCTGCTCTTCAGGGTGCCAGCGGCTCCCGGGGGCAATAGCAGGGGTACCTGTGCCCACTGGCTGGCAGGACGGAGCAGGAATAGCACAGTCAGCTAACACTGCAGAGAACGGGACACTCATCACACCACCACCAGGGTGGTCCTGGCTGAGGATGGCTCTGCTGGCCATTTTTCTGGCACCTGTGGCCACTGAGGTGCCACACACCCTAGGACCCTGCCCTACCTCACAGAGCCACTGCACCCTGGGATAACGGGGGATGCGGCGTCTCCAGGGGTGTCCCACTGGCTTCCTCCACAGCCCTGGCAGCCAAGCCTCAGAGAAAAACAGTGTCACCCCAGCTCAGTGTGGGAACCAGCAAGAGAGAGCTAGCTCATGGAGCAGGGGACCAGCCCCACCTACAGCACGGTTACAGCTGTGCCTCCCAGCCATCCTGGGGCCCAGCTCCCAGCCATGGAGAACTGAATCCCAGCAAGAAAACTGTTGGGGCAGGACCAGCTGGGGCATCACAAGGAAAGCCACTGCTTAGCCAGGCTCAGCAGAGCAGCTCCCCATCCTGCTCCTCCATCCCTGAAAAAGCAACTCAAACCCGACCCTCCAAAACCAGAGCATCTCCTGGAAGCCACCAGCCCAGCCCAGCCCAGCCAGAGGGAGGAAGGTAGCCAAGCCCCAGCCCAGTGGGGCTGCACCTGGGCTGTACCAAGAAGCCCCAGCTTCTTGCCAGGCAGAGCAGGCCCATTTTGGGAGGCCACGGAGATAGTGGCAGCGTGGGCACGGTGCTCATGCATGGTGACTTCCACATTGAGCCATGCTACAGCTACATCTCTCTGGCAAGCTCAGCCAGGGTTCCCCCGTGCTGCCAGAGCAGGGAGGGATCCATCCCCAGGGATGTCAGCGTGCAGAGCCCTGAGACACAGCAGAGAGGAGGGATGCTCAGAGCCAACCACCCGCCAGAGCAACCCCAGAGCCATCACCTGGGTTGGAGCATCATTTTGGGTCCCTGGGTACCGGCACCTCCACCTCCCCGTGGGAGAGTGACAGACTCTGCACCCCCACGTGCAGCTCCAGCGTGGGGAGCCCACATATGTACATAGACACAAACCAACTGAATTTCCCCCCCACACACACACACACCCTCCACAAAACAAGGCAGCCCTTACACCAGGAGTTTCACACTTCACTCCCTGGTGCACAGAGAGCCCCCTGCCCCCTGCCCCATCCCTGAGTACCCCCCAGACTGGCCATGCCCGAGCTCACCTGCTCTTAGACAGCCCTGTTTGTTTGCCCAAGGTATTTGCAGCCAGGGGCACCTGCTTTGATACCATCAGCTCGGCAAAGGAAGCTGCTCACCTAGCGTGACCCCTGTAATCCCATCCTTCCCCATTAAGCACTGTGTGTGAGCGCATCCCCCCCCCCCCCGCCATCTCAGCATTTATCTCCCCCTCCCCAAGCTGAGCACATCAAGGCTGTGACATTGCTGGGGGGGGGGGAGAGGGGAGGGAGCAAACCTCCCCAAGTCACCTAGAAAGGGGCCTGGCAGTGCCAACACCCCCTAGCCCCTCTGTTGCCCACCCTGGGGGTGTTCCCCCTCCCTGGCATTGCCCTGTGGCAGCGCTGAGGACCAGCCAGCACTCACGGGAAGGCTTTGGGATGGATCAGTCCTGCAGTGGGCTGGGCAAGCTTGGCCTCCTCAAGCCTCCTGCCACCAGCACCAGTACCATGTCCCCCACGGTGCCATTTTTGTCCCCTGGCAGGACTGTCCCTCCTGCCACAGCCCCTTATCCCAGCTCCCTAGCCAACCCCAAGGAAACCAGTTCCCTGCCCTGGGCTCTGAGACTCCCCTCGACCAACCTTCCAGGAGCACCCTGTTAAAAATGATCTACTGGCTCTTATCTCCCCAAGTCAAGCTTCTCCTTCATGGAGAGCAAGCAGGACCAAGGTTTGGCAGATAAATTAGCCCTGACCCCTTCCATCTACTCACCGGCAGGGAGATCTGCGAGGTCCTGAGTGCCAGCCCTATAGCAGGGGCTGGGCACCAACTTGGCACCAGCACACCCACACTCTGTCTGTCACCCTGGACTCCCTTCCTGCACCACCAGCACAGGGCACTGGTGCACCGTGCCCCACCAGTGCCTCTCAAACACACACCCAGCCCTTGGGGAGGATGCTCCCACCTCTCTCCGCTCAGCAGGGCTGCCCAATTCCTCCACTTCCCACAGACTTCCCCGGGGCAATGAGATTTGCTGGGGGTTCTCCCAGTGCCCGTGGGCACCCCATTGCCCCCGGGGGTGGCAGGAGGAACGCTACTTCCCCGGGGACACGACGCCTCCCAGTCGGCACCCATCCTCCCCGCAGAGGCAGACCCACGCACCCGGGGACCAGGAGCAGGGTACCGGGTGCCCTTGGCATCCCAGGGGTTGCCCAGACCCGGAGGGGGTGGCCATGCCCTGCTGTGAGCCCCCAGCGGGGCTGGCAGGGAAGGAGAGGGACCAGGAGCTGGCGGGGACCTCGGTGTCCCCCCCTTCCCTCGGGGCGGGAGCGGGGCCACCGCGCTGCCCGCCTGCCATCTAGTGGTCCCCGCACCGGGACCCGCCAGCCCCGTCACCGGCCTCGGGACCCCCGGCAGGTACCCGCATCTCCTCCTGCATCCCTGGTGGATGCCTCTCCCAGCCCCCCGGCATCTAACCCCCCTCCGCCCCGCACCAGCGGGGGGTCCCCCCCACCTCCCCCGGGTCTGCTCTGTCCTCCGGTGGCTCCCCAGCCCCGTTGGGGACCGTGGGGTCGGGATGCCAACGCTCCTCTCCTTCCCCCTTCGCTGCCAGGAGGCACCAAAGCCTCCCTCCGTGCTACTCAAGGGCTGTCTGGGGCCAGAAGGAAACAGCCGGGATGTGGGGTATGGGAGGAGCTGCTCAGGCCCCACTGACCACCCGCAACGGAGCCTGAGCTGAGGGTCCACCCTGGAAGATGTCCTACCGTGCCCTGAGAACTCACTGTCTGGGACACCAGGAGGGCAGGAGAGAACCCGGTGCTTCTCAGGAACAACACATAATGTCAGGAACAAGGTGGGACTGGCATCAACCAGGGATGCAAGATCAGGTGCAAGGAAACCACCACAGAAACATTGAAGGACAGGATCGTCCCCCAGGGCTGAGAAGTGCCACCCGACTGAAGCACAGAAACCCCCCCCGGGTACCCAGACTCGGGGGTGATGGGTGATGTGACTCCCCAGCAAAGGCCAGAGCTCAAACTCCCCCTGCACCCCGCAGGCACCAGTGTCTCACTCCTCCCCAGGACACTGAGAGAGGACCGTGCTGTGACAGCACCCAACCCCAGGGCCAACGTGGCCCAGAGCAGGGGGTGTCGCTCACAGCTGTGTTACCTTTGGGAGCACACCTGGAGCTGGGGCTCTACCCCGTACAGCCCGGGACTCTGCCCGTCCCTCAGTAGCCCGGGTGCAGTGCTGAGGGCTATGGGCACAAGCCTGCAGAGCCCACAGGAGACAGAGAGAGGCCCCTCCGAGCCCCTCCCGGGAATTCCACAGCATCAGCAAGGGAAGCAGAGGTCAGGGACTGGATGTTGAGGAGCATCTCCCACTGCAGCGCACACGGGAGGAACCTGGCACCCAGCAGGGACCCCCCTCCAGACCTGATGCCTGAGAGACCTTTATTCAGAATGTAAAAAGTTCTTTACAAAAGCAGAGAGACCTAGAACCTCGCTCCAAATCACAAACAGGCTGGGAGCTCCCAGCCCACCACAACCGCAGCTGCACCCGTTTCATACTTCCAGGTGAACACAAACCATCTGTCCCAGTTTTGGCTGGGATAATTCACTTTCTCACGAGCAGCTGGTCTGGTGCTGCGGTTTGGATTTAGGATGAGAATAACACTGATAATAAAGTAATGTTTTAATTATTGCTAAGCAGTCGAGGACTTTTCTGCTCCTCGCGTGGCCTGCCAACAAGAAGGTGAGGGGGACCCAAGAGGCTGGAAGGGGACACAGCCAGGAGAGCTGACCCCAACTGACCAAAGGGATATTCCACACCATGTGGTGTCACGCTCAGTGTATAAAGCTGGGGGGAGAAGGAGGAAGAGGGGGATGTTTGGAGTTCTGGTGTTTGCCTTCCCCAGTAACCATTAGGTGTGATGGAGCCCTGCTTTCCTGGAGATGGCCGAACACCTGCCTGCCCGTGGGAAGCAGGGAATGAATTCCTTGTTTTGCTTTGCTTGGCTTAAGACAGCTTTTTGCTTTAGTTATTAAATTGTCTTTATCTCAGCCCATGAGTTTTCTCGCTTTTCTGATTCTCTTCCCCATCCCACTGGCAAATTGTGAGTAAAGTACCGAATCGTGAGTAAAGCCAGACAAAACCACTAGAATCAATGAAACTGCCTGTCCCACCACTGACTTCACGTCCCTCTGCTGGGGAAGGGGCCAGGAGTGGGTGTTTGAGGGCTGGGGAGAGGAGGTGCAGGGAGCAGAGGTCCAGGAGAACAAAAAGGCCCAGGGCAAGGATCGCATCCTCCACCCTTGGCTCCCAGTACAGGGCTGGGGGAGAGGGGATATACCAGCAGCATCCATCCAGTTTTGGGATCAGCCTCCCAGTGTGGTGAGAAAGGAGACGCCCCTGCTCCCCAAAAAGTCAAAGCAGCAAATGTTGAGGTCCAGGCAAGAGGTGTCTGAGGTAAAAGCCATACGGGGAGAGAGAAGTCCCAGTGAGTACCTGGAGGAAGAACCAGACTGAGACCAGCAGCCTCCCGTGGCAGGGCAGCTTCCACCCACACTTGCCACACGGGTGTCACAGCCACGTGGACCCTTCCCCCGTGGCTGCCTGGCCCCTCACCTTGCCTGGAGACAAGTTACTGCTTCCTCCCCTGCTTCTTGGCTGGCATGATAGGAGCAACCTCCTCCTCCTCTTCCTCCTCAGACAAGTCATCATCCTCCTCAAAGGAAGCATCTTCCCTGTGCACTGGGGGGACACACAGATAACTCTGTTACGCACCAACTGATGTCTCTGCAAACACAAGTGGCCTCCAAGACACCCCAAGAGCAGAGCAGCCCAAGGAGCACTGGAGCAGTTTCAACAGCAGCTTGTGAGCAACAAGCCGTACCCCAACTGGAGGGAGGTCCTGGAGGGGAATGGCAACAGCCAGCCATGGGAAAAGGGGACAGTATGGGCCATCCTTTTTCCCCCATGCACAGCTTTATGGCAGGGGAGTCACCTCTGCATGGAGGTGGCCCGTGGGGAACCAGCCCAAAGGAGGCACCAAGCACATGTGTTGAGGAGAGCAACCTCCCAGGGGCTCCTTGCCCAGTCGGTGCTGGAGGGAGCCCCTCCATACCCCTCGCTCCTCCCGAGCCTTTCCCCACACACGAGTCCTTACCGATCTGGTGCCAGCCAGCCAGGTGTACAGGGCCAGAGCCCGCTGCCAGGCGGAAAGTCACTGGGGGCTGCAGCTTGAAGTTGTCCAGACTCAGCTGCAAAGAGAGACGAGGCTGAGTTAGGGTGTGCTGGCCTTGCCTGGGGTGGAGGTCGTTTTCTTCAGAGTAGCCAGTATATTTCGGGTTGTATTTTGGGTTTGTGATGGAAACAGTGTTGATGACACAGGGATGTTTTCACTCTGGCTGGGCAGTGCTTACAGAGCATCATGGTCTTTTCTCCTCCTCACCCCACCCCACCAGAGAGCAGGCTGGGGGCACACAAGAAGTTGGGAGGAGACACAGCCAGGAGACCCCAACTGACCAAAGGGATATCCCTTACTCAGCATGTAAAGCTGGGGGGAGAAGAAGCAAGAGGGGGACATTTGGAGTTCTGGTGTTTGAATTCCCCAGTCACTCCCCATCTCCTGCTTTCTTGGAGATGGTCAAATGCCCACCTGCCCGTGGGAAGCAGGGAAATTTGCTTTGCTTGCAACGTGTGGATTTTGCCTTCTTTTTTGAACCGTCTTTATCTCAGCCCATGAATTTTCTCTCTTTTCTGACTCTTTCCCCCACCTCCCTGGGGGCGATGGAGCGAGCAGCTGCAGGGAGCTTAGTTGCCCGTTGGGGTCAAACCGTGACATAGGGGCAGAGATAAAAAGCAGAATGACCCGCAGAGCCCAGCCCAGCAAAACAGCTCCTTCTGAGGGCATCTGCACCCAGACCAAGGCAGGACACCCCCCTGCAAGGTGCAGACCAGTCCATGGGCAGGATCCTAGAGGAAAGCTCCACAAACACCCAGCTCCCCGCAGCCATCTCCACCTGAGTCTTCGAAATGACCTCTTACCAAGGGCTGGCAGGACAACTTCAGATTGGCCACGGGCACAGCGATCTCCTGGTTCTCGTGGTTTCGCCCAACGACCTCCACCACGTTGCACTCGTCCTTGGCACCGTCTGTGAGGCAGACCTGGGTGGGAGTGGAGATTGTGAACTACTGCTCTGCTGGGGGACACCGCAGGGACACAGCTGGAGGTGTGAGGATGCTGCTCCACAAAACAGGAACATGGAGCCCCCTCCTCCCCCCCAGCAATGGCCCCTGCCGCGTCCTGAGGGGCTTTGTGCCTTTCCCAGCTGGGATGGCTGTTCCTCAGCCTCGAGGGATGGCACCTGGGCTGCATTTTCTGCTGATCTGATCCATGCTGCCAAGTCCTGTGCTCCTGGGACAGAAAGCATCCCCCAGGGAGAGCCAGGAATGGGGCATCTACCTGGGCTTGGAGAGCAACAAGGCAGAGGCCCAACCGGTGAAGGGAGCCATGTTCTAGCAGGAAGCTCCATCCAGCAAGGTCAAATACAAGGAAGAAAATACTTTCCTTCACCCCGTGTCTGGCGTATTCCTTTGCTGAACAACCTCCCAATGCCACTGGCTTTGCTCAAGCACCTCCATAAATGTGACAGCCTGTGACCTGCCCCGAGAGCAGCCAGTGCCAAGACCTCAGCCAAAGGAGCCCCCTGGTCCAGCCTGGCCAGGGAAGGGGGAATGAGACTAGGGAGGAGGGGATGAGGCTGGGGACCACCATGAGAGAGGACAAGCAGGGTTAATTCTCATTTGTCTTACCACAGACAGGGCCAAAATGTGGTCAGAGTCATCTTCCTCATCCACCTGGAAGGTGTAGGACTTGGTACTGGCGGTCAGCTCACAGCCTGGAAAGAGGACATGGGAAAAGCTGCAGCAGCCGTTACGTGGCCCCA
>JAOTQQ010000002.1:23908736-23941379 GCA_026546715.1 Gallinago undulata | reverse complement strand
CTCCCAGGTCTTTTTCCTCAGAGCTGCTCTCCAGCAGGTCACCCCCAACCTGTCCTGGTGCAGGGGGTTATTCCTCCAGAAGTTAAACTTGGTGGACATGGAACTAAGGCCTGACTATGGAGTCACAGCACACACTGTGTGACAACCCTCAAATTACTGTGTCCCCCCTTGGTTCCGCTAACAGGGCAGCCAGCATTGCAGCAACCTCTAAACCCACCGGCCAGGAAGAAAACCATCAAAAAAAGAAACAGAGTACGAAAGAGCAAAGGAGCACTGCCACAACACAGCTCCCACTCGCTTTGCCAGCAGACACTGGAGACCACCTTTGAAAGGCCTGGGAAAGTTCAACTGGTGCTACTCACAGAAGGGCCAACAGGAAACATCACCACCACCCCTAAACTCTTTGGAGTGAGTCCTTCTGAAGGGTCACAGGACACCTGCCTATGAAAAACATCAGGGCAGGTAAGTCGTGTTGCCACCACCAAAACCCAAGACAAGTCTCTCTGCCAGCTGATCCTGAGGCATCCAAAACATCCAGCATGATGTAACGTACGCTGCCAAACCACTTCTGGTTCTGGAACCTCATACACAAAATACACATTTCTTATTTACATTCACTTCTCAATTTTTATTCTATTTCTCGCATGGTCTTCAAATACAGTTTTACAGGTCATTTTTTTTCTGCTACAGATACTGTTGATCTAAAAACAGATTAATGAAAGTGGCATTCCAACCTTAATGAAAATTCATAACCATGAAAGATATGTCAACATATCACTTTACAATCCTAGAATGATGGTATTGGCCCGACATTCCATAGGCTTATACAATTAATTTCTATAATAATAACAAATTCATAGGAAGAGAAAATGTGGCAGCTCCTTAAAAGCCAAGAAATAAGGCCACAAGCATCCTATGCTGTAATGTTATGCATCCAGATAAAATAAGTGGACTCTGGTATTCATGAAGAAACAAAAACTCTCCCACCTGATAAACCAAGGTATCAGCTACTCAACATGCACTCAAAGCCGTATAAAAACTAGTGGCATTCAGCTCTGACTTACATGAAATCCCATAGCACAACCCCGTACCTCTCTCTAAAAATGAAATGAACTTGTTTCAACTTAAATACTTTCGCTACCGCATTAAAAAAATTGTTCACATTCTGCAAAGGAAAAAAAATAGTAATAATCCTGCACGTGACTGCACCAGAAGGCCAAACCCAGCATCTCCTTCTGGGTTGCAGACAACATTATTGCAGTCTTAATGCCATTCATTGCAGGTTGCCTAAATTCTTCTATGCAGCTGGAGGCTTGCCAAAGGAACTGAACTTCCTCTGTGCACCACTTAAAAAAATAAAAACTAAAACAAACCCCAGGAAAACGAAAAAGGAAGATAAAGCCAGGTGATGGCAGCAGGTGAAAGAAGCAAAGTGCCACAAGGTGTATACCATTGGCCAATTACCTATCTGGGACACCGGGACTTGAAATACCAATTTCATAAACAATGCAACTACCTCACTACCAGAACCCATAGCACGCCAATTCCATCCCATAGCCAAACGTGTCAGACCTGGGTAAAAACATTAAACTCTTGGAACATTTAAAAGTAGGTAACCATTTAAATAATGTGTAAAAATGTGCTTATTGTGGCATTTCTTGTAGAAAAGTTATTCGATACAAATGTGCAGGACTTGAAGACCCTGATTTAAGCAAACTAGTATAAACAGGTTTTGAAAGATGGCGGCTGTTCCAAGGACAAGTCCCAGCTGTGGGCCAGCTCTCTCCCTCTCACCATCTTTCATCCACAATCCCACGTGAACGTTACCAAAATTAACGGGTTCTGCAGGTCACCCCGCAAATTGCTGTTCCAGTCCCAGGAGAATGACGATAACCTCAAGCAGCGACAAACTGCTGTCAGAAGGAAGGATCTTTTGGGATCCGCACACCCCTTACCCAAGATGGTTTGTTTCTAGCCCTGGATACGAGGCACAATAAGGTCAGTGCTGAGGACAGATTCGTTCTCCATTGTGGTTTTAGGTTATTCAAAAGTGCCATCTTGGACCTATCCCATTTCACTTTTCAAAAGAAAAAGTTACAAAAACCAGTAAACAAAAAGTTAGTCAGCGTACGGCTAAATTTATATACACGGAGATTTACAAGGTTGTCATTAAGTGACTTTTGCCACAGACCACTGCACATTTGTCCCTAACAAAGCACAAAGCTCGAACCAATGGTCATTAGAAGTGACAACGGGTCATTGCTTTATCAACAAGCATAAAGATAGTAAAAAATAGAACTGTAGCTACTTATCTTTAAATTTGCTGATTGACACAAGCAATCCCTCCCATTTCTGCAACTTCCAGTTGCAGATCCTGCTCTATGACAGAGAGAATCCTGCATTTTTACAGATACTTCTGACAGAGCCCGCTTTTCCGTTGACAAGTGAATGCAGAGAGCTGTCGTCAACCACAGCGTCGACTGAGAGGGATTCCTCTGAGAAGCTATAGCCCATGCAAGATTCCTTGGCACTTCACACAGGACCAGGAGAGGACAAGGTTTCTTTTTTTTTTTTTTTTGTTAAAACAGTGTTTTCAGCAGCATTATCCTCTTCCAAAAAATTACAGTCTGAATGTGTGATGGGTGATTTTCGCATAGCCCCTTCTACCAAGCTGGCTTATTGCTGGCTTTGTGCAGCTAGACCATAGGAAGATCCCCACCACTACCTCTTAAGGGACTACAGTACTGGAACAGTTCGCTGTCAAGCACTCACAGGCTTCTTCCAAGGATAACAACATCCTTTGGAAATCCTTCCATTTTAGCAATTTCAAAACAACCCAGCTTGCTGTAAAATTCCAGGATTCTTTTATCATCTGGTCTCACTTCACAAAAAGCCCCACGGGAGCCTGAAGAAGGAAGAAAGAAACAAAACACACTGTAGGAGAAAAATTATTGTAAGAAGCACAGACATCAAATATTACCACAGAATCCACCTGTTTTAACATTTAAACCCAATGAAACCATATAATCCAATTCCATATGAAGCATAGTGCCCAAAAGAAAGTAGATTTATGGCAACCTAGCTACCCATTGGGGTCAGTTGCACATCACAGACGTCCTGTCAGTCTGAACAAACCGCCTCCCCTCTGTACACCTTTAATTTCACATAAAAGCATCCTGAAACTCTGATGTTGGCTCAGAAAATAGCACTACAAGCACGCACCGAATCGCACAGAGGAGCTGTGAACCTCAGGTGCACAGTAAGGCAGACAGCCAAGTACCTGGCCATATTGAAGGTTTTGGTAATTACCCACCAGTGCACACTGCCACAGACGTAAGAGAAAGCACCAGCAGGGGAAATAAAAACATTTGTGTGTTGTTCGAGATGTAAAAATGTGTGCTCTCATTGCCAAATTGCTCCCTCAGTTCTTCCAATTTTCTAATTTCCAGGATAAAGTGAAAAGCCTTCTTTTACTGAAGACAGCAGCACATGTTAGCTATCCAAAAGCTTTTAACTGACATGCAACTACATTAATGTTAATATAACCATCCCAAGTTTGCCTTGCATCCTAGAACCAACATGTAATTAGGAAACGAGGAATTTTAAGTGCAAGAAGCTTACCATTAGCCTTTAGAGAAGAGAGCAGGCAGGCCATCATACTTTTTGCCACGCTTGGATCTGTCACTTTTTTGTGGATATCAATCTTTATCAAGGATGGGAAGTTGGCAAGAAATGATTCTGGCAATACTTCTTGCTCTTCATGGAAGCTTAGCATTATTTTCTGAAACGAACACGGGAAGCAAACGTTTTCATTCATTTTTATTAAGGGAGGCTGCTTTGCTTAAGGAGTTTACCTCCAAATCAGCATGCTTTTGAACCACACCTCTGATGGTTCTTTGTTCCTTACCTGCTGAATTGCTCTCTGTACTCCAAATAAAAAAAAGGACTACAAAGGCTTTCCAGACCAAAGGAAGAATACAAGACTGCTTGCATGGCTCCTCAGTGAGAAAAACCATAATCCAACCCATAACTAACAGTCTGTGCACAGGTATCCCTTTTCTTTGCGTTTTACATGGGCAGTTTTACCTCTAAGCATTCTAACCTTCCACATGTATTCAGCAGCCTTGAAACGTCTCTCATGTCCATGCAATTATCTTAGACTACTTGCCCCAAAGGCAAATTTGTCTCTACCTTGAAATAAGTCTTGGTGATGACTAAAAGATGTTGTTGATCACTTAAGACTACTGCAATCACCCAGGAAGGTCTCTAGGAACACGACATCAGATGTTAACTTCACGCAACTCATGGGAATGGAACAATCAAGTGAGGTGATGCAGAAGCAGACAAAGCTACATCTGAAGAATATTTAAGTCATTCCTCCTGCTGGTTACCAAATTTTAAAACCTTTAGGGAGCTGGCTCAAGTGAACAAGCCACCTAACTTCATAACGTGTATAAATGGAAGTCACCTTCATAACAACCTAAGCCAGGACTTCATTGCACAAGGAACCATAACATTAGCAACCCTCGCATGTTTTTTTCAGGTCAAATTTAACTGCAATCCCCTCAAATCTATAAACTGCCATCTCCCAAACTCTTGCAGGGAGAGTCTCTGTTCAAAGTTACTACTTCAAATTCATAGAGCTACTTCAGGTTCAAAGCGTATCTGCTCCTCTGGGATTTTTTTTAGGACAGCTGTAACAGGCAGAATCCCACAGAAAGTGTCCAAAGCCAGCCACGCTGGCTTCAAGCACTAAGGCAGAGATGATCCCTGTTTCTCCCAGCCACGGAAGTGTCACAATATGTAAAACAGTTTATCGAGGAGCAGGGTACAGGTGGGGCTAAGAAGCAGTTGGACACGATGCTCTCATCTCTTGTGGCCAGTAATAACTAATCTCAGGCAAATCAGATACCAGATAAACTTCTCTGACAGGACCCTAGCCAAAGCTGCCAGGCAAGCTCACAACAGCACGACACAAGTCAGGGGATTGGATTTTTCTTTCGTGAATCAAAACATTTTATTTATTCCGTGAAGTTTGGGGCTCAAGATGTATTTAAGTAAACTACAGAAGAACTGAACTGTATTGGAAGTCAACAGTTGATCTGATTGGAAGTCAACAAAGTCAAATGATCTAAAAAGTACAGAAAGGAAGCTTTTCAAACCCAAGTGGAGACTGCAATTATCAGGAGGGAAGAAGGCTGTTAAGGAAAGCAATTCAATTCTATTCTGTAAGAGAACTTTTCCCTGCATGATCTTCAAACACAATGGCTTCTAAGCAACTACTGAATACTCTCTACTTTGCTTTTAGTGTCAAAAGGCTAAATGGATAAAATCCCACAGCATCTATCTCAAGAGCTAAGCACAAAGAGCTCCTCTGTACTACCAAGAACTTGCCTCAAGCCCACAGTCTCAAAAAACAGACTTTTTTCTGAGATATTGTATGAGCAGTAGAAATCCTGGGGCAATGTACCATCAGCAAAAAATGCTCTTAAACATCGAAATGGAAAAGTTAGTTTATCAGTCCAAAATACCTCCTGCTTTCTCTCTGAAGTTCAGCTTTAAATGTCTGGAAATCAAGGTACCTTCTCCCTTACTGTACCTACTACAGCTTCGTTGTGTTTAATTTATGTGTGTTAGCTTAGCTTAAAAATCTGAATTTACATATACAATTGAAAGCACAGCACTGTGCTAATGTAGAAGAACCAAGGCATAAAACCTATCAACTGCAGAATTAGCTCCACTTCAATAGTGGTTGTTGGAGCTATTAAGATACTTTCTAGTCACACCTACCTCAGAACAATGACATTTGCTACAAGGCTTGTTTTTCTTAAATGTACTTCATTTTCACCCATCAAATATTCCTATAAGTAGCAGTCATTTCCACAATAGGGTGACAAACACTTCATTCCATTTCCAGGAAGCTTTGCTTCGCTTGTGGGAAGGCTTGTGCTCTCATCTCAGAACCCCGACCTCCACTAAGACTTTGTCTAAGTCCTAGTCAAATAAAGCACACTGCTATATACGCCATTTGTGCCCTGCTCTTACAAGCTGGGGATTCCCTTAAGAGGCCCACCAGCCTGACACCAGCCCTTGTATTCAGAAAACTCGTTAGAAAATACTTTCTGGAAAATATCCTTTCCTTCTTGAGAGAGAAAGTAAAAGGCTAAGAAGTGGTGGTTCTGGGCCTGCCTCTACTACAGCTTTGTCCACATCTCCTTCCTCTTACAGGTCTAGACTGGCACCTCTTGGTATTAAACACCTTTCTTCCCAGCTAGGGCTTTTCACTATTTCTGACAGTTTGGTGACATCATTTTTTTCTAATTTCCTCCAAAACCAACCCAAGATACTGATTTTTAGCCCCCGCTGAAGGTGAGATGTTGTTTTGCACCACTTACAGCTGTCACACTCCATAAATAGCTCATGGATTTTAACATCAAACCCAAGTGCTCTTTAATTTGTTTTCCATACTTAAACTGATGTGACTGTCAGGAGTTACCCGCAGCACGGGGAAACTAATCTCTCATTTTTGCAGGAGAACAGAGAAGCAAGCCCTTATTTTCAAAATGTAATTTTCTCTAAATTAAGGTGGCTTACATTTACTGCATTGATTACTACTGAAGTACATGTCATGACTGTATTACAACACATGGCTGTATCTGACTGCCAGTGAACAATTTTACTGTCACCTTTTAAGATGCCAGATACTGTGCTCATCAAAGACTTCAGAAAGATATGAAAATTGAATTATACACACACTGAGAAACGCAAAAGGAAAACAATGACCTACTTTGGAAAGAAAGAGTTCGGCACACAGTTCTGACCTCGCCAGTTATACCAACCTCTGCCTCAGACAGCTCCTTGTCACTATTTGGTTTAGTATATTTTTCTTGCATGAAAGGGATCCAAGACATTTTGCATTTCTTAATGAAAGGAGTCACATCGACTGTTCCCAAAGCATAGCCACATATGCCATCTTCATCTTCTAAGACAAAGCAGTAATCCAGGCTGAGAGTGAGCAGGCCTCCCACTAACCTGCAGAACAAAAGTGTCCAAATTCAGTCTAAAGAGGACCATACTTGTTCCAAGTGACCTTCAGGTACTCTGGAGGAGAATCTAGGTCATCCGAAGAAGCAACAGGGTCCTCCAGTCATGGAATTAGTTTCTACAAAGCATTAACAGACTGAGCAGCTGTCAAAACTCAGCTACAAGCAACGTCTGCCCCTCAGGATCCCACAATTTAACTTGATACACACTGCTTTTCTGACTCACTAGACAAACTTCCTTCACCTATGAAACCCTAAGTTTCCCTGCTGCCATTACCTTCTAGTTTTTCCATCTTCTCTTTCAGGTATTTTTTGATATACATCCTTTCTTAACTACCTTCCTTGCCTCTTTACAAAGTTGCATCTAAACTAAATGCTCAAGAAAAAAACAAAAACAAAAACAAAAACCTAAAAGTGGCTCATTTTACAGCTCAGATTTAATGCTTTTTTTTTTTAACTTCATCTCACTTGCCATTGCTTATTATTTTTAAAAGTTGGCACAGGTAATCTATAACATATATTTCAGAAAAAAAGTTAAGGTAGACAGCTGAGAGATTGGTCGTCAAAAAAACTTCAAATATCTGAAGAACTATACTAGGTTGGAAAAAAGTACCAGAGGGTAACTACGTACCATAAACACTCTCATGATACACTTTCACAGATTCTGAAATAATAGGATATTATGATGTGCAGGTTTCATAATACACAGGTTTCAGCTAAGAATTTTTTCTATCATCTCACAAAGATGACTAGAGCATAAACTCTTATAACTATTTATAGTATCATTAAGAAACCCAAACCCCAGTTTCCTGAGGCCTGCAGCAGGCAGATTTTTTTTTTTTAATCTTATTTTTAAAGCAAATGCTCTTTGCATCCTTACACACACTTTTAAAAATTCAAATTAAATACAGTGTCAGGACTTCACCCTTCAGAACCACCTGTGTAGGTCATTCATTCCTAATACATACTTGTCTCCAATTAAATCTGGTAAACTGTGGAAGGGTTGATCAGCTCCATCAGCATACATTTCTCTGCAGATCTTATACACAGATGCCTAAGAGGAGAGAAGAGATTATTTCAAGCCATCAATCACATTCAAACTTTGTTTTATAGGAATTTCATTAACAGCTCCACTGTAAACTAGTACTGACAGGCATTTAAATTACATAGAACAAGTGCACCCATCTATGAGAAAGCATCTATCTCTCCTTCTCCCACAAAGTAAGTCTTTAAAGTTGCCCAGCCTGTCAAAAACACTGTGGTTAAATTGAATGGCTGGAGGTCAATGTCCTGTATGATCTATGCACAGATTAACCCTGAGGGTTAGTTACCAAACTCTCTGAAGATCAATACCCTTGATACAAAGTCCCTTTTCAAAACCTCCAATGTTCAAGGGCAACAATTTAACCACTGTGAAGGACACACACCCTGACTTTCTGCATGTTAAAACACTTTGAGCTGACTCTCTTTAAAGCGTAAACTTGTATCAGTCACACTTTAAATAAGAAACTTCACACTTTTCAACTAAAAGGCTTTGCATTTGACATACCTCAAGCCTCCTTTCATGAAAAAGGAAGTCTTCCTCAGGAGAAATATTCTTTATGCCTACCATGTCTAGCTGTATCACCAATTGTTTAGGTCGCTTAGAAAAATCAATTCCATTACCAAAAAGGAACAAACCACCTTCCTTACAATCCTGCATTAATTAAGGTATGGAACAGGCTGCTTTACTGGCCATGAGAACAGCAGGGGACAGAGCCTAAAATCAGCAGGTAAAGGACATGCCCTGTTTGTCTGACCAGCTTCAAAGTCAGGATTCATTTGAGCTGCTGCAAACGCAACCTAAAAACTTTTCTTTAAATGGATATCTGTTTCATCTCACTGTGGCTACAGATGCAAAGCTCAAGCTACACTAATGCTTCCATTGCTTAAACTGCATCCATAAAGAGTGTCAACTGCTGGTTGATACATGAGTCTCAACAGTAACCAGTGTTGCCACAAAACAAAACACAACACTAACAACTGCGACAAGCATCAAAATCAGTTACCTCATCTTTAGGAAAGTAGGGTCTTATGGTGTACACTTTGGAAGTGGGCGTTAATGGAGGCGGTTGAAAAAAGAGGTCATTTGCCCCATCAATAGGCAGTAAACGCTGCGAAAACAAAATACTTCATATGACTGTATGACCAACAAAACCCATCACTCTTGGGTGTGCACTGCAGACTCCCAAATTAACATTTGCTACTTGCAGGCACCCCAGAAGGTGGGGTTGGTATGCTTTACAAATGCAAAGAACCTTATTTGAATAGAAAATATCCAATTGGTGTTTTAAAATATGCAATTGAAACAGCACATTAAGAGTCTGTTAATCTTAGCTGCTTTAAAATACTTTTTACCAATCATATCTACACTGTCTCTGAATAAGAACATAGAATGTCAGGAGGAAAGGTTTGGTCTGAAGAGGGTTAACTGGCCAGAGGAGACGCTTTATCCCAAAAGCAATGCGCTGATTCAATTTGCTGCGCGCAGAGCACCTGTGAGGGGGGAAAAGTATAGCACCTGAAAAATCCATGAACAAATTTGAACATGGTATAAACAGCGATTTAAGAGTATTTGCCAATTGAAATCTTTGCGACAACGTGCGTTACAGCTTCATTTAGAGAGGAACCAAAATTTGGACGACTATCCCTTTTGCTCATGGAATTCCCATCGGCAGACAAGCATGCGCGCATTGTGCAATTGCGGGCGCAGATAAAAATGCTGTGCGACCTGCAAAGAAACAATGTGAAATGTACAACTAAAGCCGCTGCGCTTCGCATGCGCGTGGGACAGGCAGCATCTCCTTGAGAAATTACTGTAGAAAGGGGAGGAAAATTATTTTAAACCAAGCTGTAAGGCTAATGGGCTTTGGACCAGAAAGCCTTCGGCAGACCAATCCTTCCAGACCTCTGATGTGCAACAAAAGGTTTCTCATAAAACAAAGAAAATGTCATTCAGTTGTGAAGTCATATTGATACCTGGAACTCTCCTGCTAGACCACCTCTAAAGGCCCAGGGTTCTTGGTCTCCACTTAAGAACTGTGCTGAAGATTGACTACGACACCCTGTTGAGATCAGATCCAAGCGGAGAATGTTACGAGAAGGGGGATTTCCTGGGTGTCTAACATGTCCAAAAAGCTAACACACACTTGTGGAAAAAGCTCTCTAACTGAGCTAGAATCCGGGGCTCGGGGGGAGGCTGTAATAATGTATGATTTGTAAATATTTTGTACTTGCGCACTAATTGCAACATTCCAATTTTCTGATTACCTATAACAGACGAGTCTAAGCGCATGTGAGCTGATTCAGCAACACACCTCATTCCAGCCCAGAAGGCACAAGAATTGTGCCATGCACAATTATGTACGCTTCCCAGACATTTTGCACATTAGGTTTTTTTTGTGGCAGAAACATCCATTTCATTTATGAAAAGATGACATCTTGGAAGCTACATGGCTCAATAGCCATTATTGTAAATTTTAGATCAAACAAATACCATTATCACAGCCCCTTGGAAAAAAAATGGACCTTTCTGAAGTCACATTTTAGTAATGATTGTTTCTAATCTTGTCAGAAAACTAGGACTGGCGATATATGCAAACAGTCTGGAACAGTTCAGGCAGCCGTGACAGTCGTATGAACCAGTATTCTTACCAGAGACTATGCAGATTCACATAATCCAGGCCATACGTTCACAATGCTGCTGGCACGTTAAAGAACTTAGTATCAACTGGAATTACCTCAAAATTCAACTAGTACACCCTGCTGGCCACAGATAATATTAGCTTTGCTTTTTAACGCCTTGATTTTTTTTCCTTTTCAAGTATATCAGATGCACCAAGGTCCCCACTGACCAGCTGCAGCAGGTCCATCGAACTGCTCAGCTTTAGTTTATGTTTGCTTTAGAAAATTCCATTCGCTGTTCAACTTTTAATACCATTCTGCCACCGAGGCACCACAGCCTTCAACAACTAACATAACATAAATGACAACTCTGGAGAGAGAAAAAAATAAAAATAAAAAAAAAAGGCAGGGGCAGAGGCAGGGACACTCCAGGGCATCTGGAGTGGAGATTTCAATTACCCGCCTAGTTTTCTGACAAGATGAGCAGCGCAAATATTCTTTTCCTTTTGTGGACAGCAATCTACCTCCTGTTCAAGTAACAGTCTCGGATCAGTACAGACAAGTATGTTGTGCTAGTCAGAGAGTCCCAAAGTGTGCCAAGTTTGACATTTATTAGAGTTTAGGAATATACATTAAATATAAACTAACTTAAGCATAGTAAATTTCAGAAACAACCAAAGCATCAAAATTTGAATTTGGTTTACTCCCACATTGTAGAATTCTTAAGTCAAAAGACACCCTTCACAAGGAGATTTAATCAATAACTTGGAAGACAGTATCTGTCTGTCCTTTGAGACTACAACTTAACTAGCACTTCCAATTATTACAGTAAAGAGCTGCGTGAATGAAGAGCTGTATAAATGAAAAACATAGTTAATGCCTTAGTCGCTGCGCAAATGTGACTTCAGTTCATGCCTATTGCACATCTAATCTATCTGAGCTGCCTCACAGACAAAACCTTTCCATTTTAATTAATTAATGACGACGCGCTGTGAACATCTGGCGCTGTCCATCCAATAGCAGTAGAAACTTGTGCTGAGGATTCTCCCATCTGTACACAATGGGGAAGAAGACAATAGAAGTCATTAGTAATCCATAGTACTGTACAGCCACACTAATTTAAGGGACTGAATGCTAGCTGGACTTGGGAGGAGAGGTGAAGAAAGTGAATGTTCAGTGGACCATTGAGCACACCATTTGTTTGGATTTGTAATGTACTTCGCTTTTCTTTTTTACTGATGTATTTTATGAAAGACCTTTGCTCTGTATTTATTTACACTAGTGATAAAAATGCAAGGTGAAGAGAAAAGCATCCTCTCTCACAGAAGCACTATTAGCATTAGAGTATTAAACTGTCAAAAACTCTTAAGAATTATTTTTCAGCTGTCTAATACCAGTTTGAGTACTGGAACAGAACAGTGCCAAAGTCAACAGAGCTAGTATTTATAGAGTTGGCTTCTACTGTGAACCATTCCTAATATTTGATACATTTAATCACTTGAACCCAACTTTACAGGGACATTGAAAACAAAGGATAATTTCAGCTGAAATCAGTAGGTAGTCTGATAAATTCTGAAACGTAGTCTTAGGTTGGGCCCTCATTGTTTAGAGATTACAAGAATCACTGTTCTCTTACAGAGCTTTGGCCTGGAACTTTTAAACAGATGAAGTTCTTTCTAGCTAAATGTCAACATACAGCACAAATAGGAAAGTTGGGGGATTTGTGTCACACTAGTCTTAAAAATGCATGAACTAAAGCTTTTAAGCAGCATTAGGCAGAGGTGTTAACATACTACAATGCTGGTGAGTTTTCCTCCCAGGCTCTTCTTCATCACCCACCATGCATACAGGAATCAGATATTTAATAAGCACAAAACACAGGAAGTTGCTGAACACGGACTGGCTTGATGACTTAATAGGTCTTCTGTGTCCCTGCTTAAACCTGCCAGTGTTTAAGAGTATCATTTAAAGACAATCCAAACACTAAGACTAGACCAAGGTTGTGTAATGGTTAACCACTGTGAGATTTGTGACAGCTACAAAGTGCGACATGAGACCATCAGCTTTGCTGCCTGCTGTGTATGTCAAGCAAGTCCACAGCATATTCCTTAGAGTTGGATTAAAACCTGAAAGTGAAATGATGTCACTAGAATTACCCAGGCCATGCTGGTGCTATCTGCAAACTTAGGATCCTCCAAAAATTTTTCAGGAAAATACAAAACAAAACACCAAAAAGCTACACATAAAAAAAAAAAAAGAGACAATAAAGAAGAAAAAAAAACAACAAAACAAACATTTCAAAATCAGTTTAAGTCTCAGACTAAATCTGTCTAGAGAGCGCCACAATTTTCATCCGTTACCAAAAAATAAAATAAAAAAAAATAATTAAAAAAAATCAACAATTTGGAATGTGTTTAAAGGAAATTATTTTGCACCAGAATAGCCTTACACTAAAGCTCGCATGCGCACAGGGCTGGGAGGATCGGCTTCCTCTTGGCCAGGCCCACTGAAAGGTCACTTCTGCAATTGTTCTGTTGAAGACAGCAATAATGTTATCAAGACAGAGCAAGCAGCAGATGGCTGACGTGGTCACATTTCATAGTGTCATTTCCAATCGTACAGCAGGGCATCCAAGGAGTTACATGGCATAGTCCAGTGTGCATTCAGTCAAGGGTAAGTTAAAGTCAACACTTACGTGTCAGCTGAGATTCAAGTTTCATTAGCCCAAGAAGAAAATCAAGGTCTCCAATCTTAAGCATCCGGCAGACTTCATTTAGAATACCAAAGCAAATTCCCAGTAAGCATTGCTTCAAATAGCAAGACAGGAAGACCTTTAAAATAGGGTCAAACCAGACCCTGTGTTCAAGAAAACACATTTGCCTAATACATTGTTTTCCCCGTGGGCTAATTAAAAACAAAAAAAAATAAATTGCACTATCTGGGATTATAATGGCTCCCGATGCACCTACCTAACCACTGCACAAAAGATTTCACCATTGACATAATACTCTTGATATCCCAGACGTAGGAGTACATGTCATAAAGGATTGTCCTGTTGGCACAATTGGAGAGGCGAGTGAACATCCCCATCACCAAGCTGCACATCTCTTCAAACTTGGCTGCTCGGTTACGCCATTCTTCTATCTATGAACGGAGGCAAAAGATCCAAAAGATCAAACAACCTTCTGGGCAGCAGAGATACTCTAAACACAGAGGAAGACTATACAGTTCCTTACTTCATTTTACCAGCACAGACTACCAGACCACACAACTCACGGGTATTCTCTATGGCTGTTAGAAGTGAGGCCAGTCCAGGGATCAGTGGTCAAATGCAGACACCAGACTGCCTTCAGAGCTACATGGCATACAGGGCTTAAACCAGTAGATTCCACTGGAGCAATGAAAATCACTGTGACCTGTGGTTAGTTACACACTACCCTTCAGCTTTTAGGAAGCAGAACACCAATCTCTATTACAGACAACGGATAACATCACTCAGGAGTTTGATTTAAAAGGAGAAAAACAAGATTCACACTCACTTTTTCAGCATCCTTTCCTTTGCAATTAACACTGACAACACTGCTATTTGCTCTGAGCCACTGGAATTCTCTCAGCATCTGTGCGCCTTTGGGGCCATGTTCATAAGGAAGGTAAAACAAGTCAGCAAGAAGCTGCAAGTCCTCTAAAGTCACCGGTTCTACCGTGTAGAGGGGCTTTTCAGTTGGCCCAGGCACAAACTGTTCTTTGTTAACTTGCTCATCAGTCTGCATTGGGGCAATGTCACTACCAGAGTCTTCCTGCATAGACATCTCTGGGGACTTTGATTCAGCTATGCTCTCCTTATCGGTATCCATCGGCTTCAACTCCTCTGCCATCTTGGCTTCGGCAATATCTGTCAGTATCTGATTAGCATTCTTGTCTGCGTCTTCTTGTTTTTCCACCACCATGTCCATTGGTTCCTCATCAGATTGCTTCTTCTCTTCCTCCTTTACCAAGGTGGGTGACTCGCTGCTCAGCGCTGCTCCCTGACTCATGATGGGTTCTTGGTAAACCGTGGTAACCACAGTCGCTGCGTTTAAAGAGGACGGTGCCACCAGAGGCCCTACATCCCCTACAGTAGTTTTAGCACCACTGTGGGGCACTTGCCTACCTGAGAATAAGAAGAAACAAGTTTAGAGTTTTCATTATCTGCCAATTAACATTCAAATCAGCATCTTCTGCAAACCATGGATGATTCTGTTCCCATGGCATCTGATCAGCGCAGTTTCCTTCTGATACTTGCCTGTTCGCTTTTGCCATTGCAATTCTAACTACTGAGTTTGTTTTTTGCAAGTTTCCTCTCCACATAACTAATTTTCCTAGCTTTTCCCCCCATCTTTTTCCCGTCTTTGCTTACCAGTTAACATTTATGTGTTGCCAGCAGCATTTCTGGCCATACCATCAGAATAAAAAGCTTTCCAAGTTAAACCTTTTTTCCTCTGCATCAACTGACTTGCTGAAGTTTTAGCTGGATATAGAGCACACTTCAAAATAAAAGGGCTGATACTTAAATATTTCAACTGAAAAAATGTCTTTAACCTAGGGAAAATGGAGATATTTAAAACCTGAGTGGATATGGTCTTGGGCAACCTGCTCTTAACTCACCCTCCTTGTCTCCTTCAAGAGGTCCCTTCCAACCTAAGGTATTTTGTGAAAAGGGAAGAGATGATGCCTTAATTGGGATGTCATTGGGATGACTCCTCACCCCAACTTCTTGCTGCAGCTGAGTTTGAGAAAGATCGGAAACCCTGCAGCAGTTCCAAGGGATAATTCCTCCCAACTCTGCTCTGGTGCAGAAGAGGCTCTTCCATGCCACCAGCAGTTATCAGGGAGAGGCACTCTGACCACCTCAAATGTACATTTGAGAAAAACAGATTTTACCTCAGATCCCAAGCTCCCATTGCTACAAGAAAGACGTACAAAGCTGGAAGGAACCCAACTGGTTTCTATAGACAGAAATTCAGAAATATCAAGCTATCTTAAAACAAATGGAGCAGAACTAATGTTTACAATAATCTAACACCCACTTAAAAAAAAAAAGAACAACTATTCTTCCTATTCTCTCAGGTCCCATGGAAGTTTAGTAACAACTGGGACTAGCAAGTTCCAGACTCCTTCCTGTCCTGTATCGCAAGTGCCAAAGGATTATACGTCAAGGTTGCTTCTGCTGATCAGCAGGTTTCCCCAATTTGTAAGGCAGAAAGTACTTTCAACTGAGAACTATATCAATTGCCAGAATCTGTAAAATAGTTTTAATTTAAATCAAGTACTGAACACTTAACCCCATTCTTCTACCAACCCCAGAACAACACCAAATTAGACTCACTGCTGTATTGCTGAGGTACCCCAAATTCCTGCAACCATTCCGTTAAGGCCAGCTTCAGGGCCATTTGTGGGCTGTATAGAACATCTGTTTCAATATCTTCATCACTCCCCTCATTTTCCAATTTAATCTGGATAGAAACTGTACTGTCTTCGGTATCAGCTACAGAGACAAATTTTTAAAGATTATCATGCAAGTTTTATTCAAAATTAAAAAAAAAGTCACATTAGACAAGGCATTCAAGAACTCTTTAACAGCCTTATTTCACAAAGAAGAACAAAACATTACATCCTAATTAGAAAAAATGGAAAACTATGGTGACCGTCAATGTCAACACAGAAACAGTATGCAGATACTTCGATATTCAGAGTTTTTCTTTTGAACTGAACTGCTTATGTTCCAATGAAATTAAATCTGTGGTCACTTACGTCAAATTTGGACATTACAATTGCTTGCTGAGAGTGCTTTTTATACAGCCACAGATACCTCCCACGGCTAAAGAGATGCTACAGATACTTCCCAGGAAATCAATAAAACAATCTAGATGCTCGTTATGTTTCAGGCAACTGCCATTTACTTATGGGATAGAAAATTCTAGGTGATCTCAAAAAAGAAAGAGTGGGTGCGAAAAGGCTACAATCATTAAAAAAAAGCCAGACAACACACAAAAAAAATCAGCATGACTTATACGGTTAAGCATAGATTGCAGCAAACAGTTACGCATACTTACTCATCACCACGTCTTTTCTCACTCCATTCATGTTAGACTTGTACCACGTTGCAAGTGTGTGAATAGCAACATAATTGGCTTCAAATTCGCAGTTCGGATTGGTCAGAACTCCCTTTAGTCGAGGGATGAGCTCAGTTGATCGACCTTTGTAAGGCCCAAGAAAAAGCCTTTTTTGATCATAATCATTAGCATGAATGTTATCCCAGATAACTGGTGCTCTCCTGATGATCTTAGAAACTTCTTCAATGGACTCTACTGGAATGTCTTTGGATACAACTTTAGGACCTAAAATGGAAACAGAATAATCAGAGGACTTTGCATATACTTAAAGATTCAACCCCCAAGTAGTTGGATAGTTTATTTTACTAAATACTTATGTGAAATCATTTTAACATCAGTAGCAAATTAAAAAAAAAAAACCAACACACCCACAAATCAACAAAATACCCTCACAAAACCCCAAACCAATTTTTACCTGTCCATAACACCTCGATGCCAGGGAGCAGCTTTTCTCCTACAGTCCGTAAGTACGGTGACTGAGCAACATTTGGGTAACAGAAAGTTCCACAATACTCTGCACAGGAAAAGAGAATGTTGCTGTTAGTAGCAGGATCCACACGTGTGACCACACACCCAACTGCCTCATGAATACATTGATAGAATACTACCATCTGAGAAGAGAAACATCTATAAAATTAATCAAGAAAGGCCCCAAAGTCTAAAGTATAATTAAAATAGACATTATGAATGATGCATAAAGATCAGAATGATGCATAAAGATCAGAAAGGAAAGGTAGAGAATTTAATTAAAATCGCTCAAATGTCAAAATCAGGAAAAAACCTAATTGATTCCATAAACAGAAGGGCAGGTTACAGCACACAACACACAAGAGGACTAGAAACCCTAAGGCTGATTATGAAGTGCAAATACCTAAAAATATTAACACCAGAACCAAACTACTACAGTGTAAGGGGATAAACAAATTCATATGATAACATTGCTACTGAACTGAATTTCCTTGCAACAACCCACACCACTGAATATAGTGATTTTCTCTGCCTTACAATTTAAAAAAGCAATGACTGGACATCTTATTTTTTTAATATATAAATAAAACTACTCAGCGACTAGTAAAAGTGGGTAATCTTATTAAAAACAGGTACCAATGACATAGACTGTGCTGTTCCTCTACTTTAAAATTCTAAGACGCTAACAGCTAGCCAGATCGAGAAGCATAAAGATTTTGGTCCAAGTCAAACAGAAGTCTTCCTTTAACTTAAATTTCAGTTCAAACTTCTCAAATCATTCTATCAAGCTGCCTTCTTTTTTTGGCATTAGGTTTTCCAGAGATGTGTACATTTGGCAAAACCTCTGCATATATCTCAATTACATGAACCTTTCTTTATAAGTCAATTTCTTCAAGCAACCCCAAAATATTCCTTAAAGCAGTGATTAACTTTTAAGCCAGCTTTTCAACCAGTAAAATAAAAAATCCCCACCTTTAAGGCTGTACTAAATTATTAATTTGATTTTACCTGTAGGACAGAAAAGGAATGTGTCTGGTTCTCCTAGATACTGATAAATTTCATTGGTGATTGAGACTTGAGCATGAGCAAAGGAACTGAAAACTTCTTTGTCTGCTGCACACATGTTGTGATCAATATCATCAAACAGCAGCGCAAAAGATCTGCAGCCAAATTGGGAAACCTAATGCAAGAGACAAGAGCAAAAGCTTTAATTTTTAAAATTATTTTTATTTCTTTTTCAAAAGTCAAACTGTATAAATTTAAAAGGAAAAGTGACAGGAGCAGGGGAGAGAAGATAGGGGAGGCAAGACAGACGTTGGTATCTATTCACAATGAATTTCCATCTCTGACCAACTGCTCTGCTTTTCTCAAAGATTAGAGGCCTAAAAACCTGCAATCTATTCCAGCTTTAACAATCCAAATCCGATCCCACTGGACAGACAGCTGGAAAAAAGCTAACTCTGTAACAGCTTTTCAACAAAAGAGAGAAGTCAATTATGAGAACAAAGAAGATGTGTGTGCCAGGTCTGCCTCTGAAGGAATTTATTATGGATAAGAATTCTCGCTTTAGAAATGGATCTTGGCTTCAAGGCCCTAAAATATTCTGAAGGCAAACTCCCAAGAATAGCCTTCAGAATTCATTATAAGGTGAGACTTTTAGACCTTTTTTTTTAGATGTAGATGATCACTATCCACTTCTGCAATATAACCTGAACACATTCATTGGAATTGTTCAGAGGCATCCAAATTAATGTTAGTACTGAAAACATGCAAGAAGCTAGTGAAAAACATCAAGAGTGAGCAGGGTACTGAAGTTTCCAAATTAAATAGCACTGCAACTGTAGCAAGTGTGTCACACTTACCTGGTCCAGCTTGCGTTTCAACGTGGATACCTCTTTAGGATTGGAGAAAGTGATGTCAAGGCCAGGAGAGATTGCATAGATGAACTCTATTTCATGTTCTCGTGCAGCTGATATTAGAGTCATTAGCTGCTCTGGAAATCAAATTCAAATGTTTCAGAAGAATTCAACAACAACAAAAAAAATCTCAGACATCATTATAAGTTAATTACAAAACACAGGTGCCTCTGCTACCATAATAATAATAGTAATAATAAAATGCTATAATTTCTTAAAACTGACACAGCAAAAAGCATCAGATTATTTGGAAGAGTTCTCAGAAGTTACACCAAAAGGAATACAACAACTGTCCTTGTATTGTTCTTTTCTAGATTCAATTTTTTTATCTATTTTAAATATTCTTTTTATCTTGGTGTTGTGAGACAAACGTGGATGTAGTCTGTTTTTACAGTATGCACACCAACAGTTTTAAAGTTATTAGTCACTTTTTGCACTTTTATCACACATACTAAGAAAAAATTCAATATAGCAATATCACCCTGTATGACATTGATTCACATACTCTTCATATGACTGAAGCTCAGAGAGCATGAAAAAGAGCTTTTCTGACATCACTGCGCAGAAGTAGCTGCTCTAAGAAGCAAACTTCAAATTTAATCTTCCATGCAATGAATGAAGAGAATTATTTTTAGAATATTTAACAATCTTTGTTGTTATTGGCAATTATCTTGCAGTATCCTTTAGATTATATTTCTGCAGTGATTCAAAGTGGCCTCCAAGAAGGATTACTTAGTTTCAAGCACATATCATTTTTCCCCTCACCCAAGGAAAATGATAATCCCCCACAGGCTCATAAAACACTGTAGATCCCATAAATGCCAGAAATGGATAAAAAGCCTCGCACCAGCTTAACCAGGTCTTTTATGTCCTGACTAAATAGTCAGAAGCTGCTTTTCTAACTGGTACTCTCTTCCTTGAGAGAAGCACTTAATGAATCACATAAAAGGGCATGCTATTCGCTATCAATCTTCTCTCTTTTCTGAGGCAAAGAATTTCTACTTCAAAATACCACCCAGATGTTCAAGAGCCAGAGGAATAATTTTCATCAGCCTTTCCCTGGAAAAAAGTAAATCTTGTAACACAAAGCCTTAAAAACAGTTTTAGAAATCATCTGTAGAGTTTTAGCTAAAAGAAGTAAATCCATGCTTGTACCAAAGCTCCACTAAATATACCTTCAGGGTATTAAGAACAGGTCTCACTCACCTCTGGAAATGGCTACTATGATTAAACACACACAAGCATGTGTAGCAATGTCCAGTTCATTCCAAAGTCTATTTATAGACAACACAGAGGGGGGAAAATAAAGGCAATTACCTGCTTCCTCCACAGAGTACATTTCTCGCCAGAACATTCTATGCTTGTAGTCATCCTTTGGAGCATACAGGTATGTATTCAGTCCCCATTTCTGAAGCCTATAAATACGGGGAAAACAGTCTTCATTGGGAGAACATCCTACAAATTTAGGAATTCTGCATTTTATTTTATCTAATTCTTTTTATTTGATCTAATATTTTTTTTAATTGAATAATAGCTTTACACACAACTGATATTGGACAAATTCAGTTGAGGCATGCAGAAAGGTGAATTTAGAAAGGTGAATATGAGTCCCTAAAAATATAGATATTAGGCAAAAAAGCTGCTCTAGGTTAGAACAATAATTCTTTTCAGGCTTAGGTGGAAGATTATGATTACATTGTGATGGAATGTGCTGCAGTAAGAGGAAGCATGACTTGCCTTCTAAAAAGTTCTTTCCTCTGCTCCATAACCCAAGGTCTTCCATAAAATCCTACAGGAAACAAGATTAAAGGTATCCAGTTAGATGTTAGATTACGCGTGCTCCATGAAACATTATATTACAACCCACCATTTTCTTCCTCTTCTGCTGCATTCATCAAAAAGCTTCCCAAAACAGAAAGGAAAAAGTAAAATCTAGACAGCATTAGGAAAGTGTAATAAACTGAAGTGATCTAAATTTAAAATGCAATTATAACCTATTTCATTTCCTATGATCTAAGTTCTGATAATTTTGGCCACTGAAACAATTTTCAGAATACAAACTCTATTCCTGAGCATATGTCCTTGACAAGTCAAGTCAGCATTATTAGAAGAGCAGACTGAACAGTCATAGCCTAATTAAATTACCACTCCAGACACCTACAAAGTAGATTTGTTTGTTATGTGAACACTGAAGACACTTGAAAAATACTTAACCTGTGGTACAGATTAGAATGCTAAATACACACATGGAGCATATAAATACATACTGAGGTAGATGATGTGTAATTAAAAAAAAATGCACAAGTGAGTCAACAAAATGCTTAGGATTTCATTCCTTTTATTCAGTTGAATAGGCTCCTTGTCAAAATTAACTTGCAAGTTGATATCTTACAATTCCCATTTTTACATGCTAAGACTATGTCTTTGAATAATCATATGAAAGTATCTACATAGTTATTTTAGAACAGTGTACATTCAAAGTCATGGAATTCCATGGAAATTGTAACTGCTTCTAGTTTTAAATCTAATCCTTCCATTCTAGAAACATAATGCTTTAAAAAGCACTCTCAATGCACTCTTAGTCAAGTAAATTCACTTAGACCTATGTGCAAACAGTTTAACCACAAGTGGGCACTTCAAAACAAAGCTTCAGCTTGGCAATTTGTGCTAAGACCAGAGACTAAAATAACACTGAAATTTAATAAGCTCTTATTTTCAAACAGCACAGCCACTCAGTGATGAATGATGTTCCTAATACACAAAGCCTACAAGTCCCCACGGACCACCAGTTCAAAAGGATGACAATATCCTCATTTCCAGAGTCACTCACCATTGTAAATCCGTAAATATTTGGTCTCACAGAAGTCAAAGCCACTCTTCTATGACCTTTCAAAATCTGATGCAACTAAAGCATTTTCTAATTATTAACAACTATTTCAGTTAGCTCTTAAGTGAGCAATGCTCTTTTAAGAAGCTTAAAGCAGGCTCAAGTTCTAAGAATTAGTCTTTCAGAGTGATCTTAGACTAACTGGCACCACGAAGTGGCACAGCTGAGTAAGTACTACTCCTCACAAACTGCAAAACCACAGAGAACAGTTAAACAGAGGAACAAACAAGACAGCGGCTTCAAGGCTTAAAAACCTCCCAGTTTATTTCACCCAGAACAAATCTCTCATTTTCTCTAGTGTTACCTAATTCTGATTGATGCTGCCCTGAGGAAACTCAAAAACACATAAAAGGAATTAATTACTGTGATACTTAACAAATACTACCTCGGTCTCATAACTCCTTCAGAAAACTTTTGCTTTACCCGTGATACTACTGTTTCAGACCTACTAGCCCAAAGCAGAGCAGGGGCCTACTATAAAAAAAAACAACAACCCAACAACTGCTATCTGAAAATCAGATAACGAAGATGTTGTGGTTTAACTCTAGCTGGCAACCAGGACCACGCAGCCGCTCATTTGCTCTCCCCAGTTGAGATGCAGGAGAGAATCAGAATAGTAAGTGGGTTGAGATAAAGACAGTTAAGTAAGTAAAGCAAAAGCTGTGCATGCAAGAAAAGCAGAACAGGGAATTAATTCCCTGCTTCCCATGCGGGGCCGGTGTTCAGCCATCTCTAGGAAAGCAGGGCTCCATCACACCTAATGGTTACTTGGGAAGACAAACACCATAACTCCAAATGTCCCTTTTTTCCTTCTTCCCTCAGCTTTATATAATAAGCATGATGCCATGTGGGATGGAATATCTCTTTGGTCAGTTGTCCCAACTGTGTCTCCTCCCAGCTTCCTGTGTTCTCCCAGCCTGCTCCCTGGCGGGGCCATATAAGAAGCAGAAAAGGTCTTGACTGCCTAGCAACAACCAAAACCATTCGAGCACTATCATCCCTGTTTTTCATCCCAAATCCAAAACACAACACTACACCAGCTGCTAGCAAGAAAGTTAACTCCATCCCAGTTGCAACCATGACAAAAGACTGATGAGAACACACTAATCCAAACCGATACTTTTCTGTCACCGTTTTTCCTCGGTTATTAATGTCACCATCTGATGATAATTCTTCGATCTTTCTGTCCCACTAAAAATCGGCCTGGTTTTGTATTACTCCCTTAAGACTGTGTGTCAAGTTAATACAAAATCAACAGATCATGCCAAATTCCTCATCCCAGTTACTGCGCTCTCCATCACTCAAAGCCAGGATACCCTGGAGGCAGAGCAGCAGAGCTTTGCATCCTGTACACTTAGATCTTATTACTCCCCAAAGCAGTGAATTTGATATCTATCATAAACTCTTCATGCTCTTAAGAGCACCCAGTATTTGGCCAATCCATCCCCCTTTTCTAGAAGGGATCCAAACTCTCCATCTTATTGCTTCAATCTCACCATACCTCTAGCCTGTGTTAACTTCAGAAGCATAAATACTTGAACAGTACAGTGGTTGATCCCTATTTTTCTCTTACCCCTATAATTCTCTTGAGTAACTAAAGAGACAGCTGTTTTCACCCACTACCATTTACCTCATTCACCACAACAGGGTTTTATTTTGTTTGGGGTTTTTTTGTTTGTTTTGCCTTAAACACTCCCCATTCCTTTTTTTCTTGTATGCATATTAACGTTAGACTGGTAACTCTTAAGTTGTATTAGACTGCTTCACTGGGCAGAGGCCATCTTCTAGCTTTGCATTATGTACAGCACAGTCAAGAACATCCGCACCAAAACATGTGCAGAGACATAAATGTAACTAAGATGACAAAAAAAAAATTATTATGGTACTTGCAGTGGTTCTAATATAAACCTGGATGAACAGGTGACCCATGCTCAAGGCGTATCTGCAGAAACACGAGAATCTGTTCACTATTATCTGTCTCCAAAGCCTTCAATTTAGCACCTATCTTCACAGAATTGATCCTATCAATAAAGCAAAGACACTTCTCTCTCCACGCTGACCATATTTAAGCCCTAGAAAGTGCTAAAAAATAAAAGCATTAACTGGGCCTAGTGCACTTCACACAGTGACATTTGTAGGAGCCAAGCAGTCTCTTCTTTTTAAGATACGAACAAAAGGCATTCTGCAAGCAATGCAGATACTGACTGTGATAAACTGCCTGTTTCACTCTCCATCTGTGAATCATTTCGTTCTCCTACTGGAGATTCATTATAGATACAGAAATAATAGCAGCCCACTGGAATTTGGAACGATTCAAAATCAATATTATGTTGGGAATAAATTATTTTTCTTGCTGGCTTTCAACCATCTACCTTAACTGAGCTGTCAGAAATGCAGATAAATTCCATAGTTATTAAGAAATGCAAAAGGAGTCCCTTTATTCTGCAGCTTCTGCAACAATTTAAACCTTGAGTACTGTTTTACGGTGCAATTAAAACAGTAAGCTACAACACTTTAGAAAACAGGGAGTACTTAATATTAATTCCAGAACAGACGTCTAGGGAATCACCTATTCCCTCCCCAGGAAACTGACCCTGCAGCGCAGAAGAAGAGCATGTATAGCTGGGATAATCCCACAGCAGCTCTTCTCTCTTTCCTACCTCCCCCTTTAGACGTGTACGAGCAGGCGAGCCATAAGAGGCCTCAGCCTCCATTAGGAATCATCGGCCCGCTGGGGATGCCAGGCCTGCCCTCACCCCGCCGAGCAGCTGCCATCAAAGGGCACTCCCTGCTCGCCAACAGCTTCCAGCACAAGCCCCGGGGGTTGCAGCCCCGCCCGGGAGCCGCAGCTCCTCCCCACTCCTTCCTCCTCCTCCTCCCCCCCTCCCTTCCCCAGCCCTCTTTAGCGAATAGAGCCCCGGCCAAGAACCGCGCACCACCCTGCTCGCAGAGCGGGCTCCTCCGGGGGAGGAGACGGGGCGCAGCAGCGCCAGCTGGGACCAGTTCCCCCGCCCCCGGTCTCCCGCGGATACCGGCCCTCCCCGAATACTTCCCGCCCGGTCCTCCCACGCACCCCCGTGTCCCTGGATTATCCGACGTCTCCCTCGCCCCCCTCCGAGAGCTCTTACCTTCCACGACGCCGCAGAGGAAGCGGCGGGAGCCCAGCACGGTCTCCGTCTCGGTGTCGGTTTCCTCGCCCCCCGGGACCGGCCCCGCGGCAGCGCCCGGCGGCTCTAAGGGAGCACCGGGCACTCCAGCCGGGTTAGGGCTACCCTGGGGCTCCTCCAGCGCCGCCTGCCCCTCCTTCTGCACCATCCTGCCGCCGGCCGCCAGGACCCCCGCTCGCTGGGCCGGGCCAAGCCGAGCCCAGCCAACCCCAGTCCCTCCTTCCTCCTCTCCACAACCCCTTTGTCTCCGCCGCTCTGGGCCGCCGCCGCCGCCGCTTCCTGTTTACGGGGCCCTGCGCCTGCGCGGGGAACTGGCCCCAACCGGTCCGCACCGCTCTGCCCGCAGCCGCCCCGCTCCGAGGGGCCGCCGGAGGAGCTTCGACCGCGGCGGGAAGGAACGACGCGAGCCGCTGAGGCCTTACAGTCCCCCGCCGCCGCGCTGCCGGCACCGCGCCGCTCGAGCGGGAACAACGGACTGAGGCGAGGGAGTTACCTCAGAGAACGGGCGGGGGGGGGGTTCGCCCACAGCGCATGCGCGGAAGGCGGAAGGGACCTCACTGCGCCTGCGCGGAAGGGCGGCGGGGGGAGGGGCGAGGCTGCGGCTGCCCAGAACGCCTGCGCGGGGAGGCGGTGTGCGCCGAATGCGCATGCGCAGGAGGCCCCCGAGCAGAGAAGGGCAGGCGGCAGCGGGAGAGCGCGCAGGTGCGGCTTAGGGGGGCGCGCATGCGCTCTGGGCTTTGTGTAGGGAAGCGGCGCGGCCGCGGGGGAGATGGATGGGTGGGAAATGAAGTGTTTGCTGCCGCTCTGCGCATGCGCCTCGGGGGGACGGCGCGCGGGCGGCAGCGCGCCTGCGCAGGAGGGAACTCGCTCGGCGGGTCGCGCGGGGCCTCCCTTGAGCCGCGACCTACTTCTCGCGGCGCCCCGCAAGCTAAGCAGGGCCCGCTGGGGCTGCGGCGTGGATGGGAGACCTCGCTGCTCTGTCCTCTGCCGCAGGATGGAAAAGGGTGGGGGGTAGAGCGCCCCTACAGCTGTTCCCTTACTCTTAGCGCAGCCTGTCTATGTTCGCAGATGTTTCCACACCTGGAAGGGGCTACGGGGGTGCTGAAGGATGGGCTACGAAGCTGAGATCATCTCAGTGAATCAGAGAGGGGGCCTGAGGTCAGACGGCATCCCCCCAGGGAGAAGCTCCATGGCCATGGGGGGCATGTGGGGCTGGGAAGCAACAGGCCCCCAGAGCATGAGCCAGAGCACTGGGCTGAATGGAAGACCTCCCGTGAGACCAGTGAGATGATCCTTCCAGCCCACCCAGCCCTGAGGATGCCATGGCAGGTACCAGCCAGCAAGAAAACAGGGAGCAAAAAGCTGCTGGAAACCCCAGCCTGGGAGGGAGGGAGGGGGCTGAGAACAGCTTAGACATCACAGCAGCCACATCCCAGCAGCCAAAACTGAACAAAATTAATAAAAACTGCTAAAAAGCACGTCCCTAGCTGATTTCGACGTTGTTCGCCCCTCCCCAGCTCTACTCAGCTCTCCAGAAACCCTTCCTTGTCTTTCCTGGAGTCTGAGTCCTGCTCTTCAACCTTGTTTCTCCTGATGATGTTTTGGCACGATGAGAAACCCAAACCAGCTGCGTTTCTGGCTCAATCTATAGCAGTGCTCAGGAAGCTGCATCAGAGACCCCGGCCAAGGAGCATCTCTCGTTACCATCACATCCAATTTAAAGCTTTCAAAGAGCAAAAATAGCAATTGTACTCCTGCCCCTAAATAGCAACCGGCTACATTTATTAATAGGCAACAGGACTTTACGGAGCATTAAGAGAGGAGAAATGCTCAGAATTTGGGTGGAAAATACAGCGCTCGTACCGCTGTGTGTGGAACCAGAGAGCTGGCTGCTGGATCAGAAGAGACCCTGCAGCAGGCTCACTCTCACAGCTTTGCTCATCCCAAAATAATCCTGCAGTGATGATTCTCCCAGTGTCAGGAGCTCATCCTTTTACAAGATGGTTGTGTTTTTAGGCAGCATTCAGGATGCTGGGGTGAATCACTGCCCCAGGCTCCATCATCCAGTTGCTCAGCTCTTTTCCCACGTGGCTGCTATTCCTTTTCCATCTGAAAGTTGGGAAAATGGCTTGAAACAACACAAAGCTGCCCTTTTCCAAGGACCTCATCAGCTCCTGCCTCTATTCTCAGCATAGAACCAACAACTTTGCTGCTGCCCGCCTTTAAATGCCACGTCCTAACCAGGGACACCTGGTCCCAAGCCCTGCCTCACACAGCAGCATCTCCCAACAAGCTGATGACACCCCCTGGAGGGTCTGATCCAAGTCCTCCCTACCCTCAGCCCCTTCCCCAAGGGCCTGCCCCCAGGGTGGAACTAAGCAGAGATTATTTTTTGACTCTCAAATTCAACCACCACCCTGCCCAATAGCTACCGGCAGCGATCCCTGGACAAATATATTGCCATTTGGCATGAAAAGGCTACGGTGGCATTTGAGGGCTGAGTGAGCCCCACAGCACCCTTTTCCCCCTTGTCATCTCCAACCCTGGGGAGAGGGAGCCCATCCATGGCTTTACAGCATCCCTGTGCCAGGAGAGGGCACGTCGAGCCTGGGGATGGCATCACCCAAAATAGCAACCAGCCCAGCAGAGCTCATGGGGGATAGGACCACACAGGGGATAGGACATACTGGGAATGGTGGTTTAGAGGGGGAAAACGCACTCAGGCCCATTCGTTCTGCTCTACCCAGACCTGGGTGATTACCACTAGGTCAAAAAGGTCCCTGGGGAGTTGTAGGCTTTGGAAAGAGCAGACTTGCAGCTTTCCCAGTCCCATGATGGCAATTCCTCCTGTAGCCAGAGCCCGTTATTTTAAGATGCTTGGGTCAGGCAGCTCTTTGCGTTGAGCTTTCAGTTCCTGGACCACAGACTGTGTAATGCTAGAGGTGTCACTGTCCCACATCAGGTCCCTTATTCCGTTCTTGTGCTGGTTTCCTACCTGCTTCTTTTTTTCCTCTTTGTTTTGCTTCAAGCCATTTTTTTCCCAGGCTCGGAAAAGGCTGCACTTTTCCAAGGATCAGTGACTGCCCATCAGTTCATGTCCCTAAGAAAAAACCCTTTCCAGTCCATACTTACCTCTTCAAGGTGGTAGCCAACCATCTACCTCTTAGCTCAGCCTTCAGTGACACATCCTAACAAGGGCCACCTGCTCCCAAGCTCGGTTTCACCTAGCACCATCTCATGACCAGCTGAAAACACACATGAGGGTCACACTCTCGAGCCCCAACATGTTTGGAGTAAGACCCCGTGAGCCTAAAGCCTCTTAGCAGGGGAGAGACTCTACTTAGAGGGCCGTCGGTGGCACGGCCAGGCTGTCTGGGGACCCTGCCCTGCTCAGCACGCATCCTGTCCCCCATGCAACCTCCCAGAACATCCATGCAGAGCACCCCAAAAAAAGACTGCCAACCCTCTGCAGAGACCCTCAGCCCCTATTTCCTGCCCCCCCCCCCCAAGAGCTGACAGATGCAAAGACATAACGGTGGTGTGCATAGCGACTGTGGTTAGATTTTATTGTGGTTTTTGTTGTTTTTGTTTTTTTTTTAACCTATATTATTGTTATAATACAAAATATACAGACTGGAGATGCCAAGCGGGTTGTGGGTCACCATGCCCTGGGGCGGGGGGGGGGGTGTCACACCATGCGACCTGCAGCGTGAAGGAGGAGGCGGCATCTGCTCCGCGTGGTGGGGGGGGCGGTGGGTACCCCCCGAGAGGCTGGGAGGAGGGAGGGGTAAGGGTCGGGATACCTGCCCTCCCACCCTTGGGAGACTGCAAGTGGGAGCTCAGCCCCACGGCAAACCCAAGGAGCAGGACTGTGAGATGAACCACGTGTTGGATGAACCTAAAAAACGCGTCATGTCTGCAGGGGCTGGGGACAGGGACAGTCCCGCTGGGGGGCAGCCCCGGAGCTTTGGCTCAGGGCCCTGGGGGGTGGTGTGTGGGGTGTGTTTCTAATGGCTCCAACACCAGGGGCTGGTCCAGCACAGGTACTGGCCTTGCTCCCCTCTTCCCCATTGATGCCGGGTGCCGCAGCTCAGGCCAGCCCCGACTGCCAAGGATGCGGAGGCTGGAGCAGCAGAGCCAGGGGCTGCCAGGGCCAGGTACATTCCCAAGGCTTGTGGAATTGCACAGAGAGGGGCTTCTGGGGTTGGCATGGGGTCATTAGCCCATGGGCATCACTGTCCCAGCTACAACTCAGAGGAGGATGTGGGCAGGACACCTCCGAGGAGCTGGTGGTGCCAAAGCTGTGGGGAGCCCCAAGGTGCTGGCTCCATCCCCGAGGTCAGGCTCTCTCATGGCCGTGCCAGGAGAAGCAGCTGAGCCCACCTGCCCCGAGGTGACCCTCCAGCCCCCTGGCAGCACAGCAACAACTCATTGCTGGCCCCAGCCTCGACTTTCTCCCCAAGGAGCTGCCAGCTCAGCCCCGTCCCAGCACAGGGTTACACCTGTAGGGACACTTCTCTGCCCCATTGCTCCCTCCCTGGACCCCCAGGCAGCGGGTGGGCTGGCATGGGCCAGGGCACGGGAGCAGGGGGAGGTCAGCAGCAAACGATGCTGCGTGGCAGTGAGGCCCCAAGGCTGGGGTGGCCGCTGGAGCTCAGCACACCTCCCTCCTCCACATGTCCCCAGATCCTGGCTGCCATGTCCTCAAAGAGGGGTGGGAAGGGTGTCCCTCCCTTGGAGCCTCAAAGTGATTCCCTGAGGTCCCCTGTGTGCCAGCACCCCAAACTTGAGGGACAGGGACTGAGATTGCAGCTCTTCCCGCCCAGCATCCTCCATCCTGGGGGGACCACCGCCACAAGAAGACACCTCGGGGTCCCTTTCGTCTCCCCTCTCCCCAGGTCAGGATGAGGTCTAACTGCCCCCTCTCCCCGGGATGAGGGACAGCTGCCCACAGCTCATGCAGCAATGAACCCCAAGCGCCCATGGGGCTGCCTTCTCCAGGCACAGCCCCTCTGAACACCCACCGGCCCAGGGGCTGGGCAAGGAGGGTGGCCAGTGGCTCATGGCTGACATGCCAGCCACGCTTCCCACGGCAGGGCATGGCCGGGACAGGGGAGGAAGCTGAGGCGCTGGCGCCTGTTGCAAGACTTTCTTGGTTTCTACACAGCATTGCTGGAGGGTCTGGGCTGGAGCCGGTGCTGGGGGCTCCCGGGGACAGGGTGGGGGGTCAGGGGTGGGGGAGCCATGGCTGCACGGAGCTCTATGCGCAGGGGAAGCCTCTGTCACAGCCCGAGGCTGCGGATTCCCTGCCGGGAAGGGGTGCAGGGAGGTCCACCTGGGCCAAACGCTCGCCCAGTGCCAGCCATGCCCATGCTCCGATGGCCAGGAGCACCTGCTTGTGGTCCCCCGAGGAAAGTGGAGCCAGCCCCCTGGGAAAGGAAGATCCCGGCACCCACCGCGTCTCTGGGAAGGGGGGCTCCTTCCCACGGGGGTGTCTGTGCAGCTGGCAGAGAGGAGGCTCGAAGGAAAAGTCAAGAAAAAAAGCAGGTTCTGGGCCCGGTGGCAGGAGAGCTCAGCTGGAGGCAGGTCCGGGAGCTAAATCACGTTGTCAAAGAGCTGCATGGACCGCATAATGTTCTCATCCTGCAGGGAGGAGGTGAGGAGCAGGTGATTTGGGGACAAAGCAGCCATCTGGGCAGCTCCCCCAAACCTGGCTTTACCCTCACGCAGCTCTGACCCACGGGACAGGAGCCCCAGGGATTACAGCCCCCTTCCCAAGCCCTACGGGGGGGCATAGCTCTCCCCATCTCTACGGGGATGCCAGCAGAAACACAGTTCCCAAAGCAGAACCCCAGCCTTGCCCCTTGGATCCCCACCTTCACCCCCTCTTTGCCAGATGAGCAGGACAGAGGTCCCCAAGGGACAGGGAGGTAGCCCAGCCCCCAGAGCAGAGCTGCTGGTGGCTTTACCTTCTGGCAGGACTCCAGGAACTCCTCGATTGTCACCACGCCGTCTTTGTTTCGGTCCATTTTCTGCAGACAAACACAGCACAGAGAGCATGGGAGGGACAGCCCCAGAGAGAGCCCAGCACCCCCTGCCTGGGTCCCACAGGGGCTGGAGACAGCATTCTCCTTCTCCAGCCATCCTCAAGCACCCAGCAGGACCAGGAGGACCTTTTCTCTCCCTGGCTCCAGCACAGCCCTGCTTCATCCCCAGTGTGGGTTTTCTCCTGGACCATGCCAGGTTCTGGGCAGCCGCTGGCTTCGTGCTGGAGCTCTGCTTCCCCAGGATATGCTTGGCTCACCTGGAAGAAGTTCTCCACGTGCTCCCGAGGTGCTTCCTCCCGCATGGCCGGGTAGGTGTATTTGCCCATCATGTCGTAGATGGACTTCATGATGTCCAGCATTTCCTGGAGGGAAGAGGGTTGCTGGGTCAACGTCGGGCTCTGCCTCTGCCTAGTCTCCAGCCCACACCCTTCTGGTGATGCTCCTGAAGGACCTGTGGGTGCTCACAGGTTCCTGCTGGCTTTGTGCACAGTGTGGGGCCATGTGTGTGATGGAACCCCAAACAGCACACCCCTCATCCACCATCCACCCCACAGACACTGGAGTGTCGGGGAGGGTCCTGCTTGCAAAGCTGAGCTCAGTAAGTATTGATGCCCTCCCAGCTCTACTCCAGAGCTTAGTCAATGCCCCCCAGTCCTGCCCTCATCCCTGCTGGGCACAGACCTCTGCTGGCCCTAGGGACCAGCCCAGAGCCTCCCCGTCCCACCTCTTTGGTGATGCAGCCATCTTTGTTCAGGTCGTAGAGGTTGAAGGCCCAGTTCAGGCGATCGTCAATGGTGCCTCGCAGGATGATGGACAGCCCAGACACAAAGTCCTGCGAGGATGGAGAAGGCAGGCAGGTGGGATTTACACAAAGGGTCTCACAGACACAGAGGGCACAGCCTTGCTCATCCCTCCCACAGAAGAGCTCAGCCCCAAAGCAGATGTGCCCCAGAGCTGGGCTGACAAGGGGAACCTTGAGTATCAAAAAGAGCCTGGGGAAAACTGTTTGCTTGTCCCCAAATATGTCCCATACTAGTCCTTTGGGTCACAGCACCCAAGAGGACAATGTGTGTCAGGACCTGGTGTTCAGCCAAAGCCTGAACAAGACTTAGCCACGGCTGTGCCTGCCCATCTGGGTACCTACAAGACACTAGCCAAGAAGATATGGGAAGCCCTCTTTTTTGTTGCCTTTCACTGTTTTTCCACCACCTCGGGGACGAAGTTGGGGCAGGGGAGGTTTAGATTAGATATTAGGAAGAATTACTTTACTGAAAGAGTGGTCAGGCACTGGAACAGCCTG
>JAOTQQ010000002.1:23891707-23908636 GCA_026546715.1 Gallinago undulata | reverse complement strand
TTACTTTACTGAAAGAGTGGTCAGGCACTGGAACAGCCTGCCCAGGGAGGTGGTGGAGTCACCATCCCTGGAGGTATGTACATGTAGACGTGGCTCTTCAGGGCATGCTCTAGTGCCTGAGATTATTGAGGTGTGGTGGGGTGTTGTGTGTGGTGGTGTTGGTGTGGGGTTTGGTTGGTGGGTGCTTTTTTTTGTGTGTGTGTTTTGTTTTGTGTTTGGTTGGTTGTTTGTGGGTTGTTTGTTTGTTTTGTGGTTTTGTTTTGGGTTTGGGGTTTTTGTTGTTGGTTTTGTTTGGTTTGGGGGGGGGGGGGTTTGTTTGTTTTGGTTTTGGTTTTTTTTATGCAGTTGGACTTGATCTCAGAGGTCCCTTCTAACCACAGAGATTCTGTGATTTAATAAATGCTACCAGCCCTTGAGAAGCTCTCTGACTATCTGCAACAGGACCGCTGCTCAGCCCGTGGCACCTGAAGGGACGTGCCCTCTCTGCCCCACTGTGGCCATCCCCTCCTCGGCCACCGCTCACCTCGAAGCTGACGGAGCCGTCGTGGTCAGTGTCAAAGGCGTTGAAGAGGAAGGTGGCGTACGTGCTGGAGTCTGGGGGGGGAGGCAGACAGCGTGAGGGGGTGCTGCGTGACTCCTCGCCCCAAGGAGGCACCTCTGCGGGGCTCTGGGGATGGGGACAGGCACTCACCTCCCTGCGGGAAGAACTGTGAGTAGATCTGCTTGAAGTTTTCTTCATTGACGATGCCGCTCGGGCACTCCTGCTGGGGCAAACCACAGCATCACCTCCACGTCGCAGAGAGGGGCTGAGCATCCCCCTAAATCCCTGCGCCCCCTTGTCCCGGCCACCAGCCCTGCATTGCCTAGTGGGGCAGCAAAGCCGTGAGGAGCATCTCCCTTACATTGTGGGCTGCACCCCTTGCTGGAGGGGGTCTGCATCCCAGGCACCCAAGGAGAGGGCTTTCTGCACCCAAGGCATGGAGCACAGGATCAAACCTCCACAGTGAGCTACCTGGAGGTGGAATCGGGCCGTAGCCTGATATGAATGTCAACCCCGAGGTCCCCGAAAGCCTTTGCAGACCCCAGGCACCACCGGGTGCACAGCATCCCCCAAGCTGGCTGTTGCAGCGGAAGCAGGGCTAGCAAAGCTGGTCGAGGGCTACTCACGTTCTTGAAGCCTCGGTACAGGACCTGCAGCTCTTTGCGGGTGAACTTGGTCTGCTCCTGGAGCTGCTCCAGCCCCTCGGGGCGGTGGCAGACAGTGGAGAGCTCAAACTCATCCTCAACGCTGTCTGCAAGGAAGCCAGGGGAAGAGAGGACGGCTGAGGCCAGCACCGTCCTGCCGGCCCTGCCGTGCCAGGGGGCAGGAGAGGCACCTCGCCCAGCACACCCCATCCAGGGCGACACATTTTCGGGGTGTCCTGCTCAGCCACATTTGGACCTAGGCCAGCAGGGGACACTGAAAGACATCCTGGGGGCACACCAGCGGCCAACACTGGGCAACAGTCCCCCCAGCCTCTGAAACAGCCCAGGCTGAGCAGAAAGCAGGGGGTGAAACTCCCCCCAGTGCCAAGAGCCCCTCCACCTGCCCTTTTCCTCCCCCTGGCACAGGCATCTGCCCCTGTGGAGCCAAGACCCTGGGAATCCCACAGGTCTGTTCTCCACTCATGTCCAGCAGGAGAGCGGCCCCCCAGAACCCCCAGCCCCAAATGCCCCCCCAGCCTTGTCTAGACCCTGTCCTGCCCCTTGCACCCCCCCTTGGCTTCTATGGCTTCTCCCCGCCATCTGGCAAGCTGCACAGCCCCAGCCTGCAGGAGCCAGCACCCCAGACCCCACTGCGACCAAAGGGGGGCTGTGGCCCTGCAGCAGGCATCTCCCCCCCCTCACCTCCATGGGGCAGCTCAGCCCCTGCCCCTCCATACTCACCTCTTCTCCCAGGGGGCAGGGGGAGACCCCAGCCAGGGGTTTGGACTCACTGGGGGGCTGAGCGTACCCAGTGCAGGGAGGGTAGGGGGCTCTGGGCAGCTCTGTGCTCACTCCCCTCTCTGGGCATCTCTGCTCAGCCATTTTCACACACACCCCCAACTTCCCCTCCCCGTCATCACACCTCCATCTCCAAACTGGAACCAAGCTTTGAGCAACAACCCCCCCAGCCCTTAAACCAGCACCAGGAGGCTCCCACTGCCCCAAGCCAGCTCCGAAGTGGGGTCTCTCCGCTCTGCATCCTTGTGGGAGCCGCTCCGGGGAGTTGGAGAGGGGGAAAAACCAGCCTGGAAGCAGGCGAGGACAGAGGGAGGTGTAGACCCCCATCAGATTCGGACCCCTCCGTGACGGGACTGATCCTGACAGCCTGAGCCCCAGCGCAGGGGGTGGCAGAGGCGTCCCTGTCCCGTGGGCAGGGCCAGGACGGAGGGCAGGCAGCAGCACCGCCGGGGACAGACAGACAGACAGACACACACACACAAAGGCAAGAAGAAGCACTTGCTTTCGCTGAGCGAGGGGATGGATTTGGGCCGGCAGCAGGGCAGCAGTTTGAGGAATCGCTGCTTCAGCGCTTTTTTAGTTTGGCCCGGCGGGTTGCCTGGAAGAAAGAAGGAGTCACCGAGCAGAAGAAGAGTTAACAGAGCAGCGGCCCCCCGGACCCGGCACAGGGCAGCAGGGGTGGGCACCCAGCAAGGGAGGGGGGCCGGGGGGGCAGCACATGCAGGGGGAGGCAGGAGGAGCAGGATGGCTGAGCAGAGCCTGGGCTGGGCTTTGCCTTTCCGCTTCCTCGCAGGACAAACCCGGCACTGGAGCTTTCCTCCTCGGGAAGGATGGGGGTGGCAAAGGGGGCAACTCCGCTGGGCTACCCACACCCAACACCTCTGCACCCCCACCCCCCCCAATCAGTGCACTGGAGGCACCCAGCAGCCCAGAGACCCAGGAGGTGGCAGGGCTGGACCCTGCCCTTTAGTCCCAAGGCTCTCTGGGGACCATCCCCTCCCCGAGGGGCTGTGCAGGGAGGCAGGGCAGGATGGAGCCCAAGAAACAGCCTGTGGCTAGGCCAGGGCATCGTCAGGGCATTGCTCCCCCCCTCCAAGGAGCTGGGGGCCGGGTTTGATCCTGTTGGCACCCGGGGGCTGAACGCGAAGCATGCAGCGACCCCAGCCATGCAGCCCGGACTGCAGCATGCACCCCCACCCCAGCATGGCGCTGGGGTCGGAGCCCAGGGCCCTCCTTTGAGACAGCCAGAAGGGGAACAGGGCTCAGGGCTTTGCCTCGGGCCAGGGTGAGGGGCTCCCCACGTCAGCCTGGCCTGTAGCCATCGCTTCAAGTGGCCCCTGCATAAACAGCAAGTCCCCTCGCTGCCAGACCCCAGATCCACCCCCACCACCACCCCCCTGTTTCCCCATCTGGACTCCAGTGGCTTTGCTCAGCCCCATCTCTCCCTGCTGGCGCTGCCCCACGGCTGCAGACCCTCTCCCTCCCTTCCCACAGCGCCTCAAGCCAAACTCAGCGTGGGACAGATGCTGCAGGCGGGGAGGGGATGAAGGCCATGCCAGGCTCCAGCCCCCAAAAAGGGAGGCAGGCAACGGCACAGGGCACCGATGGGATGAAAGGTGCAAAGTCCCTTTGGGGATCTGCTGTCCCAGTGTTTGCTCCAAGCCCCCTAGACATCTGCAGGCAGCAGGTCACAATGCCTGCACGTCCTGAGCCCTGGTTTTGGGGTTGTTTCTCTAGAGGGATAGCTGCCAGAAGAGTCCCCTCTTCTTTCTCAGCCTTGGGGGGCCAAGCTGAGCCCCGGGGGTGCTGAGGAAACAGTGCTGTGTCCTACCCAGCTCCAGTACCCAGAGAGGGACCTGGTTCTGCAGGCAGCTCCATCACTCTGGGGGGATGGAGAACAGCTCCAGGAGGTCATTGTCCCAGCAGGACATCACCCAAAGCCACTGGGAGAGGGTAAACTTGTCCCCTGGGAAGTGGCATCCACAGCAGGGTGCCAGTGACATGCAAACGAGTAGGGATGCAAGAATGCAACCCCCGTCACACGGCAACAGAGTTGAGGGTATGGTCAGGATCTTGGTGTGAACAACACAGCCGGCCCCTGTCTGCTCTGGGGTTTGTGGGCAGGTGAGGAAAGAGGCTTTTTCCTTTCTAGAAGGGGGCATCAGTTGTGCCTAAAACATGATTTTGGCCCAGCTACTTCTCCAGGGCTTTGACTTGCAGAGGGAAAGGGAAATTGCACCTTTCAGCCTTTCAAGGGTGCCCTGGGGCCAGGTCCCTCCGGCAAACTATGGGAACAGACCTGGGAGGCAGGAGCAGCCCCTTCACCCAGGGGAAAGGGACGGGGCAGGCAGAGCAAGAGCCAGCACCAGGGTGATGGACCAGGGAAGGGAGCAGGGCAGGAGGGAAACCACACAGCGAGAGAGATGCAACAGAGAGTAAACTGTGGTTGGACTCACAGGGGCAGCAGGTATAGGCACGTGCAGTAGGTCAGGTCAGGTGCAAGTTACACTTTAGTTTGTTATAAAGAAGGAAAAAGAAAAAAATAAATAAAGAACATGGGCGTTTTCTTAAGGAGGAAACTGAAGAGGGCCCAATTCCAGGAGCCCCAGGGCAGGGGAGGGAGCACGTTCAGCACATGCAGCTTAACAACAGGAGAGGGGTGACCAGGGCTAGGGTTTTGCTGTCCTGGCTTTGGTGCGCCTGAGGGTTCTGCTGGGGAGGACACTGTCCTCTTTCGGTCCCCCGCATCCATACTGCGAGCGAGCCTGGGGACTCCCCCTCGCTGGGAAGCAGCTCTGCTCCAAGGTGGGGAAACAGAGCCTGGCCACGCGGGACACCCGCAGCACAGAGCCCTGTCCCTGACACTGACAGGTCTTTTTCCAGATGTCTCTCTGCCCTCCACCCCTCTGCAAGAGCCATCAAGTGGCTGGCACAAAACAAGCCAGCAGAAAGGGCTGGCAGTGTTTTATCCGTGGCGGGAGGTCTGCCGGGTTAAACGGCTTGTCGCTTCCCATGCATCACGCCGCAGCCCAGCAACTTCAGCCCCTGCACGCACACAGAGCCTCCATCCCCAGTGGGGAAGGGATTTCCCATCCCCACCTCCACGCACTGTTGCAATGAATCCTGGAGATTGCTGAACACTGGCTCTGAAGGGACCCACAGCAGGCAGATCCCAGGCACCGGCAGTGACTGCCACCAGGATGGTGTCTGGAGCCACCAGCAGCTGATGTGTCCTTGGGGGCTGGATCCAGCCAGTCCTGCCATGCCAGGGGGTTTCATGGTGCTGGGCTGACTCTTCTCTACCCATAGGAGGACGCAACCCTGGGCTGCTCTCTGATGTCCCCAGAGAGAAACCAAGAGCCGGGCTCAGCTCAATGCATAACCCTGTCCCTGCCCTACCCACAGAGCCAGAGCCACCAGTGCCTTCCCAGTGCCAGCTGGCTGCAGAGACCAAGCCACCCCTTCCACAGCCCCCTCCTGCTAGAGGAGATCCTACAAAAGCAAACCAACAGGCGGTGCCAAAGCTCCCCCCACACTCTCAGAAACCTGTCAATAAATGCAGCATCACGCCGAGCGAAAGATGTGCATCCTACGATGGTGAGACACACACCTTCCCCCCCTTCTCCCCCCCCAGGTGTCCCTATCTCAGTGTCTGGGCACAGCACCAATCCAGGACAGGAGCAGAGCACCAGCAGGCACAGGGTGCAGCTCCCACAGCCCCTGCTCGGCCCCATGGGGACACACCAGGTCAGGAGGAGCTGGTACTCCAGGGATGCTCTGCCCTAGCACCCTGCGTGAGGAGAGGGGCTGGGGTGGCCAAAGGCAGCTGGGCAAGAGGACTCTCTGCCTTTTAAGATACCCTGGCTGGGGTTTGCCCTTCTGCTTCCCAGCCAGGGTAGGGAGACGAGCCAGAGGAAGGGGCAGGGCAGCATGGGGAAGGGGTCAGCAGTTCCCAGAACATGGTCTTTTCAGTCGAAGAGCCTCCATCCCCTTCCAGAGCATCACCTTTCCCTGGGAGGCCAGGGGCTCATCCCCAAGCTCCCCCTGCCAGGCCATGGCTCCGAGTCCATCCAGGCAGCGACGCTGAGCCCAGCTGCCCCTACAACCTATGGCTCACCATCATCCCTGTGCAGGGCTCAGCTCTGAGCGTGGTCCACTGCTCTGCTCCCCCTCTGCAGTACCCAGCCTCAGCCAGTGCCACCTCCTGCTCAGGGCCACCACAGCTTTCCAGGATCTGCAATGAAGGCCAGCAGGAGGAAGAGACAGCGAGCCCCCCCGGGGAGGGTCAGGATGGGTCCCTCCAGCAGCAGCTTTGCAAATGACCCTCATCAGTCAGCGGTGACAGAGCTGAGCAGAGCCAAGGCCAAGGTGCCTGCAGCAGCCGCTGGGGCCAGACAGCCATCCATTAGGGGAATGAAATCAGAGCTGGCATCTCCAGGGCAGGGGACGGAGAGAGACTCCCTGTCCTGGGGGTGGCACAGGGGCAGCCTCAGCCCAGACACCCAGAGGGGCTGAAGGAGCTGGGAGACCTACAGTTCATAGGACAGCAGGGACTTAGGGCTGGGATGCCGAGCAGGACCCAAAGGGAGATGGGGACATGGGCCAGAAGGGGCAGTAAAGCAAAGCAGGGCTAACTGTGGTGCTGTCCCCATTCCCAGCCTGTGACAGCGCTTCCAGACAGCCTGGCTGTGCCCAGGGAAGATCCTGGCAGAATAATAATTTCTCAGGCCACACCACATATGAAATGTTGCGAGAAAGGAACAGGATGGGATACAGGTACCAAGGGACAGTAGAGTTTAATGGGTCCCCAAAAGCAGCAGGTAAGGCTGCAGGACCAGGACAGCCACGTGCCACAAAAGCTCACTTATAGAATCATAGAATCATCTAGGTCGGAAAAGACCCTTGGGATCATCGAGCCCAACCATCTACCTGCTCTACAAAGTTCGCCCCTGCACCATATCCCCCAACACCACATCTAAACAACTCTCAAACTCATCCAAGGATGGTGACTCAACCACCTCCCTGGGCAGCTGTCTTGCCCTGTCCTCATCACCACCTCCATGGCAGGGATGTCTCTGGCAGCAGGAATTGGTGCATCCAAGGTGCCAGAGGAGCTACCCAAGAAATGCCATAGCAGAACAACAGCTCCTCTGGCTGCAGGCAATGTGTCCCACAAGAGAATGGTCCTCTGCATACCTGTTACCCAGGTATCATCTACACCTGCCCCAGAAAGGCACAAGTATGAAGCCTGGATATGCCTTAGCGACAGTCCAGCCAGATGCCAGGCAGCTCAGGGAGATCCTCCATCACAAGGGGGTTTAAAACACCTCCTGGACTCAGTGGCCTCCTCTCCTCCCTCTGCTCAGCCACTAATTGCTCCGCTGATCACTCCTACCCACACATCCTCCCATCACAGCTCCCATCCCCAGAACTGGCTGTCCAAGGGGGATGTGCCCTGCAGCCCCTCCATCTGGAAGCATCCCCAGTGCCAGCCAAAAGGCAAAGGGCATGGGGACAAAAAGAAACCACAAACCCTAAATCTCACTCACGCTAAGTCTGTTGGCAGCCCTTCTCTGAGGTGGGACTGTCCGTGGCAGAGCCGAGGAAGGCAGCCAAAGCAGACAAACCAGCTGCACCCTACAGCTCCCTGCACCCCCGCCCTCACTGGGCACAGCCAACAGGTCCTGCACCCCTCACTCAGACACGTTCTGGGTCCTCTAGCCTGGCCACATCCAGCCTTCTCCTCAGCACCCACCTGCCAGCCCAGGGAGCTCAGCACCCACAGCAGCCCCTGCCCTCCCCAACCATGGCACAACCCCACAGGGAGGGTAAAGGGTCTGGGGGCTCCAGTGCTTTTAGCCACGCTCCCCCCGTAGCTTTCTCTGCTGCCGCAGGAATCAGTGGCTTTCTCCTGCAGGATGCTGTGCCCCATATCCATCCCTCCCTGCCCCAGCTCCCTCCCCTCTCCCCAGACCCACTCACCTGCAGCCCTTTCCCTCATCATCTGACAAAGCCCAGCTCTCTGCATTCCAGTGCCCCCAGACTCCAACACCCCAGATAGTCCCAGGCCCCCAGCACCCCACACAGCTCCTGCACCCCCAGACCCAGATACCTCCCACCCTGATGCTCCCAGAAACCCTAACTTTCTAGCATCCTGCACCCCAACACCCCACATCCCAGTGCCCCCAGATATTCCCACCCCAAGATCCCCAATACCCCTGCACCCCAGTGCTCCCCAAGCATCCCAAGACTCCCAAACACCCCCAGCCCCCAATTTCCAGACACACTCACTTCCCCAGCTCCCTGCACCCTAATGCCACCAGACACGCTCCCACACCCTAATGGCCCCCTAAATGCCCCAAAACACATCCTTCCAGATCTCCCCCAAGCACCCTGCAGCCTCTGGGACAGGAGGTGAGGAGCACCCCCACCACAACACCCCCACCCCATTGCCACCCCATCCCTTTCCCCGTCCCACCTCCCTTGGCCAGGTCGATGATGCCCAGGGCATGGAGCAGCTTGAGGCTGGAGCAGAGCAGCAGGATGATGCCCACCGTTTGCAGCCCCTGCAGGTCCCAGGGTACCCCAGCAACCGACATCCCCCAGTCGTGCAGCCCCAGCAGGCAGCTGGTCTGGCAGCAACAGACCCAGCAAGGGAGGAGAGGGGAGGGCAGGGGAGGAGAGACCTCCCTTGGCCCTCCCTCTTCCCGCCCCGGCACCCTCTGGGGTCCCTCGGGGCACACAGGCTGCAGGGGAACAGAGAGCCCATGCATGTGCCCAAGGGTCTTAGGGGCCAGCTCTCACCCCCTTTCCCCTGGGGCACCCCCCCACTGTTGTCACCTGCACCAACACAGCCTGGCACAGGCGCCCCACAGCCCCGGAAAGCTTTGGCACCGATGTGTGCGTGGAGGAGGCTCTGCTGCCCCCAGCTCCCACCCCAACAGCACCGGGTAGTGGCACCGACCCTCAATCACTCACTGTCCCCCAGGACACTGCTGCCACCCAGTCCCATCCAGGGACCAGCACCTCTGCCCCATCCCAGACCACCAAACCCCACCCTGAGCAGTGCCCCATCCTGCACGTACCCACAGCGTGGCAGGACTCGCTCTGAGCCACAGAGCTCACCCTTTTCTGCCGATCACCTCCTCCGAGACCTGCCACCCTCTCCTCACCTCCTGGGGGAACACCTCCACCTCCCCGCAGCAGCAAGAAAGTCACAGCCGCCTGCAAGATCCGTGGCACGTGGAGGAACCGCAGCTGGGGGCTGCCAGCCCTGGGTACCTCGCTTGCTGATGGAGGGAAACGTGCTTCATCCCACTCCAGGGTGCTGCCTGGAGGGAGGGTGGCCAGCTGGGAGGGGTGGCAGCTCCCAGCAATCCACCCAACGTGCTGCCTCGTGGGCAGCAGTGGGAATTAGAAAGTCTCTTTGAGTCGGTTTCCTATGCATTTCTCACCTAAGGATTACTTCTGATTTGGCCACCCCCTGCTCAGTGACACAGCAAGCCCCAGGGCTCTCACCCACAGGGACTGAGACATTTTCCTGCACCCCTGGGAGGGGATGCTGCAACCAAGCACAGACAGAGCACGGGACCTCCTGCTGCCTGCACTCTGGGGACCAACAACCCCACAGAGCCCTGGCCAGGGCACCTCTAGTCCCACCTGTGCCCAGTCCTGGGGTCTAATCCTGCCCCTCTCAGGGGAGAGGTGAAGGAGACCCTGTGGAGCTCTCACAGCACCTGTAGACCAACACAACCCTATGCTAGGCAACCCCAGGCCAGCTTCAAGCCGGACCCCCCCATTGGATTCAAGGTTTCATCCCCCAGCAGCAGAGCAGGGCTGCAAGGAAAGGCTGTCCCAACAGGTTCCCTTACTCCCTGGCTATATTGCTTTTTCCCCAGCCTGTGATTTTCTCACCTCCCTGTGGCTGAGCCATCCCCCTGCCCCTCCATCCCCTGGCTCAGAGCCCACCTCTGGGGCAAGATGGGGTCCATCGAGCCAGGTCCCCTCGCTCCCCTCTCCAGGCACATCGGCAACAGAAAGAACAAGTCAGGCCAGAGGGAACTGGGAGGGAAGCAATGTGAAAAGTGATTAACACGAGGCCGGAGGCAGAAGAGATTCAACAAGCTAATTAGTCTGGCTGGGCAGGAGCGGGACGTGACACCACGCAGTGGCAGAGTCGGCGGGGTGCGTGCCACGGGCATTGCAGTCCTCAGGGAGCTCGGTGCTGGGAGAGATGCCCTGCTCTGGCCCCAGCCATGGGGGTCACAGCCACGGGCTGAGGACATAGGGCCAAGTCCCCTTCTCCCCCAGCTTCACCTTCTCCAGGCAGGGGGAGATAGCACAGCCCATCCTGTGCCCACAGCAATGACCAGGGCTGATGTCCCTGAGTGCAGAGCATGTAGAAGATGCTCTACAGAGGGGAACGTAGAGCCCACAGGAGACCTTCTTCTCTAAGATTCCAGCACTGGCCCAGCTAACCCAGTGTGTAAGGCTGGGATCCAAATCCAGACCCCGGCCATGAGTACTATACATCTCTGCCCCTGCCCCTGCCCCTCCTGCTTTGCAAGCCCTCACCATCAGCCAGCAGCTCTCTTCTGATTCAGCCACCAGACTCTGCCCCAGCTTAAGGCAAGGGTTAAACCCACTGTGCATGGGGAAATCCCTGGTGCACCCCAGCCCAGGGAACCCCAAACCTCAACCTGGAGCAGCTGCAGCTGTCCCAGGCTGGATGTCAATGCTCCGAGACCTACCCCACCCACAGCCAGCTCACCCTGACCTCTTGGGTCTGTCAAAGCCACCAGGCTGGATGATGCCCTGAGCCCCAGGAACCCTGGCATCACTCCCCAAAGGGCTGGTCCCTCCTGCAGCCAAGACGATGCGCTCCTGCCAAAGGGGTTCCTGGAAAGCAGGAGGAAAGCAGGGCTTGGCACTGGGCTTCACTCTTGCCAGCGTTGCAGGGATGCTCATTTTCTCCCCTGTCCGGAGGGACCGTCACCCTGAGCCAGGCACCAGGAGGTGGCCATGCTGCTTGCTGCCACCACCCTTCTGCTTGGCATCCTTTGGGGTGCTGGGGGCACTCAGGCTGGCTGCTGCCTCCTCCCGTTTCTCCCCAGACTCTGGAGGGCTTTGGCACCCCCTCCACATCCTCAGCTCTGGGGCAACAGCGGCAGCCTCCAAGGGAAAGGCGGGGGCCAACACAACCCACGGCAAGGACTCTCCAAGACACCCCCAATCCCGTCTGCCCCGTGCACGGGCTCTGACCCGGACAAGGCAGGGACAGCCCTGCCAGCCCCAGGCAGGCACCAATTACCATGCCCATAGCAATCTGCAGCTTCATCTAATATTCATCTGAGGTGGCTCTCCCGTCTTTTACCTCCTGCCCACCCCTCCTCCCAGCCAGGGACCCAGCGCTCCCTGCTCAATTATTGATGCTGCACTTCAAGAGCCAAAATCGATAGCGCTCCTCTCTGCCTGCCCCCCTCCTGAGCGCTTGGCCGAAAGTGGGCTCTTGGTAGGGGGCTGGGAACCCACCCCCAGGCAGCTCGGCAGCGTGTGTGCACGGCTCTGCCAGGGCTGGGGAGAGGCACGGTGGCACGAGGCAGTGGTGGGGGGGTGACACGGCCTGTCAGTGATTAACCAGCTGGTAAACAACACCAGCTCCGGCATCGATCGCCCCGGAGCACGGAGCACCCACGGGAGATGCTCTGACGCTGCTGCCAGACAGCAGCTCCGGCCACGCCACCGAGGCTGCACGGGATCCAAGGGGACACGGCAAGGGGGTGCAGCCAACCAGCGCTCCCATCCAAGCCCTCGCTCAGAGGAGAGCCAGCTCCAAATGGAGGATGGGTTGCTCGGCACCTCGTCCAGCTGAGTTTGGGAACCTACCAAACCTGGTGTTTCCCTGTGTCAACCCCCTCCCCTCCACAGGCCAGGGGCAGATGGAGTCCTGCTGCAAGATGCTCCCGCTGAACCAGGGCTAGGGCATTTTTCTGGTCTCCTCTGGAGATGCTCAGTCACCAGACCATCACTGTGGAGGCACAACACCTCCTGGCACAGACCATCCCCAGGACACCACTGGCACAGCTTGGGCAGAGAGACAGCCACAGGCAGGGGACCACCAGGGATGGGGCAGGGAGAGTGTGGGGTGGCAGCTGGGGCAGGGGAAGCATCGCAGGTGGTATTGATGTCTCCAGAGCTGGTGGCGGGGCCTCACATCCATTAGCAGACCCGAGCCATTAGTGTACGGTTTCAGGCTCTTTGTGGCCCCCTGGGCTGCCACTGCTGGCCCAGGCACAGCTAGTAAACAAGCCCCAGAGGGGACTCAGCATTTCCCAGCCCCAGACACTGCCTGGGACCTTCCCTGGAGAGCAAAGTCTCCTACCTGCTGCCTCCCGAGGGGAGGGAAGTGACCCCACACAACAGCATCTCACCCCCATCCCAACATGCAACCACTTACCCACAGGACTCCCCGTACAGCACCCAGGGCTCTGCTCAACCTCAGCTGATTTCAGCCCCTTGAGGAGCACCTTTATCCCCCTCCAGGCACCTTTTGGCGATGGGAGCAATCGCTGCCAACCCAGGGCACCTGGGTCCCTCTCCCACCACCACACCTGGGGTGAATCTCCAGCCAGGCCAGGGGGAGCCACAGCTCCCCAGAGTGGGGATACGGGTGGAGGGGGGACAAGGCAGGCTGTGCCTTCCCATGCCGCATGGTGACACCATGTCCTCCTGGGGATGAGAGAGGACCGGTGGCAAGGCTGGCCCTTCGTGGGACCCAGGCATGCCACCATCCATCCCAGTCCCTCTGGAGGGCTGCTGGCTGATGGGTCCGAGGCTGAACACAGGACACTCCATCTCCAACCTCATGCCCTGGCTCAGGCCAGAATAAAGTCACTCGCTGGGGGGACAAGGAGTGTTCCCCAGGGAAGGAGCAGCCACACAGGCCAAGGGGTGGCCCCTGCCTTCTCCTGTACCCCTCAGCAGGGCTGCTGCAGGGGCTGGGAGGTGTCTCTGCCTCTCCCCTCTCCACATCCACTGGGAGCCAGGGTGCTGCAGAGCACCCACAACCTATGCCACAGACTTTGGTCCAAAGCTTTGAGCAGCTGCAAGGAGAAGCAAAAGCAAAGGGAAGAGGAGAAAGCAGGCTCTGGGGGAGGCACCCCCCCCAAAATCACCAGCAGAACTGGGGAGGGGAGGTGCAATCCGGGCACAGGCAGCATGGCCACCCCCGTGGCTCACAGGCAGGATGCCTGGCACGTAGCTCGGCTCCTGCCTCAGTTTCCCTCCTGGCATCACCCACCTAGGAGCGCTGCCGCTGGAGCACAGGGACAAAGCAAGGCGTTAAGCAGTGACAAAAGCTTCCATTCACCATGCTCTCCTGTCCTGCAAGCAGGTTCGCAGGGCCAGGGGGAGTGATCCCCCCAGTCTGTCCCCTTCCTGCCCGCTCCCAGGCAGAGCTGTCCCACGGGTGCAGCCCAGGGGTGTGAGAGACGGTGCTGCAGAATGAAAGCAGAGCATCCCGGGGCGCTACTGGACCAGGAAAATTGCCTGTCACCTCCTCACCCTTGGTGTACCCCGACACCCAGGGCCAGGCAGGCTGTAGCACCCTTCAGAGGGGTGTCTGCAGGCAACGGCAGGGGCTGGGCAGGGCTGGGGGCACCTCGCACACAACCATCGCCCCAGGGAGCACCTGGCCAAGTGGTCCTGACCTCCATCCCACCATGCCCAGAGTCCCCTGAGCATATCTGGGCTCCCCCAAGCATGCCCTCCACACACCACTCAGCACCTTGCATGGTCCCTGCCCAGCTGGGCAGCACCTCATGTGTCCCCCCACCCGACCCAAGGGCCCTGGGGGGGCTCTGAGAAGAGCCAAGAGCAAGGAGTGCAACAGGGACCCATCCTGCCCAGGCCCGGGGTGCTCTGCAGGCTGGTCAGGGTGAGGTGACCACAGACCCTGGGGACACGTTGTTCCTCTAAAGGTGCTGGAAAACACCCTGGTGCCCACTTGCAGGCTCACACGCAGTCCCAGTCCGTGGCACGCCAGCACACCCCAAAATCACCCCTGGGCAGCAGGCACCCTGCCAGCCCTGTCCCCTCCCCGTGTCCCCAGTCGCCGGGACCTTGCGAGGAGCAGACAGGACAGACACCCTGCTCCTGGCACCAGGAGCTCCCTGCCCGCCCCTAGGAGCAGCAGATGGACACCGTGTCCCAGGACTATCTCCCGTGGATGCAGCACCCTCAGAGCATCCTTGGGGGCAGCTCTGGACACCCGCCGGCTGCCTCCCGTGTTCCCAGAGGAGCCAGCACCGCCCGCGCCCGTTACCTTCCAAGGACACTGGCTCGAAGAGGCCAAATTGCTCCAGCACCTTGACGAAGAGGACCAAGACCACCAGCACCGCGATCATCTCAAGGCCTTCCAGGTTCATGGTGGGGGTGTCTCATGGCCCAACAACCTCCCCACCCCCCTTCCCACCACCGTCCTGGAGCCCCCCTCACCCCAGCGCCGGGACTGCTGGACCGCGCATCCCCAGGGACCCCTGCTGCGGTCCCCGAGGGGGGGGGATCAGCTGTCACCCCTCTGCTCAGGGGCACCTGCCATCAGCCATGGGCGAGCAAGGCGTCAGTGTGGGGCTGTAGCAGGCAGCTCCAGGAGCCGGTGGCCAAGAGCCCAGGCAGAGCAGGGCCGTGCCTGCAAGTCAGAGAGGAGAGAGAGGCCAAGGGGAGGGAGGCGTTTGGGGGGGGGGGTGGTGGCGGGGATGGGGGGGTAGGAGACATGCCCTCCCATTCCAATGACACCACCTCTATCGATTTGCTTAATGCAGTTGCTAAGGAAACGGGCCACAGATATTAAAAGGCACTCAGTTCCCTGGTGGGGGGGGTAGGGGGGGGGGACACAACACGGGGAGGGGACAGGACGCTGGGCACTGGCTAAACAGCCAGGACGGGGATGACTCAGACTTGTCCTCTGTGCCCCACACGCATGCCTGCCCCCCATGGCTGAACGTCCCAAGGTCCCCCTAATTCTCTCCCGGGGAGGGTCTGGGGCAACAGGTCCAGCTGCCCCCCCCCATTTCCGAGCTGGCAGATGAGTCCAGCCATCCCACTGGGAGAGCCGAGGGGAGACAGGGAGCGGGGCTGGGGGAACGGCTGGGAGCAGGGGTGATGGAGTAGGATGCCTGAGACACTGCCGGACCCGCAGGCAGCGCAGCAACAGGCAGGAGAGGAGGGGACGTAAGGACTGGGGACCCCAGGGGGACCAAGGGACCCAGCCAAGGTCACACAGCAGCTGGAGGCAGAGGGCGAACCCAGGCGTCCGTGTGCCTCGAGCACACATCCATACACAGCCAACGGGGCTATATTTAGCTCCTATGCTTTTTTTTTTTTTTTTTTTTTTAACAGCATCCCAGCCCTTGCCCGGCTGCTCGATCACAGGCCACAGGCACCACCGGGGAGCCAGGAACCTGCCGGTCCCTCCATCCATCGCCAGGGCTCAGCACCCCTTGGGGTGCACGGCTGCCCCCGGGGACACCACTGGCACTGGGTGTCATCCCCAGTGGACAAGTCCCAGGTGGGGCATGAAGCAAGACCAGTCCCAAGTCCAGCACTGGTGTGGCAGGCAGGGAGCAGGGCTGTCCCCATGCCCCCACTGCTCCCCACCCTGCTTTCTTGCCCCCTGCTCCAGGACCAAGACCAGCTGCCCCAGGTACAGGTGGGGTGGCCATGTCCAGGCTATAGGGCAGACCCCTTGCCCAGCTCTAGGGCCCTACTGCCCCCACAAAGTGCCCCGCGGACAGGACACAGGCAGAAAGTCCTTTTACATAGAATCACAGAATTCTCCTCCTTGTTGTCTTTTTGCTGGGGGAAATACGTCACCAGGGGAAGAAACGTCACCCTGGGACACCTGTGGGAGGAAGGGGATGTCGGAGGTGCTGGCTGATGCTGGCAAGAGCTCCCAGCAGGGCTGCTTCACACCAACCCCCCAGGCCAGGACCCCCAACCAGGCCCCCCATTCCCATCCCAGGAGGCTGCAAGTTTGTCCCCTGGCAGGGGACGGAGAAGGCTGGTGGTTCAGTCCCAGGTCACGGCATGGCCGGGCTATTTAGCAGCTCTGTGCCACCTTGGCTCAGCATCTCTTGCCTGCCCGGGGCATGCTCCCAGGGCTCTCACACCAGCAGAAGATGCCAGCGATGCATCAGAGGCAGCTTGGGGAGAGAGATGAAAGTCCTCCCCGGGGAAGCATCCCTCAGGCTGGAAGTTTTCAGACCTGACGTTTCCTTTTCTTGAAAAGAGGTGAGTTTCCAGGCACTGAGCCTGGATTTCACCCAGCTGGCTCCCGGCTTTGCCCCTGCCCCAAGCCTGTCCCTTTGGGGACGGGGCGCTGGCAGGCCTGTTGCACTCTCAGAGGAAGTTTCCCGCTGATGCCAACTGCATTTTTAAAGCTTGCTTTTCTTGCCGAGCCCCAGTTGCAACCCTCCTCAAGCCTCCACCCGCTCCCAGGGCCGATGCCTGTCCCACATGCCATGAGGCTGTTTATGCAACCTAATTTTGGCCAGACGGAGCGGTGGAGGAGTCCTTCCTCCTGCTGGTCCCAGCAAAGAGAGTCGGGGCAGCTCCTCTGCAAAGTGAACCTGCTCAGCCCGTGGGAGCGGCGGGTTGTCAGCCTCTCGTGCATCTCTGCTGGCACCGTGGGACGCTGGGGACAGGGGTGCAGGGGCAGGTAAGCCCCTGGGTGACAGCCTCCCCAGCCTCCCTTGTGCCTGTCCCGTGCCAGCTGGCGTCCCCAGCAGAGCAGCCATAAATCACTGCCGGCCACCACGCCAGGATTACTCATTACTGTTAATAAAAGCCCTCCCTGTTCCCTGCCAGCACGACACAGGATCCCACTAGGACCAGCATAGTCACCCAGTCCCAGTCCCGTGTCCCGGTGCCACACACCATGCCCGCTGG
>JAOTQQ010000002.1:23879155-23889325 GCA_026546715.1 Gallinago undulata | reverse complement strand
CCTGTGCCCGTCCCTCACCCCACCACATCATCACCCCAGCCGTGCCCCCTCCATCACCCCAGCACAGCATCACCCCAGCCGTGCCCCTGCCAGGGCACAGGACCCGGGCATCCTTGGCCATCCCCCCTTTCCCTTCTCTCTCCCCCAAGCCCAGCTGCTCTGAGCATCCACAGGGGATGCAGGACAGAGTGGCAAAGTGACCCTGGCACGCAGTCACGGCTCGCCACTTGGCAGGGCAGCAGCAGGCCCTGTAACACTGCCCTGTGCCAGGACGGGCAGCCCAGGCTGGCACCCAGTCCCTGCTGCCTGTCCCACGTTGAGCTGGGACAATAACAGCTGTGAAGCATTCCCTGCCCCAAGCTCCAGCTCCTGTGCTGCCAGCACTGCAGCCCTGCCCCCCTGCTAAAATTAACCACCCCACCAGCCACCCGCCGGGTATAAATAGAAATGCCCAGGAGCAGGGTTTTTTGCCCAGAAAGTGGCTCCGTGAACACAGTGTGCCAGGGCCAGGCACGGGGCAACACCCAGAGCTGTCGGGTAGCTGGGTGGCTGGTCCCTCTCCCTGTCCCCCAAGCACCACCAGCAGCTGGGCACGGGACAGGAGCAGATGGGGAGGGAGCAGGACAGTCACCCATCGCCAAGGGACCTGTCTCTTCAAGAGGACACCACACGCTGTGTCCACAGCCAGGCTCTGCCCTGCTTGGCAGCCAGCTCTGTGGCTACCTCTAAGGTGCCATGTGGTGCTAGGGCACTGTCCCTCCAAAATGTGCCATGGGACCAGCTGGGCCACAGGAGAGGTGATGGTCCCAGGGCACAGCTGGGCAGCACCTGCCCGGGTCCCTTGGACACTGGTGACCCCCTGGGGGGGCCGTCCTGATGGATAGGAGCATAGGAGCCTCTCCTTTTTTTTTTTTTTTTTTTGGTTCCCGGGGCCATCATCCATTAGGGAGAGTTAAATTTAGGTTACAGCTGATCCCTTATTACCTCGCTGCTAATCAGAGCGCGAGCAGATTATTAATAAGCACATTAAAATATTGGCGAAACGCTATTTTGGGGAGGTGAAGTCACAGATTTAATCTGGTTAATTGATTGAGTCATTTCTCTTTCCCCCCATCGGCCACCCGTCCTTGGCTTGCTCCCCAGAGCTCCCAGCTGGGAGGGCACCCCACCCTGGAGCCCACCCGGCTGGGCACCCCCACGGTGAGCTCTGCGGGACCTCCTTCCCCTCTTCAGGGAGGACAGAGGGGCTCATTGCCCCCCAAAAAGGACCAATGAGGAAGGACAGAGGCTGGATCGGGGGCAGAATCCCAGTGACCCACGTGCCATGGACTGGAGCAGTGGCTGGGGCGAAGGGGATGCTGCTGCAGAGGGGAGAAGGCTGTGCAAGCCCCCCATCCCGCTCCCAGCCCCGAGCTCTGAGCTTTAGGGGAGCACGGACCTTCCAACCTCTGGGTTTCACCCCACTTCAGCTTCTCCCACAGCTCAGGAGGACACCGAGAGCGAGCAGCGGGTGCCCCCCTGCCAGCCCTGCCTCCTCACCCATCCCGGCACCATGCGGCACGGCCACCCTGCGTGGTCCCCAGCAGGGCTGCGGGGACAGCACAGGGCTGAGCCCTCAGGGCCACTCAATGCCACACATGGCCAGCCCAGATACCTGGACCTTGGTCCCCACTACACATCCAGCCCCATAGTGCCCAGCTGAAAAGCCCAGGACGTGGGGACATCACCCTAAGTGATGGGGGTGGGAGCACCCCAAGGTCCCCTTCCTGCTCCTCTCTGTCACCTGCAGCTCTGCCCCTCACACCCCAGGGGCAGGAGCCAGACACCCACGGTCACAGCACACGCAGGACCACGATGGCCTCCCTGAGATGTGCCCACTGGGGTCAGGAGGTGGCTCTGGGTTCAAACCCAGGAAAGGGGGTCCTGGCCAGCTGGCTGGGCTACACGAGGGGATGCGGGTCCTGCCACGGCAGTGACGGGGAAGCGGGGGGCACTCAGCTGACTCATCCTCTGCCCCCTCCACTCTGGGCTAGTTGGCTGGTGCCCGATGGAGCCAACTAGTGGGGACAGACCCGGTGCTGCCAGCGGGCACACCCAGCCTCTGGTGCCGCTCCGCCACGCTCACCCTCACACCTCTTCCCCCCATGCCCATGGTGTGGAGCCCTGAAGGGTCTGCAGAGGGATGGGAAATGCCCACGGGACCCTCCATGGCAGGGCTCACGTCCCCGCGGGCAGGGAGGTGGCACGGCTGGCAGGAGGGACACTGCTCCCGTGCCCCAGCCCCCAGCGCTGCACCAAGAGCATCCCCAAGGTGCCCCTGCCATCCCTGGCCCCGGGGATGGGCACAGGCTGGGGACACCCGGGGGCTCCCCCAGGCGAGGAGGGGACAGAGCCCGGGGAGGGCTTTTTCTGGGCAGGCTGTGCCCTGGTGAAGGCGGTGCAAGTCCCAGCCCCGCTCCAAGGCGTGACGCTGCCACATTGGCCCAACAAGGCCTTCCCCATGCTCCCGGCATGGTGTGTCCCTCCCCAGTGCTGCTGTGGCCCAGAGGGGCAGGCCAGGGGTCCCCGGTGGGGCCAGGCCATGGGGAGGGCAACTTGCCCCCAGGATGGGGCCATGGAGACAGGGGCAGGAGCCAGGCACCCAGGGTCACAGCACACACGGGGCCATGATGACCTCCCTGAGATGTGCCCACTGGGGTCAGGAGGTGGCTCTGGGTTCAAACCCAGGAAAGGGGGTCCTGGCCAGCTGGCTGGGCTACACGAGGGGATGCGGGTCCTGCCACGGCAGTGACGGGGAACCGGGGGGCACTCAGCACACAGGTCTGCCCCAGGACCAGGTGGCATCCCAGGATTCGAGCACGGGAGGATGCAGGCACCAGGGTGTCTCCCTGCCCCCCGGCACACCCAGGGCTTCTCCGGCGGGTGGATGGAGGGCACAGCCCCAGCCCCGGAGGCGGCAGATGCCTGGCATGGCAGGGAAGGGTCGGACCAGCCGCGATTTATTTCCACAGCAGTTGTCTCACTGCACCAGTTCCCTCCCATATAAAACATTCCTGTCCACAGGGGACATCCAGGGGCTCCCGTTGCCTCCCGTGAGCATCTTCAGCTTTGCCCCACACAGAGCCCAGTGCACCCCCTTTTCCCCAGGGCTGAATCACCCAGCATCTAAATGGCATTTCACCCCCCCTCCCCAAATAACCCCCGCAGAGCCCACCAGACACAAACCCCCTCCCACAGAACAGAGCCCCCACCCACCCCCCCAGGGTGACACCTACCTTGGGAGAGGGTCCCGGTGACAAACTGGTAGAAGAAGCGGATCACCCGGCCCAGCTGCCTCTTGCAGCGCTGCTGGCAGTGGCTCATGGCTCCAGCTCACAGCGCTGGGGAGGGACCCAGTCGCACCCCCCTCCCGGCTGGGAAACAGCCCCCCCCCCAGCTCCTCCGAGCGAGCAGGAGATGCTCCCAGGGGCTGGAAGCACAGAGTCTTCCTTGCCTGGGGCGAGCCTGCGGGCATCGGCGGCAGCTCCAGCCCGGTGGAGAGGGCACCGGCAGCGCCCGGCAGCGCGGCAGCCGCCAGGCCCCGCTCCCAGGCGGCAGGCAGCCGGGAAGTTTTGTGCTGGGATGCTCCCGTGCAGGCTGGCTGGGATCCAGAGGGGCCGGAATGCCGGCCGGTGATGCTCTAGGCTCACAAAAGCTGACCTCAAGCTCGGCGAGGGAAGCGGGGTGCCCGGGCGAGCACCCCCCCTCTCCGTGCCGTGCCAGCCCGGCGACCCCCTCCGTGCACCAAAGTTGCGGGGAGTAGCGGCAGAGGGATGCTCGGGGCCGGGGAGCCCAGCGGTGCCAGCCAGCTCTCCAAGAGAGGTGGATGGACACCTCCCTGGCTGGCAGAGCCCCGGGTTGCCCCCGGCTCCCGGTCCGCCCCTTGCCACCAGCTCGACCCGGCACTTCACGCCCCAGCTGGCCGGGAACCAGAGGCAGGTTGGTATGGCAACCCGCAGACTCCACAGGTCCCGCTGACCAATGAGGCACTGCTGCATCCCGGGGCCGCCTCTCTCCAAGAGAGCAGGGAAGGATGCTCCTTCCGGAGGGGAGCCGGCACAGAGAGCATCCTGCATCCTTGGGTATCAGCCCTCCACTCCCACTGTCTGAGCATCCCGCATCTCTGGGTATCAACCATCCTGTCCAGCCAGTGCAGTGAGGGTCCTGCATCCCTGGACATCAACCTTCCAGTGCAGTGAGAGTCCTGCATCCCTGGACATCAACCTTCCAGTGCAGTGAGGGTCCTGCATCCCTGGACATCAACCTTCCAGTGCAGTGAGGGTCCTGCATCCCTGGACATCAACCTTCCAGCACTGCGAGCATCCCGCATCCCTGGGTAACAGCCCTCTGGCACTGAGCGTGTCCTGCATCTCCGGGCATCCCACTCCCACTGGCTCCGTGCAGGGGGAGGAGACAAGGATCAGTGCAAGGATGGGGGGAAGAGGAGTCAGACTCCCAGACCACCCAGGCTGAGAGCTGCTTGCTCCAAAGCTCAGCCCGGCAGCGAGCTGCTAGCTTGCACAGCGTGTCAGAGCTAGAAGAGTCTGGAGCATAGCAGCAGTGGGATTTCCCTGCTCCCAGAGCCAGCCCAAGATGCTCTGTGCAGACTGGCAACCACATCCCTTCCCCAAGTCTCCTTTTCCCAGCTGCAGTTCCCTCTCCACATCACATCCACACCCCACACCAGCAGGAACTCTCAGCTCTGCATCCATCCAGGCTCTATTATCTCATAAGCTTCATCTCTTATTAATGGGGAAGGAAGCAAAGAGACCTGATGGAAAATATAGCTTCTGCTCTCTCAGGGGTGGGAAAGGGGGTGCAGGTGTGATCTATCCAGGAACAATCAGACTGCCTAGTCCTTACCAGGGCCTCAACAAGGAGCCCCAAGAGAAGGGGCAGGACCCACTCCAGGGGTTGGTGTGGGGTCACCTCACTCCTTGCTCCCCAAAAGAAGGCTTATCACCTCCAAACCAAGTCCTGCCTGTCTGCTATGCTGGCTATGCTCCTGCAAAGGGGGGCAGCCCCCCAACAGAGACCCACCCCCAAACCATGCTGGACATCGCCCTGGCGTGGGAGGAGATAAGCACCAGGGGATGCTGTGCCAGTTGCTGCAGGGCTGAGCCAGGTTTGGAGAGACCCTACAGCAAGGTGGGTCACAGCACCATGGGGGCTTGTAAGACACCGCAAAGCCCCAAGCCAGGGAAGGGCTGCAAGGGACATGGGCCTTGCAGGAGGATGGGGACAGCCCAGAAAAGCCGAGGCAGAGCAGGCAGCTCAGCGGATAGAGGCCAGTCTGTGAATGCGACACCCCGACTGAACCTACCCCCTGCAGACCACCCACCCACAGCCAAAAGCTCAGAAATTTGGGCTGCCAGTGGTGCCCAGTCCCCTCCTGCCACCTCCCAGGGACGGGTGAGAGATTTAGGACTTTCATCCTTATCCACAGTATCCAGAAGCCCCGCTCCTGGCTCAAACCCACAACACAAACACACTGGAACAGTTTCTTGCAACGATCAGATCAAGACACGAGACCAAATCCTGCAAATGCAGAGCTTCCCCCGTTCTGGGAGAGAGATCTGGGTCCATGGCATCCCCACCAGCACAACCCAGCCCAAGACAGCCGCAACATCCCAAAAGCCCGTGAGATACAGAAGAGGTGGCCACAGAACAGCCACAGGAGGGTGCCAGAGCCCGCAGGACCTGAAAGCCAACAAAGTTTGCAGATCCATCCCAAAACTGCCATCCAGCTCCTTGGGAATCAGATCCCACCTGGCCAGGAAGCTTGCTCCATCCCAGCATGTCCTGGGCAGGTGTGAGATGCAAGTGTTGTCCTGTGCAGCCGTGTCGTGATGGCCGTGCAGGACACTGAAGCTCATATGCCTTCCCACCAGACCACCCCACGCCAGCCTGCAGGGACACCGTGGGAGAGAAGAGCCCAGCACGGGTATCACCCACCCCAACTGCCCGCCAGCATGCCCAGGTGCCACCACCACCCGGACACCAGGTGGTGATTTCCACAGAAGCATCACCCTTCTGGGTTGGCACTTGGTTCTCAAGAGAGACCATTGTGCACTAACAAACACCGGGACAAGCTCACGGGGACCACGTGGGCTGAGCCAGGAGACTGTCCTCTCCCCCAGCACCCAGCAGGTAGTCTGCAAAGGATGGTGCACTGCAGAGGACCGTGAGCTGGCTTCCCCCCTCCCCAGGGCTCCCAGGGAAGGGTCCCCGGGTCCCTGGCACCAGGGATGGGGTGTCTTGCCCTTGCAAACTGCCCCTCGGTCACTGACCCACCTCTGCCCTGCCAAACAGGAATCCATCACAAATCAAAGCCAAGCCACAAAGCAGGGCTGTGGAGCTCACAGTTGGACACACTTTTCTTGCTGGCAATCTGTCACCTGGGTCGCAGCCACCATGGGTGGGTGGGGTGCACCCTGCCAGCTCCTGTCCCACCTGTGCTTCTCCCAAACCTGCCCTCCCCACAAGGAGTGAAGTGGTCCCCAAGCCCCTGGGCAAACTCCAGTCCCCGCGGTGCCTCGCAGGGCAAAGGATGCCATCTCCCAAAGGGGTATTTTGAGCCAGGCTGTGTCCCCAGAGTATCTCCCGAGCCCCTGCAAGGGGACACGGCATTGCTAGAGCTACAGCAATGGGGAGGAGGAAGACTACGGCTCCAGGGTCTGTCTCCAGCTCTGCTCTCCCCCGACTGGCCTGGCTCTGGCAGGGGGAGCAACTGCCCCACACCTCCCAGTGCCGAGCCTGCACTGGGGACCAGCCCAGCTCCCCTTTTTAGGGTATAAATGGCAAATTCAAGGAGACTGGAGAGAAAAATTGTCCCCCACTTCCCTACCCCCAATCCCTGCTGCCAGCCTGCAGGTTTGGGGGCTGCAGCTTGGATGTGTAGGAGCCCAGGGCAGCCCAGGCAATGCCCGTGGGGTGCCACAGCCCATGGGGTGCCATGGTCTGCCCCATGGTGTGTGCATTGCCAGCGTGCCATTGCTGCTGCCTGACGCTGAGAGGAGCCCCCACACAACACAGCGCCGGTGCCACGGGGAGGTGAGCTGGGGACATGGCTCATTCCGACGGCCGTGGCAGCCGATGGCACACGGGGGACAGGAGGAGACACGTGCCACCTGGGCAACGATGCACAGGAACCAGGAAGGCCACCGTGCAGGGAGATGCGGCCACCACAATCTCTGCCAGGCTGAAGGGACAGTGATGGCACCACCGGGGAGAGGGACACGACACAGCTGTCTACACCAGAGCCATTGCTTCCTTCCTTGCCCAGGTCCTCTCCTCCTGAGTTGTCTTCTTGGCAGACACATCCTTCCTAAGCCACCGACATCTGGGCTGGTACCTGCCGTGGGAATGCTGGGGGCAGGGAGAAGCCGGGGGAATTCACGCTGGTTCCTGGCCATGAAATATTCATTAGCACAGCCGTGAAGAGACAGGGGAAAAATAAAAGATAAACAGAAGGTGGGGGGGAGCAGACACAGTGCTTGCAGGCGGCTCAGCGTGGCACAGACAAGCCCACAGCGTGGCTGGAACAAGGTCTTCAGAGCTGGTGCTCGTCTGTGGGTCCCCTCTGCCTACGCAAAGCCCACCACGCTGTCATGGGTGCTGTGGGCACGTGAACACCCCTGGAATATACAGCCAGGAGACAGGCAGACACAGGCTTGTGTGCACGACCAGCATGGGCTGGGACACCCTGGGACATGGGCATCCCAAGGGGCACCATGCTGGGCTGGTGCTCGGTGGCCATTCCCACCTGTGCCAGCCCTGCATCCTGCCTGGGGTTCAAAGTGTTGCAGCCCAGGCCACAGATCCCAGAGACAGGACCAGAGCAGGGCTCCAACCCAGGGCCACCCCAACCAGGGCATCTAGGGGCTCTCTAGGGTCATCCTGGGGGTGGCAGAGGGCAGACCCAAGCAACAGCATCTGCCAACAACATCTCCCTCATGGAGGCAGAGCAATCAGGGTGGGGAGGAGGCACGTTTCCATTAACAAGGTTGGGCAATCAGGGTGAGGAGGCACATTTCCACTAATGAGGGATGGGAGTCAGGGTGGGAAGAATGCAGGGCACCTGCAGCTTCATGCCTAACCTCAAGCCACCACTCACGTCCACAGGTGAGGGTCTAGGTCTTCCTAGGCAGGGTCTAGGCAGATGCTCTCTTTTCTCTCTCTACGTAAATCCAGCAGTCACATTTTGGGGGGGGATTTGGGGCATACACATCCCAGCAATGCCAGACCTGCGGCTGCTTGGAAGGAACTGGGTGGCTCCTGGCTGGAGGGACGCCTCGGCAGGACTCAGCCCAGAGCCCTGGGCACGCCGAGGGACGAGGAAGGGGACATCCTGGCAGCAGGGACTGCAGGAGCCATGGGAGTCCCTGGTCCCAGACACATCGTGTCGGGGCGGGTGGCTCCGTGGGGAAGGCTCCATCCACACAGCCAGCCCTGCGTGTGGGTCCCGCTGCCACTTCTGCCTCCTCCCGGCCCGGGGGGACCTACAGCCTCCAGGAGCCAGGGAAATGCTGAAAACGTGATGCCAGAGAAAATAAATAAGGCAGCTAATGAGGTAATTTGCATAGCTATTAGCAGGCAGAATTTGCACGGGCTCTGACATGGGATGCGCTCTCACCGTGAAGCGCAGCCCTGGGGGCTCTGCTGGTGCTTGCAGAGGGGAACACACAGCACAGCCATGCTGCACGGGTCCCCCACAGGCCCCCACCACCCCACCGGGCTGAGGAGGCAAGGGGGGACCGGAGCAAAGCCAGCCAGAAGGTGGGAGGAAGGCTCAGAGCGGGGCAGAGAGCCCGGAAGGCAGAGGTATGGTCTCAGCCCACGCTGCCTTCGGCCACACACCCTGGGGCTCGGACCCAAGCATGGGGCAGCACATGGCTCCCACCTTCCCGAGGGCAGGGAGAGCATCCACGGAAAGGTGAGCTGGCAAAGGCCAAAAGGAGAGCTGCTGCCTCACGGGGCAGCCCTGCCACGGCACCGCCAGCTGGCTCCACGCACCTCCCCATCCAGGGCTGGCTGCAGCTCTCCCTGCATCCCCCACCTCCTCTTGGCCCAAACCAGACCCATCCCAGGATAAGCACAAACCCTTTCCTACCTTACCCTGGTTGCCAGTGAGCCCAGCTCGCTCTGACTCCCAGCAGAAGGTGGGATTTTGTGGTGTGCACAAAGCCCAGCAGCAGCACCAAGCTGTGCGTGGTGGCTGCCCCCAGCCCTCAGCTGCTCGGGTCACAAATCACCACAGCACAGAATCACAGAGTCACACAGAATCACAGAGTCACACAGAATCACACAGAATCATAGAATCTTAGGGGTTGGAAGGGACCTTTGAGATCATCGAGTCCAACCACATTAAAAAAAAACAACCAAGAAAAAAAACAAAAAACCCCCACAAAACCAACCAAACAAAGAAAACAACAAAAAAACCACACAAAAAAAGCACCCACCAACTGAACCCCACACCCACAACCCCCCACACAACACACCACCACAAACCAATAATCTTGGGCACTAGACCATGCCCTTAAAAGCCATGTCTACACGTTTCTTAAATCCCTCCAGGGATGGTGACTCCACCACCTCCCTGGGCAGGCTGTTCCAGGGCAGGAGAGCGCTGGCCAACGCTGGTACCTCCAGAGATGTAGGGTCACCACACCTGCAACCCTGGACGCTGCTGGATGCCCAACCTGCTCTGCTGGCTTAAGTGCCCCGCAAATCGGCCGTGTGATGGAGAGGGGTGGCGTGCAGGGCCACCTCCCCCCAGGGCTGCCAGGGCACGTCTGGCTTTGATCACAAACCTGCGGCGACAGCTCGGCTCGTTCCCAGCCGATGGATGGATCTTGTTAAAAAATGCATGTGATGTGATCCGTCTGCTCGGGAAGGAGCTGCCAGGGAAGGAGCCCGGCCCAAGGCTGCGCACCATTCCCGCAGGATGTGGGCAGGATGGGGCTGCAGCCTGGCTCTGGTGGCACTGGGGGACTGGGATATGCCCTAGCCAGTGGGCTGAGCCCAGCACCGGGCTCCAAATCATAGAATCATAGAATCATTTGGGTTGGAAGGGACCTTAAAGATCATCCAGTTCCAACCCCCTGCCCTGGGCAGGGACACCTCCCACCA
>JAOTQQ010000002.1:23866882-23877539 GCA_026546715.1 Gallinago undulata | reverse complement strand
CTGGAAGGCCGCTCTTAGGTCTCCCCGGAGCCTCCTCTTCTCCAGGCTGAACAACCCCAGCTCCCTCAGCCTGTCCCCTGAGCATTTTTGTGGCCCTCCTCTGGACCTGCTCCATCAAGTCCATGTCCTTTTCTCTTCCTCAGCTTTCACTGAACTCTTGATTAATCTATACCTAAATGTGCAAAAGCTCACTAGGTACAATGCAGGTGGATTATGAGCGGCACCTCACATTGGAGTGGAACTTCCCATGTTCCAGCTTGTGCCCATTGCCCCTCGTCCTGTCCCTGGGAACCACTGAAAAGGGCTCCATCCTCATTCAACCCACCCTTTAGATGGTGGAAGCATTAATAAGGTCTCCCCTCAGCCTTCTCTTCTCCAGGCTGAAGAGTCCCAGCTCTCTCAGCCTTTCCTCAGCAGGGAGATGCTCCAATCCCTCCATCATCTCTGTTGCCCTACGCTGGACCTTCTTCTACACTTTCCCCTGTGCCACAAGGGCACATTGCTGGCTCATGAAAAGTGTGCTATCTACCAGGACTCCCAGATACTCCAACTTGACCCTGCTCCATTCCTGTCACACAGCCAGGACTCAATCCATCTCACTGCCCCCTTGTATAGCCCACACTTCCTTGATTTCCTAATGAGGATGTTATGGCAGACAGTGTCAAAAGCCTTGCTGAAGCCAAGGTAGATGACATCTGCTGCTCTCCCCTCATCCAGCTGTCCAGTTATAACATCACAGAAGGTTATCAGATTGGTCAAATATGATTTACCCTTGGTAAATCCGTGTTGTCCACTTCTAATAACTTCCTGTTCTTTAAGATGTTTGGAGATGACATCCAGAACAAGTCGCTCCATCAACTTCCCAGGGATGGAGGTGATACTAATTGGCCTGTAATTCCCTGGGTCCTCCTTCTTGCCCTTTTTGTAGACTGGAGTGATGTTTGCCTTTCTCCAGTCCTCAGGCACCTCTCCTGTTCTCCATGATCTTTCAAAGATGATGGAGAGTGGTCCAGCAATGACACCTTCCAGTTCTCTCAGCACTTGTGGGTGCATCAGGGCCCATGGACTTGTGGATGTCTTGTTTGGCCAAGTGGTCTCTAACCCTGTCCTCCTCTACAGAGGGAAAATCTTCTTCTCTCCAGACCTTCCCCCTTGTCTCCAGGGTCTGGGATTCATGAGGGACAGTTTTAGCAGTGAAGACCAAAGCAAAAAAGGCATTCAGTAACTCCACCTTCTCTGTGTCTCCCACCACTAGAGTGCCCAAGTTAAAACTTTAATTGTTTTAAGCTTTTTGAGCAAAAAGCACTGGTAATATAGGAACAGTTGCTTTTAGAACAAGAAAAGGCATCCTTACTAAATTAACCAGCTATGCTAATTAACATCAGAGAGGAAAGCTTGTGTTTATAAACATAGCTTGGTCGCAGAAAATAAAAGCGAAAGCATTTGTAGCTTGTTGAAATATGTCAAGTAAATAATGTCCACGCAACCACAAATCCACGCTGCATCAGCACGGTTGGAAACCTGGCCCTGTCAAAGGCTTTTGGAAAACTTGTAGATTGTTTTGTGAAATCTAGATTTGACTGCTGGATGTTCACATGCTTTGTAGCCATCTTAAGGATAAACTGACGACACGGCAGCCCTCCCCTGTGACATCCCTGCATTGGCTGAGAAAACTCCTCTGAACTTTTGAAGACCAGGAATGCAGAATTAATTCAACAAAAAATGAAAGAGAATTGGAATGACTTCTTCCACTACATGCATCCTACTTCTCCTGCCTTTGTTTATTTTTGAATTCAAGTGGGTGCCTTGTTCTTTTAAGGCTGTTTATTTACCATCAAATGTTACAGTTTTCATGATTGTTAGGAGGGAACAAATATTAAGGATACGTTTGCATTCAGATCTGTACTCTAAATTCAGTATGCGTGTGTCATGGTTTCGGCTGAATTGGTCTCTTATGGGCAACAGGTGCCCTCCCTCCACTTCTCACTCCCAGGAGAGGAGGAGGTGAGATAAAGAGATTTAGGAGTTTAGAAGGCACTAAACTACTTTAATAAAATATTAATAATGAAGTTAAAAACTAAATAATTAAATAGATACAATGTATACAAAACCATATCAAGCTCCAGGACGACATCACCAGCAGGCACTGGGGAAGTCCCAGACTGGACTCAGCGATGGATGGGAACTGGGTTCCAGCTCTGGAGTCAGGAATACACGGATCGGGATCAAAGACAGATGAACTGACAGGGTCCTCTTTGGACATTGGCCATGGCAGGAGGAGAGGAAGGAGAGGACCTTTGATCCCTCAGCTTTTACACTGAGCATGGGGCAGATGGATGGAATAGTTGATGAGGTTTGGGTCACCTCTCCTGTCCCCTCCTCCCCACAGGGGTGACCCCTCTACGCTTTTCTGTTTCCAACCCTCTAAGGGGCAAATAACGAAAATTGGCTGCCCTTGGTTGTTCCAGCAATAAGTATAAGCACGGGCCTCTCTTCTCACCCTTCCTCGGCATGGAGCACAGACATTGGCCTGATCATCCTGAGAACGAGCAGTTTTCTCCCCAATATGCTGTTAATTTCAGAGAGTTAGAGGAGGCCTAACTAAAATGTAAAACTACAGGACACAAAATTTGTTCAGTTTTACCTGAAAGCGGGATGCTGCTCCAGGGGAGGGCATGGCTCCTGGCATCCCGCTTTCCCTCCCTCCCTGCCACGCTCCGCTCCAGCCTCGCCACACGCCACCCTGTGCCAAGCCACGGTGACAGTGACAAATTAACAACCCCCCGTGCGATCACGCACAGGTTGGGCTCCGAGAAACGGGAGATGGCAACTTGGGCTCATTTCCGTGCAATCAGCGCTTCCTCGGCCGCCGACAGCTCCAGCTCGGCGCGGTGACAGGAGGAACCCGCGGTGGGGACAGGCTGGGGTGCCACCTCGGCTCCCAGGTGTGCCGGCAGCGGGGCACCCTCCATCCCATCACCCAGCCAGATGCCGCCAGGCTGAGCGGGATGCGGGATGGGAAAGGCTATTAGCACCAGGGCTTATCCAGGGGCTCCGGCTGCACGGCTGGGAGAGGGAGATAAGGTGCCTAAGGGATCCCAGGGGAGGGGAAATGTATTTCAAATGGCAGGAATCTCCCCCAAAACAGACCTGACTTGAAGGCACTGAGAGTATTTGCTGCTATTAATAACGACAAGGCGCCTGCCCCCCCGTTCCCCGGCTCGGACCCTCCCCACGTGGGGAGACGCAGCAACAAGGCAGGGAGGGAGGAGGGGGCAAAGTGGGTCTGGAGATGGGGCTGTGTCCCCACGGCTCCTCGCCTGTCCCCTAGATCTGGCCTGAAGCCCCTGGAGGGTGACAGCCTGGCTGGAGGGACACACGAGGTCAGCCCTGTCCCTCTCTCCAGCCTCAGCCCCTGACGCCGTGCAGCTCCGTGCCCAGGCTCCCTCCCCAGCACCGACCCCCTCCCCACTTGTACCCCGAGTGACGGCTCAGCCATCGTGCAGGGCCACCCACCCGGCGTCTCCAGGGCACTTGCTCAGCCCACTGCCAGCCTGGGGGTGCCCCCAGAGACTGCCTTTTTAAACTGACATTTTGGGGACAAGAAAGCTATTTTTGGCTGTTTCAGAGGCAGTGTTTCCAACGCAGTTTGTCTGCCTTCACGGGCGGGAGGGATGCTCTCCCCGGAGGTGCCACGGCAGGCAGCTTTGCGTTGGGCTGCGGGGCTCAGCACCCAGCTCTGTGCCCCTGGGTCATCCTCACACCTCCTCCCTGCCCGCCCAGCTCCTGGAGCCAACGTGCCCAGGAGCAACTGGGAAAAGACATCCCTGAGTTTTCCCCACCTGGGCATGAGGGTCAGGAGCATCCCTCCTGGCAGAGGCGATGGCAGGAGGAGGCACGGAGCAGACCCTGGGGACCATCCTCCCACCAGGGGCCTTCCCAGCATCAGCAAGATATCTTTTCCACACACCTTTGTGAGACACCCCCAAAAATGAGCACACAGAGCCCAACAGCACCCCCAGCCCCATAGCCCCCAAGCATTCCCGATAGGAAAAAATATGCCTGGCAATTGCTCGGGGCAGCGGGGGGGGGGAGAGTACAGCCTCTCAGTGCAAGACCTGCTGAGAGGCTCAGAAATAAATATGTTAATAATCAAATATCCATCCTGCGCCTCAGCTCACGGGAGGACTTTCAAGTCTAATTAGCAGCAGATTTGTACCATCGCTGCCTGGGCTCCAGGGACAGTTCACCGTGGTTCCCACAAAGCGAGAGGCTTGGCTATAATTAGCCAGCAACTTCCAGCCTGCAAGGATTACCTCCAAATCCCCCTGTGCCCTGGGCTGGGGGGCAGTTGGGACCCAGGTAAGCTGAGATGAGAGATGCCCCAGGCTTTGATCCGTGCAAAGCCACCCCTGAGCTGCAAATCCAAGGCAGGCAGCACACTGGGGTGAGAGGCACCCCAATCCTGCAGGTCACCCCACGGTCCCCTGCCTGCACGCAACCCCTGTGTGGCCACCATCACACCATGAACCCCCAGAGATCCCCCAAAACCTCCCCAGCCCCAGCCCGATCGTTTCCAAGCCAGCTCTCTGACACCCGGTGCTGCTCCAGGAGGCCCCCCCAAATGGGGGGACTTTTTCCAGTCTACCCCAGCCACACAGGGACATCTCATCGCCAACGGGAAAAGCTGTCCCCACCCTCCGTGAGACCAACACCGAGACGCTGCTTGCACAACCGAGCCCCAGTGCTGGGTGGATGGGGACTCGGCACCGGGAGGGGGGGGGTGGCATCTGCGGGGACCTGCTTCCTTGCCGCAGGCAAACACAAAGCTCAGGGCTTGGCGACAGCTTGGGGACATTCATCAGTCCCCAGCCAGGGCCAGGCTGCCCTGCCACAGCCCACCCAGGGCTTTGTCTCGGGGAGATGGAAACCCCGTCAGATCAGACCTTTCTCCAATGCATCACGGCAGGGCAGGTGATAGCACCTTCCCTCCCGCCCCCCCCAGGCATTTTTATTAAATGGGGCCACAAACTGCTCCCAAGGACACTGCAGCCACCATTCCTGGTGCCACAACACCTTGCAGGTTGGCTGGGATGGGGAGCAAGGCATGGGGGCAGCACCTGGAGGTGCATGGCTGCCAGTGCCCAAACTGGGACCAGCCTCCTGGGGAAGGCGCGAAGGTGGAGAGGCAGCAGAGGGATGAGGGAAGGGATGGAGAGGGAGCAGAGGGGTGAGGGAAGGGATGGAGAGGGAGCAGAGGGGTGAGGGAAGGGATGGAGAGGGAGCAGAGGGGTGAGGGAAGGGATGGAGAGGGAGCAGAGGGAGCCGTGTCCACGCTGAGGACCAATGGCCCAGCGGAGGATGCTCTGGCAAGCAGGGAGCGGGACCCACGCGTCCGGCCCCACGGGAGAAGTGCCTGGCAGCTATTCAGTTGGACCAGCAGCAGCTGCCAGGGGCACTCATTAGCACCAGCTAATTGCAGGCAGAGGCGGCTGGCCTGGCCGCGGGCACCCTGCCCGCACACTCCTCCTGGCCTGGCAGCGGGCACGGCTCCGAGCCGAGGGCAGAATTACAGACAGGACCACAACGGTTGCATCCAGGGCACCTCCTCAGGGACAGCCTAGAAATGTCTGTGCCAGAGCTGCTGTGCCCACGAACAGCAAAATCAGTGCTTCATCCCTCTCTGGGGCACACATGCACCCCTCCCCCCCCTCACCATTCACCCATGCCCCCAGAGCCAGGGCACAGCCCTCCCCATCCTCTGCCAGCCTGAGAGACCTCCCCAGCGCCACTGGGTTGTTCATGCCGGCAAACAAGGGGTTACCAGCCCCTCACTTCCCCACAGTTATTTAATTAAGCAGTGATAAAAGGAAAGACGTATTATCCGGAATTATCCGGAGAGTGACGGCGGGTTGTAATTACCGCAGGGTGGGCTGAGAAAACAAACAGCACAGAGGGAGGCACGGGGTGGCCTGGGGCTGAGGAGCCACCGTGGGGACCCCCAGGACCCACGTGGCTGCCCCATGGAGCTGTGGCCCGGGGCAGAGGTGGGACCCTTGGATCTGCGGGCAATAAAGGGGAAAAAGGCTCCTTTGCCTGGATGGATGTGGTCCCAAGAGCCTCCCCCTCCGGCTCCCACCGGGCTGGGCTGGCCCCAGTCCTGGCCCCTTCCCAGGGATGCTGGGTCTGGACCAGTCCCGGGGAGCAGCAGGTTTTCAATGAGTTGCTTCAAAACATTAAACAGCATCTCCTCCATCCCCGCGCTGCTCCGGGGCAGCCCTCAGCACCGAGGGGGCTCGTTGCCCAAGTGGAGCAAGGGGACAAAGTTCCCACTGGGATGTGGCACCACAGAGGGACATCCCATCCCCTGGGTTCCTCCCTCCTTGGGTTTGAAACTTCTGCCCTGTTTCCCATCAGAAACAAGGGGCTGGAGCGAGACACAGGGCACAGCCACGCTGAGAGCAAGCAACCCACGGCCCCCTCCCTGCCCTGCTGCCCAGCAGAGGTGGTGTCCCTGGGGACGAGGAGAATTTCACCCCTTCCAGGTGCCAGCAGGAGCCACTGGTCACAGCTGGGACATCCTGGGGTGGCTCAGTCCTGAGGAATGCATGGCCACCTCCTCCCTCCAGCCTGTGGGATGCTCCTGTCCCCTGTGCAGCCCCCAGCCTCAGGCACATCCCTTCCCTTCGCTAAATCCTCCTGCTCTCAGCCCAATCCTCTTAGGCTCCCCCTTCTCCCATTGCAGCATCTTTAAATTAATGCCCGGCCGAGCATGGGATAGAAGGAAATTAACCCTGGGCAGAGGTGGGGGGGCAGCCTACATGGATGTCTTTTAAAGCCTAAAGCACTCATCCCTGCCCTCCTCCCGAGCAGGGGAAGAGACCTCATCTGCCACAACCACAGCGAGCATCACTCCAGCAAGGGCTCCCTGCACCTGCAGTCCTGAGTTGGGGGGGGGAAGGGGTGAGGATAGCGAGTGCCCCCCCTCCAGCCAGTCCCCAGGTGAGGCTGTGAGGTCCCCGGGAGGGAGATAGGTGGGTTTGTACCCCACGCACGGGTCTGCTATGGCCAGTAGCTGGCTGGGACCTCGCCGAAGCAAGAAGCCGGGAGGGATTTGGCTGCTGGGGGGATGCGCTTGCAACCCCGTGGTCTGGGGAGCTGAAGCAGCACAGGGCAGGGATGCAGGGTGCCACAACACACACACACACACACACACACCCCCGATCAATGCAGGGGATGCTTCGTGTGCAGGGATGCAGGGTGCCACAACACCCCCCCCCCCGATCAATGTGGGGGATGCGTCTTGTCCGTGTCACCACGGAGCAGTTGGGACAAGCCCCTTTTGGAGGAACTGTGCGAGGGTGAGCTGAGCAGCAACCGAGGCCACGACCCAGCTCCATCCAACCCAGCCAAGGCAGGACCCAGCATTTTCAGGAAAATATCTCAAGGAGCTGACACCATGGCTGCCAGCACCGCGGGGCTGGGGGAGCACAACCCCAGCAAGATGCTCCCAGCAGGAGATCTTCCAAGCTTCCCTCTCCCTGGGGCAGCAGGGAGCCAGGGCCGAGCATCACCTGCCGGAGCAGCGCTCCCGCCGATCCTCGCCGTTACGCAACAAATTATTCCACTCGCATTAATGACTTTGCGGCAAAGGGGGAAATGACATGAATGATTCCCGGTGCCTGGGAGTGACTCACTTTGCACGGCGGAGGGGAGGCGAGCGGGGAGGGCAGGCGCCAGGGGAGATTTGTTTGGGTCAGGACGAGCGGCGCAGGGCAGGGGCTGGGCTCAGAAGATGCGACTTCTGGAAGGAAAATTGGACGGGGGTGGCTGGCGGGGGGGAAGAGGTACTTAAGAGCAGATCCCACCATCCAGGAGAGGGCTGAGGCATCCCCAAGGGACAGCAGGATCAGCCCTAACCACAGCGTATTCCAGCATCCCTCCATACACTGGCCCAAACCCTGCACCCACTCACCCACCTGTGCTGAGACCCCAAAACCCCGTGCCAGCAGCCATCCCTCCCCACTCCGGGGTCACTCTAGGAGCCGAGACCCCATGCAGGTTCAATCAGAGATGGGGGCACCACCGCCAGACCCCCAGCTCCAGTGTGCCCCCAGCAGGGTGTGCAGGGTGGGCAGCCACCTGCCACGGCCCCCAGGGCAGGACTCGGGGGTGAAGAGGACCCACCGCACAGAGACCGGTGCCTGACCCTCTCCCTTCTCCCTCATCTCCAGGAGGCTTGGCTAAAACACACAATGACAAATTCATCAATATTTCTTCCCAGAGTAAATCAAGAGCTGTCAAAGGTCAGCCAGCCCGGCCAGCGACCTCCTGTGGACACCAGAGTGGGGACTTCAACAACCCACTGCTGAGTAGCCTTGGGGGGACCCTTGCGGTGATGGGGGGGGCTGGGTGGATTATTGCCTTTAAGCCCATTCTGGGGCTTTCTGTAAGCAATGCAATATTTAAAAAAATCAATCTAGGAAGGAGCGATTAACTGCACGGGCCAGCTCGCCTGTCTAATCTCGTTAGCGAGCCGGCCAGCTCTCATTCCATCCTGCCGTGGCTGGATGGGCCACAGAGCAGGCAGCCAGCTCTTCCCCAGCTCCTGCTGGGTCTGAGGTGACCCAAGGATGCAGGAGTTCACCAGTGCCTCCCTGCGCTCCACACGGCTGCTCCTTCCCCAGCCAGGGCGAGGGAGAAAGCAGGGCCAAGGGAGACACCCTGGAAACCCTCTTCCCCATCACTCAGGTCCTGCTCAGACTGTCAGCAGTGCTCCATGCCTAGAAAGTGCTTTCTTGGTGTCCAAATATATGGTTTTGGTGATGGGAAGAGGGCAGATGAAGGAACCAGTCTGTCCCAGACTTGCTGCCGGGGTCAGTGCCTGGAGCCAGGAGCAGGGTCCCCCTTTCTGCCCCACGGAGGTTCAGTGACAGGGTCCTGCCAGTCTCTCATGGTAGCATCATGCCAAGAAACCTCCCTCTGCTTCAGGCTGTCAAGCCCCTTCCCAGCAGGAAAGTCACTGCCAGAGGAGGTGGCTCACAGGGACAGCAGGACAGCCCGGGGGGGTCCCCTCCTGCCCAGTCTGTCCCTCCATCTCCACACGGCAGACTTGGGGCAGTGGATTCGTGCTACCAGCCCATCTGCAGAGTTAGTCACTCCATCACTGTCTCTGACCTGCTCCCGGGAGAGGGACGGCAGGCGAAGCCATCCATCTCCACTGCCAGCCTGACACACACCCTCAGGGCTCTGAGCATCCTCTACCTGCCCCCTGGCACCACTGCTGCTGCAGCACTGTCCTCGTTGGACCTTTCCGTGGGTCAGCCAGACACCACATCACTCTCTCCCATCCAGGACAAAGCCACCAGCTGGTCACAGGTACCTCCCAGGGCTCTGTAAGCAGAGGATGGATCAGGCTCCTCTGCACGCAGAGGTGTGCAGTGCCCTCACCTCGCACAGGGCACAGCCCTCCCCCCCCCACAGCTTGCTGTGGATCAGGAAGCAGATGGGCACCACAGTAGCTGTCCTCAGAGCTTGGGCCCCTTTTTGTGTGTCCCTCAGACCCTGACATCCCCAGGTCCCTGATGTGCCCAGCTGGGTTGAGTAGGAGCAGCACGGATGGGACACCAACCCTCTTGCTGCATGTCAGAGCCCCCAGCAGCAACACTGACACTGTCCTGGGGTCTGCAGGGGCACCAGCTGCAGGGGCACCAGCTGAACAGGAGGGATCTCCACCTGAAAGGTTCAAAAGCTCCTGCCAAAACGGGGCTGGAGTCACCTGGAGCCAGACGGAGGTGAGACCTGGAGGCTGCTCTCGGGGGAGGCAGGATGCTGCAGGAGCGTGGGCACACACACGCGTGTGTCTGACACCTCCTCCCAGGAGTGTCCACAGGGCACTCACCCTCTCGGGTTCCAGAAGACCCAAATTCAGAGGCGGCGAAGGTGAGAGTCCCCCCTCTCCCCAGCAGCTCCTGTCGAACGCGGCAGCCATCCCGACCCCGGCCCCCCTCCCACAGGGCTCCCTTTCCAAACAAGATAATTCCTTGCACCGCTCCCCAAGGGGCTGCACCCACCCATGGGCATTTGAAGCAGAAAGCAAATTTACTTCAAAACCAGAAATAGCCACAGCCACAGCACCTCAGGGACGGGAGGACCCTGACAAGAGCCTCCTGCCCCCCGCAGCCCTGCTGCCACATCCCCGTTGCAGAGCTGCTCGGTAGAGTATCGCTGAGAGTGGGGATGCTCCAACCCCTGCATCCCATCCCCAGCCCTGTCCCATGCACCGTCCTACCCCTCACCCCCGTGGCATGGTACCCAGCCTCATGGCACGGTAGCCACCCCCATGGCACGGTAGCCACCCCCATGGCACGGTAGCCACCCAGCCCTGGCTGCCAGCAGAGCACCCCAGCACAGGCAGGGGGTTGAACAGGACCCCTGCCCCACGGAAAAGGGCTCCTCTTCCCCTTTTGCTCCCAGCCAAGCTGCCTGCGCCAGCCCCAGCAGTTCACTTGCTCGGCAATAACCACCCCAGGGCTCCACAAACCTTCAGCAGAGGATTTTGATCCCCCACCCCAAGGCAGCTGCCCTCCTTTGGAGCAATGGCAATAAAAGCATAATTGTAATCTTTTATGTAGAAAGGCTGAAGTAATATTCACTC
>JAOTQQ010000002.1:23839198-23852925 GCA_026546715.1 Gallinago undulata | reverse complement strand
GTGGGGTTTGAATGTCTCCAGAGAAGGAGACTCCACCACCTCTCTGGGCAGCCTCTGCCAGGGCTCTGCCACCTTCACAACAAAGAAGTTCCTCCTCATGTTTAAATGGAACTTCTTATATCCAAGTTTGTGCCCGTTTCCTCTTGTAGGGCAGCTCAACCCTACAGAGATGTGGCCCCCTTGCTGTAAAAGCGAAACAAAGGTGTTTGTGAACCAAATGGAGCCGGCGGGTGAAGGTGCTCCCTGCTCTCTGGCCATCGCACGTGAGACTCGGGGCTCTGCTCCTCCCCACTCCTGGCACCCTCAGAAGCAGCCAGACCCTCACAGGCAGCTGAGTCCCCCCACCACTTCCCTGTGGCCAAGACATGGTGTGTCTCTTGACAACCCGCAGCCCGGGCAGGGGAGACTCGGCTCCTGCATGAAAAATGGGACCTGTAAGAGCTAGGGAAGAAGAGACGATACCCAAAATCACAGTGGCACTTACAAATCAATTTTTAATAACTCCCTCCAAAGTTTAGCTCAAACTCGATTTTTCTCCTCCAGAATTTGGTCATTATTTTGTAAAATATTTGTCTCCCTGCAGCGGCTGCCTAATTTAAAGGCAGCAATTTGATTTCTCCCCTCACTCCCCAAGTCTCAAAAAGAGCTCTTCCAATAATAGACCGGGTTCTGAATCAGATACAATAAAATACACTCAAGTGCTGCTCAGATCAGATACCGGAAAGTTTGGGGCCGTCAGCCACATCCTGAGGCTGAATGCTAGAGTTAAATGATGACTTCTGAGTTCAAGCTGGCCTCAAAACACAAGTAGTAGCATGGTGTTTAACAGAACAGGCAAATCTGCGGCAGAACCTGCGAGGAGGAGTTTGCTGACACCAGCAGCAGCGAGAGCATCGCACCGTGCCCATCGCTGCATCCCTCGCTGGCATCCAGGGGCTCTCAGCCTGGCTCCCCATTTCCCTACTGGAAGCCCCGAGGGGCAGGCAGGAGGCAGAGGGATGCTCACTGCTGCCTGGTACCTGCAGCCTGGACCAAGGAGGAGGCACCTGAGCAACACCACAACCTCCCTCTGCACAGGCAGGAACAGCCCAAGGGCAAGCAACTGCCCTGCTGCGGCCAGCTGGCCACCAAACAGTGACAGGGCCACCCCCCCTGTGACCTTCCCCTCTGTGAAGGACAAACACTGCACGCTCCGGCCAGGCAGGGCTCTATTTATTGAGCTTTAGCTTTGTATGTACATCCATTTACAGCGCTCGGTTCGGTGACAGCGTGACAAGAGGACGTGTGTCGCCGACTTCTCCAGGTCAGCCTCGGGTGAGGGCTGAGCTCAGGAGCTGCTCCCAGTCACAGCCTCGGGCTTCTCAGGTCGGCAAGGGAGCACCCTGGGGGAGGCGAGACCTTCGACGGCGGAGTCCAGAGCAAAAAGCTCAAATCCCAGAGGTCGCCGAGGCAGAGGCAGAGTCATCCCCAACCCTCTCACCTACCTGCCTGCTCTCAGCACGAGCGGGAGCAGGGAAAAGGAGGCACGTGGACAAGATGGGTGACCCAGTGCTCCCACAGCAGCGATGCCGGGGCTGCACCTCAAGGAAGCGACTCAAGCTCCCCTTTAGAAGAAACTCCCCCCCCAGCCCAGGGGTGAGATGGGCTGGAAGAGTTCCCCCGGCACACAGCCAGCAGCGCCCCGTGATGCGGTTTCACTCACTGGAGAAGCTGCCTCCTTCTACGTGTCCTGGCCTGTTCTCCAGCAGAGAGGTTTTCTGGAGCCCTGCTCGCTCTCCCAAGCCCCGTCCCTCTGACATGTCCACATTTCCTCACGCTCGCACGGCAGGAAAGCAAATAAGTGTCTGGCTCAGCTGATAAAAGCCAGAAAATTCCGTGCTGAGGCAGAGTATCCTCTACTGGGAGAAGCTGGTGCTCCCAAGGAAAATACACTGTCTTCATCGGGTACCGTGACCAGTCGGTGGCCAAGGACACAGCTCGCAGTTTCCCGTGCTCAGGGCAGGTAAAGGTGAAACATTAACATAATTAACACGCATTAGCATGAATAAGCCTTGCCTAAAAATGGTAATAAATGAGCACGACATTCACATCACTCACACTACTCTAACCTCTGAGGCTAAGAGTGGGACTAGGCACTTCTTTTTTCAAAAAAAACTGTTTTCTAGGGGAAGAAACAAAAAAGTGGATCTGGGATGAAAGTAACTTCTCTGCTTCGCTCCACTGAGTCAGGACAGACCCTGAGGTCACTGCTGGGAGCTGGAAATGCAGGAGCAGGGAGCAGGTATTCCTGAGTTGGCAGCAGACACAGCCTGGGAACAGGCTCCGCCGGAGCTGGGCACCTCTGAAACACCGGCTCTGGAGCGGAAAGGTCTTGCTCGTGCCCCGGAGCATCCTCCAGGATGTCTTCTGTAGGAAGTTCTCAGCAGACTGTTGCTGCAAGTCGCTTGGTGAAGACAGGAGGCCAAGCTACAAAGGGAAGGAAGGACTTCTCCAGCTGCATTAACTGCCTGCTACATACAAGGGAAAAACCAGGGACTTTGTAGTTTGTGAAGGTCACCAGGCACTTGCAAACATGGGCAAGGCAGAGAGAGGCTCCTGGGAGGAAGAGAAGGATTGTCGCAGTGCAGTCTCTGGTGGGCAATAAGGGGAGTGGGGGGAGGGAGTCAGCCTGTCCTCTGCCCCATGAAAGTGGAGTATCTAAAAATGTCCCTCAACCTTAGGAACAGCAGAGATGAGCTGGGCTGCTGGAAGCAACAGAGACCCCGAGCAGAGCTGGTCTCCAGTTACAAAGTGCTCAGCTTGATGACCCTCAGACTGGACTCTGTAAGTCAACAGCCTTGGAGGCAGAACTTCTTCTCCAGCGATCTCATGGCTTGGTTCAGATGACACCTTCTGACATCAGGAGCCAGCAGTGAGCAGGGCCTGCCCCTTGGGAAAGCTGGTGCATATCCCAAAGCCATTCCCAATGGGATAGCAGTGGATTTGACCTACGTTGCAGGAAGGTGGGTCGATGCGGGCTGATGGAAAAGACCAGCCCTTACCCATAGAGCAGGCGAGCGATCTCAACCCAGAACTGTCTCACACAGCTGGACTGGTTTTATTATTTCGGTTGTGAGCTCTCCCCAGCTCTGCTACAAAGGTTTCCAGCACATCTTCCCTGAGGCTGCGGAGGGAAACTCCCAGTGCTACCTCACAGGAATGGCTGCCCACCCCCATGGCACCTGACACAATCGCTTCCTCCTCCTCCTCCTCCTCACCACGCCGATCACCTCTCCTCAGCCCCAGCCCTGTGGAAACGCAAGCCTTTGGGATCAAACACACAGCAGCAAGGCTCTCCCCTAGAAGAAATGCAGTCCCTTCTGCAGGCGGAAGGCAAGGGGCGACCGGCTGCAGGTCTGTGGTGTCCCTGCCCCTCCGGCCCGTCTCTGGTCAGCCCTGCGCAGCGGCTGCTTCCCGGCCTCAGGAGATGGTAGAGAATTCCTTCAGCAGCAGCTCCTGGCTCAGCGTGTTGAAAGCAAGGTTCTTCCTTACGTTAATGCTGATGGACCGGACCTGACGGAGACAAAACAAGATGGTTTAGCCAAGGGACTTTTCCCGGCTCCCCATAAGCATGGTGGCATGGACACTGCTGACCTCCAGGTTCAGCACGAAGCTGTTTTCATGCTGTTACAGCCCCAGAAAACTTGCTGCAGCCAGCTCTCACTGAGACTCCTTCTTCACAAGAAATCCCTGAGGATCCTAGAGGATTGCTGGCGAGGGACTGTCAGGAAGTGCAGGGACAGGAGAAGGGGTAACAGTTTTAAATTGAAAGAGGGGAGATTTAGATGAGATCCCAGAAAGAAATTCTTTGCTGTGAGGGTGGTGAGAGCCTGGAACGGGTTGCCCAGAGAAGCTGTGGCTGCCCCATCCCTGGAGGGGTTCAAGGCCAGGCTGGATGGGGCTTGGAGCAACGTGGTGTGGTGGGAGGTGTCCCTGCCCAGGGCAGGGGGTTGGAACTCAATGATCTTTAAGGTCCCTTCCAACTCTGACCGTTCCATGAGTCTATGATTAGCTGTTTCCTGGCATAACAGGAAAGTCTAAAGAGGCATCCCTGCAAGCAGAGTAAATTCCAAATGAGACAAGGATGGGAGAAGACGCTCTGTTTGGATGCATGAGCCATGATGTTTCCTGTTCTGGGGCAAAGTGATGGGTAAAGTGAGCACTTCCAGGGTCCAGCTGGAAGACTATTTTCTACCAGTCCCCACTGGAGCGCGAGCCAGCATTCTCCTGGATGAATGCAGTGCCACGACCTCTGTCCTGCTCCAGAACCTGCAGAGCCCAAGGTATGGAGTCAAGAAAAGGATAGAGGCCACCCTACTGTGCTGTGATCACAAATGATCACCCCAGCTGGCTGTGTGGATCCTGTGCTGAGTGCCTTCTACTTGAAGTTGCCTCGCTGGCTGTCTCTGAGGAGGAGACACTTTTATCCCTTAACAATGCCTGGACTTGTGGTCACCTCCAGAGTCCGTGAGGATGAGCTGGGCAGCTCTGAAGAGCAGAGTGGCTTCCCTTCCCCCTCCATGCCTGCGGATCCTTGGCCGAACACGCCGGCCCCAGGCTGGGCTCCGGCTCGGCTGCACTCGGCAACGAGAAAACAAAGTCAAACATCATCTGTGTCAGTGACTGTGCGGCAGCGACACGGAGCAAAACTGACACAAGCTCATCCAAACAACGGGATTACAGCTCCCAGAGACTCGGAGCCTGTGATAATAAGGTTGTTGCTGACCTGGTTGGTGTTTTGCGCTTTTTAAAAGCACTGAGGGATGAGTTATATAGAAGGAGAAGGAGGGATCCAGCACCAGGGGCTGGAAGAGCAAGGCAGCAGTGTTTATCCTGCTGAGGGTCCCACTTGCTGCCCTGGTGAGACAAAAAAAGACAGCAGGGAAGGGCAGAAAGCTCCCAAGAAGGCAGAATGTGTAAGAGTGGGAAGCAAATCAAAACATGGAAGGTTAGCAGGGAAAGCTGTGAAATGAACCCCAGTGAGCCCAGTTGCACAGACCCTACCAATCCCAGTAAACTCGCAAAGACGTCTACACTTAAACACAGAATATTTCAGTTTTATGGCATCTGCAGGAACCATGAACTCTCCTCCATCAGGATGCTTGGCAGGGACCCTGTGTGTCTGCGTTCCCTTGGAGGACCCCCTCACCCCTCTTCTCTGGACCTCCTTTGACTTGCTCCACACTGAACTAGCTTGAGATCCTGTCTTGTAACCACAGGTTACAGCCTACATTAAACATCACTGCAGCTGGGCTCCAGAACACTGGTTTACACTGGGCTGCCTCCCTGCCAGGAGACAGGAGCCCCCCGACAGGATTTGGTCCCAGTCCCACTGAGCTCTCCCCACCTCAGTGATCCAGTCAATTCCGACAAGAAGGGAACAACACGGCTAAACAGACGCGGGGAGTCCTCTCCGGGGAACGTGACTGCCTGCAGAGAGGGCCAGATGCCACATATGGTGTGAGCCAGCATCCTTATTCTGACTAGAACCATTTCTATGGGTCCCAGCAACAGAAAAAACAAGCAGAAATGAGATCCTGGTGTCAGGAGCTGCTGCCAGGGGTCAGGTACCAGCAACAGAAGATGCCCAACTTGTAGACACGTCAAGGTCTCCAAGAAGGATGTGGCAGCAGTTGCTACAAGACCAGAAAGGGAGGCTGGAGTGGCACATGATGAGAACACAGAAACTGTAGCTATGGGGTAGAGCACAAGAAATCAAGCCTGTTTAGTTTGCAAAGAGAAGGTTTAGGAAGAATAGAGCAAACACTCTCCAATATGTAAAATGAGGTCATAAAGAGAACAGTGAGTAATATTTCTCTGGCTCCCCAGGGATGGGGCAAGAAATACTCAGCTTAATTTAAGACAAAGAAGATTTACACTGGAAAAGAGGAAATACTTTCAGACCTATGGGTTGTGAAGCAGTGGAACAGATCTCACTTAAAGATGGCTTCAGGGTTCAAGAGGAGCTTAGACACAAACTTTGGTTTAGATGGACGCAGATCTGGTTTACCACAAGTTAGGGAAAGGAGTGGGCGTGATAACAACACACAAGGTGACACTAATGTTTCTACAAATCTCTGCCCAGCATTTCTTCTGTTGTGAGAAAGCAGGCAGCTCCGAGCCAACCAGCTTAAAAGGTAAGAATAGCTCAAATTAGAATTAAATCAAGTTATCTCCAGCGCCAGGGCTCAGCACAGGGAGCCAGAGCTCAGCTCCCTTTTGGGGCTGGAAGAGCAGACAGTGACACAGGGAGGTGTCAGCCTGTAACAAGGATAAACTTCAGAAGCTTCCTGCAGCCTGGCCGAGCTGCTCCATCCACAAGGCTACAGCCCAGGAGGCTCCTCCTAGCCCGTGGGGCAGCGGGCAAGCCCAGGCCTGGCTGCCAGCCTGGAAGCTACCAGAACTCTCTAGAGTGGCTCACACAAGGGGCCAAAACCAGCCTCAGAAAGTAAGCTCAGAGCTCTAACATTCATCCTGCAAGGAAGCCAAAGCAGGGCATGTATCCTCTCTCGCTTCTATACGGAGCACGCTGGAGCACACTAGGGCCAGAAGAGCTTTTAAAATTGTTTCCTCCCCATTAGCAGCTTGGATCACATTTAATCCACAGGTTTTGAAGAAACAGAAAATGCACGAAATGCTGACATCACCTGGAGAACAATGAACAAATAAAGACTGGATGAAGCAGTGGCATTAACCACATGACCCAGAATTGGAACTGAATAATGTTTCCTTCATTACAGCCGGACGAGTGCAAGGCTACACAAACACTCCTACTTTGCAGCAAGCCCCACCAATTAAACCTGTTTCCAATCAACGAGCAGCTCTTAAGAAATTTGTACAATGGGAGGAGGGTTTACACTGACTACTACATCTAATTAAAAGTCAAATTAGTGTAATTTCCCCTGCAGAAATCAATCCCTAATCAGACTGTTTTGAGACTCTGCTGAAACCTATCCAATTGCAAAGACAGTGAATGTTTTGGAAAGATGCTGAATCTCTTTCCACTCATTCCTCCGGCTGCAACACGAGGGTTCAAAAGCTCACATCCAAACCATTCGTTCCGTCAAAGCATCACAGACCTCAAATGACATCCCTGAGGATTCAAAGGAAAAGAAAAAAAATGTGTTATAAAACTTCCTAACTTCCTTCCTCCAGCCCCTCAAAGGCAGCACAACAGGCCAGAAAACCCAACTGATAGAACAGACCTTCCAACCACAACATGGCTGCAGTATTGAAGGCCTTTGAAAGCTTCTTTGAAAAGGGAATGGGAGAAGAAAGCAGATTTTTCTTTGGGATTAGCAAGGAAGAGCAGCACCGAGGCAAAGCCAGAGGAGTGAAGCAGTGCATTAGCAAAGCACGTCAAAGGAGCGAGAACAAGATTTCTAAACATAAAGGAGCCAAGAGAATGGCTTGGGGAAGTTTCTGCTCACCCACTTAATGGGAGCACAGAGAGATGAAAAGGCAGCCAGAAAGAAAAATGGCTCCCGCGTGTCATTCCCCACCAAGAAGGATTTGCTTTAATGCAATCACACAGAAAGAGAGAAGAAAAGCAGGCAGGATCTGGACGGAATTATTTGGAAACAGATCCTGTTCAGGAAGACCTGATGGGACCAGCGTGAGCTTGGAAATCATACTGGAAACCTGTAGTTCACCACCAGCCCTGCTCCTTTGGCAGAGCCCAGGAAGGAAATTGCAGCAACTTCACTCTGCCCCCTCCACGAAATCCATCAGCCCTCGGCACCTGAACACACCGAGCTGGGCAGGGGGGTACCACCCAACAGCAGAAGGCGAAGAGAAGACTCAGAAGGCTCCCAAAAAGGAAGCCAAGTACCTGCTTTGAAGAGGATACGGTGAGGACAGGGCAGACTAGGGGCCTTTTTGATGAGTTGTTGGAACAATTAATAAAGCCATCAGTCACCGTGCACCTAGAGGAAAAAAAACCTCGTGGAGGTCGGGAGGCTGGGTTTGCTGAAGACAAATCGTAACGCATCAGGTTGATCTCCTGCTGTGCTGAGGGAACAGCTTAATGGAATGCAGGGGATTTTCTGTAGCTGTGAGTAAAGAACATTTAATAGGGCCCCAATTCTCAGGGCATCTAGAGAAATGTGGATTAAACAGATTCACAATTGGGTCAAATCAGCACATTTAGACAGTAATTATTCGGGCTTTCATACGCTCTTGAGGAGAGGGTCCCAGGGGTACCTGGACGGGCAATTTTCAGAAGGGAGTTGAGAAGGGGCTGGTTATGCTAAACAGATTCTTAAATGACACCAAATTGGGATTTTTAAAAAAAAAAACCACAAACCAAACCAAAACAGGCTAGGAAGAAAATAATTTTCGCTGAAGCACTTTGTAGCTGTAATGATCTTAGGACTGAGAATGTCATTTTAATCAACTGGCATGATCAGCCTGAGCTCCTGCCAGGCCGTGGGGCAGTGGGGCAGGCAGGAAGCAGAGCAGCCACGCGGCCAAGAGGCTGGGGAAGGAGATGTTGGCCAAGGAAGGCAGGAGCCCTCAGGACAGAGCAGAGGACAACACAAACATCCCAGGCATCTCATTCCCAGGCAACAGGAGAAGCCCATGGCACGGGAAGGCTATGGTCAAATTTCTTTGCATGTACTCCAGATACGGTATCAAACAGGGCAGAGAGACAAGAACAGGCACAAAAGAGCACAGAAAAATGGCATGAAAATAATTGCAAGGGGTTTTGCCCATCCCCTATCCAATGGCAGTGCTGGAATGACCCAAAAAAAACCCATTAAAAAGCATTCTGCACAAGGAAGCAACACCAATTCAGGCGTGCTTGCAGTAGTAGACAGAGGGAGGCATAACACTCCCAAACTCCCGCAGCCTCGTGACGGAGTGGGTAGGCACCAATTTACTCATCAATCAGCAAGGACAGAGCTGGGAGGGAGAATCAGCTCTCAGACTGGTGGAGAAAGAAAGCTGCCAGAGTAAGAAATCTCCCCCTTCGCTGAAACTCTAATGATTCAAAAGCGAGGAAAAACAGGCTCCCCTCAGACACCAGCCACTACGAAAACATCGAAAACATCGCCTCTCCTGCCATGCAGCTGTCCAACACGAAAACGCTGTCTCTCTGGAGTGGGGTGAGCAAATTGCCTTGCTGAAGAATATACCTATCAACCCAAATTATTTGGCCTCACGTTTTGTCTTCACTATATTATTTTTGTAGTCTTTAGTAGTATATTATAGTAGTATATGTAATATATTATATTTTTGTAGTCTTCTCCTCCAAGACACTTCTAGGGAATGCCTTAGCTTTCTTTGCTTGGGAACCCCATTTTGTAGGTGATGGAGGAAAACAAGAAGCAGACACATGTTTCACCAGCATCAGGTAACTCTGAGCAGTCCCACACTTTGTGGTCCCCTTAACAACAGCAAAAAGCCTAAGGTGTTCTGCGTGATAAACCCTGGTGGGAGCAGTCAGATTTACCACCACAAGGCACAGTGGATCCCCGTGGCAGAAGGGACAGAGACTGACAGCCCTGTTGGTGGCCTGAGCAGCCTGGTGGTTGCTTCCCAACCACGTATCCGTGGACTGCAGGGCAGGCAGCTTTCAGGTGTGTTGAGATGTACGGTGTCTGTTCAGATCCAATTCCCACCCCGTCTTTGGGGGCAGCACAATGGAGCAACAGAGCTGCTCCCAAGAGCAATACCCCAAATCCCAGTGCCCAGGTCGTAAGCAAAGGCTTTGGGAAAGGGCTGTTGGTTCTGCAGAGCCGAGGCAGCTTACCAGCTCTTTGAAGAAGGCAGCCTCTTTGTGCTGCTCCGAGTAGCGCTCGTACTGGTCCAGTCCATCCTGCAGCTTCAGGGTCAGCGTGTCGTAGTTGGAGCGTACCACCTCCAAAACCTGCCAGAGAGAGCCAAACACGGCAGAGGAGTCAGCATCCACACATGCCTCGGCACAGGAGGAGCGAGGCTGAGAGAGATCACAGCTCTGGCACCTGATTTTGCAACATACGTGGCTTTACCAGCCAACATTTGGCTCATGACTAACACCACGGGGGGTAGGCACTAAAGTCTTCCTAATGCCAGTAAGGAACAGCCCTCAAATTTACAGAATTCCCCATGCATGAGAAGAGTGGATGAGCCTGCACCTATGACAGCAGCAGCTTTCAAATACTACTGTGTCACCAGGAGAAGCAGACATCTCATTAAATTAAGCAGCTAATTACCACGTGTACGCCCAAAGGTAACATCGCAGGCGCCATGCAAACAGAGGTTTTGCCTGACTCCGTGGCCCTTCCAGCGCCGGTTTTGCCAGCACACCTCCCTCCTGGCTCTAACCACCACCACAACCTGCTAAACCCCAGCTTCTCCAGCTGCTCAGGTCAGCATCCCGCGCACTGCCCTGCTCTCCGGATGGGAACAAGCTTCTGACAGGCGCTAAGAGAAGACCAACCCTGGTACAGGCTCTGGTTTTAGAAACAGATGGAGCCACAAATCCAGGTCTTCCTGCCCAGGAGATATTTTATTACCTGCCTTCACTGCAACCAAAGCACTCCAGGTTATATTACTGCCTTACCCAGCACTGGGCTACACTTGCAAATCCATAGTTACACATCTCTGTCCTATTGTACTATTCATTTTCCTGACTAGGGAACACCAAGAGGGACTCCCCCAATGCTGTTTAGCTTCAAAGCATTGCACGGACAAATGTATTCCTCAAAGCATCTGTGAGATGGCAAGTAACGATAATCTTCCTATCAGGAGCCATATAGCTCAGCACTCCTGGGCAAAACGTATGCTTGAAACAATTCTCTTAAACACATGAACTTCTTAGGCTGTTAACTGTTTGATCTGAGAGCTAAACAGATACCAACATCTGAGGTTTGCATTGCAGCAGCCCCTGCTCAGGAAAAGCCTCAGCCAGGAGGACTACACAGGATAAGGTGCAAAGGAAGAGGACTCTGTCCCAAGGCATCACAACACAGAAAAGATCCTAAGAAAAGCACTGCAGAGGATTTAAGACAACAGTGACCAGAACAATAAGGAACCTTTCTCCTCTTGTCCTCCCAACAATGTAAACACATCCTCAGCTGCCCTTTAAGGCAGCTGGCTGCTCCTGCCCTTTACAGGGCTGAATCGTGTTCGTATACCCTTTACTCTAGGAAACCCACACCTGCTTAGGGTTTCTTCAAAAGCTGTTTCCCCCCAGACTTTGCAGGTGGCAGTGGCACACAAAGACAATCAGGCAAACGCTTAGAAGCAAGCTAGAGCCTGGAGTGGCAGAAGCCACAGGGCGTCATCCAAATGAGGACTGGGAGCAGAAAAGGGTCCCAGAATTGGTTCCCAGGTGCGGTGGTCACACAGCAGAGCCCCTTTGCAGCCCCGCAGCACTCCAGCATCGCAGAGGCAAGCCAGGGGTAGGAACGAGCATTTTGCAATGTTATTTAAGACCAGCCTGCCGGCGTCCTGCTGCTGCGGGAGCACGCAGCCTCCTCTCCAGGACTCATTGCCTAATGCTGTTTGTCAGCTCTGCTGGCAGGGAGGAAGAACCCCCTGCAATGACAGCCACCTCCAAATTCCGCCTGGCCTCCTTGTTTCTGCTTGCAGACGCTGCGAGAAGGATCGCAGAGCCAAGAGCAGCAAGGAAAGCTGCCTGGGTACAGGAATGATTTCCTCTGGGATGCAACTACCCATTAGGGATGGAGAGTAATAGTATAATGCACCTTCTTCTGAGCTAGATCCTAGCAGGTTGCATGAATCAGAGGGCTATCCTCCTGTCTGTCTGAGGAACCCAAATTGACCAAGATTAATTAGATGCAGAGGAGAAATCTTGTTTGAAAGGTGAGGAGCAGAACAAGCTGCTCCAGCAGTAACTCAGAGTGGAAGCATTTTACTCAGAGCTACCCCACTCCCCGGGAACCTTCCCTTGGGCTCCTCTTCCCCCGCCCTGTGCCCCCATACGCACAGCCATGTGTAGTGTCACACAGGTGTGCCCAGACACTGGATGTACACGCTTCTCCATGAAGAATCAGGATCCCTCATTTCTAGCTCCGAGTTGAGACCTCTTCAGACACTCAACAGAGTCATCCTCAAGCCATGGTGCGGAGCAGTAAACCCCGAGTGCAGCAGTGAGCTCTGTGAGACCTATCCTTTAAATCAGCCCTCCTGTGTCACCTCTGAAAGGCAGCTAAGAACTCAGTCTGATACTCCAGGAGGAGGACAGGGAAGGAATAAGAGGCCCCAAAGTCTCTACTGTGTTACCCACGACTTACTGTAATCTCTGCAGTGAACTTCAGATCGGCTTATCCCTTTAGCTATGTATTTTCATTGGCTTCCTCTCCTTATCTCCTTTAATTACGAAATAGAACTTAAAAAGAAAGGGTAAGTTAAAAATAAACAGCAGCTTCTCACTGCCTGATAATTTCCCTTTCTTGCTGCTGCTGAGAAAAAAATGCTACGTGGGATCCGAGATAAACCCACTCACAGATCATTTCACTTCATATCTTATAATGGATAGGAACTGTTACTGAGATTAGGACCTGCCATCCTCGAGACAATTTCATCTGCTCTTTAAGATGCAGCTGCTAGACAGAGGAGAGGTTAAAGAGCAGCAGGAGGTATTAAAAGCATCTAACATGAAGGTTTGAAAGGCATCAACTTTCTACAGAGATGACAAAACTCGCATCCTCTGTGTAACAGAAGATTGTGTGTCAGCATCCCTCGCCCTGCTCACACACTGCTTTGACTTTTGCTCGGGAAAACTACTGCAGGAAGAACGCCCTTTTGCGTGAAACACACGAGATCTTAATCTGTACCCTTCTGTCACGTAGAAAAGAACTAGAAGAATTTAGTTTTGAGAATAAAACATTTCTTCTTCAAGGTGTTGTCCAACCCGTTCTTCCTAGAATTCGAAGATGGTGAAGTATGAATAACTTAAAGGAAGGGACTTTTAGCTGGACTCTTCCACACAGATGTTAAATAGTCATTCGGTTTTTTAAAATCTCACAAGCAGGTGGAAGAAGACCACCTCTACTGTCTGACAAGGAGAGAAGAAAATGGACTGTGGATGATTTCCAACAAGCTCCTCAGACTGCAAGGAAAAACACGCAGGGCAAACTATTGTGTTTTTTTAAGAAAAAGCTTTACTGCATCTTTACAGCAAAAAAAAAAAAAAAGTGAAGAGGAGTCACAAGCTATATCTCTTTTTGTAGGCTACCTTAGGGGGATCAGTCTTAAAAAAGCAATATGACAGGAGTAAGCAACTCAGACGTGGTCAATCTGAGAGAAGTGAAGGCTGCTGAATTCCCTCCCTGCAGTTACCTGCACCAGCCACAGAGCCTGCATTCCCTCATTTACTCCACTGCAACAAGCAGGAGTCAGTGGAGCTGCACCACTGTAATTTAAAGACAATTTGTCATCAAATTAACCCTCTGCCCCACCGTTCCCTCAGTGACTGCTTTCCAGAAGTTCCAGAGAAATGTCAGCAATTCAGGTCCCTGTGTACGTGCCCCTAAACCAACCTTGCAGGAGCTGCTCTGAACAGCAAATCCTTTCTGTGGCTCTCACCACAGGCTTCCTCCTTCAGCTACAACTCTCCATGCCCCGTAGCTCTCCTTCCCCAATAACACTGACCATCTGCCCCTCTGCTCTGGTGAGACCCCACCTGGAGCTCTGTGTCCAGCTCTGGAGTCCTCAGCACAGGAAGGACATGGACCTGT
>JAOTQQ010000002.1:23736692-23756985 GCA_026546715.1 Gallinago undulata | reverse complement strand
TGGCAGAGGCTGCCCAGAGAGGTGGTGGAGTCTCCTTCTCTGGAGACGTTCAAACCCCACCTGGACACGTTCCTGTGCAACCTGCTCTGAGTGTACCTGCTTTGGCAGGGGCTTGGACAAGATGATCTCCAGAGGTCCCTTCCAGCCCCATATCATTCTGGGATCTGTGACAGCTAGCAAGAATATCCCAAATTACTGAATCTCATTGCGTAGCAAGGATTTTTACTTTTTCTTCCTAAAAAAAGGGAAAGTTAAGAACCAAAAGATGCCTAAGAGCATGCTCTCTGAATTGTGTAACAGTACTTTCAGACAAAAGGTATTCTATTTGAGGTCTCCATACTGCCAGCGTGTAGGAGAAACCCAGCACAGCCTGGCCAAATAGGAATGGATCCAGTTCACAGGTAACTGCTGAGAAGTTATCACACTGTCAGATGCAATTTCTATTCACAACAGACGTTCCCAGCGCACACGCTCCTCTCCTGAACTGGCACTACACTGCAGCCATGCCTCTAGGGGCTCTGTTCTGAAGAAAACAACCTTACAAAAAATTGCTAATCCTTTAATTAGGGGCACCCACTTCACCTTCTACAGGAATAATTTAGGAAGTCTGAATGGGCCACATGTCACACAAGGCGAAAATTTAATAAGTGAAAGTGACTCAGATTGTTGTTTCGTTTCTCTGTACCTACCCTCAGCTGTGTAAAGCTACTGCAGGGAAGTACTCAGTGTTAATTGAGAACAGCTTCAGAAACCACTCATCACCACCTTCTTCAGAAGTCATCCTCTCTCAAATTTCTGATGGGAGCCACATTACCGCCAGCCAAGTCACCGATCCGAGGTCTCAAGCACAGCTCCAGGAATACACAATTAGGGTCACGTTGCCTTGAATTTTCATAAACCTCATGTTTAAGTGACAACAGCAAGGGGATTAACTGCATTTTCCTAGCTGAGCTACTTCACTGCTTGCAAGAATGGAAGCACACACTGTATCCACAAAAGAAGCCCGTTAGGTCTCATCATCCGTTCTGCTACTCCCTTCCTCAGACCTCTCACACAACTCCATCATAAAACAGTCCTCCAAGGCTACATCCCCTAGATTATGAGAAACAAGTCAAAACCCATAATATTTATCTATTTCATGATAGAATCATAGATGCCAGTGGCATGAACCAGACTATCTGCCATCAATGCAAAGGTCAGAGTTAAAAGCCTCTCTTCCCTCCCACTGACATTTCCAGGTTGTTCTTCAGAAGAAGCTGTTCTGTGTGTACCCCTCTCTTACAGTAAAAAGGGAAAGTAAGGTGTCACCTCCCTTTACCCAAAAACCTACCTCCTTTCTACTCCAAATATCTGAGAGAGAAACACTGCCTCATAAAACATTACTCCATTTCTCCAATCAGGTGGAGAGGGATTCAGGTAATGTAACAGAAAAACAAAGGCGTTTGGATACCATGGTGATCATGGCCAGACAAGAAAGCAAATTAGCTCCCATTATGATAATGACCCAGCTTTCAAAAAGACGTAATTTGCATGTAGCAACTAAGAAGCAAAATAAAGATGCTTTCACGGAGTTGCTGCTTGCTGTTTAACCCTGTAGCGATGGAAGAAGCAGTCATGGCCACCAAACAGCCAGTCACTCCGGGCTTTTCCTATCCGACTGTCTCCACGGATGCAAAGTACCTGACCAGAGCTCCCTCCAGGTGTAGTGAAGCCTCACTCGGCATTTCTTCTGGTAGCACAGCAGCTTGTGCACGATCTGAATGCACCGGCTGGAAAAGAGAGGGCAAAGGATTAATGACATTGCATTTCTCCAGCAATTCCTCATCAAACCTGGAAACGTCTCTGAAATCAGCAGAAATAGACAAACTCAAATCCTGTCGGAGCAAGATGGGGCTCATGGGTTTGGGGTCCTAAAGGGAAGCAACACCCGCAAGAAAGAACCAGAAGAGAGGAGAGAAAGGAGCCTGTACACCCGTTACAGCCCAACACGATTGGACTGACTACAGATGCAAGTTATTAACATTTTTAATTAACATTTTCCATTCTTTGCTGCCCTTACCTGAGGGCCTCATGAGCTCTATAAAAGTCATTACTTAACTTGCAGGGTCTGTATGTACCAGATAATGGGCTCAGATTTTGTAAAATCTGGTCACAATAGAGTTTTTCAGCTTCTCTGGCCCAAATGATGAGGCTAAAGGAAATACAGACTCAAACTGCAAGATTTTTAGTTTGAATAAGAAACAGACTTCTGTCAAATTTTCCAGTCTCCTTAGACAAATAATTTAAGTACAAGCTTTGGAATGATCAAGAAATACAATTACAAGCTGTGAAATCCCCAACACACAGCTAGTATGTAGAGTTGTGAAGTCTCTGAATCCTGTAGGTCTCTCCATCTGAAGTTCATACAAACTCGTAGGGGCACAAACATTTTTCAGAAATAACATCAGAACTAAATATACAATCTAACAAGTCAATTCTTTTCTCTACTAGCTACCATTAAGGCCAAGACAGAAAATACATATAAATTTGAATTTGTTAGATCAAGCTATTTTTAATTATAGACACTTAAAAAAATAAAACAGAAGGAAGATTTCAAAAAGGAAAAGACACATTAACTTATAAATATCAACATCTCTCTGAAAAGACACTACTGAATGACACTACACAACAGACAAATCTAGAGAAATCAAATTTAAAAAAAAAAAAATGCATGGAATTTATTCAAAATGCAGTAGAGTTCAAAATAAGGCTTTAACAAGCCCTAAGAAATAATACGTACGAGAGATACACTATTCTTTTCAGACCTTTAGATGATCCCAAAAATACCACCATGGGGTAAGGACTGAAAATAACTCTAGATGAATAAAGGTAAAACCATTTATAATAGCTGAGCACAAAAAGTGCTGCATTTCAAATTGGATTGTCTTAAAGTCAAACAAGAAAAGAAAGCAAACCAGCTGGGCTCCAGACAGCTGCCTTCAGCTCAGGAACAGCCATCGCTCTGGGGACAGACCTGCTATTTCTGATGCTGCTGTTACCAGACAATGCCCAGTACCTTTCCACCTACATATTTGCTTGGCTGCAAGACTAAAATTGGCCACTACAATAAAACTATTTAGGGCACTGACCAGAGAGAATCTGACAACGGTTAAAACATTTCCTTTGTAATTACAATAGGTGTTAATGCAAAATAATATATGGATATGTCAGCATTGAAACCTTGTGGTTGTATACAGCAGCATAAAGCTTTCTGGGTGAAATCAAGGTATGGAAGTGCCTAACAGACGTGGTACCCCTCTCCAAGGAGCCAGAGCACCACCTACCAGCCTACAGGCTCCCAAACCACACTGCTTTAGTTATAAAGTTATCCATTCCAGCGAGGGGGGCCGGTTTTTAGCTTTGTGCTGAGGATTCATAACACACATAATGGACTAAAACCACCCTTAGTCAAAGCAACTTGGATTTCTCTTTTAAATATTAATATGCCCTCCCTTGAGCAGCTTCATGCTGTCACCTTTTAAACGAATTGCAGAGCAGTATGACACTATTTGTGCATTCAGAACACCCACTTTGTCTGCAATAACTGCGTCTGCTACGGGATGGTTTCAGACAGGAGCACAGCGAAAGGACTGCACAGACATGCCAAAATGGATGGATACAGATGTCCACTGAGGGCTGCTACTGCCTATTATTTTTACTTTCACGGCTTTTCTAAATGTGCCCTTACTTCTGAGCACGAGCATTTTTCACCTTGTAAAACTCCAATGAACTACACCCATCTAGAATTAACTACCTAAATGTCATTAAAATAAAACATTTCTCATAAACTCATAATTGAGCTATACAAGCCTTGCAAAGGCACTGTAGTTGTGAGATTATTTGGGCAAAAGCAGAACATGCCGAGACGTTACATGAAGGGAAAACAGCCTATGTACCTTTATCCCTTCTATAGAATGAAGTGCCGTTCAAGCCAAATTCAGTATTGTACAAACAGTGAGGGTAAAGCCAATGATCTGCCTAAATCCTATTTCTGCCCTTCAGGTTAAAGCAGAACAAAGCATTCTAAGGGCCTCCTGGGACACATGGAGTGCTCATGTGGAGTGGCCCTGTCCTCTTCTCTCCTTTTCCCCCTTGCTGCCTAGCAGGCTATTTCAGGCTTAAAGCTCTCCCGGACTCCACACTGCCTTCCAGGCCTCACATCTATTGTCCTTGGTTCTTCAAAACCTTCTTTTCAGTCTCTAGACCAAGATTTAGTTTCTGGAAGTAGGGATTCTTGCAACAACTGTGTATTATGAAACTTCTTTCTGATTGAAAAGCTCTTTGTATTTGATGAAGTAGATTAGGAAATCAGTCTGAAAGGTGAAAATTCACTTCACTTTCAATTTTCTGGCACACAGAGCGCTGTAGAAGTAGGAAAAATTGCTGGAAGAGCTGATGAAAAGCCACCCTGCTCTCCACCAGCCACAAAGTATTATTTCAGACAGAAGATTACTCTATGACTAGAATTCTACCTAAATTCAAACTTAAAACGAAATCACGAGTCACCCCACAGACACTTACACGTAGAGATCCATAGGAAATTCTTTCATCATGTGTGTTACAATGAACTCCACCATCAGATCTGACAGAAAAGAAAATGATAAAATAAGTATTGAGCTGGCTGCAGTTAACTTCTAGTAGACAAAAACGAGGAAGTCAAACTACTCCACCTACCTACCAGACAATAGTCCTGCTTAGATGAGAGAACTTTCCCTCTTTTTTTTGGTTTATTTTAAAGAGAATTAGACATCGTCTTGAATTAAAAAAAAAAAAAAAATCTACTCAAAACTGAGGGGACGTCATTTGCTTTGAGGCACTGCTTCCCCATATGCTTCCCCCCACTATTCGTCAAATAAAGAATACACCATGAATCCTGATGCTTAGAATTGATCTCATATTTCCAGCCTTGTCACTAATGGAAAATTCCACTGAGAAGCACATTTTAGAAAATCATTCTTACCAGAAACAACGCACAACCTAGATGTTTCGAGAGAAGACATTGTAGAGAATACATATTTTTTTTCCCCTAAAATAAATTCTGAAGCAACCAAACCTTGTCTGATCTCAACACAAATGAAACTTCTGCTTAAGTCTCATTCAGGGAGGAAAAGAAAAAAAAAAAAGGCAGAATATCTCTGTTCCAGTTTGAGGTAAAACAGAACAACTTTCTGTTCAGTAGTTTTACATCTTAGCTAGGCTTCTTCTAACTCTCTGAAATTAACAGCATATTGGGGAGAAAACTGTTTGTTCTCAGAATGGTAAGATCAATGTTTGTATTTCATGCCAAGGAAGGGTGAGCAGAGAGGCTCTTCCTTATACTTATTCCTGTAACAACCAAGGTCAGGTAACTTTGTTATTTGCCCTGTTGGAGGGTCAGAAATGGAAAAGCAGAGAGGGGTCCCACCTGTGGGGAGGAGGGGACAGGAGAGGTGACCCAAACCTGACCAACAGGGTGTTCCATCCCATCTGCCCCATGGTCAGTGTAAAAACTGATCAAAGGGTCAGCCTCTTCCTGTGATGGCCGACATCCAAAGAGGACCCTGTCTGGTCATCTGCTTTTGATCCCAATCCATGCATTCCTGACTCCAGAGCTGGAATCCAGTTCCCATCCATTGCTGAGTCCAGTCTGGGGCTTCCCCAGTGCTTGCCAGTGATGTCATCCTGGGAACTTGATAGGGTTTTGTATATATTGCATCTATTTCATTATTTCCTTTTTGATTTTAATATTAACGCTTCATTAAAGTAGTTTAATTCATTCTAAACCTGTAAATCTCCTTATCTCTTCCTCTCCTCTCTTTGGGGGGGGGGGGAAGAGGGGAGGGAGGGGGGCATCTGTCATTTTGATTTGCCAATCCAGCCAAAACCATGACAATCTCTAACAGTTAAAAGCTCCCGGTGTGGGGATAAGAGGCAAAGAGTACAGAAATACAGTCAAAAGAGGTAAGTTGCTATGGTTCAGGTAATAAACACTAGCTGAATGCTGAATGTGTGTGCTCTCTGCCCAACACAACTTCAGCATAAAATGCTTAACCCGTGCCAGCGGTACCAGTTGTGAGATGTAACCTCCTGGGGCACTGACAGCCCAGCAAAATGACTCAATAGTGACTAAAAACAATCTAGGGAAAGAATGCATGAAAACTGGAAAGCTTATAAAGGTTTTTCACACCGCTTTGTGTCTTGACTTCAACAATCACCTGTTTGAAAACACTGGAGTCTGAGACTGCTTTCATATCATCAGGCCCAAGAGTCATTAAGGGATCCAGACTTCGTCCATTTCTGCACCCATTTATGCTTTTGGCCTCCCCAGCAATGAGTGTCAGAATCTAGCCATACACTGCGTGAAAAGCTTTCAACTGAGCCTCCATAACCACATAAAAACCAACCCTAACTCCTCACAGTCCTAGGGGGGTTGCGCTCAGAAAAGCCTAAACGCCCAGAAAACACTTTCCCCCGACCAACATCTGTCCTTTCTGTAGGTTTGCCCTTGTAATATCTAGAAAGTACTTGTGGGCAACTGTTAATATAAAACTCTGAATTTATTTATCAACTGCTCCTCCTATTGTCATTTAGTCAGGTGAAGGGGGACAACAGGCTTCTGCAAAAGATGTTTTGGGAACCACAAGCACACACGTGCTCTGACAGTACTCACCAAGCACCGCACACACCAGCGGGCGACAGGGCAGGTTCTTGTCTGCTGCTTTCTTCCTATGGCGCATTGGCTTCAAACACACAAAGATGAAAAGAAGTCAGCAGAAGCCTCAAGGGACATTCTGTGTCTTACTGTATTTTTCATGCTAATAGTGTGATCAGCACAGTCTTCCCTTTGTCTTTTTCTCCAAGTGCAATCTCACCTGTAGTAATCCTAAAAGCCACAACTGGAGCAGAATTGTGCCTGCTTTTCAACGTACTGACCACAGGGGTTTTCCTTCTCTAACTATGTAACTGGAGGGCACTGTTAGACCATCAGCAGGGATGGAAGGGAAGAAGGAACAAAAAAACCAAGCAAATCCCACCACCAGTCTTCCCCTTTGGTTAACATACTGATTTGCTCCTGACCCAGAAGTCTGATCTGCATTGTCAGCAGTATCAAATGGCCTTGCTCTTTATTGTAACAGACCAGAAAGGTGAATTCAATGGCAAGTTTGTTTTTAAGTGGGAACGACTAGTATCCTTGCAGGATGCTTGCTATGAAGTAGGGTGTTTGCTTCTGTCCTGGACTAGTGACACTCTGAAGTGCTGCTGCACTGTCAAACAAGGTGGAACTTGCCAGTGTCACAAAGAGAGAACGCATCATGTTAGGATAACCAGTCAAGTGACTTGTATCTACAGAGCTTCAGGAGCCAGGTAGGGACACTTCCTCCCTAGACACTTACAGGAAAAAGCTCTGGAAAAAATACTCTCCTTCTTGAAGAGTCACCCCACCCAGGATGAAGCATAAGCCAAATTAGAGCACTCAGTGTAACTCCAGCTGGCTCTGTATCAAGAGGGGTAATGCTTGCTGAAGATTAAGGCAGAACCTTCTCTCTGCCACTGATTTCCTTAGAGACCACAGCCCCTCCCCAGCTACACAGGCCTCTGAATTAACCAACAGGGCAACCAGCTCTTTGTTCTTTGAAAGAGTGAGACATTCTGAGAGCTATTTCAAAATCATTCCCCAACTACTGCATTTCTCACAGTATTTCTACATGCCTCAGCAATCTAGGTTAGATGTCTGTGACACAGTTTTCAACGTACGAGGGCTCAAATCCTCTGTGTTCTCATCCTAAAGAGAAAAAAGGACCATCTGGAGGAAAAGACTCACCATCCTGTGTAGGTTTACTCGAAAATTCATGTTGTCATCATGGAGAAAAGCATTAGCATACTGATCCTATGAAAAGAGCAAGAAAAGGGAGGAGATATGAATAGCCAACGAAGGCCCCATCACCTTCCAGTTGAATCTCAAATCACATGTGTTTTGGTGCAAAACCCCCAAAAATACAGCTATAAGGGTAGAAAGCCACCTGTCACCTCCTCTTGCCCCCACCCCTGTCTCCAGCCATGCAGAAATAAACCCGTGCTGATTCTAGTTCCACTTCCCAATTCACACGTTCCCGTGACTGTGTGGACAAAGGTTTACGTTGGTGTTTTGATCACACCAGAAGATACTGCAGTACTAGCAGGTAGGTTTATCAGCTGTCCCAAGGCTCAGACAAAGCTCATTGCTAGACCAGCTCTAAATCAAAGTCATTCCTCTAGATAACACACTGCCAGGTTGGGTAATAAATACCTCTCCATTTAATATCAGAGCCACAACATGCCTTTGCTATGTGGAAACACAATTTCTTATCTTGTGTTATCTATGCATCCACCTGAAGAACTCAAGTGCCAAAGATATTTAATTATAAATATTCAAAATGCAGATAATTAGCTTCCAGGCTGCACCCTGAAGAAACATTACTTCAGATTCCTTACACTGGCTATCAACATCGCTGCTTTTTACTCTTTGTTAAGAATGGAAGGTCTTTACTTGCAAGCAAGCAAAATGCAAATGCCAGGCAAACTCAATCACTATTCAGGACATCAATCAAGCCATTAGGACATAATTCCCACGAGACAGTGCCACATTCAGCCAGGACTGCTGACTCAGCTCTGTGATACTGCTTTCTCCCCCTGCTACCCGATTTCCTACTTGCCCTGCTTGGAGAGACCTACAACCGTGCAGTTTGCTTTCAGAGTCACATCCTTCTTAGGCAGAAGGGATATGGCAGAGCCCACATTTACCACGAACAGCACAGAGGTGAAAGCCATTAGCACATTACTCATCCAGAAGCAACACCACAAGGTCACTCAACACCTAAGAGAGAAAAGGCTAAGGTCCATTCTTTTCTCTCTTCATTCCCTTTGAATTGGGAGTTGGCTAACCCAAATAAGAGAACCCAATTTTCAAGTCAGTTTTAATGGTAGTGCATCAGGTTTATTAGCAAAACGTTAAGTGCCTGAGGTCCTCTGCTCAGTACCACTATGGATCACCAGCTCCTCCTCAGTAGGAGGCAGGGAACATGCATGCAGGTAGAGTCCTGTAACAGACCATCTGCTGAACAGTGTCACACAAGAAACCTACCTCTGCTATGCATGTCAGGATAATCAGACACAGCTTGCCACTGTGTAGCCGGTGCTCATCTGCAAAAAAGAAAAAAAACAAGTTTTCCATGAACCACACAAGCCTAGCAATGCTGAAGAATGAGGTTGCTGACATTGAAAGAGAAAAGCCCAGTCTTGGAAATTATTCTTCAAACTCCTACTTCCTCCACAATAGCCTGTAGTCTCGCTGTTCTCATTAAATTCTGAGGATGCTTAAAACTGCACATTCCTGAGACCTCCAACAGCTTCTCTAATGCAGAAGACATGCCATCCCAGGCACCTGCCTTAGATTCACACTTGGAGGAGAGGGAAATTTGAAACAGTCAGACCACTTTCATCAAAACGAGAAGACAACATCAGACAAACTCCTTGCATCTTTGCAGATCACTTTTACAAGCACTTTGCTACTTGGTGTGTACGCGGTAATCTGCAAAAATAGTGAAATGGGCTTAGCTAACTGTTCTGTCTACTTTGATGCCTCTTTTGTTTTCTTTTCTGTGCTGCTGAGGGACAGATATTTACTAACAAGATGTACCCTGAAGTGTGCTGATTTCATCTTGCTGCACTAACTAAGATACAGAGGAATTTTGGAATGGGGGAGTTAAAAGACTCTTCTGTGTCTCCTTACCTCAGCTAAAATGTTTAAGTGAGAAGTCTTATACTCAAGCAAAGCCGGAGAAGTGGCCTCAAAGAGCTCTGATACACTGGAGTCTTGTTATTTTCCTATTGTAAAGCCTCCCGGTGTATTTTTGTAGGTGCTGCTACCACTTCTCTCTCTGGGGAGCGTGCTGTAGAGGCTCCCGTTTCACACCAAATACTCTGCTTTCAGCCAATGTGTTGTGAACACCATGCCATTTTCAGCAGTTACGGGGCAGCTCTGCAGGCAGTAACTCACACAGACACTTTGCACTCTCACAGAATCCTTCATTAAAGGAACAAAACAGACCACGTCCCGTGGGGAGGTGTATCAGCATGAACCCTATTTTATACACGGGATAAAATGGTGCAGAGTTTTTGTTTCTCCCATGGCAGCTGCTTCTGACTGACACAAGAAAACAAAAGGGGGATCTAGAAAATGCAACCTATTAAATTATGCTCTCTGGGACAGGACCAAAACAACTGTCTGGTCCTGGATGGGGAACAAACCAGCTTCCCCTCTCAGTGTTCCCACCTGCCTCACACATGGAGTAAATTAGAGTTACTCATTCTTCTTCTCTTGTTGCTCAATTGGTGTCACATGCTTGGTCTTACACAAGAAGAAAAAAGAGTTAGGCAGGGTCCCATCTGTCATCAAAATCTAAGGACAGGAATATACCCACTAGAATTAATAAGCACTGGTTTGGAAGGCACACCTGAACCGTGTGTCAGTGGAGCTCATTGCCACATACCACCATGGCAGCAAGGAGATTAAGTCTATTAGCCACGTAAATTTCAAACGTTATACAAGTTAGAACCGAAGTCAAGAAAGAAACATCAACTTCTGTCTCATGCCAGAATAAACTCATCTCTCACTGGCTTGATTAGTAAGGAATCCCCTCCATCGTATTTCATTTCATTCCATCTGAAGCTAATCCAGTTTGGCAGTTCCCGAGGCCCTGTGCAGACTTCCCATACTACAGTCACTAACAAGTCACTAAGAAGTTAATTTGAATAACATAAAATTGCTCCATCAGAGACTTTGATCAGCAAATGAGTCCCTGAGAAAAGCAAATGGGGCTGGTTACAGAGCTGTAAGTCCTCCTCATGTGTGCAATCTGTAAGAAATGACTGAGCAAAGATTGATGTGGTTTAGCTTAAAGACAAAAGCAAGGGGAAACGTGAAAGCAGACTTCAAATATACAGAAGGGCTGACACAAGAAAGAAATAATCCATTCTCAATATCTATCTTGGAGAAGATAACTAGTAATTCATTTCAATCACGACAAAGACTTGAGAAAGCACATGAAGCTTTTTAACAATAAGGGCAGTTAAACAAGGGCATGGATAGTTTAAAAATGATGCTCCATTCTCAGAGTGTCTTCATTCAAGCTGTTAGCAACATCCCTGAGAAAAGATACAGGCAAACTTGATTCTGCCTTGGTTTTCAAGGGTGCACTAGATATTTTCATTAAGTCCCTTTTGGTCCTAATTTCAATTATTCACTTTTTCCTCAACTGGCTTGCATACTGAGTAAGAGCGAGACAGGCAGGTACAATTTCCCTGCAAGCTAGTAAGTACAAGAAAACTCTCCTGCCTGCTCTCTTATTCAGTGCCAAGCACTCATGAAGGTCAATAATCAACGCATCATAGCTCGGCAGCTCTCTTCCTATTTTTGTTCAGTTTTTCTATCTAACTTAACAGCAAAAAGTCAGTAATAGGCTGAAATAACAGTACAAAGATCACTTGTTATACGTTCACACTAAAGCCCTGCCCACACAACCAGTGGGCAAAACAGCACCCTTGGGTACCTTGAGCAGAAGATGAAGCAATATTTCAACTCCAGCAAGCTGAAATTAACCCCCACAAAACTAGCAGGAGAAACAAAAAGCACTATATGGAAATTTATCTTCTCAAGCAAATTACTGCCAGTATAGTGCAAGTTACTAATGACCTCTTCATAATTAAAGAGCTGCCTGTTTAACCAGCGAGTACCAAAAAGAAATATTTCCTCCTAATGCTGAGCTTTGCCTCTTCTGTCAGCTTCTAAATGTTCTTAAAATTACAGCTCTCTAGGACATGACCTCCCATCTCTGACGGACAGTTGGGAATCAGATATGGTCACACACAGGGAAAGGCTTGGTTATTAGGTACTATTATTATTATTATTACATTCTTTCCATATTTGACTTCTCTTCTGCCAGCATCAGTTCTCTCCTAGTCTCATAACCCTTATCTTGCAATAAGAAATCACTTCATTTTCTCCAAAAGTGGAATCTTCAGTCCTCTAAAGGGACGTCAGTTAACTTCTATTTCTGGAGTCACCAGACATGTTCTTATGCCCTCCCGACTTCAAGAAGCTGCATCCACAGATGCATCAATAGAATTTATTTACCTTTTGTGTCCTGCATCACAATCGAGCTGTACTTCAAGAAGGTTATCAGCAGGTTGCTAGTTTGCACATCAGCATCCAAAGGCAGCTCTGCAGAGCTTATAACTGGAACAAAGCAGATAAGACAGGTTTACCCTCCACCAATACAAGGGATAACTATACAGAGAACCAAGTCACAGATTCCCAGATCTGGGATAGGAGCAGCCTGTTTGCCAGGCCACCCGACCCCCTCCTCCCTCATGACCACCCAGCAAAGATTTTGTTCTGGAGATTGGTACCAATTCCCCAGAGACCATTTCTCCTGCTCTAAGTACCCAGCAAAGTGATACTCTTTGTCCTTTTCCCCCTTCAAGGGCTCTCAGCCTGCTGTTTTAACACTCATCAACATTCTCAGCCTAGGGAGCTCAAGATATTCTCACTGATACCCAATTAATTCTTGTAACCAACACAGCTAACATTCTCTGTTTGGAAAGAAACACACCCAGCAAACACCCTTCTCAGTTTCAGCAATTTTGGCATTTCAGTTCCAAAAGGACCACACCAATTCCATTCTTCCCTCCCAACAACAGCCTCTCTTGCAGAGGCAACACAGGAGACAGTAATGTAACAATTACTGCATGATCACAATGGTAGAAAAGAGAGGTAGAAAGTGCAGCTTTATAAAAATCAAGAAGCAGAAGCAATCACAGCTTGCGCTAGAGAAATCACAACACAGCAGGGAGCAGAAATGTGCTTTCCATACCTGGGGCAGAACAGCAGTTCATTGGCATTTCTCTTGGATACACTCCTTTTTACCACCAGCTGTACTTTTAACACCTTAACACCGGACATCATCTGCCTTAGACTTTACAAGAAGCTATCTCAATTACTCACCTAATTGCACAACATCCCTCCTGCTCGCTCCCCATGTACCATCTGAAGTACTGGGTTTATGAGCTGCCAAAGCTCCACCATGTGACTGAGCCACGTTTTTACTGACGGCCGTCACCAAGTGCCATTCCCAGCCTTCCCATTCAGAAAGGCTTTACGAGAAATATTGAAAGGGGAAAAAGATAAGTGGGAAAAACACAGCACGCATTTACCTGCAGATCCTGCCAGATAAGCCTGATATCGTTTAGGGTAAGTTAGCTCAGACAGAACAGGGGGATCTATCTAGGAGGACTTCAATAAAGCATTTAATACGGTTTTGTATGAAAAATTAAGAGTGAAACAGATAGGTGGGAATCGATACAGAAATTCAAAGTATATCAAAGATCTGGCAAATGGAGAAATTATTAGTCTAGAAGTTACTACCTGAATTCCTTAATTGTCTAGCAAACAGTTTTCTTTTGTGTAAGTGACCTGGGCATGAGAAACAGTTGCTTGCTTATGAATTAACCAGTGTCAGAGAGTTGGGATATGTAAAGCAGAGAAATATCAGACTGGGCACAAAGAACAGGATAAAAACAAGAACCAGATAATAAAACCAAGATGTAATTCAACAACGCAAGCCATAAGGTCAAGGAATTCAGGGACTTATTTCCACAGCAAGCTGCGAGCTCCTCAGCTGGAAATGAAACACTCTGATACCACAGTACAATACCAGACCATGGTATGACAAGGTACAAACATGAAGCACTGAAGAGCGTGGTCCTACAACATATCCAGAAATATCCTACCAGCAGAGAGAGGAACACAGTAACGCACTGCACAAAGTGCTGGGGTGAATTTGTCTCAAACACTGCACAATTATCCTCACCCCAAGTTCAAAGAGGATGAACTCCTACTTGAACAAGTTTAGAGAAAGCCTAGTAGGTTGATCAGAGGAAGAGTGTGCCCTTCTTATGAGACAGCAAAACGAAAAGGTGAGTAACCCAAGGTATCAAAGAGCTATCTGTGTTCCAAAGTAAGGTTAACATCACAATCAATGGGTATAAACTGACAAGAAACGAAATTTGGAGAGTTCAAGATTTCTAACCAAGGAACGGGATGCTGAAACTGCCTCCCAACAGGAATTATTAGGGAAAAAAATTAATAAATTAAGACAGAGCTTGATAAATTGAAGGGATTCTATGATGATGTGCCTGCAAGCACAAGGCACTAAATTCAAGGAATCAAGGGGATCTTTTTCAGCTCTATGTGCCTGACCTGCCATGACAATAACACCACTGTTCTGGCTGCCTGAGAGCTCAAACTCACAGGTTTTCACATGCAGGTGGTCATAGGTGGCTTGAATTGCCATTGCCAGAAGGCTCTCTTTCTTCTCAAGCTATAAAAATAGCCTAAGATTGGGCTCTCTTTGTACTGGAAACAGATCTGCAGACCACTAGGACATACATCTTAAGAACTATATTGTCTTTTTTCCATGTATCCTCAGGAATGCTCAAGGCTTTTCTCCCTCTTGAGGAAAGAAAAAGGTATTTATGATGAGATTGGAGTACTTGCAACTACTGAGGAATTGTTCACACCTGATTTCTGGATGGCTAGGTTTGGAGCTCTAAGAGGGAGGGACTGGATCCTGAAGGCAATTGCATTTTGATTCTGAGAAAAATCTGCTTTAACAACCACTACCCTTCATAATTAAAGCTTTACATCTCATAACCCTGTAATGAAGCAGGTAAGGCTTATTTACCCCTGGAACTGGGGCGAGCACAGGCACAGAAGGGTGAAGGAGAAGAGCCAACAGTGAAATGCAAGATTCTTTAAACCGAGCCCTGAGCAGCCCAGAGCACAGCAGAGGTTCTTACAGAGCTCAGGATTATACCATCACCTTGAAAACAAAATTGTAGCCCTTGGAAACAACAGGCCAAACAGATCAATGTAATCTCGCTGTTCGAATCGCATCAAAGAAATGATAATGGGGTTTTCAGCTTCTAAAGGCTGCACGTCCCCAAGCGTGAGTTGTTTTAGTCTATTCAATCTTGAAGCTCGGGAGCTCCTGACACACTGCTAACGTGCCCAGTCTGTTGGCAAAGTCTGTGCAATGAGACTGCAAGCTTTTTCACCCCCAATATTATGAATAGCTCAAAGATTTAGCTAAGAGTCTGAAAAATGTATTTATATCCCCAGTGGGTCCTTCTGGAGCTGTTACAATGAACGCAGTGAATGAATATTTAACAACAGTAAGCAAACTGACATTTAGATAACTATGGTGACAGGCACCCTTGATTTACATATTATGGATCAACACTTTCTAGCAAAAGTCTCATTTTTTAAAAAAAAAAAAGATAAGAAATCACTCTGAAGAACACATCACTGCTTATCCTGGTTCATGCTACAGATCTTGATTTATTTAACACACAGTTTGAAGCTTTAAAAGGTCCTAATTCACACTATAGGCTAACAGCCAGAGAAATTTCAAACCAGAATATGAACCCATTTTTAATCCCAGTCAGCATAAAAAAAGCGCCTGAAACACATAGATGGATTTCTACATGTTGCTGTAATTCGAAAATAGCTCAACTACACATTCTTTTAAAAGCAGGAAAAAGAAGAAAGCAATCTTTTCATTCCAAAGCCAAAAAGCCTCTTGCTAATTCTCAGCCATAGGCAAATCTTACAGCTGAGTTGCAAGACAGTAGAAAATGAGGAAAATTCTGACATACCTTTAAAATACCAGCATAATAAAAGCACCAAACTAGACCAAGCGGAGGTCCTCAAAAAAAGAAATTATCACTGAGAGTAGGGCTCAGCAAGGTGACAGCAAATAGAAATAAAGAATCTTTCCAATGTAATTACTACGCATTAAGATCAGTTCCTCTCCTTAAACTTAGTAACCTAAAAGCAGGAAGAAGCCTCAAGCTTCACAAGATCACTGCCTTTGCTTGAAAGCAGGATGGAGTTTTTTGTTTTGCTTTTGCTTGTTGGTAAATTATTAAAAAAAAAGAGAGTTCAAGCAAGCTTTAGATGTAGGTAAGTATAAATTCTGTCAGTTGTATAATATGGTGTGTGGGCGGTTACATTTGCAACGAACACGTTGAACAGAAGCCCATAAAATACCCATCCCTCTACGTTTAATGTTATAGGCACGGGAAGACTCGAGACGTAGTGGGCTTTTTAACTGAAGCTTTTGATATCCATGGTAACCAGATAGAATTCATCCACCAGGAGGATGATCCTTAACTAGGATATCAAATGACCTGAATAGCTGCTATAACTGAGACTGCTTTTCCCCAGAAATATTTCCAAACTGTGCTCTCTATTCAAACCGACTGTTCCTTCATTAAACACTTTCTTCAGATGTAGAGGATGCCATTAAAGTGTATGACAACAGCCATTTAATTTCTTCTCTTAAACTAGGCTATATCTATACCTTAAAAAAAAGACTCTTATTTCAGGTGATTTCAAAGCTCTTTATGTGGACACGAAACATCTCACATAGAAGAAAGATGCCAGGGCAAGCAGTGACTTACAAAGCCTGTCAAAGAAAAAGCAACAAGAGGGAGGAATACCTCCCCACCCAGGCTGGATTCAATCCCAATTAATTCAAAGCTGGGGACAAGTACATTAATGACAAGCAGGAATCCACTGAGATTCTCTGTAAATCTGTTCCAATAACAAATAATCCCAGGCAAAGAACCTGGCACTAGAAATATTCATAAGTAAAAGCCTATATAGAATAACTAACAGGCTGAGTGTATCTATATGTACATACAGGGACATTTTCAGAAGGAGTATCAGCATAATTTCATTGAGCAATACATGAGACAAAACAGAAATAAATTTGAATCAAAGAATCTTGCTCATGTTTATTAAGGCAAATCACTCCAGAAAGAGACCACCAGGTTACATCTGCACCAGACAGACCTCATTAGTTGCCATCTTGACAAAATGCTTTGCTAGTTATTTTACAGTTTTTAATTGTTTTTCCCCAGGAGATCATTACATTTCTTACCATCTGAAGAAGGCGGGGTGGTTCCGAGTGGAGTGACAGGTGTTGTTGGAATAGGGCTTGTTGGTGTTGTCATCAGCCCCATTTCAGGATGGCTCTAGCAGAAAACACAAACGTCCAGACACAGAGGGGTCAGTAACTTCCCAAGGCACTAGTCATACAGACCAATACAGATGGCTGCTTGCACTGTTCCATGCTCTCACACAATAGACATGACTAATGAAGTCTCAAGAAACTTCAACCTCTCTTCTAAAAAGCAAGGTTATGCTTCCTGACCTTTAACATCTAACAATTAAATCATGCTTGACCAATCTGATACCCTTCTATGATGTTTTAACTGGCTCAATGAGGGGAGAGCAGCAGATGTCTTCTTGACTTCAGCAAGGCTTTTGACACTGTCTCCCATAACATCCTCATTAGGAAATTGAGGAAGTATGGGCTAGACAAGGGGGCAGTGAGGTAGATTGAGAGCTGGCTGTGTGACAGAACTCAATGGGTTGTAATTAATGGAGCAGGGTCGAGTTGGAGGCCTGTAACCAGTGGTGTCCCCCAAGGGTCAATATTCGGTACAGTCTTGTTCAACATACTCATCAATGAGCTGGACAAGGGGACAGAGTGTATCCTCAGCAAGTTCGCTGATGATACCAAACTGGAAGGACTGGCTGACACTCGAAAGCGCGACCTGGACAGGCTGGAGAGCTGGGCAGAGAAGAACCTAATGAGGTTCAACAAGGGCAAGTGTAGGGTACTGCACCTGGGCAGGAAGAACCCCAGGCACCAACTGAGGTTAGGGGTGGACCTGCTGGAAAGCACTACTGAGGAGAAGGATCTGGTGGTCCTGGTGGACAGTAAACTCCCCATGAGCCAGCAATGTGTCCTTGTGGCCAAGAGGGCCAAGGGGATCCTGGGCTGCGTAGGGAAGAGTGTGGCCAGTAGGTGGAGGGAGGTCATTCTCCCCCTCTGCTCTGCACTGGGGAGGCCACAACTGGAATCCTGTGTCCAGTTCTGGGCTCCCCAGTTCAAGAGAGACAGGGAACTGCTGGAGAGAGTCCAGCGTAGGGCAACAATCATGATGGAAGGATTGGAGCATCTCTCTGATGAGGAAAGGCTCAAGGAGCTGGGACTCTTTAGCCTGGAGAAGAGAAGGCTGAAGTTAGGTTGAAGGATGTTGGAGCCAGACTCTTTCCAGTGGTTCCCAGTGGCAGTTGGACTGGAGGATCTACAGAAGGTCCCTTCCAACTCTGACAATTCCATGACAATTCTGTTACAATTGTACATCAATTCCTTTGCTCCACAAAACATAAAAACACATCAGGAAGTGGTGGCTTTCCCTAGCAGACAGGTAACATGCCCTTCCCCAGAGTAGAATGGGCAAAGGTACACAGAAGCCTACACTGTTTATAGCTTCCTATTCCTCCCAAAACAGCTGAAGGTTGTGCATTTGAAGTCTTCCTCCAAGACCCTTTTATTTCTCTTTATTTCTAAAAGCAAATTCTCCTCACTCCTACCCTCCACCTGCTCATATTCAAAGATGATGGCAATTTATTACTTTCTTGTCTCACAATAAAGCCCAGGCACTGCAGGAAAAGAGTGCATAATATAAATAACACTATCATTATTGATCCTCTCAGCTTCCATCAGTTGGTTACTTTCCCCATTTCATCTTTGCTAATAGTTGCCTGCCTAATTACTGCTTTGACTTTACTCTTTGTAGGCTTCCGGATCTAACCGCGCTGGTGAGGCTGTAGGCAATCTGCCACGCTATTTTAAGTCCGGCTGCCAAGCAAAGTGTCCATTTCATAGGGCAAGTTTTACATAAATGTCTCACCCGCCTTAATATATCATCACAATTTCAAAATACAAGAAAGGGATACAGAACTGCTGATTTGTCGTAGGATTTCTCACACGTGGCTATCTTCCACATCGTCTTCGAATATCTTACTTTGAGTGACTATAAATGCATGTATCATATGGGAAGCACAGCCACATGTACAACAATTCAAAGAGAGTTTTAAGTAATTACAGGTACCGATCTAAACTTTAAAATACAATTTTTCATGGAAAATCTTACATAAAACAGGTTTGCTTCCATAGATTTTGCTATGGTGTTTACATTTCTTTTCCCCAAACACCAGCCATGAGTTGAGAGATAACAGTGCCACCTAGCAGCAAAAACTGAGGGCCAGGAACCTGGTAAGTACTCCAAGACCTTAAGACTTCAGGCATCAACACAACTGTTCCCCCTGCTCTTCCTGTGTGCCCACACAGCAGCAGGCAGTCATTCATGCAGCCCTTAGCAATGGACACCAGCTTATACGAGAGGATTCATCAGCTTTAATGAGGTTTTTCCAAAGGACAGCATGACCTACCTTGCCCTCTCTTAAATGAAGGATAAGACAATCCACCCAAGAACATCAGGACTCCAATTAAATCCACTGATCAGTCCCTGCTTTAACTATCACTTTCACAAACAACTAGTTTATCCTTTTATTTTTAATTTAAGAGCTTCTACTCTAGCTACTCTTTTCCTTGCAAAAGGCCTCTCTTCCTTCAGGGACACCTTGACCACAGAAAGGTCCAAGTTGGCATTATACAGAATGGAAAGAGCAGAAATCTCTCACAAGTGGTAGGAATCAATAACTTGGGAAAAGAGAGGCAGGAAACATTAGCAAATTAGCCACCCGTGGAACAGAAGCTTTATCAGAGGCAGTAGATCTGCCTATCAGACCTCTTCCATCACCACTACTGTCAGGAGTCCCCAAAGGTCTCCTCGGTCACAGCAAGTATCTAGCCTGTGATGTATGGCTGCACTCTGAGGACCTGAAGTAAATGGGAAAAGGTGTTATCTGTTTTGTTCATGTCATTTTTCTCACAGATTACCAGCAGTACTTACAAACCAAAATTAAAAGCCTAAACCTGAAGGTTTTCCTAAACATATCAGGCTGTCCTTCCAGCCAGCCACAGCACAATCACGGCATCAGACAGACTCGTTATCTGTCACCCAGCAATAATCACCTTTCCAAACTCACAGTGTCTAGAAAAGTATCCAGAGGTTTGTGACCAGAGGTATGGAGCAGCCAACTGCTTTTCAGAAGGCTGTCATAGCTGTTTCTTCACCATAAACATCACAAGGAGGAGTGCTATGCTCCAGCAACAGTCTCCCAACCAAAAGGGGCTGGGCTCTCCCAGGCATTTGAACATAAAATATTTGAAACAACAGTCACAGAATCACAGAA
>JAOTQQ010000002.1:23712184-23726494 GCA_026546715.1 Gallinago undulata | reverse complement strand
GCAACCCGGCTTTGAAATCCCTCCAGGGATGGGGCCTCAACCCCTGCCCTGGGCAGCCCATTCCAAGGCTTAATAATCCTCTCTGTGTCAAAATTGTTCCTAATTTCCAATCTGAACCTCCCCTGGTGCAACTTGAGGCCATTTCCTCTTGTCATCATTCCCAACACTTTCCCCTCGTGGCCACATACTGAAACCAAACTCCACAATCCTGTTCCATGCTCCCACTGGTTGCTGAACAGAATCTGTAATTCAGGATTCTGACAATGTTCACAGGAATGAGAAATCAACAGGGACTATTTTGACACTGACTGTAGCTCCTGTCTTCGTCTATTCTCTAGGTCTATTCATAATTCAAAACAAGATCTATTAGAAAACCAGGTTGGTTTTGGAGCCTGCCCCCTCCCAGTAATTCTGCTGAGGAGAAGGAATTCCAGCCAGCACTTTCCTATTTTTTGCCAATGGAAATATATTAAGATATTCCTAATTAGGGAGAAAAAAAATAGGATTGATCATTAAAACATCATGCCTCATGCAAAGTAAAGCCAATACCAGTTGTTGCTTTGACATTTGAAATGTTTCTTTTTCAAGGGGATGAGTAACGGGGAAAAAATGGGAATACACCACAAAGTAGCACAACCAGTTCAGAAGAAGGAAGATGAGCAGAGTTTCTCAGGGAGGAATCAGTCAGAGACAGAGGCAGACTTCTCTTGGAAATAATCGCTGTGATGTTTCAGTTTATTCTTTGGTCACAGCTTCAACATCTCTTCCGGGGATCTGTGCTCTTTCAGTCTGCTAGTCAGGTTCTGAATCACTAATTCGGTTTGAAGCCCAGTATGACTGACAGCTCATTTCACTTTGGAGATTATGTATAACCGCACAGTCACACACACAGAGGCAAACGCGCAAGCTCGGCACAACAGTAACTCTTCCAAACAGACCTTCCTCGGAATACTTTAATGAAGGACATGCAAATCACCCAGATAGTTTCTTTGGCGCTTGCACAAAACGAGCTGTATGAATATCATACCCGTCCGTCAGAGACAGATAGCATCATACAACTGCCATGCACCTCCGAGCTGATACCCTGACGAACGTTACAGTGCTGCCTTAACAATCCAGTGTCAACTAATAAAGTAGAGAAAAGTGATGTTTCTGTTATCCAGAAGAATACCCACCTCATACTTCCTGTAGTTGACCAGCAAGGCAAGAAGGACAACAGCATCATAGCCATGTTCCCTGCGACTAAGTGGGCTGGACAGGATCTGGAATAAATAATCACACTGTTCTGTTCAGAAAGCTTGCAGTGACTCTCAGACTGCGCGTGGCCGTGAAATGCGTGTGTAAGAGTAAATTATGTCCTGACTGAAAGAGGATATTTAAGGTTGAGGGAGTGTCGGTGCTTCTAAGAAGTTCTGCACACAGAGAAGCCTCTTTATTACAGAGAGGAGGCACACAAAATTTCTGGGCATAAAGGGCAACTAGATTTCTCAACAGCACTAGACAGTATCTCAGTGCATCACCAACATTATCTCTGCAAGGTTTCTGGGTTTCTCCAAGCCCAGTTCCACTTCTAAAAAAGTATAATTTATCAAAAAGCAGAAAAAGCCTCAATACATCCAGACTGCCTTCTGAAAAAGTTCAGAGAATCATAGAATTGTCTAGGTTGGAAGGGACCTTTAAGATCAACTAGCCCAACCATCAACCCAATTCTGACAAAAGCAGAAAAACCACATCTCTAAACCATGTCACTATAAGTTCCTCTGATATAGGAATTCTGTGAGATTAGCCCAGAACTCTGTTCAGCTTCTATCTATGCACAAATGTCTCAAGTGGAAATACTTTAAATACTCAGTAGTGACTAAAACCAGCAGATTAGAATAAGGATACAGCATTCAAAAAAAATAAAAATCTTTCTATGACTGAGCTATGAATGGAAGCAACACAATGCCAGTCGGCTACGCTGCACCAAAAAAGCTGAAGAACAAATATAAGACTGAAAGTTCTCACTATGGAAGAACAACCCTTACCTGTAAAATGGCTTCAAATATGCTGTTAATCATCACATACTCCAGGATGGTGTTCTGGCTAATGTTGTCTGTCACCTAAGTAGAAACACAAGCTTTAAAATCTCACCCGCAGCCTCCCATGACGCTGTAGCTGCCTCTAGCACCCACTGGGAACAGAAAAGCTTTACTACCAGATGGACACATTTATCCAGAATCTCACACTTAGTCAGCAAGTCAAGGTGTGACTAGCAGTAGAGCTAGACATGAAGTAAAAGAAATCTGTCCTGCCTCCCACCTCTGTCCCTGGCAAGAAGCATGACCCATGTACTGAGAGCTCTGCCTTTCCTCTACAGATGGTTATTTTACACAGCTGCATGACAACAACCATCAGAAGCTGAAGCAGACTGCTACACTGGAGGCAGAGTGAAAAAGCAGGGCCCATATGCTCCACTGAGCACTTTTCCATCACAAACAGGGCAATGAAAACTTCCCCCCACCCTCAGTTATCTCTTATCACAGCCAAGGTAGTTTGCAGTTGACCATCTCCAAGAGATGCCAAGTGGCCATTTGTTCCAACTTCCTAATTCTTCACGTCCTCACCAGCCTTGTCTGCTCCACGCTTCCTGTCTTTCCAACCCCACTCACTCCTCTGCTCTCTTTCCATTTATCTGGGACTTCTTAAATATCTTTTTCCAAAAAAAATACGAATCCAGTTGACACTTTCTCCTGTTTCACCCTCCTTTTGCCCCAGTTGGCACCTATCTCGTGAGGTGAAAACAATCTGCTAGTCTCTATGTCACCCTTGGAGCAATGATGCCCACGTTCTGGGCTGACCCTTGTTCTCATTCACAATTCCTTCCCCTCTCAAGCTTCACCCTGCAGCATTCTGCTTGAGTTTTGAGACAGTTCCACACCGCAAGATATGGCTCACATAAGCCTTTAAATTATTACACAGCTGGTATTCATTTACCGTCACCAAGCAGAGAAGTAGCTTCAGACACAGGCTTTTGAGGCTTTCAGAACCTTCTGCACAGAGGAGTGAGTCCAAGCTCTCCATCAGATTCTGAAGAACGACAATCACATTATTTAAAAGTAATATCTATAATTATTTGAAATGTTTGTTATAAAAAAAGCTTTTTGGGAGATTCAGATACAAGAACACCAACATAAAGCCATGTTATTCCAGAATCAATAATTGAGCCATTAGTCCCGTTACACAGGCCATATTCACACTATTGGTTCTCAACATTGTTTTAATTACATTTTAATGATGACAGCCATAACACCATGATCGTTTGGCAAGAGTTTTCTCTAGACACATGAGAGATTTTTGTATAACAACAGATTTTATACTCACAGAGTAATTCTGAGTTTTACAAATACAATCTTCCTTTTTGGTTGCAGGACAGGAATATTCCATTTTACTTATGGGCACCATGAGTTGTACACAGCACAACTCCAATTTAACAGTACAGCTATTACTTGTGATTAAAATTACATACTATATAGCTGTTTGACAAATAATTGTTTTCCAAATACTAAGTTACAGATAATACAGTTATTCTTACAGAAAAACGTAGCTCTGATAGGCAAGTTACTAAATATTTTCCCCAAATGTCCTACTATTTGTAGAGAGATGAGAAATTGCTACTTTTTGTAGAGAGATAATAGATACAACAGGAATTCAGCTTTATCACTGATTACTTCATCATTTCTCAAAAGTCAACATCTTCACAGTGAAGAGCATCAAATAAGTTTAAAACAGTACGTGTGCTGATGGAAATGCAAGAACACAGGGTATGACTATCAGCTAAAAATTAAGCACAAGGTATGAGATTCCATACTAGATACTAATGGCCGATGACAGCCATTTATGGCCTTAAGATTTCTTAACCATAGTGACTGCATAGCATGCAATTAAAGGAAAAGAAAGAAAAATGCTCTGTTACATTACTAACAAAGACAGTGACTTTGTGCCACCAGCGGGTAAGGAACTTCAGGACAGCTGTTTTTAATAGGTGGCTGGAATATTTCCCCAAAAAGCTGCACCCTGGTAGACACATCTGTCTACAAATCACTGCCCCTGCAACCTGGCTGCTGGGCAAACAGTTTCTCTACATTGCCAGGGCCTCACCTTCATACATAGCTCTGCCTTATCAAAACCCACAAGCATGTTGATGATGTCAAACCCAGAAGTGGATTTGTTCTTCTGATGGACACCCCGAATCAACGCACACAAAGTCTGCAAAGAGACAAATCAGAAAGATGTAAGGCAACACTTCCAACTCCATAGCAGAACCAACCCTAAAACCCTCTCCTAGCACTGGCAAAGCACAGATATTTAAATCCCACCAGCCTGGAAGCCATACGTTTTGTCTGATCTCTCATACACCTCTGCTGTTTCTGAGGAGGATCTTGGATGCTGAGCACTCAAAAAAAATAGAGAATATATTTGTAAATATTTATCCTGGTTTTTCTTCATTTCATAGCACTCTGAAGAAAGACAATCTTACTGCTTCTTCTCTACACACACAGTTTATACTGGACAGGACCACAATCTTTGGAAAACAGCTAAGTGTGGCTTTAAGGCTGCAAGGCAGAAGCAGTCTGCATGAACACACACCTTGGAGCTTTCCAGACTAATTTCTCATTTCAAGAATGCCAAATATACATGCATACAGCACAGCTCATCACATGATGCCTGTCCATAAAGCACATCCTTTTTCTATAGAAAGCACAAATGTCCATTTGGTCACCACACTACTATACTGAGTCTGAGCAGAAAACTGTCTCTTTGTCAAAAAAAAAAAAAAAAAAAGGGAAAAAATTTCTCCTCAGGGGCTCTAAGAATCTTCCCACTAAACATAACCTTCTTCATATTTCTTGTTGCAGGCACTGGATTACTGCTTTCAGATACTGGAGTGCTGTGTCCGGCTTTGGAGTCCTCAACATAGGAAAGACATGGACCTGTTGGAACAGGCCCACGAAAATGATCAAAAGGCTGGAGCCCCTCTGCTGTGAAGCCAGGCTGAGAGAGCTGGGGGTGTTCAGGCTGGAGAAGAGAAGGCTCCAGGGAGACCTTATAGCGGCCTTCCAGTACCTGAAGGGGCTACAGGAGAGATGGGGAGGGACTCTTGATCAGGGAGTGGAGCCATAAGACGAGGGGTAATGGTTTTAAATTGAAAGAGGAGAGATTTAGATGAGATACCAGAAATTCTTTGCTGTGAGGGTGGTGAGAGCCTGGAACGGGTTGCCCAGAGAAGCTGTGGCTGCCCCATCCCTGGAGGGGTTCAAGGCCAGGCTGGATGGGGCTTGGAGCAACGTGGTGTGGTGGGAGGTGTCCCTGCCCAGGGCAGGGGGTTGGAACTGGATGATTTCTAAGGTCCCTTCCAACTCTAACTATTCTGTGATTCTATGATTCATGCCAAGTTCTTGGAGTTCACTGGCCACATATAGGTATCAGCACACTATGCTTCAAGCAAACATTCTGTAAAAATCACAGACAGCAAATGTCTCCTTTGCCCCAACAGAGGGAAACATCTGCAGTGACTGTCATCATTAGCCCCCTTCCAGGTTTGTGAAGGGAATGAGCCGGAATACAACCACTGACGTTTTAGACCCCGGCTTAAATTCACCCATGAGAAGTAATTAGTTTCAGAAGATGTAAAGCCAGAGGGAAGCAGACCTCAAGGAATGAGCAGACCTCTAGAACCACACAGAAGCTAAAGGGTAAGGTAGACATCCTTTTTTTCCATTATTGTCAAAGACAGAATATGAGATGAAACAAACCTGTGGTCACCATGGCCATTCTCAAGAAAAGATTGCTTAAGTAAGATTTGGCTTCAGGATCACTTTCCACATGAACACAGTCTGATTAAGGGAATGCTCTCTCAACCCAAGCTCCGATGTGTCACCTGATTTCTATTTACATTCACACAGCAGGATTCTAGATTTGAGCTTTGGCCTAACTTTTGCTATGAGCATGAACACAAATTTGTAAATTCAAGGCTGGGCTAGACTGTCTGTAGTGCCATAACTAAACTATTTAATAGCACCCATTCAAATTAATTAAAAAAAAAATAAAAATGTAAGATTGTGTGTCATCACAGGAATAAATCTTCTCAGTTTTACATCATTTTTTCCCAGCTTCCTGCCTGCCCAGTTTCTTATAGGTTGACTTCTCCAAGTCAACCTTCATAGGTTGACTAAATTCAAATACTGTATTCCTACAGCTGAGAAGCAGGGACAAATGCATTCACCAAACTGTAAGAATCAGACTGTGAACTAATAACATCAAATATCAAGACTGAGAAGGGCAGTCTCCTGCACACAACACGGGATAGCACAGCTTTGGTAAGGAACAACCTGCAGGAAAGCGTTTATTAACTCTGGGTGACAATTCTTCACAGCTTTCAATTAGAAAGTATCCAGCAGGGACAATCTCCTGTATAACTAGCACACTAACTTCTCCAGAGCTTGCTTTCATTTTTGACCCATAAGGAAATTCAAAAAGGGGCTGAAATGGGGGAGAACAGAAGAAAGCAGAAGACAAAGCTGACAGCCTGCAGTGTGAACAAGCCCCTCTTGTCCCTCCATTGCCACCCACTTCACCCTGCATCACCAGATCCTCTTGAATTCTGAAACAAGCTACTGTTCTTCAAAGACTAAAGAGACTATAAATGTTCATAACCTCCACAGACAATAAGCAGCAACTGCTCTGTAGACACCACCTCTCAGAAGGAAAGAAAGGAACACAAGATGTTTGATACCAGCAGCAAACATATTGCCTTAACACAAGCAAGGAGAGAGTTCTCTGTTTCTTAATGTGGTACCTGTAGTGCATTGACCACTCTGATCGGGTGCTCCTCACCCAGAGCCTGGATGCAGTGCTGAAACAAGCAGTTGATGTTATCTTTTATCTTCATTAACTCTTCCCCATCCAGCGCCTCCAGCTTGCCTTCCAGGTATTCCAAGTTGACCTGTTAGGTTAAGAAGTGTGTATATAGACACTGACACCTTAGAAAAGCAAGTCCTTGCACCGACACTCTGCCACTTCATAGGCAGAACAGTAAATTCCCCTTACCTTCATGAGAAACAGCTCTTCCCAAAACCTAGGGTTGCATTTACTGGGGTCCTCTGTCTGAAAGGAAAAGGAAGAGCCATGAGAGCAAACAGGAAGGAATCAATCAGGCAGAATTTAAACAAAATAATCACTCAAGAGTCAGCATCCTCCCACTGGATGACCAAGTGATCTCACAGTATAGAATTCTGTCTACACAGATTCCCAGAAACAGAAGGACAAACAGATGGGATGCCTCTGTATATTTTCTGGATTATTTTTGATAAATACTTGAAAAGCTGTGACTTCCCCTACATCACAAATGGTTGTGGGAGACAACAGGACAAGGTGACATTAAGGAAGAGAACAAAGTACAGCACTCTGTGTGTGACAGCAGGGGAACCTGAAGTGTATGCCTACGCTGTGCAGTCCTTCCCTTGGGAAAAGAATCCACCATGCAGAGCCCTCAGCGCAAACTAAACCAAGAAAATTTAACACAACACTTTAGAAAGAAGAGTCATTCAAGTCCTTACCGTGAAAATCTCATCATACATCAACACAACTTTCTCCTTCAATGGCTTCTTGGAGGCTGAAGATTTCCGGAGCAGCCCACCTTTCTTCTCTGTTTGGGCCATGCTGTACACCCTGAAGGTAAGAAGAGACAAAAAAGGCTAAGGAAACTTGAAACTTTTCTTCAAGGCATATCTGCCCTGCCTCAAAAAAAAAGAGATGTTTTCATGCACTGAAATAATAATTTCCCACAAACTGAAAGTAGAGGTTTTAGTAACTATAGCAGATAAGAAATCAGATCAAAGGTGCCTTCTAGTCCTATAGCCCATTTCAAAGAAAGATGCAAAAGTCCAGGCACAAGCACATACAGAATAAGCTCCTTATGGATAAATTTTCTTAATTCTTCCCTGCTAGAAACTGACTCATGATCCAGACCAATGCAATTTACATCTAGAAAAGTATGTATTTTTTAATCTTGTTGCTTGTTACCAAATGGATACTCCATCCTTTTTGAGGCGGGTTAGACCTTAAGGACATCTTGTGACAAAAAGCTCCTGGAAATGTTTGAAATTATCTGTTTAATTAGCTGCCTTCCAAAGGCACTTCAAATTCTGCTTTTGCACTCTGAGGTGACGTTCAACACTAAGAAACATTTGGCTGCAAAGCTTCCCTGAAGCACTCCTGCCACCCTCGCTCATCCCTACCTCTGCACCTTGGCATCCCTCGGCCCTGCCAGCTGCTCCACAAATCAAGCCAGAAAAGAACTCCAACCATAAAAGCATCACACGTGGTTCAGTTTTGGGAGGAGGATGGAGAAACACAGGGGAGAAGCTTTGCAGGGATTTTTTTTTTTTTAAACCGTATGAATTTCCTGACCTATTTGACAGCAAAGGGTTTTCTAGAAACACAAGCAGTTTTTTACTATAATTAATTGGTATCTCATGCTTACTGGTTATCCTATTAAGAAAAAAAGGAAGTATCATTATTACAAAATAAGCTGTTACAAAAAGTAACAGCCATAGCTGCAGTCCTGAACCTTCTGTGACAGTCAACCCGTTGCAGGGGCTGAGAGCCTGAACGCATGACTTGCCATGTACCCTTAACCTCATGTCTGATGCTACAAAGCTCATCGCCACTCTGACCTTGCAGATATGCATTTGTCTGCAATCAGATTTTTCTGGCGAGCATCACAGCTTTAATACTCTTCTAACCTCCTCCATCACCGCAGCACTGTCGGAGGTACTTTGCAGAAAGGGAATAACATCCCTTCTCTCATATCCCTAAGCTCCCCACCTTTCTCCCATACCTCCAAAGGTAATTACACACATGGCAGCAGCACAGCTCAGGCAGAGGCTTGACTTAAGTCATGCTCCAGAAAAAGATGGGCTCTTGTGGCAGCTGCATAATGTAGCCTGGCTGAGTGCATCGAGAGGTAAGTTCATTGCAGTCAGCATCTAAGACCCCAGAGCTTTCTGAGCTGGCAGCACAGCTTCAAATTTAGCCTCCATCCCAGGCTGCCTGAACCCCTTCCACAACCCCAGCACGTTTAGATCTGTCTTTCCCACAAAGAACAGGTTTCCAGCAACTACCGAATGCCAGTTCCAGATCTCTTCTACATTCTTTCTGCTGCAGATAGCTTTTGATTGCCTTAGACTACACAACTACGTTCTCAACTAGGACTCCCAGGCTCCCAGAGGTTAATCAGACATCCGTCCCTTGGGCCATAAATCTCAGTTCCAAAACAGCAGGAAAACATCTTTGAGGTTGGAGAAACACTGCTGCTGCAGAAGGCTCTACGCGGTGTGTGAAAGGCAGATTTGCCTGGATGGGGAAGCAGAGGGTCTGGCAGAGAGCAGGAGATCTCACACCTGAAAAGCTGAGATTTATATAGAAAGGGGGTGCAGGTGTTCTCTCTTCCCTCTAGGAAGGGAACATGCACAGCTTGATGGTTAAGGGCTGATGTGTGTGTTGGGGTGACAAAAGAAACAGGCCCAAACTTAGCAACTACTGCATCTTAACCCGCTGTAAATACAGAAATTATTCCTGTAGCCTAGTAGGTCTACGTATCCAATTAAGATGGAAAAAAGGTTTCAGTCTAACAACCGAAAACATTATTAAACCATCTTGATAGGTTCTCTTTTACAGACTTTGCATTATTTTTAAACTGTCATGGGAAATAAGACATTATTCTAATTAGAAACATAATTAGAAACAGAGAGAAATCTATTAAAAACCAAATCAAGAACGATGTCACTTTTAGCCCAGCAATAGAAATCTTACCCAAGACTGAACAAAACCATTTCCCAACTAGATTTGTACATTTCTGAACCTAAATCAGCTGCCAGCCCCAACATCCAAACACATCCATCAGCATGCTTCTAATTGAATTACAGCTAATGAATCCCAATGTCAAAACTAATAAAGTAGCTTTCAGTGCTTCTAGGTCAGCGTTCTCACATCAAATGTGGACGTGAATGGGAGGGGATCAATACGCTCTGCTTAGTCCCTCAACTTTGAGAGCTGCATTTTAGCACTTTTCCTACATTTCCAGAAAGACAGAAAAAAAAAAATCTAAATCCCACAAGACACAAAGGCTCGACGTGGGGCGAGCATCAGAGAGATCACATGATCGTGTGAAAATTCTGCTCTCTGTCAAAATGGGACCTGGGATTCATATTCTCTCAACCAAAGCTGCACAGAGCACTTCCAGAGAAGACTGCTAGAGGCAAGGATTAAATAATGCTCTTGTTTATAATTTGTTATTCTACAAATGAGCATATGGAGGAGCAAGGGGAGAAAAGTAAAAGTCGCCTTTTATGCCAGCGCTTCATTAGGCTGTGCTTGTTTCATGACCTATGATGATCAGGCTGTACAAATGGCTTTTTCTTTTCACTTTATGCAATTACATTTTCTAGATGTCATAAAGACAGAAACGGGAAACTGCATTTTGCTAATGGGGACCTTCTAGTCAGCTGCAGAAAACAACAGTTAAAAGGCACAAAACATTTATAAATAAGTTGTAGAAGTGTCAAATTATCAGGATGTCACGGCAGCATCTGAAAACGATGCTGAATATAGTTAACAATTATCCTTTAAAAGCATCACATTTTAAAAGCATCAGTGCATCTTCCACATTTTAGGTTCAAATGGATAATTTATTCTGTCAATAGGTCAGTCCCATTAACACATGCTGCTAAGTGAATCCTGTAGCCACTGACTGCACAGGAGAATCACCCCTCAGGGCCAAGAGAGGCACACGCATGTGGATTTTTAGAACAGCAAGTACTTTGCTATGCGGCAGAAGATCCAAGATGCTTCATCTGGAACTAAGAGAAACCTCGACAGAGCACAAGTCTTGGCAGCTCAAAGGCAGGAAGATAAAAGCCATGGCAGACAGAAGTTCAGGCAGACTCTTGCTTTATCTACCATCAACCCCGGGGTCAGCTGATCCAGTCGAGAAGAAAGGGATGAGCACATCCAACCATCCGCCTCCTTTCCACTTCATTCCAGAACTCATAGCCGAGATTCCAACCAAACATGTGACATTCAGATAAACACATCTCTATTAGCTTTTCGTTAGGGAAGGGAACCTGATGGGGAAAATGAACCTGACATTTTGAGTCTGAGGTTTACTCAGACTTGTGCACGTGGAAGACTCTGGCTGTTCCACATTGCCGCTCAGCTCCTGTACAGTCTGATTATTATTCCATAGATCAGCTTATAATAGCAAAAATACTACTGTAGAGAACATACCACTAATCCACACCTATGCTATAATGACATCAGAATCCAAAACTTGTAACTTCTGTAATCTTGCATGCAGCCGATCAAGCACTGTATTTTGCATGTAATTGCCTCGGCTAACGAACCTGAAAGCTTTCAGGATTACAGCTGCATACACACAGCCCTCACATACAACCAAACAGGAATAAGTGTGGGTTTTTTTTCAGTGCGGACCCCTCAAAAAATACACTGTAGCACTTCTTGGATAAATAAAAACAAAACAAACAGATGACGTAATATATTAAAATACCATTTTGGCTTACTTGGCAGAGCATTTATTCCCTGTCTGAACAAGGTAGTGCAAACGATATGATCTGTATTAATTTGTTAATGCCAAAGCTGAGCCAAAGTTCAATCAATATTTGTAAAAAACTGCCTAAGAACTGAGATACTTTTCCTTTTAGAATCCAATATCCCTTGGCTTGCCACTGCTACTAAGATTGGGCTCGCTTGTTTAAACATTGCAAAGCCAGTAATTGCCCCCGCCACCAATTGCACGCCCTTGGGACACACTGGGATCACACTTGGCCTTTCTAGGTATTTTGCAGGTCTATCACTAAAGTCTACAGGAAAGCTGTTCAAAAACTATCCCAATCATGCAAGAGTGGGGGATAAACCCCCACCTAAAAGTTAACCTAAAGCTTCTAAGCAATGGGCTATAAATCAAGTAATCATTAAACTCTTTGGGGAAGTTCTAGGAAAAGCTTGAACTTGATACATGAGATGGCTCTGCAGAGTCAGAATTGGACCTGAGCAACAAGCAGTTAGAACACGAGTTCCAGCCCTTCATCGAGGGAAGCAACAGACCATCTGCTCCCAGCACAACAGTCGATGAATCCCGAAGCACAAAGAGGGCCTTGACCCAGTTCAAGCTCCGGTATTAAAACCCCCCACCAGGAGCACCCAACAGCAGCCTGGAGGCCCACTACTGAAAACAGAGAGAGGAGGAACAGGTTGGGCCAGATTTTGTCAAGGCTTTAGCAATCATTGTGACCAAATTCCTGCTAGAAGCCCTTCTGCAGCTTCTGTTCTGCCAACTTTTGCATCAGTGGTTACAGTTCAAGTTGGCAGGTCCATGCTACTTTTAAATTTCATTCGTTCTGTACTAACTTATTTGTATATTGTCTTGCTTTACAACCGTAAGGGGCTCAACCCACCACCAAGGGAAAGAGGAGCACTGTGTGAACAGTAACACAGCACACAAGCCTTGGATCCATCTGGCAGAATTTCCAGGAGCCTTCACGCAGCACACAATGAGAAATACACTCTGAGGGTGTGCTGATGACAAAAACCCACATAGATCCTACTTCTTTTTTTCTGCAATATCAAGCCATATAATCTCCAGCACAGTCCCACTGTATGCAAGTCCTTCCACCCTGCTGAGAGCGGTAGCGGTGTATGAGCTTCTCCACAGTACAACCTAAAGCTACACCACCACTGACCTATTTTTACCCCCTTGAAAAACAGGAAAAAACAGCTTCCTAATGCAGATAGTCACAGAATTTCCCCCCAGTACACCTGCTTTAGCAATGATATAAAGAATAACATCCAAGCTACATTTTTAACGCTTCATCTGTAGTTGTCTTTCATTTCTATCTGTCCAGTTAAAATAACACCCAGTCCAACTTCACACTGTCAACTGGTTACGCTTCTTTCTGTCAAGCCCATCTAGACAAGCGTCACGTGCTTGTACCTCCATCTGTTCACACCTTTTTTCCAAATTAATTTTTTTCATTTCATCACGCTTCCTTGCTGTACTCCTGGCTACAACGCCCAGCTCTCTCCTGTCGACACTCTCCTTGGGTTTTCACTTTTCAAGCCCTCCAGAACCCATCCCACCTAGTTTACCATGAAATATTCTGCGCTGTCTCTTCATACCCACCTAAAAGCTGATGCCACTCAAGAGACCTTTTCAAGTGTCTTCCTTCTGAAGAAAAACCACTCTCCCCGCAACCTTCCCCTGCCCTTTTCCCAGGGCTTCAGCTGTCAGCGTGGATCCAAGGTCGGTGCTGAATACAGCTGCATGACCCTGGCTCTGACTTCTGAGGAAGCTGCTGTGTTCTAAGTAGCTGCAGAGCAGAGCCAGGCCAAGATAAGAAAAGTAGAGCTGTGGAGACGTAACATTTTTGAGATACAGGCCACTAGTAGCACGAGCACTCAGGAGGAAAAACACAAATATTAAAAGGTATAAGATCCTAACACAAAAAAAAGCCTCCCCCCCAAAAAAAAATCAAACAAGGAAAAAAAAAAAAAAAGAAATAAAAACAACCATCAGGGAGCCAGAAAACAGTAACTTGGCAAGTTTAAGCAGCAGAGGTTGACCCTTCCCCTTCTGAGGGGTGTCTGGGTGGCTGCCTAGTGTGTTCCCAGGGGTGGCGAGCAGATGAACGCCTAGCAGGTCATTAAACCCTCACTGTCTCTTTCGTGCCAATAACCGTTTAACATTTTTACATATTCATACAACATACATACCCCACCTGCAGAGTTTCTTTGAACACATCAAAAAGTGCCCTCGGCGACACAGACAGAGGATTACACTATTATTATTGGAAAAAACAAAGTGATGTCCTTCCCCTCCCCCCCCCGAAATTACTCTTAAAAATTTTTGTCACACTTTTCTGTCACTGCAATCACCACATTGCCCTGATCCAAATTATCTTATTGCTTTGCACATTTCACCCACCCGCTCAGCCCAAATTGGCTCTCATTGAGTATTCAGATTACAGTCTCTGCTTACGAGCAAACTTTCTTACAGCTACACAGGAAGCAGGGCTCTCACTGAGGCTGCGGGTGTGCTTATGCAGCAACATGCCCCTGCCTTCAATGGGAATCATAGAATCACCTAGGTCAGAAAGGACCCTTGGGATCATCGAGTCCAACCATCTACCCTACTCCACAAAGTTCTCCCCTGCACCATATCCCCCAACACCACATCTAAATGACTCTCAAACT
>JAOTQQ010000002.1:23636974-23653733 GCA_026546715.1 Gallinago undulata | reverse complement strand
GCAACGTGGTGTGGTGGGAGGTGTCCCTGCCCAGGGCAGGGGGTTGGAACTGGATGGTCTTTAAGGTCCCTTCCAACTCTGACCGTTCCATGATTCTAAGTTATTTGGCATTACCCGAGCATCCCTGGAGCTGGCTGAGGGACTGGAAAGGGTGCGGGGCTGGGAATTTGGAGGAAAAAGAGCAACAAAGGCGGTTTGGTCCTGGCTTGTGAGCACAGCCTGTGTCCTCTGGTAGCCCGCAGCAGACAGGGGCCGGGGTAGGGCTCCGGCAGCGGCCGCTGGCTGCATCCCTACTGCTGACTCCTGCGCTTTTGTTATGAATTTCGTAATGTTTTGGGGCTTATCTGAAGCCCCGGCAGCAGAGTCAGAGGAGCATGTGACAGTTCGTGGGGTGGGGGGAGCCTGCTTCATCCCTCCCCGTCCAGCCGGAGTGATGCGTGGTGCTGGGCAGAGCCTGGGATCTCCTGGGGTTTTATCCATTGACCTTCCCTGCTGGTGCAGCTGCGGAGGGAGCTGTCGGTGCGGAGACATCCCTGGTGATCGGAAGGTGGCAGAGGGCTTTGCACAGTGGGGTGGACTGGCCCAAACCCCCCCTGAAAAGCAAGGTGGGGGAAGGTGTCCTGTGCCATGTTCTGGCCAGCAGCATAGCCATGTTCCACCTGCTCCCCAGCGTGTTTGGGGCTGGGAGGGGGTGTCCATGTCCACTATGGAGGAGATCAGTGCTGGCAAAGTGGTGCTGTGCAAAGTGTTTACCTGTCTCCCCCTGCTCCTCGACAGTGCTTTTCCCTCGAGGAGGACGACCTGAATGTAACCTCGCTGGATGCAGAAACCATCTTGGAGGCCGAAGAGATCCTGGGGACGATGCAGAACTATCTCGACTCCTCTGTGATCTCCATCATTGAGGACCTCTCCCTGAGCGAGGTGGGGGCACACACCTTGGGGGGGTGGGAAGCGGTGGCCGGGCTGTCTCTGGCTGGGGCAGGGGTAGGGGTGGGGGCAGCACCCCCCATGGCCAGGTCCTGTGGCCGTGTCCCATTGCTCTCTGAGACTGTCCCTGCCCTTGCAGCAGAGCAAGGCATGCCTGGATGCCCAGAACGAGCTGTCCCTGCTGACTGCCATCACCGAGATCCTGGACAGCACGGACGATGAGACCCTGTCCCCCTTTGATACCATCATGGACGCAGAGCTGCTGACCTCGCCTCGGGAGCGGGAGAATCCCTCGGTGAGTTGTGGGGTAGAGCCAGCCCGACCCCAAAATGGGTGGGAAGATGCTCAGGGAGGGCTCTGCTGGGTCCTGGCACAAGGGTGCCTGAGATGGTAGGACCCTGGTGCCCAGTGCCACGGGATGGTTCCTCTGACCACTGATGTGAGGAGGGACTGAGCCAGCCTGGGACACCCCCGGGTTTCCAGGGCGGGCCTGGGGGGCTGTGCCTTTGCCTTGGGTCTTGGTATAGAGCCAGAGGCTCCGGGGAGCAGCATGTCCCCTTCTGCTGGGCCAACTGGGGCTGTGGTGTGCTGTGGGTGAAATGGGGCTGAGTTTGTTCCTGGGCTCTGTGAGGTGACACGAGTGGGAGCTGTGGGGTTGGGGGGTGGCCTGTCCCCTCCAGCAGCAAAAATCTGCTGCTGCCTCATCCCTTGTCCATGTCCTCTCTAGTTTCAGAAGTTTCTCAGCTTATCCCGTCCATCACTGGAGTGCGAGAACCCAGCCCTGGAGCAGCCCAAGGCTCTCAGGCCTCTCAGCAGCAGCATCTCTGTGGTTGGGAAGGTGAGCAGCTGAGCAGGGGTAGCTGACGGGGTGATGTTGGGGTGGTGCTGGGGTAACTGTGTCCCTGCTGCTGTCCCCTGCCTTCCCAGCTGGCACAGGTGTCCTCTCCTGGAAGTGATGATTTCACAGGGCATGGGTGGGAGCAGGGACTGCCCCAGCTGGTGGGCACTGTGGGACTGGGGATGCTGTGGATGTAGGGATGGGGGCTTTCCGCCTTTGTTGTGTCTTACTGGGGAGGTCAAACATGTCCCAGCTTTTTCTCTGCCCAGGGGCTTTGGTGCAGAGTCGCAGCAGGCCCACAGTTGGCTGTTCCCAGGGTGGCTCCGATGAAAGCTCAGGAGCTGCCACTCACTCCGGTTCCTTTTCCCAGACCGACACAGACCTGGCTTGGGACCGTGCTGCTCATGGCCTCGAGGACCCGGTGCTGCCGAAGAAGCAAGTCTGCAGCACCCCGAGGGTGGAGAGGAAGGTGGGCCGGCACTGGGCCCGAGAGCAGCCCCTGCCGCAGCGCAGCGATGGGGAGGAAGAGGAGGAGGAGGCTGCCTTGAGCCCAGGGCGAGACAGCAGCACGGAGGCTGGGGAGTTGCGTGTGAGCAGAGCTGGGGTGGCGCTGGAGGAGCGCGAGGACCCCTGCATCATCAACACGGGGGACGTGTCCCTGAGCGAGCTGGTGAAGTCCATGCACCCATACTGCCTGCCCACCTTCACCGTCTGCCTGGACCCCGAGACCGAGCCCGTGGCCAAGGAGCTCCTGAGCGGCCCCGTCTTGCTGGAAATTGTGCCCGGTGAGGGGGAGAGCGTGGAGATCCCCGTGGTCCTGAAGCCCTTGGCTCCCAGCTTCCCCGACCTGGAGCCCCAGCTTCTGTCAGCAGAGGAGGGTTCCGGGAAGTCAATCCCAGAGGATCAAGAGGAGATGCCAGGAGCTCCAGTCGAGGAAAACAGGGTGGACGAGAAGAAGGAAGAGAAACCACCTGGGAAGGAGCCCTCCTGCTCTACCCCGGAGAGCGCGTCCCCTCCGGAGAAAGCAGCCCCCAGAGCCTACAGCCCCGACAGCAGCTCCCAGCCCAGCACCGGCACCCCGGCAGGCAGCAAACGCCAGGGCTCTGAGAAGGGACGCGGCCGTGAGAGGGCACGGAAGAGTCGGAAAAAGAAAGGAGAGGAGGACCAAAGCGAGCAGGCTAGGCCAGGCAGGGACTGCGTGGCCCACCGGCTCTGCTCGGCCGGCTCCGGCCAGCCCCCGGGCCAGCCGCCCAGCAGCCGGCGGCGAGCGGCGTGTCCCTCTGTCCAGGTCTCGGACTTCCTGGCACGGCAGCTGGAGCGAGCCCAGAAGGAAGGGCAGATGGAGCTGCGTGCCGAGCGGGCACCACGGCCCCGGGGCAGGCCCCGGAGCACAACAGGGGCCTCCCTGCTGGAGAAAGCCCAGCGGGAGCCGCAGAAGGAACCAGCACCAGGAACGGTGAGCGTGGCCCTGGAGAAGGCTGAGACTGCGGTGCCTTTGGAGAAGACAGCACCAAGTGTGGAGAAACAGCCGGCGGCTGCGTGTCCCAGCCCGGCAGAGCGAGCTGAGGGTGAGGGAGATGCACAGCCGGCTGCCGGACAGGGCGTTGGGGTCTCGGAGGCTCCCACTCCGCTCCTGGAGCAAGGCGTGGGGCTGGAGCCCCCCCCCCAGAGCCTGCCGGCGACGGAGCCGAGCGAGGGTCTGCCCAAGGAAGCCAAGCCCAAGGCCCTGAGCCTGCGGGAATACCGCATCCGCATGCTGCACCGCCAGCCCAGCCCGGGAGACAGGAAGGATGGCGAGAAGCCAGCGGCCAGCAAGTGGCCCAGTGTCCCCGAGCCTCCAACAGAGCTGGCGGAGATCCCCTGCCTGGTGCTGCCCGTGCGCCCCGCCACCGAGGCGGCTAGTGCTCAGAAGAGCCCAGAGAAACCCAGCAGCCCTGCCGCAGCCTCCTCTCCTGCTGGCAAAGCTCCCCCTGCTCCAGCTTCTGCTCCGACAACCGCCACGGCTCCGCCACCCCCATCAGCACCGATGCCTTTTGTCGCACCAAACGTGCCCCCAGCCGCTGGGGTGGCTCCCGCTGGGATGCCACCAGCCTCTGCTGGTGCTTATGCCCTCTACCCACCAGTGCCTTCCTGGCCCTGTTTCAGCCCGCAGCCCGTGGGCTGCCATGGTTTGCCCCCGCCGCCCGGTGCCGGCTCCTCCAGTACTTTTCACGTGGTGCCTGGCCTCCCACCTCCTGCCATGGCCTGGCCCCCGCCGGCCGTGCCTCCCCCGCCTCCGTTTGGCCCCGGTGGTCCCTACGCCCCGGTAGGGTGGGCATCGCCATCCTACTGGCCGGGAATCCCCATGCCACCTCCGGTGCCTCCGCTGGCCTACGGGGACCCTGGAGCAGCACTGCAAGGCGCTGCCACCTTCCCGGCTGGCGGCCACCCCGGCACGGCCATCCTACACGGGCAGCCTCCTGCCAACCCCACGCTGGGCTGCCCGAAGCCACCGACCTTCCTTGCCCAGCCACCCACCCCTCCAGCCAGCGAGATGGGGGCTGCTGGTGGCCCAGCCAGGCCAGCGACCAGCCGGGTGTCTGACCCCAGGAGGCAGGCACGGCTGGCGGGGGAGAGCTCTGTCCCCAAGACCCCTCCAGCCCCTGCCCAGCCCCTGGCAACCTCATCGCCTGCTGCTGCCCAGCCCAGCAGGGGCCCTGCTGCGGCTCCAGCCCTCCAGGCTGCCCCCACCCAGCCACCAGAGGAGCCCCAGGCTGCAACCCCCCCCGAGCTCCCAAAGGTGCCCCCAGCTGCCCTCCGTTGCCCTGCAGAGGTGTCCCCTGCCGCTGGCCCCGCCGAGGAGAACCCTGGCACCGGCCCCACCGAGGAGGCTGCAGGGCCGGGCAAGGGGTCAGTGGAGAAAGCCCTGCCAGAGTCCAAGGCAACCGCTGGGCAGGAGGCACCTAGCCAAAAATCCACCTCCCAGGCTGTGGCACAGCCACCGAAAGCGAGCCGAGAGAGCAGCCTGCCCACCAAGGCGCCCGCTGCTCGGCCCTGGAGGCACCAGCTGCTCCTCAGCCCGGCGCAGCCCAGCGACAGCAGCAAGGACATCGTTCAAGCCTTCATCAGCGAGATCGGTGAGCGGGAGGGCTGCGGGGCACGGGGCTGAGCGTCGCCAGCCGGCGAGGGCTGCGGTGCTGCCGGCAGCCCCGGGTAGCGGGACCGGTTCCTGGCACTTCTGGGAGCGAGGGTGGCAAAGCCGTGCCCGCGGGCTTGCAGTCTCTTCCCAAGCACTCTGCCAGGACGTTGCCTCCACTGGGTGGTCTGGGCTGGCTGTGCCCAAACTGGTCCCTCCTGGGGCTGCAGCGCCAGGTGCTCCTGTCCTCGCTGCGGGAGATGTGGAGTTGCTGCAGGCTCTGCTGCTGCTTCTCTCTCCCGGTTGCCCAGGGAGGCTGATGCGTGGGGAGGATGGGGCTGGGGCGCATCCCTGTGGTGCCGGGAGGAATTTGGCTGACCTGACTTGCTGTGCTCTCTCCCTGGCCCAGGGATCGAAGCCACCGACCTGTCCAGCCTGCTGGAGCAGTTTGAGAAGTCTGAAGGTGCGGATGCGGCGTGCCGTCGTCCCCTGCGGGGCTCCCTCTCTGCCATGCCGGCCTCTCTGGGCTGGCTCTGCTCCCTGTGGTGGGGTGGGAGCAGGGGGGGCTGAGAAGCTGGTGCCTGCAGGCTGGTGTTACCTTGCCTGGGTGCTTTGCCCAGATGCCCCCATCTCCTTCCTGGCCTGTGAAAGCGGTTGGGGGGGGGTCCCCAGGGCAGCCGAGGGGGTGGTGAAGAGCCCAGGAAAGAAAGGGGATGTGCAGCTCCTCCCTGCAGGGAGCTGGGTTCGGGGTGCTCTCAAACCTCTCCCTGGCTGTGCCCGGGGTGCTCTGTGTCCCCCAGGGTGCAGGATCCGTCCCCTGCCCTCCGCATCCAGCCTCTCACCACCCTCACCCACCCACTCTCTTTTCAGCCAAGAAGGAGGAGACTCCCGTGCAGCCCCCCGAGGACAGGCGGCCGGCGGGGAGCTCCGGGTGAGTGCCAGCAGCCTCACAGCCCGTGCCACGGCGTGGGGCCGGGCAGAGGGCTGAGCCCTGCCTTCAGCGGGGGCACGGGGCAGCTCTCAGTCCTGGCGGGGCCCCAGATGGGCTGGGGGCTGTGAACACCGGCCCAGGAGGGGCTGAGCTCCTCGCTGGGCTGGGGGCTCCTCGCTGAGGGGGAGAAATTGGGGGAAGCAGCCATGGGCACGACTGGGCTGTGCGAGTGCCACCCCTGCGGCTCTCTCAGACCCACCGTCTCCCCGGTCTGGCTGGCGGGGCAGGTCGGGGGGGGGACTGGGGCTGGGCTTCGGGTGCTGCATTTGACAAAGCTCCTTTCTCTTTCTCAGGCCTGAGACCCAGCAGGACAGGAAGCCCTTGGATGGCCTGCAGGCCTCTGAGCTGGCTAACGTGGCAGGTAATGCCCGGGGCGAGGCGGGGGAGCCCGCTGTGTCCTGGCAGGGGGCTGTTGTGATGCTCGGGGAGGTGGGGGGGCACACCCCTGGGCTTGAGGCAAGCTGGGAGGTAGCTCCAGCTGGGTGTGTTGCAGCAGGGGACTGCTCTTGAAAGTCCTCTGGTGCTCTCACAGGCCTCACCCCCCCAGCGACGCCACCCCACCAGCTCTGGAAGCCATTGCCTGCTGTCTCGCTGTTGGCCAAGTCCAAGTCGCCTGGGTCTACATCCCAGGAAGGGGCCCAGAAGATGGCCAAGGTGGTGAAAGCCAAACCGCTGCTCCCAAGCAAGCTCCAGGGGAAGAGCCCAGCGCCGGTCACGGCCAGCTCAGCCCCCAGCCACGTCTGCTCAGGAGACCACGACTACTGCATCCCCGGTGCAACGCGGCCGGAGAGCGGCGGCAGCCCTGCCACGCAGCCCCCCGCCGAGGGTGGCTCCCGCTGGAATGTCAAACACCACCGGGACATCACTATCAAACCTATCTCCTCTTTAACCAAACGGACGCTGGACCAGCCCAAGTCCACCCCGCCAGCTCCCACCACCACCGTGGGGCCCGGCCAGGAGCCCCTGGGGATGGCCTGCCTGGCGCCCCTGGATTATCGGACTAGCGTCCCCAATAAGGCCACCGCCGGCTGCAGCAGCCCCCCCACCTCGGTGCTCCTGTCTCCAGCTGCATCCCCCTGCCGGGACCAGGAGACGCGGACTCCCAGTGCCCAGCCCAGCCGTGCTGCTGCCAAGAGGTCCCTGCGCTGCTACCGGAGACCCCGGGACTCGCCCAGCCCCTCTGCCGGCAGCTGGAGGGCTGGACGGAGCCGTGCCAGCCGATCTTTCAGCTCCAGTTCAGATGGAGCTAGCGAGTCCTCATCTTCATCTTCATCTTCCTCTTCCCGATCCCGGTCACGGTCGCTCTCCCCGCCACCCAAGCGGTGGCGAAGGTAAGCGGGGGAGCATCTGTCTGCTCTTGGAATTGTCTGGTGGTCGGTCTTTTGCCCAGACGCCTCTTTGTGGAACTTCTTGTTGGCTGTAGTTGCAGGTGTTTAAAAGCTGGGTTCACACAGTGCTTAGAGCCACGGGTTAGTGATGGTTTTATCAGGGTTAGGTTGATGGTTGGACTTGATGATCTGAAAGGTCCCTTCCAACCCAGACAATTCTATCATTCTGTGATCTTTTTCTCCTTGGGGTCCTTCTGAAGGGGTGTCTCTGTCCCTCCAGAGACTGGGGGAGCTGCTGTGACATCCTGCTAGCAGGTGTCTGGCTGAACCCCACACCTGGGCAGGTGTGCCTGTAAAGTCACTGTTGGGCCAGGCTTCCTTACTGCTGGGACACCATGGTACGAGTCCTTGGTGGCACCTTGGCTTTTGGATGCTTTTCCTGGGGTATTCTTGCAGGTGTTGGTGTCTGTGCTGTGGGGCTGGTGCAGCCCTAGGTGTAGAAATAAGAGGAGCCACAATGGAACCCTCCAGGGACCTGCTGGAGGAAAGCAGAGAAAAACCTGTCTGGCTTGGCTGCCTGAGGGGCTCCCCATGCTCCCTCCGGAGGTGGCTGCGTAGGAAAGTGGGGCAGCTTGGTCTCTGCAGGATGTGTTTCTTTCTGAGTCCTTGTGCACCTGAGTGATGCACAGCCTATCCCAGCTGGGGCGAGAGGCACTGGAGCTTGCAAGGGTTCATCCAGATCCCTCACCTGCCCTTCCATGAGTGTTCAGCCAGTTCTGAAGACATCCCAGTCACTGGGCATGAAGGGCTTGTCCACTGGTGGCCAGTAGGGGTGGAGTGCTGTGTCCCAGGGATTTGCAGCTTGGGGACTTGCCCCATCTGGCTTGGCTTTCCAGCAAAAGTAGGTGGCCCTGTGCTGGGAAATGTCCCCATGGACAGTGCTATCCTGACCCACTGTCTTCCAGCAGAGTACATGGCAGTACCGGGCAGCATGCCCCACTCAGGGCCTGGGTTTGCCTGTGGTGGGGATCACCCATGGGCAGCAGGTTTAGAGAGGGACCCTGCTGCTGGCTGGAGGCAGCACAGCTTCATCCCAGAGGGGTTTCAATCCTGCTCTCCTTACACTTTGCCTGGTCCTGCCAGAGAGGCTCTTGTGGGCAGGAGGCTGAGGACACAGAAGGCCAGCCCTGTCCCAGTGCGTGTCATGGCACTCGGTGTGGTTGGAGGCACGTACGGTCTCCATTCCCATGGCTGTTGATGACACCAGTGTCATCCTGTGCACTGTGAGGGGCTCAGCACAGCAGCCCCAGGCCCTCCTGGGCCATTGCCCAGCTGCAGCCACGTCCTGCACCATTCCCCCATGACTATTTCTTGCTCTTCAGAGGCTGTGCCTGTTCTGAGCCTCCTCCCTTTTTGCTGCAGTGTTTGGAACCAAGCGGAGCAACATCTCTGTAGGGTCATCACTGCCCTGACTAATTTGGGCAGAGGTTTCCGTAGCCCTGCTCACCCTGGGGATGATTCCTGTCCGAGTTGAGCACTGGGCACCTCGGGGAGGATAGAGGTCTCTTTCTTCTCTGGAGCCTTGTGGTGCTGGGCACAGAGAGGGCTCAGCACCGAGCTGTGTGTCTCCTTCCCCCAGGTACCGCTCAAGGTGTTCTCACAGCTCCTCCTCCCGCTCCAGCTGTGGCTCATGTGGCAGGTCCCGGGACAGGTCCTCGTCCTCATCGTCGATGTCTTCCTACTCATCCAGGTCCACATCCCGCAGCCAGTCCCGCTCCCCCTCACCCCGCAGGAGGAGTAACAGGCGGAGAAGGTGAGTGTGGTCACCCTGCTGGGGGTGTGAGCTCCCCCAGCCCATCTCCCCGCTTCCTGTGTCCCGGCACCAGTGTACCCGCTCCTTTGGTATCTCCCTTGTGTCTGGGATCGCTTTCTTCAGGCACCTCCATGACCCTGTAGCTCACGTGTCCGCTTTCTGCCCTACCAGATACAGTTATGACGCACAGGACCACTACCAAAGGCAGAGGATCCTCCAGAAGGAACGTGCAATAGTGAGTGCGGGGAAGCTGGGGCTGAAGATTTGGGGGGCCTCAACCCCTCCATCGCTTGAGAAAGCCATGGGCTTGCAGCCTTGCAGGCAGCCTTGCTGGGAGGCTCTGGCCGTGGTGTGATGGGTGGTGATGCCGGGAGGGTGCTCTGTGCGAGGGGTCCTGCTCACCGGGAAGGCTCGGAGATGCTGGATGTCCTTCCCAGTTCCCATCTCACATGGCGGCGCATCCGTGCCTGCAGGAGGAGCGGCGAGTTGTGTTTATTGGCAAGATCCCCAGCAGGATGACACGGTCGGAGCTGCGGCACCGCTTCTCTGTGTTCGGGGACATTGAGGAGTGCACCCTGCACTTCCGCTCCGAGGGGTAAGAGCTGCAGGGACCTGGGGCAACCGCTCCCCAGGGATGGCTCCTCCTGGCCCTTTTCCCCCTTCCTCAAGGGGATGGTGCAGACCAAGGTGGGACAAGCATCTTGCGTTACCGCTGATCTCCTTGCTGCTTCTCCTTCTCTGGCTCCAGGGACAACTACGGCTTTGTCACCTACCGCTATGCCGAGGAAGCCTTCGCTGCCATCGAGAGCGGGCACAAGCTGCGGCGCCCGGATGAGCAGCCCTTTGACCTGTGCTTCGGCGGCCGCCGGCAGTTCTGCAGGAGGAACTACGCCGACTTGGGTGAGTTGTGAAGCTCTCAAGTTTGGGGAGTAGCACCCCTGGTCCCCTCTCCTTCCCAGAGGTGTAGGGGGGTCCCCATCCTTGAGGGTCAGTCAGGCTTGGCTGGGCAGGGCTATATCACAGAGTCTTCATGGTTGGGAAGGACCTCTGAGATCACCGAGTCCGACCACACACACACAGAGACACAAAAGACTCACAATCTCAGACACTAGAGCATGCCCTGAAGTGCCACCTCCACACCTTTCTGAAATCCCTCCAGGGATGGTGACTCCACCACCTCCCTGGGCAGGCAGTTCCAGGGCCTGACCACCCTCTCAGGAAAGTCATTCTTCCCAAGATCTAATCTAAACCTCCCCTGCTCCAACTTCAGACCACTTCCTCTGCTCCTGTCATTATTCCCTTGGGAGCAGAGGCCAACCCCCACCTCTCTACACCCTCCTTTCAGGGAGCTGTAGAGGGCAATGAGGTCCCCCCTCAGCCTCCTCTTCTCCAAACTAACCATGCCCAGTTCCCTCAGCCTCTCCTCCTATGACTTGTTCTCCAGACCCCTCCCCAGCTTGGTGGCTCTCCTCTGGACACGCTCCAGCATGTCCAGGGATAGGTTGGATGAGGGCTCCCCATCCCTCCAGGGCTGTGATGGAGGCCAAGTCCAGTCTTCCATCAGCCCAGCTCTGGGTCTGGAGGTTGGCACGTGAAGTCAAGGGTGGGAAGGAGTTGCTGCAGGAATGGCCGGAACCGTGCCAGCGTCCCCATGGCTCAGGGGAGCCTCTCCCTCTCTTTTCCAGACTCAAACCGGGAGGATTTCGACCCAGCCCCTGTCAAGAGCAAGTTTGACTCCCTGGACTTCGACACGCTGCTGCGGCAGGCACAGCGCAGCCTGCGGAGGTAGCGGCAGGCAAGGCGGAGCGCCCGCCCCCACTTTTATACTCAAATATAAAAGACAAAAAAAGTATGGAGGGGAGAGAGAGAAAGAGATGGGGTTTTTAAGAAAAAGAAAAAGGAAAAAAAGAAATTTGTTTTATAACCAATATTTAAGGAGGACCGGTCATTTGCCTTCGACTCGAGGGGCCCAGGCGAGTGGCAGCCCCCGGGCTTGCCCCAGCCGTGTAATAAATACGGATGCCCAAACAGCAGCGCTGCCTCGTCTCCTCCTTTGTGTGGGCTCGAGCTGTGCCCCCCCTCAGGAACCCGGGGACAAAGTCCTGGGGTTTGGCCCTGTGAGAGGTAGCACTGGAGCAGGGTGTCTGGGGAAAGTGGGGCAGGACTGGCGTCACTGAGCTGCTCTGAGGGGTCTGTGGCAGCCCCCAAATGTCCTGGTATGGGGGTGAACCCTCTTTGAGGACAGGCAGCGCAGACCCCTCTGACTGTCCCTTGGGTTCTGCCGGAGCGAGGGTGCTGCACCCCGGCCCCGAGGGACCCCACTGGGTTTTGGGGCCACCTGCACCTCCCGCTGGTGGCCACGGAGGGGCAGTGCAAGATCCCGCTGCACCGCCGCTCCCTGCTGTGGGCTGGGGTACCAGGGGCTCAAGCCCTTGGTGGGATCACAGGCAGGGGGTCTGCCCGCTCCGAGGGCAGCATGTGCAGCTACGATGTCTGTCTGTCTGTCTGTCCACTTTGAACCCACTTGTTGGTTTTGCTCCAGCTTGCCAGAAGGAGAGGGGTGACTGGCATCTCATCTCCGGGTGTCCCCCGAGGGAAACACAGAGGGGCTACAGGCATCCACAGCGGGATGGTGCTTGGCAGAGGACGGGCAGTGATGGGGAGGGGATGCAGGAGGCCTGTCTAGGCCCCCCCCAATGCACTGCAGCTCTTGGAAGAGAAGGGAGATCCCAGGCAGCCCCCGAGGGAGCGTGCTTAGACCTGCTGCTGAGCATTGTCCCTGCACCTCACCCTGAGCCAGCAGCACTGGGGCCCCGCACCCTGCTTTTCTGCTGGTGGATGGAGCAAAGCCCTGCCCTGGGCTGCTTTTGGGCTGTGACAAGCCTGAGGATCTCCAGCTGAGCTGGCTGTGCTGGCTGGGAACACCAAGAAGGCGTTGAGCACCTCGGCTTCAGGTGTGGGACAGGCTTGGGCAGGGTGCAGTGGTGTCCGGTTGGGGCTCCTCTTGGCACGTGCTGGGCTGGGGGAGCCTGCAGCCACCCGGCTGGGCTCTGCAGGGAGAGGGACCTCCCCAGGGCTCCTCGCAGTACCCGGGGTGGGAGGTGCCTGGTCAAAGTCCCCCCCCAGATCCCTTCCTTGATGGAGACAGCACCCACTCCTCTAGTAGTGGGTGCTGGGAGGGGAACCGCAGCAATAAACCCAGGGTGGGGTGTCCAGTGGGGGGAGGGGGGGGGGTTCAGCCAAACTCCTGCTGCCACTTGGACCGTGGTCAGGCCTCCGAGGACCTTTTGGGGTGTGCCTGGGGTGCAGCAGTCCTACGGTCCGCAGTTAGCACAGCAGCTGGTGCCCACTCGTGTCTCCTGGATGGAGAGGGATGTTGGTGTTCCTGCCCGCCTGCTGGGTGACTCCTGCCGCTCCGTAGCTCGGCCCAGGGAGGCCTCCGTGGTACCCCAGGTATGTGGGGTGCGGTGAGGCCGTCCGTGGGGTGAGCCCCGCCATGAGCTCCCACCTTGTCCTCTGCTGCCTGGCCCTGGACTTTGCACAAGGGAGGGTCCGAGGAGGCGGCCGCAGGCAAAGGTGTGAGCGGGACTGGTGGGGGGCGGGGGGAAGGTGGGCAGGGGGCTGTTAATCAGTAATGCAGCTCTTCCCGGGGAGGTCGGCTTGGCAGGGACTCGGGGGGAGAGTGTGAGTGTCCCTTTTTGGAAGTCCAGGCAAAGCCCTTTTGCGGCAGCACACATACATCCCCTCTCCTGCCCGGGGCAGCTGGGCCAACCATGGTGCTGCTGAGCATCTCCCTGGTCTCTGAGCTGCTTCAGCAGTGCCGAGGGTGTGTGGATCCAAACAGGCATTGCCAGGACGGTGCCTGTTCCACCAGCTACGAAAACACCCGTGAGCTGCAGGCTGATCGAGGTCTGCGGAGGGGCTTATGCACCCCAAGAGCTGGGCTGGTTTCTCCAACTACTTTAGGTGGTCTGAAAGTTTCTTCCTAACCTTTCCTCGAACCTCTGCTGCAGCTGTGGGGTCAAGCAGGAGCTGGGAGTGTCAGGGGGAAGCCAGAGCATGGGGGATGTCCCCTGGGGATTGCTGCCCTGTGGACCTGAGGTATGTGCATTGGGGCAGCCCTGCGAGCGCAGCATTAGCCCAAATGTGTGTGCTGCTAGCCACAGCCTGAACAAGGCTTGAGTCCTCACCTTCCTGGGGCTGGGCTGCACGTGATCCCCTCTCCTCGCTGCTGTGGGTGAGGGAAGGCAGGCAGCGTGGAAGCACTTGTGTTGCCAAAAGAATTAACACTCTGCTGTTGTGCCCTATAAATCTTTCAAGTGTTAGAGTCTGGCTTTATCCTCCCGTGTTACAGCTTAATGGTTTCCGTTAGTAATAACCTGGCCCTGTGTTCTGGGGTTATTGATTTAAGGTCTGTTGGGGAGGGGTGTGAAAGTTGCAGAAAGGTGTTTTCCTGCCACCCAGCTGGAGGCAGAGGCACCATTGCAATGAGGAGGCTGAGCAGGACCTGTAAGTCCTGCTGGTGGCCACATTGCTGGCCCAGATTAGTCCTGCTTGCCTCACAGGTGCCCTTTGGAAGAGGCTGGGGTGCGGCTCAGCAGTACCCCTCAGCAGGGGGTTTCTCCTACCAGAGGCATGCCAGAGGTGAGGGGCAGAGCTGGGGTTTTGTAGGAACCCCAGGTCCTGGGTGGGGGCAGGTCCCTTGGAACCAAATCACTTCACCCAAGGCACACGGTGCACATAGGACAGCCAACCTTGCTCCTACAAGTCACAGCATCCTTCGGCATCCCTCGCTGCCTGCACCAGTAGGGACTACACGGGGGGGGTTTCTCAGAGATCACTAATTCGAGCTGGGGTTTCCACTTGAAGAGAAATTGAGGCACTCTCAACCTTTCCCCTTCTGATCCTGCTGCAGACTCCACGTTCTTGTGGTTGTCCCTAACCCTGGCGCACCGGTCCCTGCCATCTGTGCCCTTCTGCTGGAACAAACTTCCAAGGGACTGGTGCTGATTTCACACTTTCCTCCTCCCTTTCCCTTTTTGTTCCCTCTCGCATTACTGTGTCCTGAACATGATGTCCAAGCTAGAGAGCAGCTGGAAGGGCATCCAGAGTGGTCTTTCGTTGTGGGTAAGAACTGGAAGATGAGGGGCCTGTGCTCTGTGTGTAAGCTGGTTTGGACCCCACGTGCAAAAGGCTGTGGGGCAGCAGGAGAGTCTGACAGCAGCACTCCTTGCCTGGGGCTGGAGACTGCACAGCTTTTGTCCCCATTGCTTTGCAGAGCTCAACATTTCCTCAGCAATAGCAGAGCCCCTTATCCTCAGGAAAGGTTATTCCGAGACCTTGGAGTTGGATGCTGCCGGGCGCTGAGCACCCACATTGCCGTGAGGTGAGTGTGCTCTTCCACGCTTGGGATTTTCACACTGAAGATCCAACTTCAGATGTTCAGCATGCTCATCCTGAAAGCTGTCAGGGACCACCCAGGGGAAGAGGTGGCAGGCACAAACCTGGCTATGCAATGCTCCTTGCTGTCTCCACCCGTTCCCTCCCTTGGGACCACCAGTCCTTGAGATTCAGGCTGACTCTGCACATCCAAGAGCCCAGAGGTTGTCCCCTAAAGCAGAGGCTGCTGCGGTGTCATGTCTGTGCTTCCCCAACCTGGGCTCCCTGCTCTGGGAGCATCACAGAGGTGCCCAGCTTCAGGGTACCTGTAGAGAGGGGCCATGGGAGTTTGGTGCTGGGATCACTGGAAATGTGATCAGAAGAGCCACTGAGAGTTAGGAGAGATGCTCATCCCCTCTATGGCACACGGAACCTGCAGGTTTGGGTCTCCCACACTCTCGTACCTTCTCTGCCCTCTTACACATCCCTCTTCCCAAATCCCTGCCTGCAAGCAAGCCCTGGAGGCCAACCAGTGCTTGTGTGTGTGCTTTAAATCTGTGCGTGTACAGCTGAGAGCCTGGGTTAATTTCCGTGTCCCCCCTTACAGCTCATTTTGCAGTCACCATGTGTTACTTGTGTTCACGTTGGGGCTACCTCTCAGGCTCGCCCCGTAGTCAGGCATCCAGCAGTTGTGAATAAAGGTGCAAGGAATGTTCTGCTGGTGCCTCTGAACCAGACACCTCCTCTGCTCACCCCACAAACCTGGCGCTGCAAAAGCTCCCTGACTTCTCTCAGCAAAGAAAAAACAAAAAAAAGCTGCAGCTGTAACATGCCCCAGGAAGCAAGCAGGGAGATTAAGGGACCATCAGGTCTGCAGCCTGGTGGTGGCAGAGAATTTATGGGGAAAATTATTACATAGGATCTAGAAAATAGATGTGAACTTGGAGAAGTGCAAAACAACAACAACAAAGCCCAAAGTAAAACAAAACAAACAAACCAAAAAACTCAAAACCATACAAAAAATTGCAACCTGAATTTCTATCAATCCAGGAAAATTCCTTCCTGACCCTAATCTGGCAATAGTGTTAAGCCTAATGTGCGAGCAGACCTCTGGGACTGTAACGCTGGGAGCACCAAAGCACGAGGCCCAGAGCTTGTCTTCACTGTTCTGGGAGGAAAACCTCAGTACCTTTAGAATTAAGGGGGAAACTGTTTATTCTTCATCTTCACATTGGCCAGCAGAAACTCAGAAGCCTGTGATTGAAGCAGCACCTGCTCCAAACAGCCTTAGTGCTGCTGACCCTTTGGCCAGCCAGGAGCTGTGTCCCAGGCTGAGCCACCCATCTCCAGGGCTCCTCCATTTAGGAGTTTATGGAGGTAGTTCCATCAAACTGTACATTAAATTAATCTGGGTTTCTCTGCCCCATTATCTTTCTTGGAAGGCTGGTCCAGAACTTTGCTCCTGGCAGGGTTAGAAACTCTCTAATCCACCATGTAAATGTATTCATTATTTTGTGCCATTTTTGTATGTCTTAAAGATTTTTTCTTTAGGTTTTCTTATTTACAATTTTCTTTCGGTGGTTCTACAGACATATATTTGTCCCCTCTCAGCCTCTGTCTGACCAGAACAAGCCAAACCCTTCTAGCAGATCTTCATCAGCTGGTGCTTGTTTGTCTCAGTATCCAAATAAATTTCCACTGCACAGAGAAAAACTATCCTTCCTGGATGCAGAGCTACGAGGATGTTCCGGAAGAAGCCTCACAATGCCTTGCGCAATGGCAATAACGTTTCTGCCTCTGCTAAAAATAACTTGTCTGATGCATCCTAGCATCGTGCCATTCCTTTCTCACAGAAGCATCATGCTGCTGCTTCACATTCATCCTTCAGTGCAGTAGGGTCTTTTTATTCCTACTGTGCCTTCATTTCATTAGTTTATAGCAAATGTCCTTACTGCTGGTCCCCAAGGGTTTAAATTTGCCCTTTCTGCTGTTCCGTTTCACCCTACTTCCCCCAGCCCTTGACAATGTCAAGGACTCCTTCTTCCTCTAAGAGAAATTACTTCTCCCGGCACTTGCAATCCCTCCCAACCCTGTGCTGCCTCCGCATTTTGGGAGCTCACAGTTGGCTCTTCTGAAGGTACCAGTGGATTGACTAACCTGACTTTATCCCCTGAAAGTTAATATCCTTCCCGCAGCCTGGCCACGTTGTGTTTTGATGCAGCTTGGGCATCCTCTCCTGTCTCTTAGAATCACAGAATGGTTAGAGTCGGAAGGGACCTTAAAGACCATCTAGTTCCAACCCCCTGCCCTGGGCAGGGACACCTCCCACCACACCACGTTGCTCCAAGCCCCATCCAGCCTGGCCTTG
>JAOTQQ010000002.1:23607162-23628873 GCA_026546715.1 Gallinago undulata | reverse complement strand
TTTCCTCATCAGAGAGATGCTCCAGGCCCCTCATCATCTTTGTAGCCCTCTGCTGTACCCTCTCCAGCAGTTCCCTGCCCTTCTGGAAATGGGGAGCCCAGAACTGGTCCCAGTGCTCCAGATGGGTCCTCCCCAGGGCAGAGCAAAAGGGCAGGATGACCTCCCTCGACCTGCTGGCCACGCTCTTCTCAATACATCCCCCATCCACATCCATGTGCTCTTTTGTACCCCATCTCTGAGGGGACCCATCGCTGACCTCTAGGTTTTGCATGCCCTTGGCAGTGTGCTGCTGCCTGTAGCATATCAACAGAAAAGCAGTTTTCTGGTATGTCCACTGAAGGAAGAGGGTAGTCCAAAGCTGCCTGGGGAAGTCCCACTTCACTGCAGCTGGCCCGTTTCGTTCAGACATCTGCTGTGCTGATGGAGAAGGTGCCACGTTCAGAACGGGGTTGCTGCGAGCACGAGCCCTGTGGAAACTGCTCTCTTGCAAATCGGCGATTTACAGTTCATCCCCTTCTCCCATTCCTGTGTGTTTGGACTGCAGGACCAGAGGGGGAGGTGGGGGTAAATCATGCTTCTACTACACCCCTTAAAGGCCACGTGGTTTGATGGGGGTATTTTTTACTCCTGCTACTTCCTTGCCTCTGGCACGTCTGGGGCTGTAATGATACTGGGTGTGGTGCAAGACTAGGTGAGAAGACAGGTTTCTGCTCTAATGTCTTTCTGAATATTTTCTGTTCCTGTGGCAAAAATGGATGCTGGAGAGACTTGCTGTAGAATCTGCCTTAAAAATCTTACCTCTAAGATGCCAGACCCTGCTCCGTGTTAAGTGAAATTGTCTGCAGCTCATTAACATCAAAGCATTTTCTCCACTGGTCTGGGCAGCTCAGTAGTAACCAGCAGATGAACCAGCCAACAGCTATGCTCTCCACTAAGCTTCGCCTGCAAACAATTAACATCAAAGGGGAGCCACTGGGAAACACGGGAAAAACAATGCTCCCGCTGCAGCAAGTCTCACGGCTGGTGGGGAAGCGGGGGGAGGCTGAAGTTCCGTCCAAGTTAGAAACTTTGTGCTGAGCGGTTTGCAGGAGCAAGCTGAGGAATGGCTGCTGGGACCTGCTGAGGGTGTTGGCCAAGAAAATGATGGATCCACTTTGGTTTGAACAGAACTGTCCGATAGTGTTGGTGGCAGCACGGTGCAAGCTCTGGTGTGTCAGACCCGGTCCAGCCAAATTCTGGGATCAAGTCGAATTTGCTGTCACCTTGGTATGTGGGTGATTGCTCACTTAGCTGTCGCTCTTGATGGGTCTCCTGGGGCCAGTCCCGCTGTTCTTTACACCCTTCTCCATCCCTCTGAACACAAAAGTTATGACTAGCAATGCCAGGTGTTGCTGCCCTTTTTTTAAGTAGACCTTGACCCCCTGTTTTCTCTTTGCCACAGGAGGCCTATAGAATTAAACCATTTTTTAGGTTGCACGACCCTTTCCTTGCTCTAGTTCTCAAGCACTTTCTCCTGTACTGGGTCCTCTGGTTCATGTTTGCCTCATCCTCTTCCTCTCTGCTTTGGCGGTGGGTAAGAAATCCAAAATATTTGTATTTATCATGCTAACAGTCTGGGATTAGCTCAGAACAGGGCAGCAATGTTTGAAAAATGAACTAATTCTCAAACATATCCCAGTCAGAGGTCAGAAGCTTTTTGGCAGGTGCTGCAACAGCATGGAATAGAAACAACAGGCTATCTCACAGAATTTGTTTCTAAACAGCAGCCTAGGAATAGAGGACTGCACAAAAGAGACCACCAAAACTGGAACTTTCTATTAATTACTGCTGAGGATCAAGATTAGAGGTAATACAACCACAGTGAGATGTGCCAGCCAGCGCACGCTCCCTTCCTGCTAGCTCTGCCGCAGGAGCGCTGACCGCCAGCCGCAGGGCAGGTGATAGAGCTGCGGGGCACAACCAGAACAGTTAAAGCCACCGCTTTAGGATGTGTAGGATGTGTCTTTCAGGTGAGGTACTTTCTCCAGAGGGCAGGCACGCTTTGCGGAAAAGCCTACATAATTCTGTTCAAGAAAAGTATGTTCAAAACCGATCAGGCTCACAGAAGGACAGCTGATGCCATCTGGGCAATAGTCAAACTGCCACAGAAGGAGGAACTACAGAAATTTATCTTGTTCACCCTAGAAAAAAGGAGGGCCGTGAGGAGACCACGCACAGAATTGTGTTGGGGGAAGACCAGGAAGAAAAGACGCTTAAAAGAGCACTTCAGCACTGCCTGAGTGTTAGAGGATCAGGGAATAGGGACTGGTGGTACATTAGAAGTGGGTCTGCAGCCACTAGGGAAGGGAAATTTGGGAGAAGCCTCCTGAAAGTAGTTAGCGGCAGCAAGAAACCAAACTTGCTTTGAAATGGAGATTGATGAATTTAAGACCAGCATCATATGACCCAGTTGCCTGTCACAGCAGGTATGCAAACTGAGTCCAGAAGAAACAGGGAGATGGTAGCAGCTTGACGGCCGACAGCCATGCTGCCAGTAAGCCCACCATAGCCCAGTTCATTGTGTGGGCATTGGAGCAACAGGAGAATCTTACAAGGAAGAATTTGCAGGAAGGCTCAGGAAGACCACAGTGGGCAGGCACTACTGCTGGTGTATCTGGACTGATAGGGTGGAAGGTCTCCAGCCTTCTAGCAGCTTGTCTGCCTGCTATTCTAGCTACCATCCAGACTGCGGTTCCCTGCTGGAGTCTAGAGCATTCATGTTGCATTCCTTTCATTTAGATCATCTGCCTCTCAGTGAAGAAGTATTTCTGGGGTTAGGTCTGGTTCAAAAGTCTGTTGACTTTTGAACTATGCCTAGCAAGAGGCATGTCTAGACTTCCTTTGAGTGGAAGGAAGATGACCCATGTAGACTCCAATGGCTCATCACACTGAAAATGGGGTAGAATTGAAGACCAGGATATCACCAACAACTGCAGCTGAGAGGATCATTCCTGAATAGAAGTGCCCAAAGGACTTCCCTGCTGCTTGTAGCAGAAAAATTCTCCAAAGCCATGCTTTCTGTTCCTCTTTCCACCATTAATGGCTTTCAGACCAGGAGTGGATTTCCCTGATCACTAAACTGGGCAGCTTCATTCATGAAAACAAACTTCTCATTGCTCTCTTCACAAGGAAGCTGCATCCTGAAACAAGCTTCTTGCCTCTTGCTACTCTGGTTGCTGTCTGCTCTGGAAAGTTCCACCTCCTACTTCTGTCTCTCCTGAACTGGGGAGCCCAGAACTGGTCCCAGTGCTCCAGATGGTGCCTCCCCAGGGCAGAGCAGAGGGGCAGGATGACCTCCCTCCACCTGCTGGCCACACTCTTCCTGATGCCCCCCAGGATGCTCTTGGCCTTCTTGGCCACAAGGGCCCATTGCTGGCTCATGGACATCCTGTTGTCCACCAGGAATCCTTTTTCCTGAGAGCTTCTCTCCAGCAGGTCACCCCCAACCTGTCCTGGTGCAGGGGGTTATTCCTCCCCAGGACCAACACCCTACATTTGCCTGTGTTGAATTTCATCAGGTTCATCTCTGCCCAACTCTCCAGCCTGTCCAGGTCTCACTGGATGGCGGCACAGCCTTCTGGTGTGTCAGCCACCCCTCCCAGTTTGTATTGGGTACATTCCATCCCCTTATCCAGGTCATTGATGAGTATATTGAAGAGGACTGGCCCCAGTACTGACTCCTGGGGAACACCACCTGTTACAGATCTCCAACTAGACTCTTTGCCACTCACCACAATCCTCTGAGCTCCATCTTTCATCCGGTTTTCAATCCACCTCACTGTCCATGCTGCAAGGTTTGAGGTAAGACATTTCACCTTCCTGAGCTTATCCCCCAAACTTGCAGAAAGTGGGTGCTGATGTTTTCCTCTGGCGCAGGGACCAGGCTGTACCACCCCTCTCCCTCACCTATCAACATGCTCACCACTTGTCATCAGAGGTGGTGTTATTGCATCATCAACCCCCTCACAATGCCTGAGCTCATGCTGGAGGGAGGTCTTTGGCCCCGTGGTGTGAGGCTGGAGGAGGCGGTGGTGTCGGGGAGCTGTCGCTGCAGAATGGGTAGGCTTCTGCCATTGCAGCAGGGTGTCTTTCCATTCCATCATGGCCATCAATAGATCTGGTGGTTTTAAGCAGACCAGGAGCAGCTGAGGAGATTTCAGCTCTTCCTGACAGAAAGCTATGTGGCCCTTTCAGGGGTGGGATGTCCCCTCGGGGGTAGTGACCCCCACTTGGTGGACAGTGACCCCCCATGGGGTAGGAGGTACCCTTAGACATTCAGAAGTGCGATGTCCACTCAGGCTTAGGATGTTTCCTGAGGGATAGTCAGAGGTGGTTTGTCTCACAAGGGACAGTGGTCCCTCAGTGTGGGATGTCCCCCTCAGCCACAGTGACCCCTCAGGGGTGGGATGTCCCCTCAGGGGAAGGACAGCCACTCAGAAGTGACAGTGACCCCTCTGGGGTAGGATGTTCCCTGAGGGATAGTCAGAGGTGGGTTGTCTCACAGGGGACAGTGGTGTCTCAGGGTGGGATGTCCCCTCAAGGGGAGGACAACCACTCAGGAGTGGGATTTACCCTGAGGGGAGAGTGACCTCTCTGGGGTAGGATACCCCCTCAGGGTTAGGATGTTTCCTGAAGAATAGTCACTCAGAGATGGGCTTTCTCAGAGGGGGCTGCAGTCCCTTGGGGTAGGATGTCCCTTCAGCCGCAGTGGTCCCTCAGGAAGAGGACGGCCTCTTGGGAGTGGGATGTCTCCTCAGGGTAAGTGGCCTTTTCTGAGGTAGGATGTTCCCTGAGGGACAGTCACTCAGAGGTGGATTGTCTCACAGGTGACAGTGGTCCCTCGGGGTGGGATGTCCCCTCAGCCACAGTGACCCCTCAGGGCGGGATGTCCCCTCAGGGGGAGGACAGCCTCTCAGGGGTGGGGTGTCCCCTCAGGGGGTTACAGCGCCCCCCAGCGGGCGGAGCAGGGCGCGGCCGCACATGCGGGCAGTTGGCGGAGGCGGCGGAGAGGGAGCATGCGCGCGGCGGGCAGGGCAGGGGAGGGGAGGGGAGGCCGGGCCGTGAGGGGGAGGGGGGGGAAGGGGGCGTGGCGCGGCGCGGGCCGGCGGCGCCTGCGTGGCGCGGCCCGACGGCGGGTGGGCGTGGCGCGGCGCGGCGCGCGCGGCCCTTCCTTCCCGTCCCTGCCCCCCTGGCCGTGCCCGCCGCCGCCCCCACCCCCCACCCCCGCCCGCCGCCCAGAAGATGGCGAGCCCGTGCGGGCGGCAGCAGTGCTCCATCGAGAGGCGCGGCGTCCGCCACCAGCTCGATTCGTGGCGACACAAGCTCATTCACTGTGTAGGTGAGGGAACGGCGGCGCGGCGGGGAGGCCGGGCCGGGCCCGGCGGTGGTGTGGCGGCGGGGGTGGAGGGGGGGGAGGCTCCGCTGGGGCGGCGGTGGAAGGGGGGGGCCGCCGTGAGGCGAGCGGCGCTGCGGCCTGCGGGCCTGGCCCCCCAACCCCCCTTCTCCGTGAGGCGAGCGGCGCCGGTCCGGGCCCCGCCCTTCGCTGGGGAGGGCGCCGGGAGCGGGGGGGGGGGCTCCTGCCCTGCCCGTTTGTGCGGCCCCTGTCAGCGCCGCGCCCGCTCCTCCCCGCCCGCCCCGGCCCGGCCCGGCCCGGCCGCGGCCCCTTCAAACTTGTTTACGGTCCGCCTGTCACTGCCCATCCGCCGCCGCCGGGGGAGGCGAGCCCGGCCCGGCCCGCCTGCCCGCCCCCGGCCCGCCGCCGCTGTCGTGAGGCGAGGGAGGGATGTGGAGGCCGCGGAGCCGGCGGCGGCGCGCCCGGCCCGGCGGGGGGAGGCTCGGGGAGGATGGGGGGGGGTGAGGGGGGGGAGCGCGGTGGCGGGGCCGGCGGAAAGTTGTGGATGGGGGTGAAGCCGGAGCGGGGCGGTGGGGGTTAAAAGGTTGTGTGATTGCTTTTCTCTTCTTCCCCCTATCTTTTTTTTTTTTTACTTTTTTTTTTTTTTTCCTCCCTCCTCCTCCTCTCTGGTGCGCGTTTGTTGTTATGCAGGCTCCTTGCAATCGAATATTTGGGGGGGGTGGGGGGGGAGTGAAAAGGAGGTCCCCTACACCCTTTCATCTTGAGTAACTTTCTCCATTCAAAGTACAGATTTTTGCCCTTTCCTCTTTCCCTAGTGAGAAATCGAGGCCTTACTTGCGGGTCCCGAAATACAGATAAATGCCAGCTCTAGGCCGGGAATTTGGTGGGTGTCTGCAAAGATAGTGAGATAGGTTTGACACCGGGAGGCTGTGAACTTCCAGAGTGATCTTAAAAAATCTCCAACCAGAACATTGGTGTGTCTCTTCTTGTTTGGCCTCCTGCTTTTAATTGAGCACAAATCCTCATTTTATTTTTAAATATGCAAATATGCCCATAATCTGCCGGTGACTGCGCAGCATAGGTAATCTGTAATAACATTCACAGATTCACTTTAGTTCCTTGTGTGCAGAGTTAAACCTCTTATTGTCAGTTAGCTCAGCATCCTAGTTCATTATCAGGGATTTGAAACACCATTTTTGGTTACAGCAGAAGTTGTAACTGCCGCCGGATATATTTTTGTCTTCATCTACATGTTTAAGTTTCAGTAATACAAAAGCATGCACAAGATGCTTGTTAACTCCAGATTAATATGAACAATTAACTCGTTTTAAGCAGAAAGCGATTCAAGGGCAATACATTGCTGAGAAGCTCGGGCTCTACACGGAAGTGCTGGGTTTTCTTTCTGACCAGTTATTGATGTTTCTAGATCCAGTTTATGGGGGTTTTGTTTTGATTCTAGCTTTGTTACGTTAGGAGCATGTTGTTGGCTTCCACCTCTGCTTGAACTGGATTTATTTTACTTCTGTCTCCTTTTCTCACCTCCTCTTCCCTCGGTTCCTGGAGATCACCTGTTCTAGCCTTTTTTAAACTCCCTGCTTGCAGCATGTCATCTTGTCTTCCCCTCGGTCCCTGCTGCTTTGCCGTTGGGTCCTTCAGTCCTCCAGTGGAGCTGTCCTGCTGCTGGGAGTTGAATCATAGCTGAGATGTAAACGGTGGCGGGGAGTTGGAGTGGGGGAGGAAAGAAAGAAAAGAAAAATAAAAGGATAGTTTCAAAGCTGCTCTTGTCTTGGGTTGGGGTGAAAAAATGCAGGAATTGTCTGTTTGTTATGCTGCTCTTTGGGAAAATCTTGGGTAGCTGGAGAAGTTTGTGTTATCTACAGACTCAAGGAAAACAGTACGTTATTAAGGTTCTTAGCAACCCTAAGTGCTAAAACTTAAAACAAACACCCCCACCCCCTGCCACCCCCATTTATACACACCCTGTTCCACTTCCCTAAAGCCATTTAAATTGCTGGCTCCTGGAGAAGTTGCATTCTCCTCTGTCCCTTCCCTATCTCTTCCTCATGCTTAAATTTGATATATGTTTTGTTTCTCTGAAAGATTTCCCTCTGTGAAAGTCCCTCTGTGTGGGTTTAACAAAAGATACTGAGAACACTGTTAGGTGTGGAGTTGACTGGGATTTTTTTGGAGGTAAAGTACAAAACCATTTTTTAAGAAACAGTCCAAAGTGTAACAGCACTTTGTGAGTTTTATCTTGATGGCACTATGTCATAAATAGTTTCAACCTCAAATTGATCGGCTTTATGAGATCCCAGGACCTGCCTTCTTCCTAGTAAAAATCTTGCATAAATTGTTGAGTCATATAAATGTGTTAATTGTTACCTTTTTTTTGGTTTTGATTTTTTTTTTCTTAGAATTATAAAAGGTTTATTGCGCTAGCCCAGGATGGCCAGTGGAAATTGTGCTGTGATCTTGACCCTTTGCCCCAAATACGTCTCTGTTGTCTTTTTAAGTAAGCTTTGACAAAGTTCCATGAGACTTGGAAGTTGACCTGTTAAATAATGTAACTTTTTGTTTCGCCTGGGCCATTTGTAGAAGTCTTTAAGAATTTTTTCCTGTAAGAAATACTGATAGATAAATATGGGGAAGCACAGTGTAGAAAAATCCTCCTTTTTCCTTCAGAAATATCCGTTCATCTTCCATTCTGAAAGTAAATCTGAGGTGTGTGGGATTTTTCTGTGTTAGCATCGTTCCCTGAAAAGTCATTCTGATAACACCCAGTAGTCGGAAAAAAATAAAGCCTGTGGCTTGAACTAGTCTATTTGGCAATAAATATGGCTTAAGTAATTCACTTTCCCCTCCTGTTTCTTGCTTCTGCAATAATCTGCTCTGTTGGACTGTGGCTTCATGACAGTTTATCAAACTAAGCTTGTGTTCTCAAGGGGAGCAAAGCCACGGGAGAACTGAAGGACCACCTTTGCCCCCAGGGAGCCAATTCAGGGGAGCTGCGCTAGCAGAAAACATCATCTTTTGGGGGGAGTAGAATAATTTTCAGCTAGTATGGCTCCTTGAAAGGGCTCGCTGTTGGGTCAAGCAAATACCAGTGGTAGTACAAGGAAGAGGGTGAGAATGCACAACTGGTGGGAAGGAAAAGAGTGAGGACGCAGCATCGGAGATACAGGTCATCTTGAACCTGTCACAGAGTTGCACCTTTCGTTGTGCCAGTACAGCTTTTTGTGAGAGGTAGCTCAGGGAACTGATCTGGCTTAAACCTTCCATCCTCATCATGCATTTCAAACCCCTTTTTTTGGGGGGAGGGAGGTGATGCAGCTGGTGGGGAGCACATCCTGAACAGCCCTGTTGATGCAGCAATGCGATTGAGGGAGCAGCACACCATGGCACGGAGGTGGAGGGAAGTGTGGAGAAAAGATGTCTAAGCTCTTTTTGCAGTGAGATGCTTTGGGAACCACCACGTAGGAGGGTACCTGTGAGTGGTGTGTGGTTTCTTGATGCCCTGATAGGACTCGGGTGATAACTACTTGATGCTGACATATGCCCTGTCTATACCAATCTTCAGTGGTAGCATCTTTCTCAGCAGCCAAAAGCAGATATCTATAGACAAATGTATGTTGGTTGTTTTTTTTTTTTCCTCTGTTTTCCCCCCCCTCAGCCTCCAGTCACTTGCTGTTCAGGCACGTGCTGAATTAAAATGGTTGATGAGATCAGATCAGCTAAGGAGCAGGGAGTTTGAAGGAGGAAAGAACCCTGTAACCCTCCTGACACCTTTTCTGTGGGCAGCAATAGCATTGCAATGCCGTATGGTTAGTGATAGTTTGAGGTGGTCGCGTGCATTTCTACTCGCTGGCGATGCTTGGCCCTTTGTTAAATATTAGCTGTACTCTTAGAGACTCCCTGACTGAATTACAGCCTGTGCTGGGGGGGTGGGGGCAGGGAAGAATGTATTAGTTCTCTTGCTGGTCCTTGGTTTGGGAGCAAAACAATGATTTAAAGGCAAAACCTGTAACGTTCATGTAAGATTTCCAGTCATCTTGAGCTCTGTCAGTGTTTCAGTGAGATGCTGCTTAGATGTTGATTTTACTCTTAAGCTGAAGTAATTTCCTTTTTTTTATTTTTATTTTTTTTAAAATGAGCCTTGCCAGTGAAATACTGCAACCCAGGTATCCAATTTGTTTCTGTGGAATAACTTTTGGAATAGTGGTGGTCCTCCGTGACCGTAAATACTTAAAACCAAAGTGTGGATCCCATGGAAGAAATAAGATACATCAGGAAGTATTAGAAGCTAATATGAATCAAGAGGAGGTGTATAACAGTTGAATAATTCTGAAATCTTTATTACGTTTTCTTATCTTGATTATTGCTTGGGTATAGTTCCAGCCTGTATGTGATATGAATTAGCTGCTGCTTCCCAACAGTTACCCGTGTTATCTCATTGTTTTGGAAGTAGGCTTGAGGCTCCAAGTGTTTAACGTAGTCCTAGTTCAAAGGGCAGACTGTATTTCTTTGTTCCAAAATGAGAAAGCTTATTACGGCCCTGATGTTGGTGGAAAAAATAATAATAAAAAGCAAGTTAAAGTAAGCACTAAGGTAAAAGTTTAAATATAGGGCTGTTCTAAACTGGTATCTGTTTTTGATATGTGCCCAGCCACATCCCCAGCAAATGTGCAGGTAGTACTATTTGCCCTATTTCAACCTGCATGTAATGTAGATGCAGCTTGTAGCTTTTTTTTTATTATTAATATCAATCCATTGTACTTTACATTATAGTAACTGAAGGCTTGTTCAAGAAGATTGGGTCTACAAACAAGCATTTTTCCCTGTTGCCAAGATGGATACAGGGAGGGAGAATTACCCTTTTATGACAAAATTATGCCAGGAAAAAAATCGAGGCAGCTGTCATTTAAAAATAAAAATCTTTAGTTGTAAGGAGTGAAATATACAGCTTGATATTTAGCTTCACTTTCAATGTGCATGGCAGGATGGTATGCATCTGAAGAACAGTAGAAGTTGAACTGTGGGGGATGAATCTAGGTCTGTTTCAAATATCTCTTTGGATTCTCCATTAATCACTTCAGATTTGCCTTTGTTTCCTTATTTGAAAATGAAGAATAGCTTCTACCCTGACAGGGATGATGTCAACCAAACAAAAGCATACTCAAAAAAAAAAATATTGATAATCATTTTGTTTTATGCCATCTTGAGTTCTTATAGTGGCTGAAATGAAATTTTGAAAGAGGCCAAATCACTTGGTTTGATTTATGTTTCAACAAAAATCTATTTTAATTTGTGTGAAGTAATAACTATCACTGCAAGGTGGGAGGTTTCCTTCCCGGGACACGTTCATCCTGCAGGAACTATAGGGTTTTTTGGCTTAACTTTTAACGAAGAGCTAATGACGTTTAGAGTTCATCCACTTTTAACAGAGCTTCTCAAAATGAATTACAGTAATCCATTCTGTGCATGCAGGAAATAGTCCAAATCCACCCAGATAAAATCTTTGTAGTATTTCTATGGAGAGATATATACATTACAGATATATAGCTTTGTGGTATGGCACCATCTTAAAAGAGTACCTGAAGGACTCTTCATATTTGTAAGCCTTTTTTGACAGTTAGTGCTATATATTAATGATAATATAAATACTGTTATATACAGAAATACAATAACTGCACTTTAATTAAAGAATGGATTGCAATTCTCGTGCTCAGTTGTCTAAATCCTTATTGCATGGTGCTTAAATGGCTTAATGCTCTGCTGTTTTACATTCAGACAAGTACTGTCATGTGTAGTTGGGGGTTTTCTTGGTTTTATTTTTTTTTTTGTCTGAGAACTTGTGTTCTTTCATTGGTAATGTAAAATAACTATGAGAATACTTCCTAAAAGTCAGTTTAGGTAAGGTTTGGGGAAAAACAGGCATTTAATAGGGTTTAAGAGAGGTAGCCCTGTCATGCTGATTGGGGTGGAGGGGACACTACTACAGTATTTCATATGGGACTTTCCAATCCTCTTCCTCACCCTCCTGTGTATATATGTTTTCACTCTTAAGAGGATGCAGCTTTGGTTCTCAAATGTTACTGGGATGGGTATTTCTAATTCTCTGAGAAATACAAAGCTTTTGGGATTTTTTGAGGGCAAGGTTGGATAGGAAGGCCTGAGCCAACCCAGGCTCTACCTCTGGCCAAAGGGGTAGTATTTCTTGTTTTTACTCAACTGGCAGAAGACTGCAAAACCAGCTCATCTTCTGGTGATGCTCAGCAACCTGAGTCATCCTAGCTAGGAACGAGATAAGAGGAGAGCCCATCTGAAGCACTGGATGGTACCACATCCGTGGGGTGAAGGGAAGGGGAGAGACCTCCCTTCTCTTGGAGGAGAACCAACCTCTTCCAAAGGCAGGGAGTTCTCTAGTTTGCATCTTGTGTCTTGTAATTGCACTGCAGACTGTGGTTCTGTTTGACAGCAGCGTTGTCAGAGCTGGTTTAAATAGTCCCCTCTGTGCTGGCACAACTATGTGTGGCAGCTTGGTGAATCAGTTCCCTGACTAGACCTGACTGGAAAACAACCTTTTTTTTTTTTTTTGTTCTCCTACAACATCTGCAGGGCATGGAGAGGCTGAGAATGAAGAGTTGAGGCTATTCAACCGGTATTGTCACACATGCACAAACCCAAGTTGTCTTTTGCTGAATAAGTGCTAATTTCTGCATGCATTGTGTTCACTAACAGTAACAGGAAGGTTCTCCCTCTTCGCTCTCCCCCTTCGAAGCACTGTGGGTTATGTTGTCTCCCTGATAACAAGCTGCAGGCTTTGCTTTCACCATCATGTTGGATGCTCTCCTCCAGTACCTCCATTAATAAGTTGCAGCTTTACACCACTTCTCCCCAGTATCTTTGCAGGCCTTGGGGGTTCCTCAGTTCTCCAATTAATCTGTGTGGCCTCAGCTTCTTTTGGGAAATGAAAGCTTCAACTTCTTTTTTTTTTTTTTTTCTTGGAGAATGCTGTACTGTTATTTCCCTGGACATCACTTACCTTTTACCTTGGATTGAGTTTGTTTTGTATGCTGTGTAGTATCGTGCTTTCAAAGCTGAGCAGGAGATTTGAGGTACGCATCAACACTGCTGGCACATGGAATATGAAGTGGAGGTTATATGGTGTTTCAACATTTCTGCAGGACATCACTTCCTCCATAGTAAAATTGCTGTTCAATGATGTCTTCATCTGTTTATTCCACTCCTCTTGCAGAGAAGAGAAAAGGTGGTACTCCTGTTGCATTTTTCAGAAGCGATGGCAAAGTGGCTGTACAGGGCGGACTTGCAGGGAGACAAAGGATGTTCCTTATGCCCTGAGGACCATGATATTTTATGGGAGGGAGAAGAGGGGGAGAATAGAGGACTGGACAAGAGCCTAGTATTCATTAACAAAGGAAGCTTTCAGAAGCTGAACCCAGCAGTGTGGAAAGACATCAGAGGTCACCAGGCAATCTTAACTCTTGAGTTGAGTTTACTAATGAAAAATTTCCAGGTCCTCTTTGAACATTTTTTGTGTACAGGCATTCAGCATTTGGGTGGAGAACTGTGTAGGTGAGTCCATCTGATGGAGTCTTTTGCCCTCCTCTGCTTCTGCCCTAACCCTTACCAGGTTAGGGGGATGGTGGTCACGTTTTGAAAGTGGAGTAACTCTCAGAGTAAGAAGAGGAACAGGTAGTCAGACTACAGAGTTCTTAATTTCTTCATTTCTCTTTTCATTGGTTACCCTAACAAAGGATGTGAAAGTCTCAGCCCACAGCCTGCCATTCCCAACATTGATACTTCCAAGCTGGTAAATAACAGTAATGCTCTTCACCCTCTTCTTCTGCTGAGCACACAGAGTTGACAGTCATAGTCTGGAGCAATGTGCTGTTTGGCTCCCTTTGCTACTGTATATATGGGGAGGGACTCTTTATCAGGGAATGTAGTGATAGGTAATGGTTTTAAATTGAAAGAGGGGAGATTTAGATGAGATACAGGAAAGAAATTCTTTGGTGTGAGGGTGGTGAGACCCTGGAAGAGGTTGCCCAGAGGAGCTGTGGCTGCCCCATCCCTGGAGGGGTTCAAGGCCAGGCTGGATGGGGTTTGGAGCAACGTGGTGTGGTGGGAGATGTCCCTGCCCAGGGCAGGGGGTTGGAACTGGATGGTCTTTAAGGTCCCTTCCAACTCAAACCATTCTATGATGTGTGACAGGCGGCAGGTTGCGGTGTTACCTGTGTAACAGACTTTGGGTTTGGCCTTGCGAGGACAGGCTGGTCCTGCAGCCATTAAACTCTACAGAGCAATTAATGTGCAGAAATCTGTTCTGTGCTCTGGCTGGGCTTCATGTACTGTCAGCCACTGGGTCAGTTTTAGAACTTGATTGTGGGATGGCCACAGATGACTCAAAGGAATGTACGCTTCAGTGAGGGAGTCCTGTGGCTGGAAGGGCCATCTTAGCCTGTGCCTTGGGTTCTGCAGCCTTGGGGTTCTTAAGAAATATATAAATATATCAGCATACAAAAAATGAATTGTGATGAGACCTTACTGGCTTTGTTTAAATGCTGATAGCAAACTGGCTTGCATGGCTCTTGGGTTATTTGGCAGTCATTTTGTCCTTTTCATGAAGAAGTTGAAGATAAGCTAGTGTTACAGCAGACCTTGCCTCAAGTTTGGTCACCTCCTGGGTTAAGATTTGTAATTGTAGCAAAAATGATGAAAGCTACTTTTTAGGTGATACTTTGTAATGATTTCTAGATGTGTTTCTGAAAATATGCTATTGTATCCTTTGTGTGAAGAAAACTTTTTGCAGAGATGGACACTTAATAACTTCAAATTTGCTCTGCAAAAGCAAGAGGACAGAAAAGCATGGAGGTAATTTCCTTTTCTGACCTAAGAAAACTTAAAAGCAGTCTTCTTAAAGCAAGTATTCCATTTGCATCCTTCAGAAAAGGAGTGTAATTACCTTATCCCTAGCTTTCCCTTCCATGTTTTGAAGTCATTAGTGAAACTTCATTTTATATGATACTATAATATAGCTTTTGGGGTTTCTTACAAAGGTCTTTCTTATTTTTATGGGAAAAAATGGTCATTTGATAGTATGTGCTTCCAAAACAGGCAGCAAGGAAAACTTTTCTTGGAAAAAACTTCTGCACTTTTGTTTCAGTGATTATTTCTTGGTCTGATTGACCTCACTGCTAAGTAAGGGGAGTGACCCTTGCTGGTTTAAAATGTCCTTTGGAAAAGTTTTACTCCAGTTCAACTGGAAGTAGGATGTTTGACTGAACCTTTAGTGGTTATTCTACATCTGTGTACTATAGCTCTTTCAAAATATTACAAGATTGAGTGAAGGATGGAAAAGTGTGAGGGGAAAAAACTAAGTGTGAAAGGGTTACATGTAGGCTTAGATGAGTAACTAGACCTCAAAAGGCTTTGTGTAAGGCAGGTGTACTGAGCCTTTGTAAAAATGAAGTGTCAAAGCCTCTTGGAAGGAGAAAAAGTGACTTTTTCCCTGTGGTGTTTCTCATGAATGTTTAGGTTATTCTAGTTTGTACTTGGGGATTGAAATTATAGCAAGTATAACTCTAATTTTGGCATTTCTGACTAAATGCTTAACTACTGCCTGCACATTTCTCTTGGGCTTTTTATACTTTTCTGTCCTCCATACAAGGTAATAAAAATATAATCATCTGGAAGTGTATGGTAAGATGAGAACCCAGTTCTTGGATCTTACAGGAGTACTTTTGTAAACTCTTCACAAAAGCAAGTCCCTTGGTCTTGCCTCTGCAACTTTTCTGTACTGATTTGGGAGTCAAGAGTTTCAGCGCTCAGTTGACAGGCCACACGGAGTGCCTGTGTGTGATCTTTTGAATTCAGAAGGAATGCCATATTTATTTCTTGAACAAGCCTAACCCCTTGAGGGAAGAAGGGTGTTTTGCCAGGGCTCTTTTAGAAATCGGTGGTTTTCAACCTGGAGTTGGCAAGAAGCACCTGTGGAAAAACAAGCCTATTGCCAATAGTTTAAATTGCGTGGGGTCTTTGCTTTCAAAGCCCACACTTTGAAAATTACTGCTCTAAATGGTTTGTAAACAAGGGCTGTTTTTCCTTTCTAAAGTGGTTGTAGGAGTTAAGGACTAGGAGTTGGTATTTAGTCATCTATTAGATTAGAATTGAGTTTTATCTTTTGTTTCTCTTCTCGTACCAAATTATTTTAACACGTATTTTATCCCAAAGTAGATATCAAAGAGGAGACTAACCCTGGAAAATTTCAACTTGAAAGCTAACTTCTGGAAGAAGTTTAGAGTGGTGTTAAGTAGGTCCATTTTAAGTGTTGCACTCCCTATACTCAGGACTTTTGTATTTTCCCTTCCGAGAACCTTGCTGGGAAAGCCAAACTCCTGCTACAGAGTTTGTGTTGCGTCTAAAGATCTCGTTAACTCTCCACCTTCACATGGTTGTGAAGGGAACTTCGAATGTGGGGGCTTGAGTGTAAACTGATGTAGTCTCAGTACCATGCATCGGCAGATAGCCGGAAACAACAGGTAAACTGCCTTTCTTGTCTCAAGAGGACACAGATTTATTTATTTTAATGACTAGAAGGTATTTAAAGTATAGCATGGACACGGAGCTGTTTGGTCATCTCTGGGTGGGTTGCTGTTCAGGGTGTCAAAGCCCAAGTGGTCTCTATCCTGACAGCTCTTACAGCTCTCTCTGTGTTACTAGAACCGTAGCTGAGGTCACAGGCTGAGTGGGCTCATGGTACAAAATTGAATATAGAGTTCAGAGGTTACTCAGCTCAACAAGTTACTCAGTTTCAAATTAGATTAAAAATTGACTTTGAGTTAAAGATGTTGCAGAACTGTCTGCTTTGCCATGGAGGCTGCTCTCCTTGCCTGTAACAAACAGATTGGTTCTTGTTCCTAAATCATCTGTTTGCCTGTGACTAATCTTGAATTTGTATCTTCCTGCTGCTTGTACTTTGAACTGAATTTTGTGCTCCAAATAAGAACAGCAGAGAGGACTTCAAATTTCCCCAACCCCTGGTAGCCCAAGGGCTGCTCTTGTCCCTAGGATGGGAAGTGCCTTGTGCAGTAGAGCACTTATATATATATAATAGGAGATGGTGGAGGGGAAGGCATGTGGGGAGAAGTCAATCACAGCTGCTTTGGTCTATACTTACTGGCATGTTGATGAACTTTAGCAGCTAAATGCACTTGTGATGACACCTCACAAACTTCAGAAAGTAAGCAGTTATTTTTGGAAACACTACTTTTTTTACTTTTTTTTTCCCCCCAGATTAAAAGTACTAAACCTACTTAGACAAAAAAGTCTAAGCAAAACCACTAGTTCCCAAGAAACCAACACCTTCTGCTTATTGTGCTCCTAGGAATTTCAGCATCTTAACCCTAAATCCTGATTTGATGTCCTTTCCTGTCTGCCCTTCAGGTATCTGGAACCTTGAGGGCTTTCCATTGCTGTGAAGAAAGGGGAATAGTTCTTTCAAATTCAGTTTTGGGGGAAAGATCAGTGATTCTCTGTTCTTGGCTTTTAGGCAGATAGGTCTTTACTTTGTGTGCTGTGGTGCTGCATAGGTGGGTTTTCATGGTTCTACCTGTAAGCAGCAGAGCTAATTTCGGAGCTGGTTTGTACTGGCAGACTTGAAGGGTTAAGAGTGCTGAATTTATTGCATGGTTTTGAGATTCTGCTGATGGTGACAAAACTTTCTTTAAAAAAAAATAAATATATATATATATATATATAAAAATGAAAGGGTTCTTGTTCTGAACAGTGGTTCATTGCCCTTAAGTTTTGCCAGTGCAGCTCTCTCAGGATCTGTAAGCTGGGCCCTGAAGTCTGGGTTTGATAAGCCTTGGCAGTAGTGAGCTGAGAGGTCACAATCACAGAATACTATGGGGTTGGAAAGGACCTCTGGAGATCATCTTGTAAAAATCCTCTGCTGAAGCAGGGCCACCCAGAGCATGTTGCACAGGAATGTGTCCAGGCAGGGTTTGAATGTCTCCAGAGATGGAGACTCCACAAGCTAGCAATCCTCCATGTCCTAGCTTAGGCTGAGCAGGATGCATGGGATCTTGACTGTGAGTGGGCCAGAAGGAAAGCCATGGATATGGGTGTGTGGGGAGATCAGCACAAGTGGTGTGCTGTGCCTCTGAGCTCCAGACCATCCATTTGTGGTGGCTGCCAGAGGGCACTGGTGCCTGCTGGAACAGCTGGTGGTTAGGTGTGACAAGTGAGGCTCTCCTGTGGACAAATTCCTTCTTTCTATCAGTGTGACAGCCAGTGTGCTGATGGGCTTTGACTGTTCAGTGCAATAACCAGCTCACCGCTGTCCTTCATGTGGACCAGTTCTTCATTCGGCTATAAAATGGAGCTGCAAAAAAACCCAAAAGGGTTGGGGGCTAGAGCTGAATGAATCAGATGGTCTTTGGAATATGATCTTTTGCTTCAGGTGGCCTCACGGAAGGTCATCAGCTTACCCTCATTTCCAAAATGAAATGCAAAATACTTGACTGCAGACTTTCAATCTCCTTGGTAAAGCATTACTTAGGTGGCTCTTCCCTGGGAGCTCAATCTGCGGGGAGGTGGGCAAGCTAGAGCTGAATATGAGCTAAAGGAGCACCATAGCCTTGAAGTATCCCCAGAGCCTTTCCTTTTGGAACCAGTGAAGGAAAATGAATATCTCTCTAAAACTAGGTCTCTCTTGAAAATTGAGGTTTAGCATAAATGAGGGTCAAACGTCACAAAGAATGCTTTTAGAAAAGGAGATAATAAACTTTAATAGCCGTATAATTACTTGCCTTGTTTGAATCCACTGAAGGAATGTAAAGTTGCATCTAATACAAAGAATTAAAGATTTTGTTGTTCTGCCACTGGATTGAGCGGGCTGTGGATGACACACTGAATGGTAGAGTTTAGTGGAGAGATGTTTCTGTGAACTTCTGAGTTTTTTTTTTTTAGTGGTGCGGTGATTGGATTTGGGGATTATTTTGGGGGGGTATATTTTTTCTTTTTCTTTTCCTTTTTTTTTTTCTTTTCTTTTTTTGGTGGGATAGGGGTAAGCACAACTAAGAGACCTGTCTGAAGGGAAATCATGGCTATTTGTTTTTAAGGTACTGGAGCAAACTAAACACTGATACTCTTCCAAATATATCTTAAAGCATTTTTGGGAAGTGGAGAAAATATTTTCCTCTCTAGGTAAAAAACAATTTCAGGGAAGTGCCTGTTATCTTTCCATGAGAGAGAAGTATATTCATTTAAAGCCTTTGCTTATTAATGTTCTAGTGTGAAACTTGGGAGGTAATGTTTGGAGAGGGACTGGTGGGAGAAGGCAGGCAGGTTTTTAAGCTTAGAAAGCCAAATAGAAGTTATCTGGAAAAAGCTGTTCCAAAATCTTATTGTTTTCAATTAATGAGCTAAGGGTTAGGACAGTATAGAGACTTGCCTAGATAAATTTGTCAGAGAACCTTGCGTTTAAGGAAATCAACATTAGAAAATGGTCCTCAAGAATATTTAATAGAATCACTGTTGGTTTATGAGCCGTAAGTTATTCTTTTTCTAGAGTAAAGTTAAACATTATGCTATCTATTTTTTTTCCAACTGTATTGCATCACAGTAATGTAAGCAAGTTTGTAGAGGGTCGTATTTCTGAGAAGGCATGAAATTATTCTCTGTGCAAAATTACTATTTTAGTGGAAAATGTTGAAGTTTATTTATTTTAGTGTTTATATCCTGAACTTGAGGTCCAGAGTGTGTAGAAGATGCTACAGGAAACATTCAGTTGACTATTTTAACCTTTTAAACAAAGGAGAGGTTATGCAAGAGCAACTAATAAAGCATTTCACCCTGACTTTGAAGAAACCGCAAGTCCATCTACAGGTCTCGCCAAACCGTGAATTTGTGTTGCATTTATACTAGATACAGATTTGGGCAGTAACTGGCAATTTCTGAGAAATCAGTTTTACGTCATTTAACCCAAATGAGCAATATGAGAGTGCAGTTGTTTAATGCTGGTCAATAGAGAAGATCCTTTAGGAAAGGCCTTGGTTCCACCACAGGAAAATAGAATACACATCCAAGAGATGCACAGCAACGGAAGTGAATTTTCTTGTAAAAACACAATTCACAGTTGTTTTAAATCTAGTGTGGATTTAAAATACTGCAGAAAGGGTAATCATAGCACCCCGTTTGTACTAGCACGCTCACTTCATGTAGACGTGTGGTGAGTCGGATCAGGGAACTGATCCCTGAACCATCTTGTCAGCTAACATGCAAATGCAAGATGAGTGAGCATTCTGGGGGCTGGGGAGGATGAGAGGGATCAGCCCTTCCAGTGGAGAGGTGGATTTATCATGGATTAAAGTGCCAGGTAATCAGTAATCATAGCTTCCAAACATTGAAGACATGCTGCAGAGTGGGCTTTCCTGTTTCCAGTAGCCTTCAGTTTGCAGGAATCTGTCTTCTAATAACTTGGGATGAGTGAGTTGTGGAATTCTGAGTCGTCTTACTCTGCTTCTTGTAATTAACCATTTACACAGTATATTTTGCAATCGTACATTTTCCATGCATGTGTGTTTTACTGCTTTTGGATTCCTTTCCCTCCTTTAAAGCATTTGAGTCAGGCAGGCCTCATTCTGCTCTTGATGCTTGAATCAGCTGCAGTATGTCTCCAGTCAGTAGATAAAAATCTTTTATCCATTGTGTTTGTTCTTCGTAAAATTAAAATTGCAGAGAAACTGATGCTGTAACGGAGACATTAGGATCATCACTGGTTACTGTCAACAAAAAGTGGTTTCCAGAGATCAAACCAGCTGAATCTTTCTTTATAGTAGTGTTTCTTATAGGTTCCTGGTTCTGGTTCCTGTAGCATAATTGTAATCTCTAATTTTTCTCCTTCTGGATTGGAGTTGTCACACAATTTTAGACTAAAGGAAGGATTTCTCTTTGCCCCTGTGGGTGATCTGTGCATTTTGGCTTTAAGGAAATGAGGACAATCCCTGCTATAGGGTACTGTACACCTTTAGGTTTATGAAGCCAGTTGAAGAGGTTGGGCAGTACTGAATTAGCATGTTTAGGATCAGTGTTCTTCCCAATGGCAGAGGCAATACATTTCTAGCCATGGAAACCTCCTGAGGGTACTCGACCCCTCGTTATACCAGACGACTGTGAAGCATTCTTGGTTTAGTTTAATATCTTCCCTTTTCACCGAGAAACAGTCCCTGCCACAGAGGATCCATGGGTTGATCACAAAATGTGTGAGTCAAGTAGGTTTGGGCTGGGGTTTCTGCGTGGCTATCCAGTCAGGGTGCACTTTTCTCATGGCTACTGGTGTAGGGGTTTTGCTTTTATACAGGAGTGAAAGTTGTCATAGGGCTTGCTTCCAAACAGGAGTCACCAGGGGAAAAAAAAAAAAGAGTAGAAGTAAGGGCAGTTCATCAGTTGTGTTTTGTGCTTTGTCAGCCAGCAGCTCTGATGGTTGACCAAGGAGCACAACAGGGTTATGTCATACCAGGACGGTGTTAAGGAGAGAGTGCTGGAATAAGAACCATTCCCAGAATACATCTATTTGCTCATTCGGCAGTAGTGCCCTTTGCCTTCTGCTGGGGCTGTGTGATCCATGATGGGGTCTCTGCTGTGGAAGCATCCCTGCCCCTCTGTGCCTCGTCTGTTCTCGGCAGCAAACTGAGAACCTACACAGCACATACTAGTGTTCCCTTCCGCTCCTTTCTGTTCCAACAGGCCTCGGGTCTCCAGCATCTACACTATAATACACATCTGTGTTTTCACCTAAAGGAGTTCCAGGCAGTTACACATCTAACAAATTAGAGCAAGTGATTCTATCAGGGAGGTGATTCTACCCCTCTGCTCTGGTGAGACCCCACCTGGAGCACTGTGTCTAGGTCTGGAGTCCTCAGCACAGGAAGGACATGGACCTGTTGGAATGGGTCGAGTGGAGGGCCACAAAGATGCTCAGAGGGCTGGAGCCCCTCAGCTGTAAAGACAGGCTGAGAGAGCTGTGGGTGTTCAGCCTGGAGAAGAGAAGGCTCCGGGGAGATCTTATAATGGCCTTCCAGTACCTGAAGGGGCTACAGGAGAGATGGGGAGGGACCCCTGATCAGGGAGTGGAGCCATAGGAGGAGGGGTAATGGTTTTAAATTGAAAGAGGGGAGATTTAGATTAAGACACTAGAAAAAAATGCTTCGCTGTGAAGGTGGTGAGAGCCTGGAAGAGGTTGCCCAGAGAAGCTGTGGCTGCCCCATCCCTGGAGGGGTTCAAGGCCAGGCTGG
>JAOTQQ010000002.1:23588467-23600122 GCA_026546715.1 Gallinago undulata | reverse complement strand
TTCCCCTCTGCAGACTCTTGCATAGATTTGAAAATCTGTGGCAAAAGAGGTATTTATAACTTGAGATCCAAAAAAAAAAGTGAGGTATTGAGTTAATTCAGTAATGACTGATGATATAACTGACCTCCTGTGATACAGAAGGTGAAACTGAGTCACACTCTGAGGGTTTGTAGAACAAAGCTGTGGTTTGGGAGATGCTTTTCCTCCTGGCATTTTTTATTTAAAAGGGATTCAGCAGGTTGTGTCTACCCTTTCTGGGCTGTTTTTTAGCTGAATTGTTTCAGCTAGTCTGGTTTCAGTAGGTGGCTGTGTGTTGCAGACAGAGAATGATGTAGGGCAGGAGTGAGTTGCTGAGGGAAGGCAATCCTCTTCAAATAGGACTGTTGTGGAGCATGAAATGTATCGCAGAATCACAGCCTGATATGGGGTTGGAAGGGTCCTCTGGGGATCATCTAGTCCAACCCCCTGCCAAAGCAGGGCGACCCAGAGCAGGTCCCACAGGAACGTGTCCAGATGGGGTTTGAATGTCTCCAGAGAAGGAGATTCCACCACCTCTCTGGGCAGCCTCTTCCATGGCTCTACCAGCCTCGGAGCAAAGAAGTTCCTCCTTATGTTGAGATGGAACCTCCCATGTTCCGGTTTGTGCCCGTTCCCTCTTGTCCTGTCCCTGGGCACCACTGAAAAAGCCTGACCCCATCTTCCTGACACCCACCTTTCTAAGTATTTATAAGCATTGATTAGATCTTCCCAAAGCCTTCTCTTCTCCAGACTAAAAAGCCCCAAGTCCCTCAGCCTTTCCTCATCAGAGAGATGTTCCAGGCCCCTCATCATCTTTGTAGCCCTCTGCTGTCCCTTCTCCCCTGTCCTTCTTGAACTGGGAGCCCAGAATTAGAATGCAGCTAATATCTCAGCCAGTTTAACCCAAACCTCTCACATGCTTCTGTACCACACCACTGTGTATGTCTGGAGGCTAGGGTTGAAATCACCGGTATCCTGTGCTTCCACATACACAACTTTTTGGGACAGAATGAGGGTTCCTCCATGGTTTGAATTGACTTGCACCTCTGCTATACCTACTTGTGGCAAGGTGTTCCTGACAGCACATCTGATCTGTGGTATGAGCGTTACTGTGGCCATGAAATAAAGTGGAGCAGTGAATTGACCTTGCTGGAAATCCTGCCTGTTCCGTGGGAGGTGTTTCCAGGCAGACCAGTTCCCTCTACTGCAGGGCTATTCTTATGCTTGTGCTGGGGGAGCATGGGGTACAGGGATAAATGCTGGTAGTTAATGAATGTTATCTTAACTTTTCTTGGCAGCAAAGCATTAACAGGTTGTCTCCAACAGGAAATGAGTTTCCAAGTTCTGAATTTGGTGCAATAAATAATAAATAAAATTGTTGGATATGGAAAAAACTGCCTCGAGTTGGAGAAATGTTTGGGTTTCTCTATAAAAAAATTTTTAGTCCACGATGTTTTGTGCCATTGAGCACACTCATTCTTGGGCTATTTGATTCTTTTGATCTGTTTATAAGCCTTCTAGCTGGTTGGTACAGTTTCTTCTCAGTGAAATCTGTACCTGGTTGCTTGCTGGAACTCCTCCAGACCTGGAGGTTGAACAAGTAAGAGCACTGGTTTTGAACTGAGATACTGAAAACAGCTCCCATTTCAATTTTTAGGGGTGAAGTTTGTTTGTTAGGGTTTTGCTGGAAGCTTTGCTTTTGTTTTGTTCCTTATTTATCTTATTCTACTTTTAAGTAAAAACTACCTTTTTAAGGATACAAAGAAAGTTGGTAGTTATTGAAACCTCTTCTGCTGTCGTTTGCCATTTTGTAGTGTTTGTGTTTTCTGGTTTATTTTCTAAAGTGATAAAGTACAAGTGTTTACATGAGAGGATTCCAATCGGTTCAAGCACTGGTGGTGACTGGTGGTGAAGAAAACCAGACAGTGGTAGAATAAACCTCCTGATCTTGAGTTAAAATGTAAAACAAAAGCCTGCAACCCCTGACGTGAACAACTAGCCAGATTAGTGATGCAGTATCTCCAAATCGGAGGATCTTCCCACCCCCGCAAATCCCCATGAAGATTAGGGCTCGTTCTGCCAGAGCGATTGCGGTGTCTTGAGGTGATGTTGAGACAGCCATGCCAGAGTCCTTGGCTTTTCTCAAATTCTGCTGCTGAGGCTTTTTATTAAAGATGAGGTTGCATGCCTTCGTGTAATTCTCTTCTTGATATCAGATCGCACACACAAAAATACTCCTCGTGGGAGGGAGACAGGAGATAGTTCATATTATGTGAATTGCCTTGCTGTATATGCTGTACTCTGGCAACAAGATTTATAACTTGGCACTTCTGGTTTTTTGGGGGGGTGATTTTTCACAGAATCCCAGAATGATACAGGGTTGGAAGGGACCTCTGGAGACCATCCAGTCCAACCCCCTGCCAATGCAGGTCCACCCAGAGCAGGTCCCACAGGAACGTGTCCAGGTGGGGTTTGAATGTCTCCAGAGAAGGAGACTCCACCACCTCTCTGGGCAGCCTTTCTTCCTGATGCCCCCCAGGATGCCATTGGCCTTCTTGGTCACAAGGGCCCATTGCTGGCTCATGAGCATCCTGTTGTCCACCAGGACTCCTTTTTCCTCAGAGCTGCTCTCCAGCAGGTTGCCCCCAACCTGTGCTGGTGCAGGGTTCCTCCCCAGGAGCAGCACCCTACACTTACCCTTGTTGAACTTCATCAGGTTCCTCTCTGCCCAGCTCTCTGGCCTGTCCAGGTCTCACTGGATGGTGGCACAGTTGTAATCAGGGAGCTAATCTGTTGGTTGGAGTGCTCACATAGATTGGGGAGACCTGCTACCACTTCTTGCACTGCAAAACAGCGTAATAACTTGCTTTGTTTGCCTCTGGGTTCTCCCCTGGGGAAGTGGATCTCCCCTCTTTTAGGGGGTTTGGCAGAGCTCTTGCGTGTTGTAAAGGCAAGTGCATTGCAGTGCTGTAGTTCAGATATGTAGCTGTTTTTTCTGTTAACTTTTAAGTGCCTTGCTGCAAATTTGATGTTCCATTAAAGAAAATCTGCTTAGACTTGATTTTCGGAGGGAAAGGAATTGTTTGGTTGAGAGGAATTCTTGGAGGGAGGAGTGAGGATGGTCTACAGCAGCTTCTTCTTTATTAGAATTACAGACCAGTAGTGGAATTTTAATGAAGTCTTGCAGGATGGATGGGCAGAGGTGCTTCTATCAACAGTACTTGTCTGCTGCCGTGGTCGGTGGGGTTTTTTGTCCCTTTTCTGATTTCTCAGCTTATTGCTGTGGTAAGTTACTGTAACAGTGAGATAACTGTTTGACAGAGCGTGTCCCTTGTTGGCTTTTTGATTGCTTCACATGAAACTTCTACTGGACATGCTGTTCTACAGTAAATAAAGCACAGCCTGAGGCCAAAGGATTCTTTTTTTCTCTTGAGCTCCAAGGGTCTGTTTAGAGACCTCAGCAGGTGATATTTTGTCTTGGAAACACAAGGTGTTCCCGTGAGAAAAGTTATAGAAGAGCTATGTATTGCTGTATAGAGTTTGATTATACCCGTTCTTTTAAACAGTATTTATCTTAACATCCTTAGTTCCTCTGTGTGCACGTGTCTGTATTGCTTTTACAGAACCAGGTGATTGATATTTAAGGCCCCCAGAAAGTTCTTGGATTTACTAAAGCATCTGTTGTCCCTGGAGCAGGGACATCTGCAGTAAGTCCCTGAGCAGCGCCTTTCATTAGCAACAATGTGGAAAGATGAACTTTGAAAAAATGCTGAAGATGCTTTTTCCTTCTTTATTCTCCATGAAGCTAAGACAAAGTTGGTTTAACTTGTAGTTGGAGCACTTAATTGTGCTGCATTCAGATAACGAGATCTCTCATCATAGGTGGACGGGAAGTTCTTTTACTTTGTGGTATAAATAAAAGGATATTCACAACTTATAATTGTATGCATGTCCTGAGACTTGATGTATATTAATAACTGTCCTGTGACTTTTTTTCCTCCTCCCTTGTTGCTTGGTCTTCCTTTTCTATTAAGATGCCTGTGACTGAAACATTCAAGTTTAATAGATTTCTGTCCTGAAAGAGATGGAATTCCCACATTGCACATAGACTGTAGGATTTTTCTGAATTAATTCCTGCTTCAAATCCCATAGCTGGGGATAAATATATCCAATCTTGACCAGAAAATCTAGGCATGAGAAATCTAATAAAAACCTGATGTGATGGTGGTGGCTCTTGCTTCCTACTCATTAATGAGACTCCTAACATGATGAATTTAAGTGCTGGGGAGACTACAAGGGGAATAGATCTTTGTGGCCAGCCCACGCTTCCCTAAATAACAAATCCAGAATTCTAGGCAAGGGAAAGCATCGGTCTAGTCCTGAAGTGTCTTGTGTTTTCTATTGGACCCTTGTAAAATTAAGAGTGTCTTATGTCTGGCTGGGTTTGATCAGGTTCCAGTTTCAGCCGCTGGGTCTGCCTATGGCTTTGAGAAGCTGTTTTTCTTGTTCCTAGATGTGTGTTTTGTGGCTTTCTTGGTTCGCCTTCGCCTCCCCCTTTTCAAAGTAGTGTTTAATTGGGTTTACTTTGGTAAGCAGCTTCTGTGACCTGGGCCTTTTGTTATTCACTGTTCTTCCTGTCTTTGTATCTCCTGCAAATTTACTGACTGCTTTCGTGCAAGTCACTCGCTAAAATGTTAAATGGCATAGGGCCAAGAACCTACACCTGATGGACCTCACTAGCAGTGGTTTCCTGTTGACACCAGCATTCAAAGAGCAGTCATTGATCAATTTTTAATCTGTTTTATATGTATTTGGCTGCTTTTTTTTTGGTTGGTTTAGTTTTTCTTTTTTTTTAAATTTTTTTTCTTATGGCTAGTTTTAGTCAAAATGTGTTGTGCCAGCCCAAAAATGTTACCTAAATCTAAAAGTACTCTATCGAGCCTGTTAATGTTTTTTATAAAACTAATAGTTTTATAAAAGTCAAATAAGATTTTTTTTTGTAAGACCATGTTGATTGACACTGTTTTTGCTGTTTAATTCCTCAGTCTTCTGAGCTGTCTCTTGTTTTTGATAAACCTTTACTGAGTTGAGACCCCAGTACTGATGTTTTTAATGTTTTGATTTTTTTTTTTCCCCCCCTGTTCTTTCCAGCCAAATTGAACTCTCTTAATATCCCAAGACTTTCTGGAATTAAACACTGCTGCAAACATTCTTTGAATAGCTCCCACAAGAAAAAAGAAGTTCAATCACTTCCATAGCATTTTAAGACTGCGAACTTATAAATGTTAAATAACATCACCTCGATAGATTTTTGTTGAATGATCAAACGCTGTTCTAGTGAATATTTGTTAATATACCACCATATTCTGATTTCTAGGTAATATGCATATATATACACCGTTTTAGTTTTGTTTGCTTACTTCAAAGCTGTCTCTCTGCTCTAACCTCTGTAACGTTTATTCGTGTTCTCTGCACTGAATCCCCCTGCCCTCTTCCAACCTCTTGTCTCTTTCACTCATGGTTGCCTTGTGGTATGGGTTTTTTTGGGGTTGTGCTTTGATTTGGTTTTAATAGGTCAGATTTTTTTTGTCCCCACGATACTGTTTTGAGGGTTTCTAGTAAAAAGTTTTTAAATAGTTAAGAAATTTAACTGATGTGGGCGACTATTGCCTTAGTCAATTTGACTGAATTTCCAGCTTCTTGAAGTTGTCCTTTTAAAGTGCAAATTCCTATGTATTAAGCTGATTATTTCTTATTAAAATGTTGATGAATCAGTTGTCTTATATTTCTATTGCAATCAGTCTACAATATCTACTACTTAATTACTGCCTTGGCTAATGCTGACAGTCTCTTGAGATCTAGCTCACAAATTGATGTTCACAGATAAAATTGGTACTCGCAGATGTTTGTTGGTTTTTATTTTCCCCTTTCTGGGCCCTTGCTGTGTTGATTTTTATTTTTTTTTTTAAGTTCTTTAACAAGTTATATAACAGTAAAGATGGGTTGTAACCTTTTTTATTATTTACTACACTCAATATTATTTGACTTCTATTTAGTGATACAAGCTTTACTGCTTTGAGTAGGTACGTGTGTGGGGCTGAATTCCATAGCCAGTATTAAAGGGTATGCTTGAACTGTGCTGTCGTGGGAAAAAAAGGCATTGTTTGAAATGCTGGGCTCTGTGTCAGTGACAGTCCAGAAATGCATCCTGATCTCCTTCTGGAGATCTTGCCTTCCTGTTTTTTAAAGGGGAGAATGTGTCTTTGGCTAATCCACATTGCTAGAGATCAGCCAGTAAAGTCCTCTTGGGCTATCAGCTTCTCTAATGGTGTTATCTCAAGGAGTCTGGTGGCTACTTTAATCATTACAAGTGCTCTCAGTTTTAAGGCAAAAGATGATATGAGGATCTAACTGGATTTCTTTTTTTTTTTTTTCAAAGCTTGAAGTTAAACTGTTGTATTGAATCGTTGTCTTAAATTGTTAACCAACAAATTATTATTACGTTTTAAGTTTATGATGTAAAATATTTGGTTACATAAGGAAAATGCCAGAAAAGATGAGAATAAAACCCTTTAGGTGTGGAGAGAAAACTAGCAAGTTTGACCATGCTGAAAACTGCAGAGTCAACTGCTGTGAGTTTGGTTGGGTTTGGTTTTCTTAGTTTCAATTTCTGTGCTTGTTAATCTTAGGACAAAAATGGCACATTTATATTCTGATTGTTGTCAGAGGGCATTTTAGACAATACCGTTTCTCAAGTATTGCTTTACTTTTAGAGCTAGCAGTTGTGAAATAGTAATCAGTGTGTAACAGTCTCGGAATTTAAAAAGTTATTCCACCCTTGCTTCAGTATTAAGGGTTTTCTTTGTTCTTTCTGGGATTTTTGTTTGGTTTTTTTTCTAATTCTTCATGTACTGGAGAGCCTTCTGAGATAAAAATGTTTTATACTGTGTAAATGTTGAATTTAAAAAAAATATCTTTTTTATTCTAAAATCTTACCCTAATACTCAAAAGACATTTTCCTTGTATAGGTCACCATTAAAATTGTAAGGGTTAAATGCGTGGCTGCTTTGATTGTGAGGGACATATCTAAGAGAAAGCTCTAAAATCCTGGGTTCTTTATCCCTTTTCCTCTCTTCTAATTCTGTTATTCTGGCAACTTTTCCACTGGCCCTGCTCTTCAGCTGCTGGGAACTCTTAGACACTGAAATACAGATGATGAAAATATAGAAACCGGAATTTAGCAGAGGCAGCCATGTTAATTTCTGTTCCATTTGAAATGCAGGAAAATATCATCTGCCAAATGGAAAAGGACAATCGGTGGGAAAAGAAATGTTCTTTTCGAGCTTCTAAGAGCAGTGACAATGGAGAGAAAAAATACTATAAAAAGTAGGCAGTTCCTTTTTCAAGATTTTTGTTTTTAATGTATTATGCATGATTAACTGTACACAGTTGCTCTTTTAGAGTCCTGAATGACTGAATATTACATGGCAGGGCTTAGACTGTTTTTAGTGCATTGCACTTTGCATTGGGGGGGGGAAATAGGGCTTAGCTTCATGGCAGTTTTGCCAGTCTTTAGTATAATTTTTGAATACATTCATACTTCCCTTATTTGCCTTTTTTAATGTCAAGCGTTGCACATAAGATGTTCTGCTGTTGCTATGCAACTGCTAAATCCAATATTTAATATTAATAAAAACCCGAGTGGCATTAGCATCCCTGAGAACAGTGGGCTAGCAAACTATGATTGTACAATATCCAAGCTGTAAAACTTGGCAGGGACTTCAGTGTGCAATTGCATGCACGGCAAACTGGGGGGCATGAGTCATTGGCAGCTGCTATTTTAAGAGTGGTGAGTTTGAGTAAAATTTCTGAGCTCTACTGATTTTTATTTATATATATATAGATAATATATTTCTTTTAAACAAAAAGACAATGAGATTGGTTAGCTCATTTCCTTACATTTCAGATACAAATACTGAGGAGTCACTACCCATAAAAGAGTCAGTGTTATAAGCCTATGGGTCAATACCCTGATTTTCCTATTTTTCTTCTAGGTCAGGTTGGTCGGCCCTTTCCTACTGTTCCTGCCACTTCCTGAAGCCTGAATTGGCTTTTTTTGGAGGCAGTGCTACTTCTCTGCCTGACAAGGTGCTGTTCAATGGGATATTTTTCCAGTTTCTCCTCTTCCACCTTTTTTTCTGATCTCTCCCCTATTTCTCTTTACTCTTGACTGTTGTTTCACCATCACTCTTTCACCTTTTTTGGGGGTTTTTTGTTGTTGTTCTCCACGCAGTGCTTTCTGAGATTAGATTTTTAGCATCAGCCTGTGCTAGGCATTAGGTCAAGGCTGATGCTTTGGCCACTTAAGTTGTGTTGCAGCCTCTGCAAGTTCTGTAAGGTCCTGCATCTGATATCTAAAGATGTTAGTGCACTGGTGCTCCCGTTGACACCCAAAGGGCTGTAACGCTGCTTGTTCTTTCCTCTTGCAGACTGCTGTCCATAAGATAACTCTGATGTTAGATGTGTGTATAGTCAGAGGTATTTTAGAGTTATTGCTTTTTTGGAATGTAATAACTGATTTCCTTCATAGCATACAATCACCTAGATCTTGATTGTTTTCTTAACAGGGCTATTTTGGGTAGTTTACCCCGATTCACCCATGCAAGTTTCTGTAAATTTCTAACTGTATTTGTGTCTTAAATTGTTTTGGTTTTTTTTTTATTTCTTCTGCCTTTCATAGACTCAGGCAAGTGGGAGAAGCTGCCCCTAGCAATATGCAAACCATTATTAAACCTACAAAGCAGAAGTATTAATGGTGTGGGGGGAAATGTAGTAAGTTGTAGTCTTGAGTTTTATGGTCATATTGGGAATACATTTTTATAAGCAGGTGGAATTTGTCTGTCCCCCTCAAAGTAGTCTTTGTACTTCTCATATTCACTCTGCTAACCTGGCTTCTCACACTGTTGGGTAGTTAATAGCTCTGTAGATTTTACTGCCAGCAGGGGTTTAGTGTAATATTGATTTAACATTTTCAAATAATGGCAGTAATTTCAGTAAAGGTTTTTCCTCTTTTGGAATAAACTGAAATTGGTTAGATTTCTTTTAAGTGAGGCATAAATCATGGCCTTGAAGTAAATCAGACTGTGTGTCTTAAATGCGAAACTGATTGGAATTTGGTTCTTTAGTGGCATTGCACTGCTGAATCCCTTTCCTCTGAATTTTGTCTCCTCAAACCTGTAACTCTTCAAGAAATGCTGGTTCTAATTTTTTCTGAAATTCAGAAAAGTAACTGAATGCCACTCAGACAGAAGAATATTTTTTTTTTTAATTGAGAAAATGTACCTTATTTCATTTTGGAGCCTTAAGCAAGAGATTTTTTTTTTCGTATAGAAATTACCTGCTCATGCTGTAGAACCTACAACTTCCTATTTTCTTTTTGAAATTGTTTATTTCAATGTGGTAACATTCTTTGTTTTTAACGTGGCCATTTACAAAAGTGCAGGAGTCGATGGACTCTAGATCGTGCTGTGATTTGTCGGTAGTTCACTCATTGCAATTGACCCATGCATCTTGTAATACTTAGAGAAAACACGTTGAGCTCTGTTCTTGGAACAGATAAATATAGAACTGCTGTATTGTGAATATTCTTGTAGTGACGTACTTAATCTAGAAAGCTAACAATTCTTTTATTTGCTTTTAGGGTTTGAAAGTATTCTAGAAGGCCTGTTTGGACCTGGATTATTAAAAGATCTCAGTTTGTTTAAAGGTATTCAATCTCTATGTTTGTATCTTGTTCTGCATTTCTAATGACAGAAGCAACCCCAGCTCTGCCTCTAGAAAATGTGTGTTACCGTGGTGATTTGTGCTTTTTTTCCCCCTCCCCCAGGCAGTGCTCACAGTTAGTTTCATATTGGCTAAAATTACTAATGAGTGTGCGTTCATCTTTATGTAGCTGGGAGTGTATTTGGCAGTGCTCGGAAAAACAGATTTGTTGTGCACAGATAAAATGTGTACAGTTTGGTAAGCTGGGGATTTAGAAAAAATGGCCGAAATGCAGCCTGCATCCTCAGAATGCAGGCAAGAATGTTGTGAAACAGGTATTTAATTTGGCATTTCTCTTTTGGCTCCAGTTGTGTCACGGTTTATGAATATGAAGTAATTTGCTATTCCTCTGATTTACAGACTGTGAGCCTGAAGGTGTTTCTGATTGGTCTTTTGATGAAAATTGTCTTTTCTGCTGCCTGAGAAGAGAAAAAGTGAAGGTAACAATGCAGATGTGTGAAGCTAGTAGTTGTAGGGGAGGGACAAAGGGAGGGAGTTTGCTGCTCAGAGTTAACAGAACATAGAAAATCTGCAACCTCCTACCCGTTTCCTCTCCCTTGGAAAAAGGCTTTCTGAATCAAAATAATACAAATTAATGAAAAGACTTGCTGCTTCTCTGCAACTTTGTAGGATGTGATGCAGATTATTTTCCTGTGTAGTGGCTCTTTCTGTTTGGTGTGGTGTTTGTTTGTTTGGGGTTTTTTGAGTTCTTTGTAAGAAGTCTTGTTGGGATCATGTAACCCTTCCCAGTGGAGCCAGACTTTGGCTTGTGCATGTTTCCTACAGTCAGACACTGGACTTACCTTCAGTATGGAAATTTGGTGCATTTTAACAACCTGGAGTCTTGTTCCCTATCTTAGAATCTCTTTCCCTGTGGGCCTATCCTTTTATTAAAGGGTTTATATGGATGGTAGATTTTTGCACTTTGTTTCTTTATAACGAAGTCAGAGCCTAAACGTGGACAAGTCAGCTTTGCCAACGTGATAAACTTGTGGTTTGTTTTCTTAATGAGATTATAGGTCTATGTGAAACAAAGGCTGCCATGCTATATGAGGTTGCTGCTCAGCCCATGTGTTGGAATGATGATTGTTCTATAGCATAGGAAGGAAGGCTTATCTGTCTTGGCAAGACTTCACTTGCTGGAACTCCTAACTACTACTTCTTCCTGCACGGTGTAAAATAACATGCAGAGTGGATCTCTATCAACTTAAAAATGAAACAAAAGCACCCTTCCCTCTGCGGCAGCTCATGTATGGCTGCGTGGCTTGTTCGTAAAGGAAGTACTTTGTTTACACTGATACTTGCCATGTTGCCAGTTGATGCTTGTTTTTGTATTCCAGTTTCTGTTAAGGTGTGGGGAGGAGGGTTAGGAATGCTTGCAATTAGAATAGATGTGAAGCATAATTCTTTGCTTGAGACTGACAGCAGGTAAGCTGTATGTAATCTTATGTCATCTCATAAGAAGACAAAATTCAACGTTTAGCACGGTTCTGGTCAAACCATTGAATTGATTCAGGAATTAATCCTGTGGTGTGGTCAGAGACTGATCATAGTCTGACAGTGTCTAGCAGTGTATGGGTAGATCTTCAAAAAGATGGTTTACATCTCAGTCATCCTCATAGGCCTCCAGTAACTAAAATACAGCTCCTGAAAATCAGTGATTGTTACATGAATCATAGAATGGTTGGAGTTGGAAGGGACCTTAAAGATCATAGAGTTCCAACCCCCTGCCCTGGGTAGGGACACCTCCCACCACACCACGTTGCTCCAAGCCCCATCCAGCCTGGCCTTGAACCCCTCCAGGGATGGGGCAGC
>JAOTQQ010000002.1:23568907-23588309 GCA_026546715.1 Gallinago undulata | reverse complement strand
CTGTGCTGAGGACTCCAGAGCTGGACACAGTGCTCCAGGTGGGGTCTCACCAGAGCAGAGCAGAGGGGTAGAATCACTTATCACGATTTGCTGGCCACGCTTCTTAACAAGCGCAAAGACAAAAACTAAGAATGCAAATGTCCACCGTTACAGTGTGCTGATTTGGCATGGTGGTCTTGTCCTTTTGAAGCTTCTATACAGCCATTATTCAGAAGCTGACATATCGCTATTTATATTTTCATGTGCTTTGCTGGACTTTTCTTTCTAGTTGAACATAGTGAAGTGTAGCCCATGATTGAGAGTATCTCTGAAAAACTGGCGATGTGTTCCTCACTCTAGTGGTAGGTATCATTTACATGAATGTTCCTCATGGTAGCTTCTTCTACTGAACAGTGACTTTTCAATGGGTGAAAGATGCAGATGTGATCATCCCTGATGTGTTCTGTGGTGTTTTGGTGTCAGGGGTCTAAGGAGGATTGTGTATATATTGGTGTGTGTAGGGCTTATTATTTTTTTGTTAGGATTATGGTGGTTTAGCTTCTCTATCTGTTCTGTTGGGTTTTGAGAGGGATATTTTTGGTCATTTTGTTGTTGTTTTGTTTTTAGGGAAGAATATGGTTCCTTTTAGATCTAGTGAGTTCTTGTATGTCAAATAAGAGATATGGCAAGATGGGAATGCTTCCTTTGTAGATGCACCAGATTGCTGCACTGCTGGCCCTTGCTAACGTCATTAGTTTGTGACACAGAATTTAAGGACTCTTTCATGGGAGCCTTCAGAAAGTGTGGATTTAACATCATAGTTTGAATTAAAATATCAGGGTTTTACTTGGTACAAAACCTTGTAACTTCATTTGGTATTTAGCCAGACAATCTTCAGCTCATGGACTGAACTAAATTAGAAATGGTACTAGTTCGTTGGAAATCTCTTCCATTCAACATCTGTATTGACATATTTAACTCTTTTTTAGGGAACTGCAGGCTCAGTCTTCTGTAACTGCTAAAACGTTTCTGCTCTTGCCCGTATGGCAGCAGTTGTGCTTTCTGTGCCACATCCTTTACTCTGCTTTTTTTTTTTTTCTTTTTATTGTTGATGTGCATCCTCTTACCTTCTTTGGAAAAGAGCTGAGCAGTTCCTGGGATGACTTGGGTTTATTCTTGTACACTGGTGAGTTACAGAGTTAGAAAGTGTGTGATTGATGTACCTGTGAGCAAGACAGCCACAAACCATGTATTACAACAGAGTGTGGCTGCAGCTGGCCTTTCTTTCTAATGAGTACATCTTTACCAATACCTCCTTTTGGATTAGTGGAATAATCAGTATACTTGATTTTCACCTTTGAGTGACACGTAGGTATCTGATGTGACAAGTTCAAAACCAATAAAAATCTTCAGGTTTTTTTTTTTCCTGTATTTCATTTGCCCTTAAGAATTCCCTGTGCCTTGAGAGATCAGTAGTTGTGCTCAAGGGTTGTTGAGTTCTGGACTACAGGATGAAAATTGGAAGCTGAAATGAGTTTATTGGCGGAGCTGTTTAAGGGAGGAAAAAAAACCTCCTTACTCTCCCACCCATTTCAGTGATGCTGGTTCTTGTTTTTACAAGCAATCAGATTCAATTACATGCATTCTTCAAAGGATGGAGAACCATCTGCTGAAGTATTCTGAAAAGATTAATTTATTTGTAGCGGTAGTTCTGCTTGCAAATCTTCAGAAAATGCATGGATTTTTTGGCAGTCAAAATACAAGACAGTTTTTGATAAAGAAATTGACTTAATTGTCTTCATTTGAAAGGGATAATGAAACACAAGACAAAGCAGGGAGCTAAAACCTCCCAGACATTTTTTTTTTTCCCAAATCCAAATGGTTGTGTGCGGTAATGTAGAGCTTCTAGAAATTAGATAATTTTTTTCCCTTCCATTGTATAATGCAGAATACTCAATTGTTTCAGTGTGGTGTGATCAGAGGAGGAGCTGCTACCAGGTTATTATCACAGGTGTCTGTGCAGAAACACATGGGTACATTGATGGGCATAAAAGACAAAAAAAAAAAGAGGCAAGTTTAGCAGCTTTGCTGCCCGCTCGTAGTGAGAGGAAGCAGATTGGGTTCTGTGGGACCAAACCCAGGGAATTATCATTGGGATCATCTGCAAATGTTGTAATTCTCAATTCTTTATGGGCTTTATCCTTTGTGGGAAGAGGTGAGTGAGTGTAGTTTGCAGGGTGGTTGGGTTTGGTTGTTTTGGTTTGTTGTGTTTTGTTTATTTTTTTACTGAAGCTTTTTCTTCTAAAAGGCTATGGTATATAGAAGACCCATCAGTTCAGCCGAATTGAAGTCTACTTGACTTATTTCTTTTTAATTATGGTTCTTAATTTTTCAGTGTGGCTTATTTAATAAACTGACAGAGCTATCATTACAGAAGAGATCTGTGGCTTTATGTAGAATATTTGTATCAAATGACAGAGTTTCTACTGTCATTTGCTCATAGTTGGAGCTCAAGCCTAATTTAAGATTTATTTTTTTTAAAAAAGATGCAGATAGATGAAGTCAGAAGAAAGCACCAGTGATAAGAAGAAAAATTGGAAACAGAATCCTTAAAGAGGATTCAGTTGAGTATATTGATTTGGAAAAGAAAGCACTGTTGTCTAAAGCTACATAAAGCAATTCATATGTATTAAAAAAAAAGGGAGGGGGCACACAACTAATCTCATTAGTTGGTGAGAGCAGAACAAGAAGGATAATACTCCTAAGTACATTAACTATTTTATAGATATATTTAAGCTACAAAAATAGCAAGAGAGAAAATGACTTGTAGGAGCATATTCTGGAGTCTCATGCTGTTGATGGCAGAAGGTTGAGTCTAATTGTCGAAGGACCTGGCCTTGGTGTAAGGTCCTCTAATGATTCTTCCAGTTGTGAAGAAGTGTGGTACATCATGAGGAGGAGTCATTTTAAAATTTACAGTTACTCTGTAACTGTATTTGGATGTTTTAAAAGCTTGTAAGTAACTGCTTTACACAAACATCTGAAAGCTAATATGCCATTACTTGATTATGATTAGTCATAATAACAGTCTCTGAATCTTGTGTCCTTTCATGATGGAGGAGTATAAACAATAAGAAGTAAACTGTGGTAAGTGTCTGAATACTCCCAAAGAGAAGCTACCACTATAATTTAAAGCATTAACTTGTAGAATAATTGAAAATGGCAAAGGAAATATCTGAAAATGAGTTGAAGTTGCGTAACTCTTACAATTTTTGATGGCTTGAGGGTGTGTTTAAGCTGTGTGCAGAGATCCTAAGTGTGCTGGAAGATGCTCTAAAACATTTTTAATGGATTTCATCACTTAAAAAAAAAAAACACACAACAAAAACCTTGAGCATTTAGACTGCCATTTTTTGCATTGGGTGGTTTTAAAATAATTTGTTACGGAGGCTAAAACCTGAAGAAGCTGTTTGTGATAATCTCCAGCTGTGTTTAGTAGTGATGTGGGGTTACAGTTTTGCTTATGCACAGCTGTGAATATAAGTATATTGTATTTTCTCTGATTTCCAACCCCCCTCCCTTATAGATAATAAATGATATTCAGTAGCTATGGATCAGTCAAGTTAAATTTGTTTTGAATTTGGTAAATCTGACAGCAGTCATCTTAATAAAGAAATAAAAGTGTTTCTTACTATAAAAGTATGTATGCTCAGTAAGTGAGGGAAGCCTTAAAACTAATTAACTACCTGAATTGATAGTTGATGCTGAGCTGAGAACAGTTCTAGGTGCTTTAAAGGACATGCTCAGAATTGAAAAGAATCTTGATAAATTTGAGAAATGGGACAGACAGAGTTGTTTTGTTGAGTCAAAAGTTACAGATGTCTGTCCAGCGAGAGCATTGTAAAAGTAGTGAACGATTTTTGGGACTATATCAAGAGAGGCATTTGTATTAATACCTGGAGAGGAAATTTCTTCTCTTACCTAAATTCTGGTGAAGCCTCAGCTGGGTTTAGCATTTTGAGAGATATAAACAAACTGAATAGCATGGAAATAGAGCAACAAGAATGACTTTGCCTTGAAGGCAGAAGCAGGGGAAGGAATGAAGAAAGTCTCTGGTGCCCCTAAGGCTTGTCTACGGAAAATAGTAGATTATTCTCCTTTGCACTGGCAAAGAGTTAAAAAGACTGTACTGTCTTAAGAAAGGTAAAGTGTTGGAGAAGACAACCTAGGGATGCTGAAACATTCCTTTCTTCCTGTCTGTTCCTAACCTTGCTTTGGGGTGGGATGGGAGGCTGGATGTATCCCTAGGGTCCATGGGTTGGCTGGTAAACCACAGGTGCTCTGTGGGAAGCCTCCCTCTGTTTTTTCCACAAAGGCATGTAAGAATTATCTCACAACATTCTAGCTTATGGGTGCTTCTTGCTCCATCTGCGTGTGGCCCGTGGCTTAAACGTGAAGCTGCTGTTGCCATATCTATACAAAACCAGCCTTGACCACACCTTTCCCCTCCTGCCGGCAGTTCAGCATTTAGAATGGCTGGATCAACATCTGCCTATAAGGAGGGTCTCAATGAGGTTCCAGCACAAGGCCAGGCAGTCCAAGATTAGGTGGTGGTCTCTCAAGGTCATGCATTGACCTTGCGTTTTGAAAACCTGAGCCCTGTATTTCTAAGGGTCTTTGACTTGAGATATACAGCATAACTATATAATTAACATACAGAAGGAGCTTTAACCCTTTGGGAGCATTGTGCAAACCACACCGTGTATCTTTTCCTGAAGCATTCTTGTTCAATATGGTGGTACTACATCTTCTCTGATAGAATTCCAGGCATGGTTCCCACCCGAAGAGAAGCACAAAGGGAATAGAATGAATGCTGTGTTATAAATAATACGTAAAATAACTGGTTGGATTTTTTTTCCAAGGTATTTGTACCCAGTGACAGCGCTATCTAAATAGTAATAGGCTTTCCTCCTTCCTACTACCTGTGTGTTGGTACTGAAAATTTTGATGTGATTTGGGACTGTGGAGTGAGAGGATAAGCCTGAAGATAGCACATCCAAATAATGGTTATTGGGAAGAAATAGTGAAAAATTTAAAAACAAAAACACAAAAAACCAAACCCAAAACCCCACAAATAAACAAAAACCCCAAACCAACCAAACACATTCCCAAAGCAAATGCTCACCCCAACTTCTCAAACTTGACTTTGAATAGCAATGAAATGTTTAGTGTGGAAACCTGAAGTTTCATTCTAGGCGTGAACCAGCTGTGAAGATTGCTGGAATAATTGTGACACAATTAATAATTAAAGACAATAATAAAAAAGGCAATGAACAGAAACCTCTCCAGGTTTCATGTAGTCTCAAAAATTAATTTTGTCTCACGTAGTCAGTGCTGTACTGCAGATGCCAGAAAACTGCTGAAATTTTATTTCTATGCACAAGGTTAAATCTGATTCTTTTATATAACTGTATTTCTTTACATTCTGATGTCTTAGCGTGGACAGTGATAAAAATCATACACGTGAAGAGAAGCACTCTCCTTAGTTTATGGGTGAGAACTAAGTGCTGCCATTGCCTTGCTATTCCCCTCTCAATGCAGATCAAATGATCCTTTATTCAGCTGTTCACCGGTGTAAGGCACTTTTTCTTTCTTTTTTTTTTTTCTGGCTAATCCCTTTTTCTTCATTCTTTCTCTGTGTAGAAAATGCACAGCTTTAGTTGGCCTAGGTAGATGAAATTGTACTCTTTATACATTAGCTTTATATGAGTAATGTAAAGTACACTCATTTGTGGTGAGGCACGCTGCCGCTGAACTCTGCTTCCACGGAGCTGCTAGGTTAGTACTTACTGTGTATTGTCTTAGTTGCAAGAAGTACTGGGAAGATTTGAAATGCATTGTGGTGGTCAAGGGTTATTTTTATTTTAGGCTTCTTCCAGAACTAGAGTGTGTAGAAGCGTGGAGTGTCAGATGAGGTTGAAGGGGTAACGTTTCCTTCAGTTCTGAATTCTCTGTTTGTCCTTTGAATTCAAAGAAAGTGGTTTTTTTTTGCAATGGCTTGTGGGACTTCACCTAGAGGATGCTAATTAACTCCAATGGATCTTAGTGAGCCAAACTTCTGTGCATCAGTTTGCAGAGATTGCTTTTAAAGGAAAAATTTCAGCAGTTTGTCTGTAAATGTTTAATTATTTTAGTGACTGTTCTAGCACTTCTGTATGCTTAGATTACTTGTGTTATTAGTTAATTTGCACAAACGTCTGCTTTTTACGCAAACTGATAAGCTGAATTTGCAATTATCTTTACAATGCCTAAAAGATAATGGAGCCTGACTCAGAATGACTGTCAATAACCAGGACAGATCCTGCAGTAAACTTTGTCAGATGCAGGAACAGAGTTTCCAAAGGAGGATGCAAGGATGTTCTGTGAAGTCTCACCTGAAGAGTAACTCTTATAAAAAATATCAGACTTATTCTCCCTAAATATTTTTATTGTAAAATTCTGTACAAATACATCATGTATTTGAATTATCAGAGAAGCACAACGCATTTTCAGCGTGTTCATAAGATGCTGGTGAGTGGCAGGAGCCCTGCTGCTGGTTGCTGGTACAGGACTGCCTGGCACCAAAGTGAACGCTTTTATTAACCCATCAGTTCACATTTCTGTTCTTTAAGACTGTCTCAAAGGCACTAATCTTTTTTCTAGGAGAACCAGTGGGTTTGGGAGCAAGCCTGGAATCTCTCTGGTACAGAAAAAAGCATCAGTCCCTTTGTGAGGTCTTTACCTTCACAGTAAACGTATTGTTCTACTCCCCTGTTGCCTCTGTCATCACATGCTTATCTTTTTATATAGCATAAAATACTGCTTTGCCTCTATACACTGGCTGAGAAAATATTTCCATTTACTTTTGATAGAGAACTTTTGGAAGCTGTTGGAATTACAAATCTGAGGTGAGAGCCCATGTTGTTCAGGCCAGAGTCCACAGCATTTTGCGTTATTACCCTTTGCACGTGGTTCATGTGACTGCTGTGTTCGTTAATTTACTGTGGGCTGGTTAGGTAACCCCACTTCAGTAAACATCCTGAAGTTTGAGGCAGCACAAACTTAAGAATGACTTCTGCTTTTCATTTATTGTGAATGACAAATGAATTGCCAGTTCTCTCCTTCCCTTCTAGTCCCATGAGGATATGAACCTGAAATCAGCTTATACAGTAGAGGCTAAAAAACCAGATGTAGCCTAGATACTATGATAGCTGAGACTTTGGAAAGGCTAACAAAACAAAACACTCCCTAAACCCAAAGCGTGGTTGTGTGAGCATTCCTGCAGTAGGTAAATACAGGTAACTTTAATATAGCTTAAAATGGCAGTGGGGGGAGAGGAACAGGAAAGAGATTGTTCTCCTAAGCAGAAGCAAAACACCAAACTGAAAGAAATTAAAAAAGGGGATGTGTGTTTAGGGGGAGTGGGTGTGAATCCAAGTGTTTATTTTGTATTTTTGTGACCATTGTCTTCTAGTTTCTGGAATTGTATTTAAAATGAGTGGTTTATCCTGGCATCTCTCACAATTTAATTATCATAGATAAAACACTTGTTTTGAAATATTGTTGAGAGAACTCCGTTGCTTCCAGTTGTAAGAGAGAATGAATTTTAATTCATTGTGGGTGTTATAAGCAGCTAACATAAGTTTATTTCACTTAAAAGTAGCTACTACTGAGCCTTTTCACTTTTCACAGAAGAACCTGTTTGTTGCTAATGCCTAGTCATTTATTGCTTGATTTGCATGAACATTGTGTAAAGAGAACTTGCTGTGTTTTGCCTTCCAACAGTTATTCCTTGAAATAAAATAGCCAAACAAGTGCAGCCAAATGTTGTAAAATATCTAAATCTTCTTCTTTATAGTGGGCTCTCATTTCCCATAACGTTATCAAATCTTACAGGCTTCTGCTGCATTTACAGCAAGAAAACAGGAGAAAGCACAATGTTCTGGAGCTGTCAAAAATCAAGTTGTAAATTTGAGAGATTCAGCTTTGTGCTAAATACCTAACAAAGTTTTGAATTTAGTAAAATATTTAATGCCTAAGGAACTTTATTCGTTTTGGAGTCAGGAAGATCTTACAAATGTTGAATATCTTTGCAGGAACACTTAGTCAGTCTGGATGAGCCAGCCTCAGAAGCTGGACAAGAAGCTCTGCTTAGACAAGAGCAAGCAAAAATCATTCGTTTTGAAAGGCAAGCGGAAGAGTTCCTCAATGCAGTCTTTTACAGAAAAGGTTGGTTTTAATGGGGGGGGTGGGAAATGGTATCTCTTGCTGGTCTTTTTGCATGCAATGTAGATATCAAAAGATCTGACGTTCAAGTTGTCATTGTATGTTCAGTATTTTTCTGTTTTCGTCTTTGTATATACATATTGATATATATATATTTATATTTTTCAAGAGTAAAAATTGGTTCTCAATGTGGTAATACAACAACAAGGGCTTGGGACGGAGGGAGAGAGTATATAACGTATTGAACCCTAAACCTCTCTGAGAACACTGGTATGTTGTACTTTGGGAGGAATGACTTGGTTCTTACCCAGCAGAAACCAAAGTTTAGGTGAGTGAGTGCCTTTGGAAGAAGGGGCAGGTGGTAGTAGGTGGGTAATTTTTAAAAATATTGTAACGGGATGCATACTAATGCAGTTTTTCTTAAAGGTCAGTAGTCTTCTCTCTGTGGTCTCTAGTGATTGCCCACCCAACCCCCAGCAATCCGCGGTATAAATCTTGTTGAAATAGTGTTAAGGGGGATATATGGAGAATTCAAAACGTGAGCAGCAAAAGAATTGGAAAATCAGTCCTGTAGAATATCCTGAGAACAATGAGAGTAACTCAATGCTTGAAAATCCTCTAAATCTCTTCTGGAGAGTTATGTCAGTTAAACTGTGCTCTTAGAAAGGCACAAAACTCATTTCACTGTTTTCTACCAATCTGAGAAATGTGAATCCAGAGGTTGCTTCCAAATGCATCCTGAATGAAAGTACGTTGTACTTATCAGTCTAACCCATGTGGGAGAAAATCTGCCAAATCAGTAATTCCAACCTGTCTGTTGGGGGACAATGAGAGGCTTCAGTTTAACAAATCAGAAATTGCAGTAGCCAGTCCTCAGCCCTTCCTCCCAGTGACCAAAATATTTAAAGGTGTTTTAAGTAGATAACAGTATCTTAGCCTTTCTTTAATGACTTGAATAAATACAAACTACGCATTATGATGTTTTGCGTAAAGTATAGAAGCGTGTAGGTTGGTAGGAAGGACAGCTATTGCATTAATACTGATAGTTCAGATAATGCTTTTATTCCAAGTCTTCCTTTTCAGTGTCTTGTTTGTTTGTTTCTTTTAAAGTTAATGTTTCCTTTTGCTTTTTAATTTTTCCCATTGCTCTTTAAATCCAGAAGGGTTTAAGAAAAAAATCCAGAGAATTTTTTTTTTCCATATTACTTTTCTGGTGAGAGGAAAAAAATGCATTCTCATCAATTCCAAATTGTTTATTAAAGACTTCATCCCTTTAACTTTGAGCTTAAATGTATGGCCTGGATGTAGGTGTTATTAGAAATGTACACTTTCCTAGTTGTTGGAAAACCATGGCAGATACTGCAGTGCACTAACGAGAGGTTTAACACCGTCCATAAATACACAGAGTGAAGATAATGACACTTCAGGTGTCTAAGAATCGTTGAGAATTTTTTTTTTAAATGCTCTTCCTTTCCTTCCTCTGGCAAAGCTGTGCTTGGGGCCAGAGTAATAAGGGAGGGGGGGAGAAGCCTGGCAGTTCTGAATCCTTAATGCATCGTTGTCAAGCCTGGCTGTATTTCGGTTGCTTGAAAGGTTATTCTAACCCACACCACTGCCATAAGATCCCCAGGCACTGTCATACCACAGAGGACACAAAGACTGGCAGAACTGCATTGCTCAGAGATGCTGGGCTCTCCTGGCTTCACGCCAGTGATCAGTTCTTTTTTTTGTTTTGTTTTGTTTTCTTTCCATCCTCGCTGCCAGTAACATTTGACACTGGTATTTTATAGCACAGGCAGATCAGAAAAAATGCATATGTTCCCGTGAGCAGATGCCTGTTGCGTGTCAAGGACGTGAACTTATGTAATTAAAATACACACGTAAGGTAATTAGCAGGATCAGCAAACTTTCTGAACAGGTTTATTGTCCATTAATCTTATGTACTTTCTCTCTGCTTTGTGCCCATGGCACTGACTCAGTAATGCTGCTTTCTAATATTCATACTTCCTGGTGAAGCCAGAGTGGTGATACCTACTTGTCCATTACCTCGTGGCAGGATAGAACCTTCTTTTGATGGTTTAATGAAATCATAGGGGTTTTTTTTGATACTGTCCTTCTAAGATTTCAGGATAGATAAAATACACAAAACCCGTTAAGGTTTAAAGCTCACAGGTACTGCTCTGGGCTATTTGTAGCTGATAAATATTTGCTGTATTTTTCTCCTATGAGAATTCTGTGTTTTATTACTGAATTTTAGTTTATTTTTAAAAAATAAAAACCAAACTAGACTCCTGGAGTCAAAATAAACAGCTGGTTGATTTCGAGTGATGCTGCAGAGGCAGTAGCAAATATTTTCCACTTGCTTTTGAACAGCTTTAATCCTTAGCATTTCGGCTTCATATTAAACAAGAGGCCTTAAGGTAACTACCCTTGAAAATTGAGTTTTGTGTCCTGAATTAGTGAGGTTTATCTTGAGCAGCACTAGAAAGCTCTCAGGAGTCACTCTGTGCCTGTTCTTCGAAGCTGCAGATTCCAAAGATGCATGGCTGTAGGCATATGTAATATTTTCTCCCTGAATTTGGAAATACGGGCAGCTGGAAGCGTTACCGGATTGTACATATGGACATGGATGCACAGCAAAGGCATGATTCTTCTTCAGAAAACATAGGTGCCATAGAGCTCTGAATTCCTGCCAGCCCCACTTGTAGATGCTCCAAGCACGTGTTGAATAGTTGGTATGGGTGTCATTGTGCCATCAGTTTTGTGCCTCTCTGGGCTTTCCTAGAGCCTTTTCTATCTCCCTCAGCAGGTTATTGTAGAGAGGTTAGAAAACAGAAGAAAAAGAAATGTCACCATAGTGGAAGAAAAGTCTACACTCTTCTAGGCTTGTGTCCCTATGGATCATTTGGGGAAGAAAGTGAGGATGTAAATGTAACTAAATTTAAGTTTGGTGAAGCCACTAAGAGATGAGTCAAACTCTAGTGTCTCATCCTTGGCAGCAAGAAAATATCCTGTAGATTTTACAAGAAAATGATTACCTAGTGACATCAATATCTTGGAAGCATACAGCTGTTATACCCCTGTAAGAATATACATGGTGTGTATATAAGATTTTATATATGTAATGTATAAGGTCTTAGATTTAGAAGGCTGTGCTTAACAGGAAGGAGTTTGGGCTTGATAAAGCTCAATATGGGTTTCACAGAATCATGGAATTTGTCAGAGTTGGAAGGGACCTCTCAAGACCCTCCAGCCCAACTCCCCTGCCAAAGCAGGGTTGCCCAGAGCACATCACTCAGGGCTGCATCCAGGCAGGGCCTGAAGATCTCCAGAGAAGGGGACTCCACACCTTCCCTGGGCAGCCTGTGCCAGGGCTCTGCCACCCTCACCCCAAACAAGTTCTTCCTTAAACTGGAGTAGAACTTCCCATGTTACAGCTTGTGCCCCTTGTCCTTCGTCCTGTCACTGGGAACCACTGAAAAGAGTCTGGCTCCAACATCCTTCAACCCACCCTTTAGATGCTTATAAATAAGGTCTCCCCTCAGCCTTCGCTTGTCCAGGCTAAAGAGTCCCAGCTCCTTGAGCCTTTCCTCATCAGGGAGGTGCTCCAACCCCTCCATCATGGTTGTTGCCCTACGCTGGACTCTCTCCAGCAGTTCCCTGTCTCTCTTGAACTGGGGAGCCCAGAACTGGAGGCAGGATTCCAGTTGTGGCCTCCCCAGTGCAGAGCAGAGGGGGGAATTACCTCCCTCCACCCACTGGCCACACTCTTCCCTCCGCAGCCCAGGATCCCCTTGGCCCTCTTGGCCACAAGGACACATTGCTGGCGCATGGAAAGCGTGCTATCTACCAGGACTCCTAGATCCTTCTCCTCAGTAGAGCTTCCCAGAAGATCCATCCCTAGCCTGTATTGGTGCCTGGGGTTCTTCCTCCCCAGGTGCAGGACCCTACATTTCTCCCTTTTTACATTTGTCCTTGTTGAACCTCATTAGGTTTTTCTCTGCCCAGCTCTCCAGCCTGTTCACATCACCCTGGATGGTGGCACAGCCCTCTGGAGTGTCAGCCAGCTCTCCTAATTTGGTATCATCAGCGAACTTGCTGAGGATACACTCTGTCCCCTTGTCCAGGTCATTTATGAATATGTTGAACAGGACTGGGCCGAGTATTGACCCCTGAGGGACACCACTGGTCACAGACCTCCAACTTGACCCCGCTCCATTCGTTAGAACCCTCTGAGTCCTGTCACACAACCAGGACTCAATCCACCTCGCTGCCCCCTCATCTTCACCATACTTCTTTAATTTTCTAATGATGATGTTGTGGGAGACAGTGTCAAAAGCCTTGCTGAAGTCAAGGTAGATGACATCTGCTGCTCTCCCTTCAGCTAACCAACCAGTTAACAATACCATAGAAGGCTATCAGATTGGTCAAGCATGACTTACCCTTGGTAAATCCATGTTGACCAATACTGATAACTTCTTGATCTTCAATGTGTTTGGAGATGACGTCCAGCACTGTAGCTGTTACTGCTGTTCTCTAGTTTCTGGGCAACTCTGCTCAGACCTTCCTGTCAGTCAGCCTTTACAGATCTGCTAAAGCTTGTTTGTTGGATTGATGCGTTTTTGTCCAAAATGGTGGTAAAAGGCAAAATTAATGCTGAAATGTCCCACAGAAGATTTTGCTAATGCTTCTAATAGCTCAATCGCAATAGATTACCTTTCAGCCTGGGCAATTTTTTTTTAAAGAGGGAGCAAACATTTTTCTATTGTTCCATTTTGAGAGCTGCTTTTAAAGATTTGTTTGGTTTTCTAGTGCACCATTTTCTCTGAATGTTTCTTCAGAAATAGAAAATCAAACCTTTTGAGCCATTTCTGGAGGTGCGTGGCTACGGTGTGGTGTTTTGTGTTGAATTTTGGTTTTGGGGGCTCTTTTGGTTTGGTGGTTTTTTTGGCCAAAGAGCATAATCAGTGTTTGAGGTGAAGTGGCAGGACTGAGTTCCTGTGATTTAGGAGTTACAGATTTGCTTTCACATCATAAATTACTTCTGGTCTAAAATAGTGATATTTTAACTTTGCCAATATGTTTTTGGGTTGCCCTAATACCTAAATAAACTGGAATGTCTATCTGTTCCATTTCACATTTCTTGCTAATAGATTTAGCAACTCTTCTAGAAATAGAATTACTTTTCATGTGACACATCTTGGTTTTTTTGTATATGTGAAAGTTCTTTGGGTAATCCCTGATGCTGCATTGGTGGTAATGATAGAAATGTCAAAAGGAATAGGTAGAATGGGATGAAAGACACTTGAACGTTTGATCTTTGTGTGAATTATTTTGAAGAATCAGAACTACAGGGCTTTATTTCTCAGTAAACTTGTAGGGGACTGATGCGACTTTATTCTCCTTTCTCTCCTTCTGTAGCTGCAGGTAAGTCACTGGATTCTTCCACTGGATAACCTGTTCAGTTCTTTTGGAATGGACTTGGTACTTTCCTTCATGGGTCTAGCTCTCCTTTCTATTTCCACACCTCCTAAAGGTCTGGTCGAATATATCTCTATTTGGAAACAAAAGATTGCATATTTCTCTTAGGAAACTGTTATTTTGGGAAGGTTATACCAGAATTAGCAATGGTTCTTCTTGTTCAGGTATTCTAAGACTAAAGTATATTTTCTGCAGAAGCTATTTTATCTTTGGCTTTCATTTTTTTTCCCTAGATTTTTTTTTAATAAACAATGACTTAATATAAAAGCTGTTTTCCTTAAAGTAAAAAAAAAAATCTCTAATATTTACAGACAGTCCTAGGGTCTCTGACCCCAATATTCCCCTAGTGGCCCGTGAGATCATGCAGCGAATGATCCGACAGTTTGCTGCTGAATATACCTCAAAAACTAGCTCTACTCAGGACTCCAGCCAGCCCAATAGCACAAAGAACCAAAGCCTGCTGAAAGCATCTCTGGTCGCCTCCTCTCCCACGGCTGCAACTGCTCAGAACCCTGTGCTCAGCAAACTTCTCATGGCTGACCAAGACTCACCTCTGGACCTTACTGTCAGAAAGTCTCAGTCAGAACCTAGTGAACAAGGTAGGACTCTTCTCAGCGTCTTGCGTCCTACGGCAATCCGTTAATGGCATTCTCGTTGCACGATCAGACAATTGGAAATTTGGAAGACAAACGTAAAGTGGGAAATCGGTAGATGTTTTTACGATAAACTAATGACTAGTTAGATGTGGCTGGGAGAGAAGAGATTTCTAGAAGGAATGTAGGCCCATAGACATGTGTGATTTCTTTTTTTTTTCTGAAGAAGGGCAAAGGGGACGGACTTGCTCCAAGCTCTGGGGACGAGCGTGCTGTTCCTGCTGGGAGCCGCAAGAAACAGTCTGCCAAAATAGACTGTACGCTTGATGATAAGCCAAGTTCACCTGGTGGTGAAACCATAATGCTGTCTCCTTTCTGAGGATCAGTACACAGTCTGACTGAAGGACTGGTTTATTTTCTCTCTGGTCATAGCGTGAAAACAGTATCTTTTAAAAGCCTGTGAGAAATGGCTTTGTGAAGGCTGTAGAAATGATACCCATGAACTGTACAAAACTTCCCGTTTTATGCGTTTGGAAGAAATGTCTCTTTTCTACCTTAAAAATAGACTTGTTGTGCAGAGCACAGATTGAATGACTTGTAAAAGTGTTGCAGAGCTTGTTTTAATTTGAAAACCTTGCTTTCTATCAAAAATGGGTTTTAACAAGCAAATTGTGAGAGTGATTCTAGTATGTGAATTTTTTCTGAAACTGTGGAGTGGAGGTTATCACAAGTGTATCCTCCTGGTAGGATTCAAATTTGCCCCTTTACCCTTCTTCAGGAACGTGTTAGTGTCTGAAATCATTCTATCAAATACGAAGTAGGTTGCCCATCCTCGAGTGGAAGAGGTTTTTTTCAAATAAATAAATAAAGCCTTTTTCTAGTCAGTACAGAATTGTAGGTAGCGCTTTATACTTTGAACTCAACGTTTCTGAAGCCTTTTGTGAAAAGGTGTATTTTCTGTGTCCCAACAATATGCAGCTTGGGCATCTGGCCACTTCTTGCTCTTAAAGCTCTTATTGAAAGCAGTTGCCACGCTTCGGTTACAGAACTGCAGTGTGAGGTTGTGTGGTGTCTTTCTGAAAGCAAGGACCTGTACGTTTAGCTGACAGGCATTTATTTCTAACTAATTTTGTTATAAATGCATTTCAAGAGTGTCTTTTGCATATGTGTTTGTAAATGTTAAACTGTTCTCGTTGTGTAGCTTCTTGTTGACAGAGAGGAGGAGAGAATCAGTTCTGGTTCTGCTTGTTTTTAATTAGAGGATTGTACGGTGAAGGAGAGAAGGTGCAGAGCTGTTCTTTAGCTACCATGTGACCAAAAAGCTGTAAGATTATTTATAATGTTAGTAACACTTGTTATGGAATTAGAACATGTGCATATTAACTTATACAGTAATCTGTTTGCTAATGTAATTATTTTTTTTCCAATTTGCATTTCATTGTAATTGGGAAGAGGTTTTGCCAAACTTGTTAACGAGAGATTGAAGAGGCTGTCGTGGAAGGCTGCTAGCGGAGCTTTTGGTTATATTTCTGTTTTAGTGGGTTGAGCAGAAGCCAGCTGGTTTGTAAACTTCTCCAGGGAGTCTGAGGCTGGCCTTACCTGCCCTCTGAGACTTATAGGTCGGAGTGACCCTTCTGATGGAAGAAGCATGGACACAAGTGCCGCTGGCACCAGCCTGTGCTGAGTTTAGTGCAGCCCCTTGAGAAGGAGGCGCTGCTTCATGCGGTCTCTGTATCTTGTTATTCAAAGGGAAGATTGAATTGTCTGCTTGCTTGAGTTTGGGTTATGGTGTGTTCCCAAATGCAGTGGGTGGAACAGCTTTCCATAAGTTAATTCTAGTTCGCTGTTTATCATAGGGTTTTTTTTCTCCATATGTCAAATGAGAGCTTGAAGCAATCTGAAAGCCATCGTACATTGTTCTTGTGTTGGGTGGTATTTACTTGATTAGCTGGAATGAGTGAGGAGCTCTGAAATGTCTCCAGTTTACCTTGCCAACAAGTTTAATTTATCTTTGCCTCGTAAATTCCTTGTTTCAAAGTTTTTCAGGAATTTCAGATGGCTCTGCTGCTTCTATGACAATGTTGCCCTTATTAAAATGACCAGAATTTCAAGTTGTTTCAGTGCCGTGGGAGCAAGGCTTTTCTAGCAAAAAGCACTCCTTTTTCTGTTGCCTAGAAATGCCAAGTTTAGCTAAGGGCTTCCAGAGGAGCAAGGGTGAGTGCGAGGAAGTGCCATTAGTGAGAATGGAAGAAGCAGTCCAGCAGGAAGAAAAAATTGCTGTATGGAAGGAGAGAGGGAGTAAAACGGCACAGTAGAGAGGGGAAAGGCGCAGCTTGGCCAGTAGAGACCCGTTGGAGACATGGAAAAAAGGATAAAGCTATAGCTGCCAGGTGAGGAGTCATCCCACATTTATTTGTGTATCTTCATTTGAAAGTGAGTTTCCCAGATGAAATTGTCAATTTTTCTACAGAGATTTGGATTAGGAAAAAAATTCAAATGCTGGTTTAAAGCCTCCCTTAAAGGGGGAAATATCTCAGGAATTTGAAGAGTGTCTCATTTTTGGACTGCTGAGGGTTAGTTATGCCATAGGCTATGTTATTTGAATTGTCATTTGTAAGGCATCTTTTATTCTCCGGCTTTTGTAGCAGATGCACTTCTAATTTTGCCAAATTTTGGTGTGACCGAGGACTACGTTGAAGTTGATTTTAAGCCAAATTGCAAAAAATCCAAGCCTTAGTTTGTTTAAAAATTTTAAAAAAAAAAATCAAATGCTGTGTGTTAAATATGTCTTTAGCCCAAAAAACTTGTTTTGTCAAGGGACAACATGGCTGATCCTGTTTCTTCAAGCACTGAAGTCATTCTTTTGTCTCTACAGACGGTGTGCTTGATTTATCCACTAAGAAGAGTCCTTGTGCCGGCAGCACCTCTCTGAGTCATTCTCCAGGGTGCTCTAGTACTCCGGGAAATGGGTAAGAGAAAGCAACTTACTATGTCCTTCTAAAACTGTTTTTTGCTTTTTTGTTTTTTTACTAAAAATTGCGTGCTTACCTCTTAATTTTAACTTCCTTTTGGTGTTAACCCTTTGGAGTAATGTGTTTTTCAATTTGTACCTTTGGCAAATACCTTCAACCCACCTGCCAAATATGAGTTGTTGCAAAGTGAGACAAGTTTCACTTGCATTTAAGGACTCCAGTATCTGCTATTTTGGTCAATTTAGTCTATAGCCAAAGACCTTTCCATTATTGATTCTTGGGTTTTGTGATGAGTGATGTCCGTGGAGATGCAGGTTTAGTTCAACGTATGAAAAGTCTTAGAGGCTTTGCAACAGAATTTAGTCTTCATTTCACCTAGGGGAAAATTAGCCAGCGGGAAAGTTTATTTTAGGGGCAGTTCATCAGTGATTTGGGTGATGAACCAAGCTGGATTAGGTTTGAATCACTGCATGCTCTTTGTAAATGTTTCCTGCCATAAACCACAACTTTAAAAAGAAAAGCAGCTGGAGGAGGGAATCTGGTAGTTCAGAAAACTTTAAATATGGCTTTTTGGATTTGTGATTATAGTGTAGCACTGAAGAAGGGTGGTTATTTTTTTAGAAAAAATGTAAAATATGTGGTGTACTACCCTTGTCTTAATTAGGTCAAGGTGTGAAAGAATATAAAAAAATTCTTTTGGGTTTCATATTTCTAATGGTCACTGTTTGCATACATTTTAAACCCCTTTATTCTTAGTTAGGATTGAGTTAATGGTACTGGAGAGGCTGACTGGGAGTAAGAGGGATTTTGAGTGTTGATGGGAGAATTCTATCTTGAAGCTACTGTGATCAAGCAATCTTTTTCAATGAAGAACAGAAACAGTGTATGGTTTAAACTGCTATTGAATTGCTGGATTTAGCTTTCCAATAGCTTTTGAAATACTTGAAATTTTAAGCTAACAACCCACCACCACCACCAATCCCCACAGCTAACAACTGAGTTAACTTCTGCATTTCTCTTTGGAAGATTTATTACTCTCTCCAGTTTCTCCCTTGGAGGTTACTTTCTTCATTTAATATTTCTGTTCTTGTTTAAAAGTTAGTCCTAATGTTTTTTCACAATTCTTTAGCATCAACCTTACCCCCACCAGCTCTTCTTTTTCAGTTCTGGACAGGTTATTTCCAGCTTTGTTTTCCTAGGAAGGCAGCAGAAGCCAGCGGGGCTGTGTATTGTTTGTTCCCTTGTTTGTGTATCAAGTTTGGGCCAAAGTCCAACACACAGGGGTGAGAGCCAGCACCTGGCACTGTCTTGCTGGTCAAGAGAGGATGTGGCATACCGGCACCTGTGGCTAGTGGTACAGGTGTGTGGTACGTGATGGTGACTGCAGCCTGTTTAGCATCAGTGAAATCAGGTGTGACCCTCTATCTAAGTTAGCTGCCAGTACGACCGTCACCGAGGCGTAGGATCGCTGGTGCGCATTCTGATGCTGGTAGGTGCTGCGAAGGGGCAGAGAAGGCACGTTGCTCAGGAGAGTTCTCTGGAATAGGGAACTTCCATTCATTCCTCTGGATTTTGTTCTGAATCCTTACTGACTCTTGTTGCCCACTTGAGCTATGACCTCTTGCATCCCGGAGAGAAGCTAGCAGTGAACGTGTTGAGCACTGTCTTATGTTACACATCAGGTCTTTCAGTGGATGTCTTTTCTCTAAAGATTTTTTTATTGTTTTTAAATCCCAGTGTGATGCTAAAAAGAATAATGTAGCTTTTCAGCAGTATGTATGCTGTCCTTAAATAACACTGACTTAGCTAGAGGGCTTTACACCAGTGTAGTGTCCCAGGGCATTAAAATGGAATTGGTTACTAGTCTCTGCATTAATCTGTATGTTGAACGTGGAAAAGTTTGGGGATGCATTTTGAAACTAATGTGACTTAGTTACTACAGGGGGCTAAGCGAGGAAAATATTAAAATACAGGTGTTTATCTGCAGTAGAATCATAGAATCATATAATGGTTTGGGTTGGAAGGGACCTTAGATATCATCTGGTTCCACCCCCCTGCCCTGGGCAGGGACACCTCCCACCAGACCAGGTTGCTCCAAGCCCCATCCAGCCT
>JAOTQQ010000002.1:23551432-23568807 GCA_026546715.1 Gallinago undulata | reverse complement strand
GTTGCTCCAAGCCCCATCCAGCCTGGCCTTGAACCCCTCCAGGGATGGGGCAGCCACAGCTTCTCTGGGCAACCTGTAAGTAGTAGGTCTTTCTGTCATAGCAAGAACACCTGTGACGAAAGGAGAATGGTAAAAACACTGCTTTTTCAGCTATTAACCGTTCATCTGGATAACAATTGGAATTTAGATCTTTTTTTTTTTTTCCCCTAGCCACACTATGTATTGAATGAGAATCAGGGCCATGTATACATGCAATTAGTTGTTCAGAGAGTGATTTGGTAAGTCTAGTGTCATGCCGTGCTTTCCTATTTGGTGCTTAATGAAAGTAAAGCAGATACTTTTGAGGCCTGCTAAGCATTTTATTTATTTATTTATTTTCATCCTGAGCAGCAATTCTTCGATCTGATGTAAGTGAACATCATCCAAGGTTTCCACCTATGTGTAGATACTGCAGGTGGCAGTCATATTTGCATGTTGAATATGTTGCACGTTGGCTTACTCTTTTATTACTGTACTTGTTTAGTGGTAACGTCACACCAGTAACACAGTTGTGTGTAGATCTATGGCGATTGATTACTACTTTGTAATTAAGGTGCTATTTTCAGACGCTTGCGCGAAGTCTTTTCTACTCCGAGAATTTGTGAACCCAACCAGAGACCAGCCAACAGGTTTCATTTTTCTTTGCCCAAAAAGCTTCTCTTTTTTTTTTGTGAACAAGTTTTAAAACAGACTGATGCTGAGACTTTAAAAAAAAAAATTAAAAAAAAAAAACCAAAACAAATTTAGAGACAAATAAATAACACAAAAAGTGATGTTACCCAAGCAAGGCCTTCTAATAAAGGAGTGGCCCCCTCACCCATCCCTCCCTACCTGTGCAAGTCCTGCTCACATCAGTTTCCTTCCATCCAATTAGGCGACCTGGGAGACCCAGCCAGCACCATCCGGAGGGACTACAGAGTGGTGATGGGGTACCTCCAAGAAGCTTGCAGGATGGAACCAGGGAAGGTTATGGCCACTCCACATCTCTTAAAGTACCGCTGGCTCGATCACTCCAGATTAGTGAAGAACTGCTGAGCAGAAACCAGTTTTCTACGGCTGCCAGCCATGGGCCATCTGGACTACAGAATCATGGACAGCACTTAATATTATCCAGGGAGGCTTCTTGGGCAAAACCACACTACGAATTCAATTTCAGCCGCATGAAATTCAGGGGAAATGGTGCACTCAGCAACATCAGTGACCTTCCTTTTCTTACAGAAAACTCTGCCTTTCAAAAAATGGCACTTCAAACTAAACAGGATGGGAAAAAGGACGTGAGCCATTCGTCTCCTGTGGATTTAAAGATACCACAAGTTCGAGGCATGGACCTTTCATGGGAGTCCCGCACTGGTGACCAGTACAGCTATAGCTCTTTGGTAATGGGTTCACAAACGGAGAGCGCGCTTAGCAAAAAGTTAAGGGCTATCCTTCCAAAACAAAACAGGAGAAGTTTGCTGGATGCTGGACCAGATTCCTGGGGCTCAGATGCTGAGCAGTCTACCTCTGGACAGCCATATCCCACCTCAGATCAAGAGGGAGATCCTGGCTCCAAGCAACCTAGGAAGAAAAGAGGGAGATACAGACAGTACAACAGCGAGATACTGGAGGAAGCAATCTCTGTGGTTATGAGCGGGAAAATGAGTGTTTCCAAAGCTCAGAGTATTTACGGGATCCCCCACAGTACACTGGAGTACAAAGTTAAAGAGAGGCTGGGCACTTTGAAAAACCCTCCAAAGAAAAAAATGAAATTAATGAGGTCGGAGGGGCAGGATGTTTCAGTAAAGATTGAATTAGATCCCCAGGGAGAAGCAGCACAAAGTGCGAATGAACTGAAAGATGAGTAGGGATGTTGTAGAGTGCCAATTACTTTGCAAACTGGGTGAGCACTACTGCATAGATCAACCACCACCGAGCACACCTCATTCTCCTTTTGACTGCAATGCTCTTTCCTTTGCAGTTTAGCATAGACTTGTGTGGACACAGGTGAAAGGTGTGCTCTGAATGTCACATTTGTAAATTTTTCCAGCCTTCTATGGCGCAGTTTCCCTCCTTCACCTGCCCACTACCCCCTTTTTTCTCTTTTTTTTTTTCTTTTGCCTTTTGCATGTTTCTCTGTAATAGAGAGTTGAGTTACCTCACAAAGAATGCAGATCTGTTGGAAGTGGACATCTCGCCTGTAGAGCCTGCCTCAATTTCTGGTGTTTGAATTTTTCATGTCTGCCTTTATAGAAATAAGTCCACTTTGTTAAACTCTCTTAAAACCAGGCTTTTTTTGAGTGAGAATCAGACTGTCATTCTGCAAAACGTTTCAGAAATCCTTTTCCCCCTCCTTTTCTTTGATCCAGTTGATTGAAAGATTTAAGCTAAATCAAGTTACTTAGGAGTGGTACCTCTCTTGAACTCAGAGATTTGTTGAATAGATAGATAATCAATTGGGTCTAATTAGGCTCTCCACTACTTTTTTTTTCTAAATTAACCATACTTACCATTCACTGTCTGCTTAGTGCTCACCCGGAGGGGAGGGGAGGGAAAACTTACATACACTACCTTCAGAATATGTCAGTTAATTATTTGTAACACTACCTTCGCTGTAATTTTGTTTGATATTTTTGAAGGGTGATATTTAGACTCACCTGCTTGAGGATGTAGCCTTATCTCACGGAAGACAAGCTTCTCGCAGTCAGGAGCAGTCAGGGTACACTAAATGATGTATTAGGGTATGCCTCATTAGAACACAACTATGGTTCTTTGTGACCTTTATCCTTTTTACAGACTTGATTCTGAGTTTACTAAACTATGTGGTTCCAACAACTAGTTTAAATGACTCTAATCTGGGGAAGGGGGATTTGTGTAACAAACTACTGTGATATTGCAAAAAAAAGGAGGAAAAAAAAAAAGCCCACAAAACGGTGATCTCAAACGTTACAACCTCAGTAGTCTGCCCAAATATCCACGTTAGTGAAGGAGCTTGTTAATGTTCAGGGAAGAAGTAAAACACTGGTAGCCTGATCTAATTCAGGCTCTGCATCATATCTATCTGTAATACTGTCAGGGTCGAACACTCAGTGAATGGGTGTTTCCTTTTTAAATATTACAGTTGCCAGTAGCAGGAATGAATCAAAGTCCTGCTTTTTTTTTGTTGTTGTTGTTGTTTTTATTTAATCTATTTTGATAGTGGTTTAGCACATGCTAGAATAAGCATTTAAACACCGTAAAAGCACTCCGTAAACCACAAATCCAGTTTGGTTTGTTTGGTTTTTTTTTCCAATATGATGATATTGTTCTCATTATTTGGAGATCCAGGAAAAGTTTTGTACGGAACTTTTATCTTTGATACTTTCTGCGGGAGTGGTCAGTAACTAGGTGGAGCTTACTGGACTTACCACGATATGACCAAATGGGAATTGCTGGTTCTTCAGGTAGAAACAATTTGGTCTTAACCTGTGCAAAAGGTAGATGGAATTCCCATTTCTTTTCCTCATTTGCACAACCAAAAGAAGAGTTGGAGTTTTTGTGTGAGAGCATTAAGTGATGTCAGTGATTGAAAGTGGTTTCTCAAAGCTCACGGGAGGATGGCTGGGATAGCCCTAGGGATGCTGAATGGCTTCTGGAACAGTGGATCCTCTTCGCCTCTCCCCCTCCCCAGCAATTTGATATTTTCAAAGGTTAGGCACACCATTGCTGTCGTTTTGAAATATGCACTGCTCATGCTTGAAACGGACTGGGCATTTGACCCCCGAGTCTACTTTAGGTTTTTTTGTTTACTTAATATATTTTTAGTACTCAAACTCCTGGTTCCTCGTAGCTCTCCAGTTGTCATCTTGGCATGTAAAGCGGTTTAAGCTCAGTAGCAGTATAGAAACTCTGCAATACGTTCCAGTTTAGCTGGTGGTTGCAATAAAGGCGCAGTTAAACGTGTGGTTTCATCTGCCGGCGGAGGTTATGCTAGAAAGTTTGCTGCAAGTTTAAAAGAAAAATAAAAAATAAGAAGTAACACAGTTTTACTGTTCAGAGAGGTTTAACCTTTTGCAGTTGTCTTTATTTAAGCAACATGAGTTGAGTTTTATAAAACTTGTCACTGTAGTGTATGTGGAGTGCTCATTTTACTAACCTAAATATTTTGTATGTGTATGTTTAAGTGGGTGACAATCGTGCAGCAGAAGAATGGTGTGCCTACCCTTTAATGCTGCAGTTTTAAAAGAGAATTTGTCTTGTCATTTCAGACTGTAGGCTAAGAGTTGTAAATAGATAGTGAGAAGTTGAGTACTCTTTATTTGCTTTGGTTAGAAAGTGGATTTTTAAAAAAAGAAAACCAACAACAAACCAAACGTGTAACTTTCTCAGTTGAAATGTCCTGAGACCTGAAGATTGTAATACTCATCTCTGCAAAGCTTTTAAACACAACACTTGATCTGTGATAGCTTAATATTCAGGTAATCTTTCTTTTTCAAGAAGCTTTTGAACAACCGTATTTCCTCCAAAGGTCTCTGTTGAAAAAGGAAAAAAAAAAAAAGAAAAAAGAAAAAAGTGTAGATTATTTTTTAAGCACTAATTGCATTACGTTGGTAACTGCAATATAAAATAGCCATTATTGTTTTGTGAAGCATGGTTGAGATTAGTTAGTGGTCCCTTTTTAAAATTTCATGAGCCTCTCAAAAAAATAAAAACAATTTTAAAAAAAAGCTGCTGAATATTCAAAAGATATATATTTTACCTTATTGTAGGTTTTGTAAATTTAGTCTGTAATATTCAGGTGCACCTTTTAATGTTAACTTTTTGTTTCAAAGTCCCATCCGATGTATTTTCTCTGAGGTGATTCATCACGTGAGACTAGTTATCACTCAAAGTGCTGCAGTGATCACTAATGGTTGGTTTCATTTTTTCACTACATAATTTTTTCCAGGCGCTATCAGTGTAGCTAACTAGTAGTATTTGGGATCATTTTAAATATATGATTGGAATTAATGTTTGTCCATTAGCATGCTTAATTTTCTGCTGACCGGCAGTTTGCATGGCCAAAATCCCTGGTTGCCCATATTTTGGTGTGGGAAGGTGTGGTTCACTGCTGTCTTTGTAACAAAAAGCCTTGTTTCTCATGTTATTTCTGGTAAGTGGATGCTTATGTTACTTGGATCACTTGGACAGGTGAGAAGGTTTAAAAAAATCTTCCTCCTGCTGCTCTTTGGAGATGGCATTGACGTGTAACGTAGACAAACTGCAACCCTGTAAAAATCGAGACGTTGTTAGGAGGAGGCCTTTCGGGTATTTTTCGTCACTAGTTTTCTCTTATTCCCGAGAATGTCCATCTGATGTAGTTATTGGACTTAACAGTATTGTTGTGTACTACGTTGATGTAGCTGAAAAAAGCCTGACAGCAAGAAACTGTGAATAATATTTGTGGCAGTCTCTGAAAACTAGTTTTTCAGTCCAAGTATCATGAAGGAGAATCCCTCTCCCCTACCCCATCCTAGAAAAGTAATTTTATATTTTGTGTGTATAAACTTTTAAGAATCAAGTTTCATATTGTACTGAAGTTTAGGTGTCGCTTGGTAAATCTTTGCTGCAGCATATAATTGAAGACGAGTAAGGCTTAGTGTGGTAGGGGTCCTGGTGTGGAGTTAATTATCGTAACAGTTCTGGTGAGAAAGCCCAACATGTATGAAATGTGTCCTTTTTTTTTTTTTTTAATTATTTTATTTGGACTTGTAAGATGTAAAAGTGCTTTTTTAGAACTCTGACCTATTACAAACTATTACCTCACTTTCAGCCAGCTGGATCCTCATTCCGCAGTGTTGTAGGCATTACTGTGGCCGTGACGCTTGAGTACAGCTGCAGAGTTGTACCTTTCCAGTCAGATGTTGTAGGGACACGTATCTGGACTCGTTTTTAATTCTGTCGAAAGGAATTTATTTTCCAGTCATTCCCTGATTTACTTTTTGTGGTTGTTGTTAAAGGCTCAAGACAGTTTACTTTAGAATTCCTCTACTTCTCCTTTTTCCCCCCGTTGTGCAGAAGTTGCTGTGTATGCGATACAGCTATGCCTTTGCGCTCTTCTTGTTGCAGAATTCCTGATGTGATGCTTATTTTACCAACCCTAGTGCTAGACCTGAAGTCGAACTCTGAATTTTCATGGCTATTGGGAAACGAATGGTTTTTAACAAAGGCAGGTGTCACAGGTAGGATAGTGCCTCTAGTGAGGGAATGCCTTCAGCTTTCTGTGTTCTCAAGCGACTCCTGTGCCACCTTTCTTTTTGGTAGAGCTTTCCGGTGCTCAAGGATATTCCTAAACATGGGAGGCAACTGCCCACGTGTTTAGCCGGGTTGAGAGCCAGACAAAGAATAGTCTGTGCTTTGTCTTGTGGCAGGCCGACATCTGAGTCTAAATATTTCTTTCATGAGAACCTGAGGGTACATTGCCTTCCCCTGGAAATTCACGGGAACCGGCAAAGCGATTCGGGGGCTCTGGGGTTGAGTAAGCTTTGTGTAGATTGGAACGGCTTTCTAGCTCTGATTGAATTGCTTTTTATATCGTCTGCAACAATTGTTATACAGGCAAAACTGGAATTATCATGTGTTTCTTTCCAGTTTACTTTGAAGTAATGCTCTTAAGATGTCCTTGAGTCTTAGGAGAAGAACACAGTGTCCAAGGAGTGAAGGGAAGGCTGTGCCATTCCCTCCTTTCTCAAAAACAGTGTGGCTGTAAGGTAAAGAGCTCGCTCCATGGTGAAGACAGCATTTTAACTCTTCAGTGTAAGGATACATACACGTGTTGCAGCCCAAACTCTTTTACGAAGGCAAACTCATTAACCTGTACTGAAAGCTCTGTCACAGTATTTTAAGTATCTTAAATTCTCTGCCAGATGCTAGAGGTAGAGCGGGAAGGGTTGTTTCCCTCATTTCCACGAGGAACAGAAACTTCTAGGTTTTCCCCACAAATGTTTCAGGAACTAAAAGTAATTTGAGTCTAGGTCAGTGTTGCTTTTTCTTGGCACCAGTAGATAATGTTGACTAATACTGCTTTAAAAAGCTGTACCTAAAAATGTTGAGACTAGTTTTGGTATTATAAAGGTTTCCACTTGATCTTAAATTACATTTAAAAAACCTCAATAATTAGAACCTTCAGAAACCTTAAAATCTGTGCTTCTAGTTAGATATGGTTCTGTTGGATGTAGCAAATACAGTAACCACTCCAGTTATTAATTTCTAATTACCCAACGCATAAGCACGATGTTCTGTGATGATCGCTGAGCAGAGAGATACTGTGGACTCCAAACGCTCTGCAGACACACTCCACGTGTACCAGAAGAACCTGTAAGGGGTTACAGCGTTCCAGTGCCCATTTCTCTCCCTCTTCCCTCTTCTTGCTCTGACTGGGGCCAAGTCTCTATACTGGTATTACAGAAGCAGTTCGGGACCTCACGTCCTATCGAATTATGCCTATATTCAGGTATTGTTGTGAAAACCTTCGTATTAAGAGAGCTTTATTTAATCCTCACAAAAATCTTAGCCTGGTTGCAAAATCAATGTTCCCGGGTGAAGTACTAGGAGGAAGGATTTTTATTTTTTTATGTTTTTTTGGCCTGGCCAGGGCATTTCATTCACCTTCTTAAAAATAAACATCCCTTACCGAATTGGTAAGTATAATTTAGAAGGACTCAAGGTGATAACTCTACCCGATGGAGCAGGGATTAGGACATGGGCTTTGTTCTGACTGGAGCAGGAAAAGTTAATGTCAGGAAACAATTTCTCTGGTCATCACCTCGTACAGTCTGACTTCCTGGGTGTTTTCCTACTGGGGAATCAGAAAGACACTACTACAGTTTATCAACTACTTGGTGCTACATTTCTCAACTATTTTTGCAGATACTATTTTTTATGCCTATGTGAAAGCACGTAAACTTTGCTGTCACTCTAAAAAGCACTTGTCTGACCTATTCTAAAGTACCAGAAAAGGGACAAATAACTGCAGCACTTTTTCTGTTACAATACCAGAGTCTTAATTACATCTGGTCTTCAGGTTAGGAGATATTTTAAATGTACAATCTGGGATCATTAACGGCTTTTCAGGTCAGATTACAAGTTGTTTTGGGATACTAATCTGTCTTTTAAAGACTAGTACAACAAAATACTCCGAAGTTCAGGCAGGGGATGTATATATACATGCCTGATATTTTTAACTAATCATTTCAGTAGGCCATTTCAGGGCTTGACATTTGGAATCTGGGATGATGGGTAGGGAAAGGGAAGTTTCCCAAACTGAAAAAAAAAAAATATCATTTTTGGACCATTGTTTAATATTCAGTTTGAAAACTCTATCAACAAGAAAAATGAGTAGGGATTCTTTCTCCCTTATGCCTTCAGGGAATGAGTAGTATTTAGAATCTCTGGCTGAAATTCAAGCCTTTTTACCATGTAAATTTTTAATATAAACTCATTGACATGCTTTTTACATCTGAGGACTGAAAACGGATCTTAATGTTTAAGTTGTGGAATGGTATATTTCTTAAATGAAGGGGGAACATTTAAAAAAAAATAGATTAGAATACCAGCATTAGTGAGCTTAAGGAATTTTAGTATGTAATAGCAAAGTATAGCAAAGTATTTGATTAAAAAAAATAATCTTGAATTGCTAGTCTGTAACTAGGTGCATTCTAATTTAGCAGGTGAATATTCTTTACTTATCGATATATGATGGGCTTTTTGCAAATAGAAACCTTTATCCGAGTCCCATGTGTTGCTTGTACTGATGGGATGTATGCTTACAGCAGCTTACTGCTGCTTTAAAATGTATAAAATATGTTTTGAGTGTTTGCTCATAACTCTTTCTAACCTCCACTTGTTAAATCGTCAGACATTGGTATTTTATCAGTCCGCAATGTAAGTTTTAAACTAATGTTCTTAGGAATCCAACTTGTACACACACTGTTTAAAAACCCTCAGGGACAGTTTACACACTATCCTCACTCAATTCAGGTACTTGTACTCTCTTCTTAAACCTAGCAGTGACTTGTATTTTTGTTTTGCTTTTTCTTTTTGACGTGCTGATAGCACATCCTCGATGAATGTCAACTTAAAAACTCAGTTCAGGTATCCAGGTATAACTCAGCCAAACGGATTTTAAAGCTGCATATTTACTCTCCAGCACACAGTGCCTCAGACACTTATAGTGGCATTCTGTATATTCAGTTATTACTACTGAGCAGATCGTGTGGGGGTTCCTGGTATGTATTGTAAGAAATTCCTATGTATATTATATAATATGTATTATATTATATACATATATAGTATATATGTTATCTTAAACTTATATATTTTAAAATGCCACTACTAGCCAGCGCAGCTAAAAATGAAATACATTCCCAGCTGCTCCTGCCAACGGCGGGGGCAGCTTCTTAACGTGGCTCTTGCTTCTCTCTCACCATAACTACTTCTAACCTCAAGCACGGGTCCTTGGCTGTCTGACCTCTACACTCTAGTTATGCAATGTCCTTAGAGAATTCTGTGCACTGGCCACTGTGATGGAAACCAATGGGCCGGGAGTGCTTTGAGCTTATTAGTAATTGTTCTGCCAAAGTTGGTGTTTGTATGACGAGCGTGTAAACCTGTCAGATAATCAGCAGAGGTTCCCTAAGGGTGTTACCCAATGGCTTCCACCTCCTTGGTAGGACCAAACCCTCCGAGGAGGTGGTTCCTCTCCGACGCTGAGCACCCGTGTAGAATGTGTTGGCGCTTCACATCTGTCCCCGCGCTGACCGGGGGGAGCCTGGCTCTAAAGTCCAAACCTGCTGCTCTGCTCTCGCAGGGATCTGCTGGCAGCCGCGAGTCAGCAACACCTCTGCTTTATTATTTGACACTTTACATCTAAAAAGTCTTCTCTTTCTATTTATGTAACCCATAGTCTTTGAAGAGTATGGAAAAATGGCATTTCTCTCTGACCTCTAGAAGTTCAAGTGTCATGGGAAAGAAAAAAAAAAAAAAACAGGAACCCCCCCCCTTTACTCTTATGGACCTCATTTCAATATACTGTTTACAGTTTGACGGAATTGTATAATTTAATATTTCTCTTGTACTGTAGTTTATATTTATTTACAGATTTTTTTGTACTGTGTGATTTGAATTTTTTTGTTCCTTGCTATGATCAATGTTTTATGTAGTAGAGCACTTATGATCACAAAATTAAGGTTTTTGGTTTGATTGCACTACATTAATTTTTTTTTAATGCAGTTCTGATTTTTTGACTGGACTAAATAAGCTGTGTCTTAATGTATGTGATAAGTACTTTTAAATTTTTATTTCATGTGGTCCATTTATTTTTTGCATTGTATGTCAAAGCGCTAATTCTCTTGTTGTGCATGTGTAAGATTAAATGGCTCCATTGTATTATTTGACCATGTCATTTTGGAAAACACATTCCCAGCTGTAACGTTGTGTATGGTAGTTTTCACTGGATGCTAGACTTTTCAAAACCACTATTCTTCTAATAAATTTTGTTGTGAAAAACTTCAAGGGGTTCCAATTCTGTTGTTTCTAGCGTGCTTTCTGAATGCCCACGGTTATGAAACGCAAACAAAATGGGGGAGGAAGCAGAAAAATAGAAGGTCGAGCAAATTCTGGCTGGAGGATCGAGCTTTGGAGTCTCCCTTTAGTTTCTTGTCCTGAAGAGGACTGGCCGTGGAGCTGCTGGGTCGGGAACGTGGGTGAAAGCTGAAACGCCGTCTCGTAGCAGCCCCGTCTCATGAACTCTTAATTTGCTCTTCCCTGCTGGCCACCTTCATTTCTTTCATGGTAAATAATTCATCCCGTGAAGAACGAACAGTCTCTCAGGAGATTAAAAAAAAAAAAAAGGGAAAGTGATGTAGGCTTGTTGGGTGAGCACTTAGTGATGAGTCGGGGTAGGGAAGGTGGCAGTGAAAGCGGAGCTGGGAACGCCGGCCGCCGCCTGGGCTGCATGGATGGGTCAGACAGGGGGACAACCCACCCGAGGGGACAGCACTGGCTCGCACCAGTGGCCACTGGCCTTCCTTGAGGAGGGCAGGTCCCCAGCTCCCAGTTAACACACGGAGAGTCCTGCTGTCCTTCTGCGGGAGGTAAATGCGGCAGCGCTTCAGCTGGCCCTTCTTTGCGAGCTCGCCTTCGCTTCCCGGCGGCCGTACTTGGGGTTGAACTACTTCTGAGGTTCTGCATTATTGATACCGAAATGCTGAACGCTTAAAAAGTAGGTTACAGTAAGTGGTGTGGAAATGGAACCCGTCTGAGTTTAGGCGTTTCTGCTAACCTCTGTGTTCGGTCCTAGGATGGTTTTTTGAGAGCGATGCACAGGGATTTCCTGGCTTTAGGAAAATTTCCAGTGCTGCGCGCTGCCTAGCCCAGGTGTCTTTTCTCCTGAGAAATTGCCTTTCTCAGCTTGTGCTATTCAAAAGCAGGTAATTTAGGGTTTGCATTTGCTAACGTGATTTTTCAGTTTTTTTTTTTTTTAAAATCCTTCAATTACTGGTAAATAGCCAACTAACTATTGTATTCCTTGTCTACTAATACTGGTATTAAAAACAAAAAGCAAAATGCTCAGGTAGCTGGGTGTTGTCGTGGGTTTAGCTTTACTGAGCAAACCTCTTTTCAATAAAAAAAAAAAACTTGGTTTGACCAGAGACTACATCTTACTCTTATTCGGGAATAGGGAGTTTTTATGTGCAAATAGCTTGAAAGCTTTGTGCTGTAAACTAGTATTTATCATATTTTTTTCTGTATGTCTGAATACATCTGTCAAATCTATGAAAATAGCCTTTGAAAGTGATGAACCATCTTCCCATCTGCCATTCTTTAGGATGTATTACACTCTGCAATCTTCTCCCAGAACATTTTTAATCGACACTTTTAGCCCTGTGATTAGCAGAAATACCAAGTTTTTCAGGTTTTTCTGGAGGACCTGCTGATGGTCTTGCACTGTAGAGCTGAAGTTGTTCAGACTTAAAGGAACATGGTCTCAAATCCTTATTTTTAAAGCTGTTTTCTGGAATACAGATTTGTATCGTGACAAAGAACATGCACGATGTTGTGCCCAGACCCCAAAGAAAGCATCCCTGCTGCCATTGAAGTAGAAATGAAACCTAATTAACTTGATTAGGCAGCTTAAAACATCGTCTGCTAATTTGTCTTACCTCATTTTGACTGAGGATGGGTCTTGAGACCCATGGGATGGGTCAAGGCCAGACTGGATAGGGCATGGAGCAACCTGGTCTGGTGGGAGGTGTCCCTGCCCAGGGCAGGGGGGTTGGAACTGGATGATCTCTAAGGTCATTCCAACCCGAACAGTTCCATGGCTCTATGATGGAGCTGCTCCAGTTGTTGTTGGAAGAGGCAGCTGCCTCTTGAGAACCTGCAGGAGCGTATCTGGTCGCCTTCTGAAGGGGCAGGGCCTTCAGAGGGTAGCAGTAGGCTGTACCCCCACATACACCTGCGTCGCTTTCTGCAATCCAGATACCCCAGCAGATGTGAAAGGAGAGGCTCTGCTGGTTGCTCCTGAGTGAAAACGTGTGCTTCTGGGGAGAAAAGTGTTGGGATTAAGGTTAGCTGAGAAGGACCTGGCTGAAACTGGGCAACTCCCTGATCTCAGGGGGAAGGATGTAAAACTCTGTCTTGTGTTGGAAATCAACCCAAGTGTTGTGAATGAAGCTGATTTAATTAAGGAACTTCCTGAGCATTGCAATGGCATCTTGTGCAACCATAAACCGAGCCCTCGTGTCGTGGCCGCCTGGAGTCAAAGAGCAGCGGCGCGGACCTTGCTGTGGTGTCCCATCACCAGTGAGCGTGCGGAGCTCTCCCGCTTCCCAGAGGCCTGGCAAAAGTGGGTCTGGGGGAAGAGGGAGAGGATTTAAATCCCAATTCAGCAAGATACTAATTTCAAATCTCTCCTTTCTTCTCCTGGGAGCTGCTGCGGGTGCCCAGCTGAGGGTACCTGCTGAGCTCTGGTTTTAACTGGAAGTGAGTAGCAGGTTCTCGGACCTGTTTAGGAGCAAAAGCATTTTCAAAAACGAGGCTTGAAGCCGTAGGGGCAAATCCAGTAATACAGAGTTTGATACCATGACGATGGGCAAAGAGATGAAAATAAAAGTTGGTCTTTTTAATGCAGTTACCCTCGAGACACACTAATAGATGTCGTGATGCTGGAAGGATCCCAGAGACCACCCTTTGTGGGAGCACTGTTTCCCCTCATCTAGTTCCCTTGATGCAGCCTCTGTGACTTAAAATCCAAGATATTCTTGACTGCCAAGTAGGAAGTTTGGAAGAAATCTGAATGACTTCACGCTTGTGAATTATGAATTAATGAAGTTCCTTCTTGCCCACCTCCCCCAAAGCCCCAGGCAGCACAGCCTTTGAAAGCTCTCTCTTAGTATTGAGAAGAGGGAACACAAAACAGTTGCATCTTATATTTATGGGTCACATTTAAAGTACCAGAATTTACAGGTCGTGTTTGAAGGAAAACTTCTAAAGTCTCCTCCTGCCGCCTCCTCCCCCGCAGATGCCCCGCGGCTCTGCAGGAGCTTCACTGAGCGTGCGCTCCACTGAAAGGTGGATTTTTGTATGAGATGTCTACAGCTCTAATCCCAGGAATTGTTTAGAAGCTCAGCTAAAATGAGGAGTGCTTAAGGTGTGTTTCGGAGCGTAGCAGGACCAGCGCTGCTGCCTGAGAACGGGAAGGTCTCCTCTATGGAAATGCAGCTGCCCCTTCCCTGGGGACCCGCCGGTGTCACCTACCCAGCACCCGTGGTCACGCCGAGAAGGACAGGGCAGAGGCTTCAGCCTGGATCCAGGCACACGTGGCTCCCGGTCCCCGTGGTGGCCCTGGCCGTGGTCACCTGGGCTAGCTCAGCCACAGCTCACGTGCCCACCTTTGCTGAGCTCCTGCCTCCCGGTGCCGAGGGGAGGAGCGCTTTGTCGGCAGGGGGTTATCAGCAAACCATCCCGAGAAATTATAGCCCTAAAGAGGCAGGTTTTGTCACACCTGCTAAGGTGGGGTTTTTTTTGCTGACGTGGACCCAGATCCCATCGTCAGGAGTCTCAGATCCCTCCTGCCCGGCTGGTAAAGCTCGGGGCTTGCTTCACCCCTTCGGGAATGACGTTCCTAACGTTGAAAGGGGCTTTTATGGTTTCCTGGTCTTAAAGCCTTTGACTCTGCTTTTCTCCTCGCCGGGCTTTAGAGGAAGGCTCTGACGCTGGTTGTTGAAAATGCCTCTGGCTCTGCAGGGGGGAGAACTAACCCCAGGGGAAGCCAAATGCCTTCCCCACACGTGGGAAGGGGCTTTTCCTCCACATGGCTGCCCCGTGTGCCGGGACCCTTGCTCTCAGCCGAGCCCGAGACGCTTCCTTGGAGACTCCAGTAGTTTCCCCCACGCTCCCCTTTTAGCTGAAGGTGGTGGGGTGTTGTTTTTTTCATCTTTTCAGATGTCCTGTGGTCACACAGGGTACCTTCAGGTCTTTATAAAGCGAGTTGCTGTGTTTGAGGTGTTAGCAGTGGTTTAGAGTGATTTGACTTTGGACACTGTAAAAAAAAAAAAAAGGATATTGTCAGATTCTGGTTTTGCATAAGGAGCTTTGGTAACAAAGGTACTCTGTACAGAAAAGCAAGTTTTCTTCTGATTTCTAGCCACGAACCACCCCGAGATGCGAACTCTAAACCCCCTTGTTCTGTGCCTGGAGTGTGTTTGCTAAAAACAAATTTCTCCTCGGACCCTGGTGACAGCCGCCCGACCTCACGGCTCGCTGGAGGCTTGCACAGCTGTAATTCAGAGATTTTCTGTGGATGTGTTAAAAATAGTAGATTTTTTGCTCCTGTTTTGGGCCCTGTGGTGGCATCTCTCAGATGGCCAGACGGGGTGACTGCTGCCCTCATCCCTGTCCGTATGTCCCTGTCCTTTTGTCTGAGCCTGGACTGGATTGCGAATGGATAAAAGCAAAAATAGCATAACTCTGCATTTGAAAGATATACACCTTTTGGCTCCTTTGATGATCCTGTTATTAAATTAGGAATAACAATTAGTAACAAAGCTTAAAATCTGTGTAACGAAGTGACAAATGTAGTGGCTTTAGTGCTGGCCCAGAGCAGGTTGATGAGGTTTGGGTTTTGTCTGTTTTCGTCCGTTCTTTTATAGTTCCTGAGGAAAATAAAAAAGGACTTTTCTCGTGAGATTAATAGGAATAACGGGGCCGCCGCAAGACAACGGGGAATCGTGGGTCAAAAATCCCCCGGCGTACGTGGTTTAGGCTCTTGGCTTCACCCTCTGAGGGCACGAGTGGCTGCCAGAAGGGGTTTCCTGAGGTGGCTTTGCTGTGATTTCTGGGGATGGTCCCATTCTGTGTTTCTCCAGTCACAGAAAGTGCAGTAAAAATGGCAATATCCTGTTAGTGCCTGGTGGGCTCGTTACCACCGCGGGATTAAGCGTGAGCTCATTTCTCTGAGCTTTCAGGCCTTACGTGGTGCACTTACTGCTAATATGATTTAAAAAAAAAAAAAAAAGTCTGCGGTAGAGGAGATGGGTGAGTGCTTGATGGGCAGCGTGTGCTAATGGGTCATCATCGCTCTCCTTTCTTCTGCCAGGGGCAGGGACTCCTTCTGCTGGTGGGAGCCGTGGGACCAGGGAGCTGCAGAACTTGGGGGGCACACACACACACACACAATCTGTGAAGGCATTTTGGGGGGGATCCACCTGGCTCCGGTCCTCGCTCCTTCCTGGCTGAGGAGCGATGAGTCACTTTGGCTTTTTCCAAGGGATCTGTCCCTTTGCAGACATAAGCTGTTGTTGAGAATTGTATTTATTATTTTTTTTTCCTTTTGGTTTTCCCTTCATGGCAAACCAGCAATTGATGGGTTTTTGTCCCCAGCATAAAGAAACAAACAATACCTATCGTTATGCTGCAGGAAGGAAAAATTGCACAGAGATAAAGTACATTTTAACCGAGGCACCCAATTATGAAGGGGTAACCTGCCAAAATCGAGGAAGCCTTAAATATGGTAAATAACCCTAAAGAAAACTGGGTGAATTAGTGGTGATGGCGTGTCACCTGCTAAGCGAGGTGTAGTCCCCTGCCTCAGTTTGCCACGAAAATAGCAGATGCAGGGGGGAGATGGGACCTCTTTTAGTGGACATTCGCTGTGCTCATACGAGATTTATTTGTTGCTCTGCCATTAGCGTTGAGACGCGTGACAAGGTAAATAAAGGAGAAAAATAACTGTGGGCCAGGGTACCAAGGTGAATTTTTGAGAGGAGAATAGGCTCTCTGAAGCAGAGGGGGAAGGACAATAGCGCGCGATGACAAGGGTTAAAAAAAAGAAGAAAAAAAAAATAAGGGAAAAGGCTGATGTGAGGGATGTGCAGAAATGGAAGGATGAGAGGTTTGAGCTGGAGGGGAGGGGTGTGCATTAGTGCAGAGGAAACCTCTCCCCGCTGGCACGCACAGAGACGTTTCCTGCCTTCTGTTTTGGTTTCTTAATAGTTATCTGACTATAAAATTAACCCACGTCGTTTAGCGGTAGTTGAATGGCAGTTAAATTAACCCACTTTCAAAGCAGAGCTTACCTCGCCCCTCGGCTTTGAGGCGGCCTCGTCCCCGGGCATCGGGGGCTGCCATCCACGTCTCTGCCTTAACCCATTTCCCAAACTGGTGCAGCAGCAGCAGGGTTTGCTGCTCAGCCCGACAGAGGACACGGACACGTGTCAAGCCTCTCATTCCTATTTCACCGGGCGTTCTCCTGCGAGGAGGCGCCGCGCCGGCGCGTGGGGAGCGCTGCCATTAGGAGCCGGGACATCGTTCCTATTAACGGCGTGGCCTTGATTATCTGAGGCCCAATTACTTGAAGCCCCAGGTTCTCTGAAATGGGGTCATATCCCCCAACGTCTGTTAATTACACCCAAGATACCCTCTGCTCTCTAAATGTCATCAGCACCTCCCAAGCTTTGGTGATGGGGCTGTGCAGTGTGTTTAGCTCTACCGAGCTCTCTGACCAGTGGCTGCATTTGGGGTTTTTTTCATATCCGTGTTGGAAAAAATAAAAAAACCCTGGGTATTTGCAACACTTGAAGACTTCTCGAAGTCCTAGCGAGTGGCCGGGGCCATCAGCTGCATTTGGGCTTTCTTCCACCCTGTGGAGTAGGTGCAGCGTAGGAGGGGAAGGTGGGATTTATCACAGCACAGCATCTCACAGAATCACAGACTCACAGGATGACGTGGGGTTGGAAGGGACCTCTGGAGATCATTTCCTCCAATCCCCTGACAAAGCAGGGCCACCCAGAGCAGGTCCCACAGGAACATCTCCAGGTGGGGTTTGAATGTCTCCAGAGAAG
>JAOTQQ010000002.1:23531567-23546367 GCA_026546715.1 Gallinago undulata | reverse complement strand
CCAGGCTGGATGGGGCTTGGAGCAAGCTGGTCTGGTGGGAGGTGTCCCTGCCCAGGGCAGGGGGTTGGAACTGGATGGTCTTTAAGGTCCCTTCCAACTCCAACCACTCTATGATTCTATGATTTTTGAGCCAAAATGTTGTGAAAGGAGAGGGCCCTGAAGGTGAAACACCTGCAGGTGAACCATGTCGCTGAGCATGAGATGGGTCTTCTAAGAACAAAGGGCATCGAGGCTGAATGGTTTTATTTCCTTTATCAAGCAGGAAAAATATTTATCTCTCTTTTTTTTTTTTTTTTAAATTTACAGCTTGACAAGCTGTGTGTGTCTCAGATTGACTCCTTGGAGTACACTGGGGCAAATAAGGTGAAATAACGAGCAGTGTGGCCTCAGTCACACTTCAGAGGCAGAAACTAGGTGAAGGCAAGGCACAGATGCCACCCCAGTGCCCTTAGGACCCAGGGAGCCCAGGTCCCCTCTGCCACAGACCTTTCCAGCCCTGCACGTCCCTGCTGAGCAGCCATCACCTGCCACCCGCTGCCTCAAGGCGAGGAAGAAGGTGCCCGGCTGCGTTGGTCATAGAATCACAGAATGGTCAGAGTTGGAAGGGACCTTAAAGACCATCCAGTTCCAACCCCCTGCCCTGGGCAGGGACACCTCCCACCAGACCAGGTTGCTCCAAGCCCCATTCAGCCTGGCCTTGAACCCCTCCAGGGATGGGGCAAACCCTTCCAGGGATGGGGATGGGGTCCTTTCTCCCAAACTAGGGACTCCGTACACAGCCCCACCAAGATGGTGGCCATCACCGAGCATCGCCCAGCCTGCGACTCACCTCTTCCCCCACAGCCCCTTCCCCTCTGCCATGGGCTCCTCCTTGGTGGATGTTCATCTGTGGCACCTGCAGGTGCCCCAGCGAGGAGGGAGTTGGCTTTTGTGCCACCGTAACCTTCCGGATGGTGGCCGGGAGCGTGGCGTGGGGCTGGGCCCCTCCTCTGCCGCCACCGCCGCTATAAATTGGGGCTGGCTGGGGAAGATGGCTGCCGCTCTTAGGAGCTGGGCTGGCGAGCAGGTAAGAGGAAAACAACCGCCCTCTTTGCAAAAGTGGAATAAAAAAAAAAGAAAAAAAAGTCGTACCCTCGCTCTGCCCCTTGGAAAAGCCCCCCCCCCTGCTCCAAGCCCCTCTTTTTGCAGGGGGGAGGAGGGTGAAAGGTGTTGTTTTTTTTTTTATCCCCCCTTTGTTATTCCGCAGGGCAAGGGGAGGAGCTGGGCTGGGGAAGAGATCCCGGCTGACATCAACCCTTCCCCTGCAGGGCTCTGGAGAGGGGCCAGGCTGTACCTGAGCGTTTTTATTGAAACTAATCCCAGGCGTTGCAGAAATGAAAGTCATCGGAGCGCCAGGTAGAGCCAGTTGAGATGGTGGCTGGAGGGCGGTTGTCCTGCCCCGCTGTAGTAGAGCAGTCTGGAGGTACGTTGTTTATCGCTAACCCCGAGAGGAACTGGAGCACAGTCGGGGAGACAGGCTCGCTCAGCCCGTTCTGGGCAGTTTTGGGAAAAACCCTGCCCCAGAAAGCCTTTGAGGAAACTGAGTGGCTGAGACTGAGAGGCGAAGCCTCATTGCACTTAAAAATTTGGGCAGACTGGAAAGCAAAGGCCGGCTGGGCGGACCCTGAGGGCACGCACGGCTGCAGCTTGGCATTTCCAAGGGGAGACCAGGTGCCACCTGGCCAGCCCCAAGTGGCCCTTGGGCACCTTTCCCTGCCCTTTGCTGGGTTTGGGAGCAGAGCCCACCAGCCCCGGGGAAGCGGGTTGCTGGAGGTGCCCCCCAACCCTGGCGCTTCTCAGTTCAAAGCCAGCAGCTAGCCAGCCGCAGGTGATGGTTGCCACCTCCGGCATGCCGGCTGCCACCGAGCCGGTCCCTGGCTCTCCTTCTTCCTCCTCCTCCTCCTCTCTGCCACCGCCTCCTTCGAGCTGGGGCTCTTGCTCCCTCTCTGCCCTGCGCCCGGCAGCCTGGGGAGGAAAAACCCACTCCAGATAAAGCTGATTTTCCCCACCCTGGCTACGAACCCCGCGATAAGCGTGTGTCCCCCCTTAACCCAGAGAGCAAGCGAGGTCAGTCCCCGATGCTGGGGAGGAGAGAACAAGGCTGGAGGGGAGGGGAACCGACTTTTCCCTCCTCTGGTAGAGGGCCAGGAGGTGCAAAGTGCGACTGTTGCTGAAAGGCAGCCCTCGCCTTGCTGGCAAAGGTCCTGTGCCAGGCAGCGTGGGTGCCAAGGGGTGCAGCCCCCTCGCTGCGGTGGGGACCGGGGTGGGAAACGCTGCCGTTGGGAAACAGGTAGGGTCTGGATAACAGCACCCGGAGCGGCACTCCTGATGAGTTCATGCAAACACTGGGTAATTATCCCTTAGCTTCTCCATCAATAAAGCCTAATTAATTGCCCCTGCCAGGCAGGTAGATGATAATCGCCTTGGTTGGAGAGCTAGCCATGCGGGGGTGACCCTGTGCTGTAGAAGCACACCTTTCCCAGTGACCACCGCTCGGTGACAGCCAGCCCGTCGGTGGCAGAGCCACTTTATTAAAGGGCAGCAAATCAAAGGCCAGTGGGGACGGGAAAGCACCGCACCACACAAGGGCACATCGCCGCCTGCGCGTCCTGCTCCTCCAAATTTCTGCCCTGATTATGGAGGAGGCTAGATCTGTTCGGTTTGCCCATCGTCTGCCGCTGAAGTGTAAGCAGAACGTGAAGAAGCACACAGTGGTTTGAGTTTTCTGGCATCAGGCTGCCCAGCTGGGATGCTGCCCCACTCCCACCCCGCCTGGCCGACCTGATCAAACACGCAGAGGGGTGCAATCATCCTGGGGGGGTCCCCAAAGTGCTGGGACTTCTACCCCAGGCACCGTGCAGATACTTAATCTGATTCTCGCTGGGAAACGTAGGTTTGCTTTGAACACGTCGTGTGGTGCCCACACAGCGGGGTGTCCCAGGCTGACGTATAATTATGGGTGCTCTGGCAGGGGGAGACAAACAAAGGTGCCAGTTTGTGTCCTGCCAGCAGCACCCGTCCATACGCCTGCGTGCTGGGGACTGTCAGCTCTGTGACAAAAGGATGCCTGGTCCCACCTGGAGGACAGGCAAGGAGGGATAATGAGTGGGAGGAGAAGGGCTATTCCGGTTTTGCAGCATAGACTTTTGTTCCCTGGGACATGTTACTGATCCCTTCTCTCTTTGTCTCTCCAGAGAGGATGCAGCAGAGACAATAGCAATAGACTCTAACAATCAGCCGAAGTCTCCACTGGAAAAGTTTATGGTCAGACTGTGTACACACCACCAGAAGCAATTCATCCGTGTGCTAAACGACATATACACTGAAGTACAACCAGACTCTGAAGGCCAGCAGTTGTCTGAATCCGAGAGCATGGAGGCCGCTACTTGTGGCTCTGGTTGTAGCCAGCGAAGCACTGAAAATCAGGATAAGGGTGCTACTTGTACTGAATCAAAGCCCCCTTCTTCCTCGGACCCAGGACAGTCGGGGTCTGATGGCCCCCTGCATCTTACAGGACAAGCCCCGAAGCAGCCGGCGGAGGTGAAGTCTCTGGACAGAGCAGAGAGCTCCAGTCCTGCTTTGAGAAGGGACTTCTCTGAGCTCCCCGTCGCCAGGCTTCATTCTGCTAGTCCAAAGGATAGCTCCACCCAAGGATACCTCAGCACGTTGAACTCTTCCTCTTTGAATTTCCATCATGCCACAAAAAGCCTGGAAGGGCAGCAAGCCGCTGGACACGAGCAAGAAGCCGGTGTCAGAAGGTGTGAGGACACTAAAGAGCAGCTAGCAGGTAAGACTCTCGTGGAAGGTTATATCTCGGTCAAGGTGGCAAATGTGAACGGCAGCGAGGACAGCTTAGATGGCTGTCTGGGGTCCCAAAAGAGCTCTTTCAGAGCTCTCCCAGAAGAGCCATGGGATCCCGGCTTTGCGGTGACCCCCCCTCGCAGAGCCGACAAAGAGAACACTTTACAATGCAGCTCGAAAGCATCTTTGCACCAGGACTTAGACGCAAAAGAACAAGATGCGAGACCAAAGCAAGAAAACCACCTCCACGCCATGGCCAAGGGCAAGGCAGGCTGCCACCTGCACCCGGCCGAGAAGGGACCCCTCGACAAGTCCAAAGAAGGCTGGCTACCTGCCGGCGCCGCGCCAGCCGCCCACCGGCCCCCCAGCGGGCACCCCCGTGCCAAGGCAGCCTCCCTCAGATCCACTCGGAAGAGCAAGAAGGCGTCGGGGCTGAGGATCAACGACTACGACAACCAGTGCGACGTGGTCTACATCAGCCAGCCCATCACCGAGTGCCACTTCGAGAGCCAGCGCGCCGTGTCGTCCCGCAAGACGGCGAGGAAGAGCACCCGGGGTTACTACTTCAACGGGGAGTGCTGCGAGCTCCCGACCGTCCGCACGCTGGCCCGGAGCTCCCGGGGGGAGGAGAGGGGCAGCAGCCCGGCGCTGCAAGCAGAGACCCTCGGAAGCTCTAAGCCGCCCCTGGTGCTCTCCTTGGGGGGGTCGGCGGGGGCAGGACGGGATGGTGAGAAGAGGGTTTCCCTGAGGCTCCTGGCTAAAGGGGCACCAACCAGCCGAGAAACAAAAGAGAGAGCCGAGCTGGGCTCCCTGCCGCCCCGGGATACCCGGGCGCTGCGGTCGAGGGAAGCCACCATGGCCATGCCCTTCTTCTCCCTCTCCGCTCCACCCAGCCCCCAGAAAGAGGACAGCTTGGCCGGCTCGCCGCCCCCCGGCTCCCCTCCCGCCGACGGAGGGGGGACGAGAGCAGGAGGCACCGTGCCCTGGGAGGCTGGCAGCAGCCTGGGCTCCTCCGGGGAGGGCAGCGGCGGCGGGCAGGCTGCCAAGATCGCTGCCCTCCCAGTTTCAGAGCCCCCCGGCGGGGACGAAGGCTGCCCGGGCTCTGACACACAAACTGATCCGTACCTCTCCACCCGCCTGGAGCCAAAGTCCCCCTTGCAGCCCCCTGCCACTGCGGACACGGCACCCCCGTCCCGTGATGGTGCCAGGGATCCTGCCCAGCTTCCAGGCACGGGAGACACGGAGCCCAGCGGGCTGAGTCTGGCAGAGCCCTCCCCGCGCTCTCCTGGGCGGCTGGCTCCTGATGAGCCCCCTGCCACCTGGGATGGGGAGAGCCCCCCGCAGCTCCCTGCCACCTTGGACAAGGAGAGCCCCCCAGAGCTCCCTGCCACTTTGGACGGGGAGAGCCCCCCGGAGCTCCCTGCCACTTTGGACCGGGAGAGCCCCCCGGAGTTCCCTGCCACCTTCCAGTGCGTGGACATGAACAAAAGCATCGCTGCTGAACCAGAAGCTGAATTATCAGGCCTGGCGGGTGACGGCTCCCTTGAGCAAGAGGAGGCTGTGCCGGCCACCACAGCCCTCCCCAAAACCTCCCAAGGGGAGGCCGTGCCGAGAGACAGCCCAGCGGGTGAAAGAGAGTCTGTTGAAGGTGACACGCCACCTGAACCCGATGGCTCAGATAGTGCAGAGAAAGACTTGGTCTCTTCCAAAGACAGTCTAGACAAGAAGCGCAAGAAAGGCAGGAGGGTGCTTGTGGCATCAGATCGGCGTCTCCGAAGCCAGCAGTCCCAGTCGCCTGCCGAGGGCAGCGCTGAGGACACGGGTTCTTCCAGCTGTGTGCAGCCGCCTTGCCTTCAGATCAAACTCTCCAAGAGCCCTGGCGCTAAGCGGTTCAAGAGAGAAGTGCAGCTGGATGGGGCAGCATCCGTGCCCTTCCCAAACGACTGCTGCCCTGACACGCTGCTCCAAACCAGCGAGGGGCCGGGCGCCTCCGAGAGCATCGCTGAGCGGTGGCCGGGTGAGGAGAACGGTGTCACCACCAGACAAACCTATAAAAGCATCTTAGCGAAAGAGGCTGCAGCAGAGGGAGAAAATTCCTCTAAAGACGACCCTAGCGGCCAAAGTCAACTGGGTGAGACTCTGGAAGTCGGTGTCCAGGGTGATTCTGAGAACAGAAACGTTCTCCTCCTTCCAGAGAGCAGCGTCCCCGCGAGTGACGCCGAGGAAGTGGATGGGAAACCAGACGATGCCAGCGCAAAGGACGAGGAGAGCTCTGATGGTGCCATGGACACGAGCAAGCTGGAGAGCTGTGAGCTGGTGGCCAATTTCCTTCCATGTCCCAGCAGCAGAGGTGGAAGCAAGCATCTTCCAGCGAAGGCTGCAAAGCATAAAAAGGTCGCCCTGCAGTTTTATAACTTAAGACACACGCCCGCACCTGTGGAAACCACAAAAAAGAGCACACCAGGGAAGGAGTCTACGCAAGCGATCCCCAAGCTGAGGGATGAGTGGAGTTCAGGGAATGATGACTTCCCGGCGTTGGAGGACATAGAGGGCAAACCAAAGTTCATGGAGTGGTGTGCTGAAGAAGAGAACCAGGAGCTCATTGCCGAGTTCAACGCACAGTACATGAAAGTGCAGAAGGGGTGGATTCAGCTGGAGAAGGAGGTGCAGCCAACCCCCAAGGTAAAGAGCAAAGCCGACAAGCTGAAAGAGATTTGGAAAAGCAAGAAAAGGACGCGAAAAAGTAGAGGCTCGCTGGAAGTGCAGAAGCTTTCTCCTGTCCAGATGCTGTTTATGAAGGCCTTTAAGCTGTCCGACATCTGCCAGTGGTTTCTGGAGACGACTGAAACCAGGTCTCTAGTGATCGTGAAGAAACTCAACACCCGTCTCCCGGGGGAGATCCCCCCCATCAAAGTCCCCATGCAGAAATATTCTTCCTCCGGTCTCTACCCCAGCTCGCTGCAAGCTGAACGCTTGAAAAAACACCTCAAGAAGTTTGCTGCCACTACCCCGGCTCGGAATAACCTGAAGAACCAAAAGCTTTGGGCCAAAATTCGGGAAAACGCTGATAAAGCGGAGGCTGAAGAAGCCACCAGCCCCAGCCAGACCCCTCTCACCGACGCCAGCGCTGAGAACCTGAGCGAAGACAAAGCCACCCCCCCTGCCCTCAGCTTGCCCACGCAGGCCAGCACCAGGATCCTGCGCAAGTACTCCAACCTGCGGGGCAAGCTGCGAGCCCAGCACCGCGTGCTGAAGGCAGAGAAGAAGAGCGATGGCCCGGGGGACCACCCGTCCCTGGAGAGCAAGCAGAGCCGCAAGAGCGTGTGCATCAACCCCCTGATGTCCCCAAAGTTGGCCTTGCAGATCAAAGCGGACGCCTTTCCCGCTCGGTCTCCGTCGGTGGATGGGACGGGGAAGGGGCGGAAGGGGAAGGGCAGGTCCCAGGAGGACCCCTCGCCCAAAGCTGACCTCCAGCTCAGCAGGAAGAAGAGGACGCTGAAGGAGAGCGGGGGCACCCAGGAGCGGTCCAGCTCCTCCACCAAGGACAAGCTGCCTGCCAAGAAGGCCAGTAAAATTAAGCATTTGGAGGTGGGCACGAAAGCACCCGCCACCCGCAAGCAGGTGGCTATGGAGAGAAGCAATAAGCTGGCCAGAAAAATGGCTTTGAAAGAGAAGAGGGCCCCGAAAAGGCAGCTGGAGAAGGTGCGGCTCCCCGTGCGGAAGGGCAAGGAGAACACGAGCAGACGGGCGGTGCCGCCCCCCGGCCACGAGGAGCTGGCCAAGTCCCCCAGGCAGAAGCCCCTGGGGGAGTCCTCCACGCGGGCGCAGAAGATGGCCAACAAGAAGCCCAGCGGCGGGAAGACCCTGACGAGGTCCATGAAGAAGCTGCAGGAGAGCAGCGGGTCGCAGGGCAAGAGGAAGCTGAGGGCGAAAGTGGACTGTTCACACAGCAAACGCTCGCGCCTGGACCCGAAATAGCGAAGAGCCGGTAGCCATGTACAAAACTGATGTATAGTAGTAGCCCTTTATCATGCATTAACTAAAGCTGCTTTTATAAGCTGTAGCAAGCCTTTAAAAATCCGCAGTTAAAGGATAACGCCCGTGATTTTAGGCATCAGCAGATGTGTCTCGGACAGAGAAGCGGTCGGCCTGTCTGGCTCTGCTGTTCAGAAGGAAGTTTCTGCAGTTTGAACGTTCCTTGGGTTTGTTTTTTTTTTTTTAAAAAAAACCCCAAACTTGGAACCAGGCAGTTTTAGTTAAAAGTACAGTGCCTTATTTATCACTTTAAAAATAAAAATAAGAAGCTCGTCTGTGTGATTTGGAGGCTTGCGTTTTATACTTGAGGCACAAGCACTTGTACTGTAGCAGAAAGAAAACCACCTTCGTGCACATGAAGTAGCTTTCGGCAGCCTTTGGGTGCACGCAAACATTTCCCTTTCCTTCCGAGTCCTCCTTCTGTCTGTCTTCTTGGTGGCATTTAAAGCAAAACCAAAACCGTTTCCCATCGGTGAGGGAGAGAAAGGCAAACCTGTCCTTTGTCGCTTCGTTAGTGGCAGCTGCTGGTGTCCCGTGTCGTTACCTGCGTCGAAGTATTAATTAGCTACTGGTGTGTGTACTGCTGATGGCCACCTCGCCCCCCCCCCATTGCACAGCCCGTGGCGGGGTGGGTCGCGCTCAGGCGGTGGGGGAGATGCTGTGGGTACCAGGCTGCCGCCGCCGGGCACCCCGGGCTGCATCCGTCTTTATTTCTTGCTGCGGCTTCCGCGGCACTTCGCCCAAGGGTGAATCTCTCCCTTTTTAGGGGCTCGAGCTCCTTCTGCTGTCGGTGCCCTGCCGAGGGGGAGCCCTGACCCCCACCCTGCGCCCTTGTGCACCTCTTGCCTAGCACCCTCCTAAGCCGGGATCCGCAGTTGGAATAGGGTTGGGATAAGGGACTGACTCCGGGTTATTTTTTTCCTGTAACTCGCATTTCGACCTTTTTCCTAGCAAGGTGCCGTGGGGTTTGTCCTTGCTTGTGTCTGCTGCTGTAGGGTCTGAAAGTGGCCAAGCCTCTGCCCTGTCCTGCCAACGCCGCCTTTGCAGGGCTCCTCTGCAAGCACGTAGAAAAGCCAAGCTGGGGGGTCTGCAGTGGCAGAACAGGGTCACAGATGCCCAGCGCCGCTGAGATAAAACCATAAAAACCTGTTGGAAGAGCAGAGAGCTCCCCCGTCCCGGGCAGGGATGCTCGGGGGCTGAGGAGGGACGGCTGCCGCCCGCGCTCGGGGACAGGACCCTGCCCAGCCACCGCGTCCCCGCGGCTTGGCTGCCACGTCGCTGCACAGAGTCCCTTTGCGTGGACCCCGCTGCAAAACCCTCTTCCCGTGCAGAAAGCAGCAATGCCTGAGAGGGCACCGCGCGGGCTCCGGGGTCACCCGAGCAGGAACAGCCCCTCGGCCGGTCCTGGCTCAGCTCCTCGTCCCCACCAGAGGCTCTGGGGACAGGCCAGGCGCTCCAGAGATGCTTTCCCTGGGCACAGAGGCTTGGGAGGGCTCGGCTGCAATGGGAATTGCTTTTTATGGTTGGCATTGAACCCCGGGTCCCAACCCCCATGGTCTGGAGGTTAAATTCTCTTTAAATGTTACCCATTTAGAGGATGAAACAGGGCGGTTTTGAGATCCATGCGCCCTTCTCAGAGCACCTCTTGCTCTCTTGCAGGTATTCCCTTCCCCCAGCACTGACGCACACAAGGCTGCAGCACAATTTTCTCTTACTACGAAATGGCTGATTTTTAAAAAAGTAAAATCCTTTACCTTTCCTTTGACTCACGTTAGAATAAGTTAACTCTCTGAACAGCTAGGAAGTGATTAAATCTAGCCTGTCAGTCCCTGTACAGATTAATATGAAGTTATCTATTACTTTAATTTTTACTGCATGCATTAAATATGTCAAACATTCCATCAGAAAAGATTTAAAAGCATTTCAGGAGAGGTGTGAGGCAGGAGGGCACTGATGGCAGTTAAATGACTGATCTGGACCTTTCTTACAGGTTGTCTTTCCCTCTTCTTTCTCCATCCATACTTAATGCTCCTCCTCGAGCCTCCGGCTGGGGCAGCCGCTCCGGGGCACGGGATTTCCCCGTCTTCCCGTGGGCTGGGCGTGCGTGTGAGCATCCCTCTTATCTCAGCTCCTCACCCCGTTCCCCTGCAGCAAAACCCCCCTTTTCCACCCTTCACCAGCACTCCTGAAGCACCTGTGCTGGGCCGTACGTGCCAGGCACCACGCACCGAGGCATCCTTGGGAGTTTCACTCCCTCTTCCTCTCTAATTTTGTAGCCGCTGGTAAATGCAGGCTGCTCTGCTCTCCGTCTTCCCTGCTTCCCATCCTCCCACCCGTGAGGAGTGGGAACCTCATTAGGATAAAAACCTTGACGAAGCAAGTGGAGGTGGGGTGATGCTGCCCCAGCCTCCTGGCTGCCTCCCTGTGCCGTGGGTCTCCACCAGCCCCAGTTGGCTGGAGCTTGGCCAGGGCAGGAGATGTCAGGCGTCCCGCCGGTGCGGGAGAGAAGCGGTGTCCAGGCGTCTGTCCCAGTTTGGTGCGTGCTGGTTGGCTCAGGCGGTGGTGGGATCGGCACGTTGAGCTTTCCGGCAGCATCCCTGCCGGGCGTCAGCTCCAAAAGGGGAATGGCCAGGACCCTCCAGGTCATGGGGAGAAACCAGAGATGCTCAAAGGAAAACCATATTCCTCCTGCCCCTTTCAACTTCCAGTCTGGGTCTGTAACATTCTGTCAAACTGCTGTGTTTCGGCTTGGTTGGGTGGAGATTTCCCACGCAGGGAGTCGCAGGGCTACCAGGAGGGAGCGAGGTGGCCCCTGAGGTCCCCATCACCTTCAGCCAGCAGTTCCATCCCTCCCCGGGGGATGCCAGGGGCTTTCCCACCTTAGATCTGGCACATTCTGTGCAACAAAAAAAGGTAACACTCAAAAAATCTGTGCGAAGATCCTACTGACTTTTCCTGGGTGCCGGGCTGTGCCTCGCAGCTGTAAATCTCAATTATTTCTGCTCCCTTCAGTGATGAAAGGTGTTTTCTGTCAGGATGGGGCTGAAACCAGGATTCTGGGCTGGGGGTGTGGATTGTTATTCTTGTGTCCAGAAAGTGAATGAGGAGAAAGCAAACAATTCTGAGGGGGTTTTTTGATTTTTTTTTTTTTTTCTCAAAGAAAATTGATTTTAAATACAGTTGCCCCAGACTGCTGCCTGGGATCAGCCCAGCGTGTCCCTGGTGGGCGCCTGGCTGGGGTGGCAGAGCAGCACCCGGGGCATCTACAGGGATGGGGGCTGCAGGAGGTGCTGGGCCAGGCTCTTCCAGGGGGGTGAAATGGTCTGGGGTCTTGTCAGGAGGGACTTCCCCCCCCCCCCAGCTCCTGCTCCCCTGCCTTTGGGTCCCGACCCTGGCGCCGCAGCCTCTGCAGGGCTCTCCCCGGCCGGGCACCCAGACCCTGCTGAGAGCTGCTCTGCTCTCCCACTCCTCCTTTCCTCCCCACAACTCCCCCTTCTTTAGAAATCACAATTTTGAGGAAAGCCGGAGTGATCCTTCTCTACGTTGTGCCGTTTGTGAGGAGCTGGCGGGAGCGTGTCCTCCCACCACGGCGAGCGCCTGGGGCAGGACCTCTGCAGCCCACCTCGGGGTGGGAATAGTGGTGCTTTAGTAACAAGTTCTCCGAAATTTCAGATGTGTGCAATCCGTTGGGGATTACCCCGGGGGTGAGGTGGGCCAGGGGTGGTCATCACCTCTAGAAAAGCATTAAGGCTCTCTGCTCCGAGGAGCCCCCCAAGCTCCTTGCCAGGCTCCTTCCCTTGCTGTCCCGGCTCCGGGAGATGCCGTCCTTGGCCCCTCCGTCTCTCTGGGGTGCGTTCTCCACTTGGCACCGGTGATAGTTGCCAGGTCCCGCAGCCCCCAAGACCTGCTTTTACTGTGCTTCACGCTTGCTCTTGTGAGCGCTTTATTTTGGGGCAGGAAGGAGGAATGCTGTAATTTTGTAGAAAATTAAACCAGTTTAATTTGCTAAGCAAATTAAAGGGTCTGTGTGCGAGGTGACTGCCTGGCAGGGTGGCATCGCACGAGTAGCTCCGTTTTCTTTGCCAGTGCTCAGGCACAAGCCGCCTCCTCCCGTTTGAATTCTTCCTCCTTTTCCTTTTTTCCCCGTCAGCCCTTGTGTTGCGTCGCTGTCTTCCTGGTTTACTTCCCAATTTCCTCTCTCCCCGCGGCCACATTTCAGCTAGGACAGTGCGGAAAAGACCCAAAATTAAGTGGAGGCGATGCCACAGGCGTAACCTGTTGCTCTGTGTTCATGCCTCGGGACAGACACTGCTCGTTTCTCCTCGTTCTGCGCTGAGGTGAGATGTGCCCCTGCCTGTTTCCCATAAAGGCAGCTTTTCCTCAATATAAGGGATGTGCTGGGACCTGCAGAGGATCGGAATGAATGGCAAGGAATAAGCAATACAATTTATCACCTTATTCCACACGGGCCTGGAGCGCATTTCCCTTTGTAAGGGTGCCGAGCTGCCCACTGGCACTACCACAGTGCCATCCTCAGCTCCGCAGCCTCACCGTGCTCCTCCTCCTCCTCCTCCTCCTCCTCCTGCTCCCTGCTCTGCGCCCTCAGCTCGAGATTTCGGCACGAGCGCTGTGTCCCAGAAAACAGACCTCTCGTGGTTCCTTTGACTCTCCTTGCTGGCTGCTTTCTCATCCAATTCTTGAAACCAGCCTCCATCCCGGCTCCCAAGTCCACGCACCAGGAGCAGCATCTTCTTAGCTCCGTGCCACCCCAGATGTCCTTGCTGTCCCTTTGCTGCTGGCCCCCTTCTCTCATGTGCGTGGTCACCTTGTCATCAGCATCTCCAGGTCTTCACACTTGATGCGTGTCAGGAAGCATCCATCCTCCTCGACCTCCAGGAGGGACTTGGCGTGCCGAGCTCGGAGTCAAAATCTATCTGTTGGGGGTTGAGGGCTGCGGCAGGAGCAGCTTGAGCCCGGGATGGCTCCTTTGATCTGTCACCGTCATGTTTTCTTGTCTGGCAGTGGTAGTCTTGGAATGGGTTTCTCCACGGACAACGGTGCCTGCGGTACATCCAAGGTGTGCGTGCGTTTATATCCATCACTAGCTCATTGCTGGTGAGCTCCTTCTTGCCCGTGTGCGCTGTGTGCGGTGAGTGGTGTTTCTGTGCCCGGCTGCCGACAGGTCAGTGACGGGTGTTGGCAGCAAACCTTCTCCAAAGAGCCGGCTGCCCACGGGTGGTGCCTCCAGCAAACCCTCTGCCGCGTTGCTGGGCATCCTCTGCACGCTGGGAGAGCGGGAGGAACTTCTCCCTGATGCTCCCCATCTTCCCCCTGGGCCAGGAGGAGCTGGGTGGCACTGGACCCGGTGGGCTGGCGGGGGCTGCCCCAGCTGCTTGTGGCCGGGGAGGGGTGTGTGGATGAGGGAAGCTGAAGCCCAACGCGTGTCCCAGCCGCTCGCACGGCACCTCTGGAAACGCCAGCGTCTCCGAGAGCTCTGCCAGCCCTTCCTGACCCCCCCGGGAGATAGAGACTGGCTCTCAGAAGGGCAGGGATGTACTGCCCCCCTGCTTTTAAGACTTGCTGATGGACACTTTCCCTCTCCAGCTTGTTACTCTTTCGGCCTGACCGCTGCATTCCCAGTTGGAAGGTGGCTGGGAAAGCTGCATGGGCGGGGGGGGGCTGCCGTCCAGCTGGGGGTCTCTTACCTTCCTGCTGAGGGAGGGGGGGCTGAGCCCCAGCCAAGGCATCCTCGGGTCCATATCCCATGGCCATACACCTGGACGGCCCGGGAGCCAGGCGGGGGTCGGCTCCCCCCTCCCAGGGAACCCCATTGCAGCTTTTCCTGTAGCGGTAGGATTTTTTGGAGCAAACCACAAGGCTACGATGTCCCCGTGTCGTGTGTGCCCCCCCCTACTCCTTACCCCCTTCCCCAGCCCCCCCAGCCATGTGTCGTAGCGTCCGTTCTGCCCATCCTTTAGCTTGGTGGTTGTGAAATGAATCCATCTGTTCTAAGATGTTCTCAGGAGTTCTTCTTGTTTGTATTAAGCTCACCCCTAGGCTTAGCAGAAATCGCCGTCCCTATCCTCTCCCCCCCCCACCTAAACCCCCTCCCCTCCCCACGGACAAGCCCTCTCCTTCACGAGCACTTCCACCCCCCCTCCCCGAAGGGCGGCAGTGGGGGCAGCTGGTGGGTTCCATTCAGGGCACATTGGCAGCTTGGGGGGCAGCCGGAGGAGCTGGGGGGCAGCCGGCCGGCGTGGGTCTGGGGGCCGGGCGGTCCCTGGGGCTGCACTGCCAGCCAATGTTTTCTAAGTCTGTTTGTAAGAGTACCTAATTTTAAAATGAAATGTGAATATATATTATGTGTAGGTGCCGTGTAAGATAGTGTTGTGCTAGGCAGCAGGATGCTAACCTACTTTTTAAGCTTTTTTTTTTTTTTTGGAGGGGGGTGGCAAGAAAAAGCATTTTTTTTTTCTCTCACGTCATGCTCACAGATCTAATATTGTAAATAGTTGTTTTTTTTTAAAAAAATATTTATTTCGTGGGCTTTCCGCAGGTTCTTGTTCTGACTGGTGTGTCGGTTGGCGGGGCGGTATCGCCCAGTGTGCCGCAACCAAAGGGCTGGCTATTGCGTGGGGGGGGGGACGGGGGACGGATGGGGAGGGGGGACGGTGGTGGTGGTGTTCGGTTTGGGGTGGGGTGGGGTTTTTTTTATGTCACATCCAAGTTGAAGCATTAACTCTTTCTCTTCATCTCATTTTGACGATGTCAGACCTGGTCCATGGCCATGGTCTCGGGGTGGGGGGGTGGGGGGCAGTGAGCCCCCATGGCCGGCTGGGATGGCTGTTCCCCAAGGCGGGGGGTGAAGGGGAGGGGCGGGGGGCGGGGGGGGGGGGGCTGCAAGCAATAAGATTTTTAGTAATAA
>JAOTQQ010000002.1:23514608-23531467 GCA_026546715.1 Gallinago undulata | reverse complement strand
CTGCAAGCAATAAGATTTGTAGTAATAATGTCTGCTTTGATGGCAGAGGCTCTCGGGGCTCAGGTTGGAATAACCCCACTCCCAGCGGGGGCCTCGCTCCAGCATCCGAGGGGGGGGGAGCGTGTGGGCCTCTTGGTCTGGGATGCCCAAGGAGGCATCCCCAGGGATGGGGGAGGTGGGGGCTGCCGTCACCCCCAGGAAACCCCCCCAAAAATGGCCAGGGTAGGGTAGGTAGTTACTGATAGCAAACTCCCGGTAGCGAATTGGGGCAGTGAGCAGCTGCTTCTGGGGCTCCTGCGCTTCCTGGGGGTGGGGGTGACCCAAGGGAAGGCATCTGGGGGTGACCCAAGGGAACTCATCGGGGGTGACCCAAGGGAACTCATCGCCCTCACCCTTAAAATCCCAGTGCCGGCTCCAGAAGGTCGTTTGCTTACTTGCTTGCCATACAATTTTTATTCTCCTTTTAGGGGGTTCGAGGTCATTCAGTTGGTTTTTTTTCCTAAACGTGTTTGGATTTTTCTTTTTCTTTTCTTTTTTTTTTTTTTTTTTTAACCCCTTTTTGCCTGGAAGCGTTTGCTGGCTCTGCCCTCCGCCCCAGCAGGACCGTTGCTGCTTCTGCGGTGATGGGTCCCCACTTCGGAGGATGGAGCGGGGAGCCCTGCCCCGCAGGACCCCTCCCCAGCCCCACGCTTCCTTTGCCCTTGAAACAGGTGTGTAAGAAAAAAAAAAAAAAAAAAAAAAGAAAAGGGGAAAAAAAGCAAAAAAAAAAAGGTAACAACAAGCCAGTAATATTTTTTTTTTTAGGATGCTCAGCATTTAAATATTATCTCCGCCCTTCTGGCAAATGTTTTTCCTTCAGCTGTGCCTGCTTCTCTGGGAGAGTTTTATTTCTCTGTTTGTTTCTGTATGAATTTTTTAGACACTGAGCTGAAAAGCCCTCCTGTCCGGTACTGTATGTGTGAGCCTGAGCAATGTGAACTGTACAGACCAGCGGTGGGGAGTGGGAGCCAGCGACTGCACCCGGGAGAGCCGTGGCTTGGGACGGCATTCCCGGCTGCTCCGGGGAGCGGGAAGTACTGCGTCGCGGGTCGGGAAAAATGAACTGTCTGCTGTGAATTCTTGGTTGGAAATGTGGAGAGGGGTTTCCATTAGATAATGTTTACATACCTCACCTGACGAACCTTTGAAAGTGTATATATAAAAAAAAAAAAAAGAAAAAAAGAAAAAAAAAGGAAATAAAATTATATTAAGTTGCTTTAAATCAATATGTATAGCTATAAGAGCTGGGTCATTTGAACTTTGACTATGTATCGACTCTCTAAATGTTGACATTTTGTGAACTCTGTGCTCCTGTCTTTTATTTCATCCTAGCCTATGGAAGAAGTTGTGTTCTTGTTCCAGGTAAAAGGTCCCTGATTCAGATCTGAACTCCTCAAGGATTCCCACCACCTTGTTTTCTTTTCTTCCTCCACTGTCGATATTCACTCTAGGAGCTTTCTAAAGGTCCGTATTTTATTGCAGCTTATTAAACGTTTCTTTGATATCAATGATTGTTGGTGTGATAACTGGGGAAGGGCGCGGGTGAGTGAGTCCACGAGAAGGGGGGGGGTACAGCAGGCTGATACTCTCTGGATGGGACACACACCCCCCTGGAGTGTAATATAATAATTATAATAATTATATTATTCTGATTGCCCGGGTGAGATTGGAGTGTTCCCATGCTGGTGCCTGAGCTGGGGGTATGGCTTTCTGCGGTGGATTTGTGTTTGTGGCACAAAAAGTGCCAGCCCTCGGTGCTCCCCGGGGACTGCTTCCCCCTCTGCCCTTCCCCAAAGAGTTACAGGTGCCCAATTTCCCCCTGTAGCCACTCCATCCCCACGGCGGGCACCGGGCCCTTCCCCTTCTCAGGCTGCCCCCCCGGCTCAGCCCAGGCAGCCACGGCTCCTCCTGCAAGGCTCCTTCTCCAGGGACAACCCCACGTCTCCCTGGAGAGGAGCCCTCAGCCCAGGGCTGCGTGTCCCAGCACCACGTGGGCAACGCTCTGCCCTGAGGAGGTGGCCAGGGCTGCTCCGGGAGCAACAAACCATCGCCCGTTGGCAGCACCAAGGCCCCCCAGCCTGTGCCACCTCCTCACAGCTCCCCAGCACCGGCTGCCCCCCCCACCCCCTGCTCACCTCCAGGAAAAGAAGAGGCCAAGCCTCTGAATGAATAAATGTCATGTTCACATGGAAGACAACATAGACAATACCAAACATCTCCTAAAACAACACAGCCTCTGCCAGCGGCAGGATGCTCAGCGCCTCCCTCGCCAGCCTAGTACAAACCAGCGTCTTCAACAGTGACACACACAAACCCCACGGGCCAAACAAAGCCACCGTCATTTTCCTGCCCAGTAGCATCTGTAAACAAAAAGAAAACATCATTTGTTGACCCCGAACATATAAAAATACTATAACAAAATGAAATACAAATATATATTAGAATCTGTAAGTATTCTGTATAAAGAGATACTTTAGCGGTTAGCTTACAGCGAGAACAGAAACACAACACAACCGAGCCCCGGCCGGGCCACCGGCAAAACGAGACGTGTCCCGGCTCCTCTGTGTGGCAGAGGGGGCTCCGGCGGAGAGGGTGTTTGTGGCAGAAACATATCCCCGTGGTGGTGGGAATGTCCTGGATGCTGGTGGTGAGCAGGGATGGTGATGGCACCCACGGAACCGGACGCACCCGGTGGAGATGCCCGGTGCCCGGCCGCAGCCGGCGGGGCAGACCCGAAGCTGACGTGCTGAAGCCGTGCCGTTGTCCACATGATGACACGCTGTCCGGTTGGGTGCAGCATCCCAGGTTGGGCCCCCACCATCCTTGGCCTCCATGGGTGTAGAGGCGATGCTGCTGTGGAGGCTGGGTGCCTGCCATACCCTGGCACAGGCTCCCACACCAGCCCAGCCCGGCCCCCGCCACTGCAGGCTTTGGGGAGGTGCTGCCCGGGCACCGAGTCCAGGAGCTGGTGGGACCTGTCCCAGAAGCAGCGTCAGCTCAAGGCTTGAGGGCTCGGGCATCTTCAGCCTCTTCAGCCGGCCCTGGAGCACAGAAGGCTGAAGCCCCCATGATGGGCATGGCAAACCCCCACCCTGTCCGTCTGTCCTGGCAGCCTCCTGCCCTGGCTTGCTGGGCCATGGGGCACCCCTGCCCAGCTGCAGACCCCCCCTCCCAGGACTGAGCCTGGAGGAAAGGGGTTCTTCTGCTGCCCCACAAGGCTCCCACCACCAATCAGAGCCTCCTGGCTGGGCTGGGGGGATTTGGGGTTGACAATAAGGGCACGGTGCTGGACCCCACGGCATGGGGCAGGGCTGGCACTGGGACCCCCACAGACGTCTGCACCCCACTGCCTGTGACCCACTCCCACGGACCACCTTGGTCCTGCTCCACCCAGCACGGCCCCGACACCACTGGAGTGGGCTGGAGCTGTGCCCCAGAGCCCAGACAGCGAGCACGGCCCACGGCTGCCACCGGTGGGTCAGGCTGTGGCCACGGAGCTGGTGACATTGTTTGGGGTGCAGCACCCTGGCCACGGCACTGGGGAGCTCCTCGCCGCAGCTGCCGTCGGGGCGATGGCAGGTCCTCAGCAGGGAGGTCAGGGCTGCCAGAAGAGGGGACAGGGAGCCGGCCACGGGGCTCACAGGGACCACAGGATGCCGGCTGTACCGCGCAGCCCTCTGCCAGCCCTGGCTTGCCACAGCCCCTGAGGCTCTGCCACATCAGGCTCCTCTGCCCCAGCCACGGGTGGCAGAAAAGCCCCCGGCTCACCTGGCTGGACACCAGGGACGGGGCTGCCGGGGAGGGGACACGCAGGGGGACACAGGCGCTGGCCTCCGGGGCTGCAGGGCTGCGCCGGGGGGAAGGCAGAGTGCTGCGGGGAGCAGCTGAGCAGAGCGCCCGCCCCGTATCCACACATCTGTGTAGCTGCAGTTCTTAAAAAAAAATCCTCTATCTACACATTTGCTTTGTTTGTGGGGTGTGGTTTGGTTTGTTGGTTTTTTTTTTTTTCAGTTTTCTTTTCCTATTTTTTTTTTTTTCTTTCCCAACCCTCTAGATGCAACAGCTCTACCCTCCGCTGGGCTCCTCCGATGCAGGTTCGGGCACACCCAGGCAGCGGCGCAGCGGCCGCAGGGCAAAGCGAGGTCCTCGGCTGGGGGGGGGGGGCTGTGGGGTGTGTGTCTCTCCGTTGGCCCCCGGGGCTCTCCGGGGCCGGTGGCCGCTCACAGGCACTGGCTGCAGCCGCACTTGGTGGGCTTCTCCACCTCCTCCACGAAGGTCGCGCCGTTGCTGCACTCGAAGGCGTATTTCCTGCGCCGCAGCCGCAGCCCCGTGCAGCAGCCAGCACCGGGGCCGCCGCAGGACCCCCGGCATTCCACCCAGGCCACCGGCCGCGTCGTCTGGCAGATGGCGTAGCCCCGCTGCACCTGATGGTAGTCCCGCACTGGCTCCCCGTGGCACTCCGGCTCTGTGGGACAGGGATGCTCAGCACGGTGGTCCAGCCTGGGGCTGCCCACCCACCTCCCCGGCACCTACCTTGGTCACAGAGGGTTCCGCCGTAGCCGCTGTGGCACTCACAGGTGGGCTGGCCGCTCGGGGTGAGGCGGCAGTGGCCATGGACACAGGGCCGGTGGTGGCAGGGGTCGGGTGGCTCGGTGGGCTGGTTGCAGAGGGCCCCCTGGTAGCCCTGGTGGCACTGGCAGCTGTAGGAGAGGGCGTCGAGGGGCAGGCACAGCCCGTGCACGCACCTGCGGGCACCCGGCACCGTCAGGCACCCGCTGGCACGGCATGGCACGGCACAGCACGGCACAGCAACAGCATGCACAGCCCACCAGCACCAAGTATGGCACCAACACCAGCACAATGCTGCTGCCGCACTGGTATGGCACGGCCATCATGGCACGGCACTGGTATGGCGCTGGCGTGGCTCTGACACGGCACCGTACAGCCCTGGCACGACTCGGTGGTAGTGGCACGGCACGGCACCACCAGAGAATGGCAGCGCCACCAGCAGGACCCAGCCCCATGGAGGGTGAGGGACCCACCGGCAACGGGAGGGGTGGGCAGGGCAGGCAGTGAGGGGGGACAGCCAGTGAGAGGGCAGGGAAGATTGGGGCGGCCAGTGAGGGGCAACCAATGACAAAGCACCCAACGAGGAAGGGTCAGTCAAAGAGCCAATGGGGTGGAGCAGTTGTGGGGGGACGACCAATGAGTGAGGTGGGACAGCCAATGAGGAAAGGGTGCCAATGAGCCGATGGAGTAGGACAGTCATGGTGGGACAGCCAATGAGGGAAGGGATGGCCAATGAGCCAATGAAGTAGGACAGTCGTGGTGGTGCAGCCAATAAGGAAGAGGCAGCCAATAAGCCAATGGGGTGGGGCAGTTGTGGGGGGACGACCAATGAGGTGGGACAGCCAATGAGGAAAGGGCAGCCAATGGAGTAGGACAGTTTGGTGGTGCAGCCAATAAAGAAGGGGCAGCCAATGAGGTGGGGCAATTGCAGTGCAGCAGCCAATGGGGTGGTCAATGAGGGAAGGGCAGCCAATGAGCCAATGGGGTACAACAGTTGTGGTGGGGCAGCCAATGAGGGAAGAGACAGCCAATAAGCCAATGGGGTGGGGTGGTTGTGGTGGGGCAGCCAATGAGATGGGGCAGTGAATGGGGGAGAAGCAGCCAATGAGCCAATGGAGTAGGACAATCATGGTGGGACAGCCAATAAAGAAGGGGCAGCTAATGAACCAATGGGGTGGGGTAGTTGTGGTGCAGCAGCCAATGAGAGAAGGGGTGGCCAATGAGCCAATGGAGTAGGGACAGTTTGGTGGGGCAGCCAATGGGGAAAGTGAAGTCCATGAGGCCGTGGAGCAGAGCCATTGTGATGGCACAGTGAACGAGACCCAATGGGGCAGGTGGGTCACTGTGGGGCAGGCAATGGGGCAGGACCATTGCTATGGGGCAGCGCTGTTGCTTCAGGACAGCCAATGGGGCGGATGGTCATTGCGGGGCAGCCAGTGGGGGTAAGGCCATTGGTGTGGGGCAGCCGACGGGGAGAGGGGCACTCACTTGTGCCCCTGGCAGGGGCCGCCACGGGGTTGGTCGCAGTGGGGCCCGTCCCAGCCAGGCTCGCAGTGGCAGACGGGGCCCTGGGCACCGGCGGGCTGGCAGATGCCATGCAGGCAGTAGAGCTTGCGGCAGGGCTCACAGCCCGGCACCACCCCCGGCGTCATCCGCGTCTTGGTGAAGTCCTGCAGCTCGTTGTTGATGTAGAGGTTGCGGATGCAGCCGTGGAAGCTGGTGCCGTTGAGGAGCTGCCAGAGGCGGAAGGCAGCCGAGTTGACGTCCACGGGCATCCCTGGGGAGAGCAGGACCATCAGAGTGCTCGGATGCCTCCTGTGAACCCCGTCACCACCACCCCCACCTCCCATCCTACCTCCCACATAGAGGGGAGCCTCACTGTTCAGTGTATAGTGCTTGCCCGAGTTGTCCATGGTCATGGGGCTGCCGCCATCGATGGAGAGGTTCACCATCTGATCGAAGGTCACCAGCTCCACGGTGTGGAACTGCCCATCGTTAATGGTCTCGGCACTGGTGGGAATGGCTGGGTCACCGGGGACCCTCCACACCCATGCAATGGGGATGGAGGTCTCTAGTGAGCAGGGTAAGGGTGACAGGTACCTGTAGATGGCCGAGCTGGGGTGGGTGCCAGGGTCGTAGCTGACCCTGACATGGCCCTGGTATAGCTCCACGGCCATGTGGTCACTGTCACCGTTGTACAGCAGGATGCCATTGCCTTCAGCCGTGGAGACCTGGCAGTGGGAGAAGTGGGAGCCCACATCCCTTGGGGCAGCTCCCCTTATGCCACCCCCTCGATGGCCCTGTGGCCATCCCCCAGCCCTCACCTGCAGGGTGATGTTGGCCCGGGGCCAGTCCTGCAGGTCGGTGAACTGCAGGTACGTGTCACGGTCCACGAAGTTGACACTCAACAGCTTCTCACACTTGGGGCCGCCGAAGCCGGGCAGGCACTGGCAGAGGGCACGGGCGCCCCGCTCAACGCACGGGGCCCCGTTCTGGCACTCGGCTCGCTCGCAGGGGCCGGGCTGGCCGGCGGCACGGGGCGGCATCTCGCAGAGCTGGCCACTGCGGGGCCAAGGGTGCTACTGGGCATGGGGCTGGGAAAGCGCCCTACCCACTGCCCGTCACCCCATGGGGCTCTGACAGCACCCCCCTGTTTTGGGGTCCCTGAGGAGGCTCTGCAGCCAGTGGCATCAGAGGGAGACCTGGATGCTGAGCCCTGCCCTGGGATCCCTCTCCAGGGACACTGGCCCTCCCCAGCCTCCATCCCCGGACACCTGCACCCCCAGCCCTACTCCTTCCTCTTGCTGGTGTGGATGGATGGGTGGGTGGATGGAAGAATGGATAGAAGGATGGATGGATGGAAGGAAGGATGGATGGAAGAAAAGAAGGATGGGAGGAAGGAAGGAAGGATGGGAGGAAGGAAGGAAGGAAGGATGGATGGATGGATGGAAGGATGGATGGGTGGGTGGATGGATGGAAGGAATGATGGATGGGTGGATGGAAGGATGGATGGATGGGTGGATGGATGGATGGAAGGGTGGATGGATGGATGGATGGATGGATGGATGTGCTCCAGGGATGGATGCTCCCTCCTGCATGGTGACATGTAACTGTCCCTGCTATACCCGGTGACCCCCCGTCACACCGGTGGTACCTGTAGCCCTCAGTGCAGAGGCAGGAGTAGCCGTTCACCTCGTCCAGGCAGCGGGCGTTGTTCTGGCACCGGTGGTCCTGGCAGTCATCAAAGTCTTCGCTGCAGTTGCTCCCCACGTAGCCGGGCACACACTCGCACCTGGGGCAGGTGGGGGGTTCATGGCCACCCCTTCCATTACGCCCGCTGCTCCTCCCAGCACCCCCCTACCCCCTGGCCAGCCCACAAGCTGCAGCCCCCCCCAAAAGCAAATCTCCCCTGCCAGGCAGCAGGGAGAAAGCAGTTTGGGGAGCGGGGGCTCACCTGGGCCCCTGGCTGGTGGAGATGCAGGTGGAGCCATGCTGGCACGGGCTGAGCTCGGCTGAGCAGAAATCCGGTGGCTGCTCACAGAAATCCCCTGGAAAGGCAGAAGATGGGGTGCCAGGGGGTGCCCAGCAGCTCCGGGACCAGAGGGGCAGCCCTGGAGCCCATGGGCTCAGCTTGAGGTGGGGAGCCATCAAGCCTGCAGCTCACGCTGCCATGGGCACAGGACACTGCTCTGCCACAGGCAGCTCTCACGCCGGCCGGGGAGCGAAGGCGTCCCAGGGCATGGGGGCTCAAACTTCAGGCCCAGGGCAGCCCAGAGGCCACGGTGATGGGCAGCGGGACAGCAGGCAGAGAAGCTATTAGCTCTCATTGGTGGGAAGGGAGAAGCACTGGGCACATCCCTCTGCCAGGCTCGTGAGGTTTGGGGTCAGCCAGCCCCCCAGTCCGGGTACCTGTGTAGTGGGCAGGGCACAGGCAGGTGTAGTTGGTGGCACCAGGAACGCAGGAGCCCCCGTTCTCACAGCTGTGCTCCTCGCAGGGGTCGCTGATGGCTCGGCAGCTCGGGCCCTCGAAGCCCACCGGGCACAGGCACCTGCCACAGGGCACGGAACAACATCAGGGGGTGGGAAATGGAGCAGTTTGGGGTGGTTGCCCCAAAAATGCCAGCACAAGATCCTGGTGGTGGAACGTTCACGCCAAGAGGCTCTGGGGAACAGGGTTCGGTGCCCCCCCCCCCCCCCCCGCCGAACACCGGGCGCAGGGGTGGGTGGGTGGCAACCCGCAGCCCCACCGGGCGCGCGTGGCGAGGATGCTGAGTTGCCATGTCAACGGGCTGAGAGGCCACTCGGTGCAGGGGGCTGGGCGGCTGCGCAGCCCACCTCCTCGCCCCCGGCCTGTCGTCTATTTTCAGCCGCTAATTGCACCTCAGTTCCTGGAACGGCCTGAAGCATTCGGGGTAGCGAGGGGTCGCGTGGGGGCACGGCAGCCCTGCAGGGAGGGGCCGCATCCTGCCCTGTCCCACAGACAGCCAGATCCCAACCCCAAATCCCGCTGCCCTCTGCCTCCCCATACCTCCCGTGGCGGTGGGACCCCCTCTACCCCATGCCCCCATGCCAGGAGCCTGCAGGGCCGGGGGGCAGGGGGAAGTGGAGCCATTGCTCAGCCCTGCTGGGGCTGTGCTGGCAGGAGGCACGGGCAGGGCTGCAGAGAGCTGGCAGCACGGGCTGGGTGGATGCCATGTCCCAGCTATGTGCCCCAGGGAGCACACAGGAAGGGAAGGAAGCACCAGACTTTATCCTCTGTGGGACGCCGGGGCTCCATGCCACTGCCCAAACACCCATCTTTCATGGGGTCCCGTCCAGCACTCACCTGAACCCGGCTCCTTCCCCCTCCTGGGGCTGGCAGGTCCCTCCGTTGGCGCAGGGGTTGGAGGAGCAGCCACTGAGTGCCACTTCACAGTCCCTGCCCTGGGGAAGGGGGAGGTGGGAGGGAGGAGGGTGCCACAGCACCATGTCCCGCTCCCCCTGCCCTGTCCCGCTCGGCAGGGCTCTGCGGTGTGCAGGGAAGGGGGACAGCCCTGCAGGGAGCCAACGCCAGGCACGGCAGAGCCCCCATCCTGCCCCCTTCCCATCCAAAGGGGTGGGTCCCCCCCGCACTGGGGACCCCCGAGCCCGGGGTACCTTGTAGCCACTGGGGCAGGCACAGCGGTAGAAGCCAAGGGGGTCGTTGTGGCAAGTGCCCTTGTTCTGGCAGGGGCTGGAGAGGCAGGGGTTGCACTTGGCCTGGACGCTGAGGGCGGGTGGACCTGCGGGGCGAGAGGCACCAGGATGCCCATCAGCGTGGGGAGTGACGGGGAGGTGTCCATTTGCGGGCACTGACATGGGGGGCAGAGCCCCAGGCATGGCTGGGAGGAGAGCCTGCCCTGCCGAGGGGCTGTGCGCCAGGCAATGGGACAGCCACGTGCTCGCTCGGTCACCAGGGATGTGCCACCGTCCAGGTAAAGGGACAGAAGCTGACCGGTCCCTCTCCTCCACAAGGCAGCTCAGGAGATGGAATCCCAGGTGCTCCAGGCTCATGGAGCATCACTGGCGGGCGTGGGGAAGTGGCAGCCCCTGGCTCCCCTTCACGCCTGATGCCCTGCCTGAGGAGAGCCCAGACAGACAGACAGACAGACAAGCGCAGGCACCTCTCACCTTGGCACTCGAACTTCTTGGCAGGGGTGGTGAGCAGCAGCTTGCCTTCCATCTCGGGGGGCCCGGCACAGCGGGCAATGCCTGGCTCCTTGTACCCGGTCTTGACCCAGCTGGAGAGCCAGCGCAGGTTGCAGCTGCAGTACAGGGGGTTGGCCCCGATGGCTCTGCCAGGGAAGGGAGGGCAAGACTGCACACGCTGCCCCACGGAGGGCACGGGCCCGGGGACCTCGGGACTGGACACACCGCTGTCCCTTGGCTAAGCTGCCACGTGGCGGGGGGACCCGGTGCTCCTCCATTTCTGGACCCGTGGGAGGTACTGTGAGATGATGGGAGAACTGGGGCACACAGCCCCACACCACCCCCCAGTTAGACCACCCTGCTGCCAGCCAGCCCCACAGCCCACCGGTACTGCCCCGGTGGTGCCCCGTGGCTCCCTGCTGGGGTTCTCCTCTGCTGCCTACACAGAAATCCTCGGGAGACCCTCCCCAGCACAAACTGGGCAAAGCACTTTGAGGTACCAAGGTGGTGGTGTGTAGCAACAACAGGACCATCGGATGAGCTGCGGGGACAGCCTGGGCTCTGCCTGCAGGGCAGGGACATGGGAGCAGGTCATGGCCAGAGATCGTGGGGACAGCATCAGGGGAGAGCAAGGAATTGCTCCGAGAGGAGGAGGAGGAGGAGGAAGAGGAGGAGGGAGGTTGCTCTGCTCCACAGAGGAGTGGGGACGGTGTGGGAGGCTGAGGGGCTGGATGCCTCTTGGCATCCTCCTCCACTGCGAAGGTCAGCGGTGATGGGGGGCCAGGGCAACCCACAGCTGTGAGGAAGGAAGGGGACGGTGGCCTGGGAGGCAGGCGGGAGGGACAGCAGATCTGCTGGGGCTGGGAAACCTGGTCCTACAGCTCCGACAGCGCCGGCTGGTGACACAGCTCAGCCCTGCGGGAACCGGCAGCGCCGACTGGCAGCGGCAAAGGGAGTGCCGAGCTTCATGAAGAGCCAGGGGAGACCATACCGAGCAGTGATGCTCCCCCAAAAATACAGGGGTGGGGGGGAGGGCAGGATTAGAAATCAAGATGCTCTCCACAGGCTGGAGGAACAAACCTGAGACCCACAGGATGCTGGCCACCGACAGGCAGGTGGGGACGGCTTAGCAGGGACAGGGAAGGGACTGAAGAGTCACAGTGAGCAAAGCCGAACCCCCACCCCAGGAGGTGGGTACAGGTTCCCTCAAGCAGGGGCTGAAACATCAGCACAGGCAGGAGGATGCTTGCTGACAGATTTGGGGGGGCTGCTGCAGGGAAGCACCCTGGCAGGAGGCTGATGACACTCTGAGATGGGTCAGAGCAGCCTCTGCCAACCCACAGCCATGCCAGCTTCTTGCATGGCTTGACCTGCGTGTTAGGGGACCCTGGGACCTGGCAGGGTAGAAGGACCCCATATCATCTCCAGTAAGGACCACAGGGCCATCCCAGCTGCACTGGGAGGCCCAGCCAGGACCTGGAGGCCGAGTGAGGGGAGGGCAGGCACGGCATGGCAATGCCCCAAAAAGGCTGCTCCAGGTCCTGGCCCAGAGAAGAGGAGAGGAGGCAGCTCAGCCCCCAGAGAAGCTGGGCTCAGCCCCAAGGTTTTTAAAGGCCTCCCAAGCCTGTGTCCAGCCCTGCACCCTGTGGAGTGGGAGATACTCACAGGTGGGACAGGGAGGTGACGTCTGCGAAGATGCCCTCAGGGAGGCTGGAGATGTCATTGCCGTGGAGAGACCTGCAGAGAACAGAGGGTCCTGCGATCTCCACGGCTCCTGGGTGGGCAGCAAGGACCACGGGCAGCCGGGCTGCCCCCACCCCACGGGTCCAGGTGGGGGTGGCAGAGCCGGACCCCGTCACTCTGTCACTGTTGCAAAAATACCCCTCTGCTCCAAGAGGCTGGTGCATCTCCCCTTGCTCCTCCTGCAGCCTGTACCCTGTCTACCCACTTGTGCCCAGCTCCAGGTGGGCACCGGGGACACAGGAAGAGGGGCTGAGGGGGGGCTGTGAGCAGGGCAGGTACTTACAGCAGCCGGAGGGAGCGGAGGCCCTCAAAGGCGAGCGGGGGGATGCACTGCAGGGAGTTGTAGCTGAGGATCCTGCAGAAGGGAAGGAGGTGGCATCACAAGGGAAGGAGATGGCATCACAGCGCCTGGGGCACCACTGGGGGCATCACCGCACGCTCCCCCTGGCACCCCCCACATCAGCTCCAGCTCCAACCACAGCGTCACCCAGGCGGAGCGGGGAGACGCTGGTGTCCCCAGCACGCCCCTGCCTTCAGGGTCCCCCAGGGGGAATGCAGCAGGGACCGCACTCACAGGGTGGTGAGCTGGCTCATGTTGGTGAAGGAGGAATTGCTCAGGGAGCTGATCTTGTTGTTGCTCAGGTCGCTGGAAAACAGAAACCCCAGGGGTTGGAATCAGAGGGTCCCCCCCGTCCCCCCACCTCCCCTCACTGCTCCCCCATCTGCTACCCCCAGGGCTGTCACACAGAGTGATGGCAGCAATGCCACTGTCACCCCTGTGTCCAGCCCCAGCAGAGGCTGTGGGCACCCAGGGGCTGAGCATCGCTGACAGCCAGCTGTGTCCCGGTGCAGAAGGACACAGAGGGATACTGGGGGGCTCTGCCACAGCCAGGCCCCTCCTCAGGACGGGCACAGCCCCTGTCCTTGCCCCCAGGTCCCAGCAGAGGGACTTGGGCTCCTGCTCCTGGCTACTTACACAAGCTGCAGGTACTTGAAGGTGGAGAGCTGCCCTGGGACCTGGGCGAATTGGTTTCCATCCAGGTAGCTGCATGGAAGAACGAAAGCACCTCGGAGTGGTGCAAGGAAGAAGCAGGAGGTCCCTCTCTCCACCCTCCCCTTTCTCCTGCGCAGACATCCCCACGAACTTTTGGGCTGTGAGGAGCACCTCCAGCATCACCTCCCTCCCAGCACGCAGGTCCCACGGGGCTCTCAGGGGACCCCTGGGCTGGTGGGGGAACTGGTGTTCGAGCACAACAGCGCAGCTGGGGGCTCTGCATGGGGGTCCCCAGGGGCAGCCTCCCCACAGCCTGCGTGTGTGAGCACAGCCAGCCATGTGCTGTGTTTACACGTCCCACGTGAGCGTGGGCGGCCAAAACCGTTCCCTGGGCACGTCTGAGAGAGAGTTGGGGACTCAGAGAGGGGGGGGTGAGACAGTGATGGGGTGGAAGGGGGTGGTATTAATACATACATGCAAAACCAGTGCCCACAGCCCCCACCCCAGTTGGGTGCAGAGCCCCTTTTACAGCGATGGGCACCACGGTGCCCACACACCCTGACCTGGCGCGGTTGCTTGGGTATCTCCCTGACACCCACGGCCATGGGGACGTCACCCCAGGCAAATCACATCCCGTTGCCCCCCTGCTCAGGGCTGGGGTTGCCAAGAGCATCCCCGCAGCCGTGATGAGACGTGACGGCAGAGGAGTCCCAAGGAGCTGGCAGAGGCAGGGTGGCCTCGTCCCTGTCACTGATGGCAGGCTGCTGGGGACTGCAGAGCTCAAGGCTGCACGGCCACGTGGGGACCACAGCTGCAGGGGCTGGTTGTCCTGTGCTGCCCCCTCCCAAGAGCAGGGACCTGGCTCCTGTGACAACACCCCTCGCACATCACCTGTGGTAGCCCTGAGTGGGCAGAGAGGCTCTTGCCGAGCCCCTCGCTGGGGTGTCGGGGCTGCACAAGGTCCCTTGGCTGGGTGGAGGGGTCCTGCCCCCAGCTACCCAGCCAGGATGAGGGTTCATCTCTGCCCCAACCCTGGCATCCCCACAGCACAGACCCCCTTGCCATAAACTTGCTGGAGATCAGAAGGATGAGCCTGTGCCACTCACAGCTCCGTGACGTTCTTGGGGATCCCCTTGGGCAGGGCCTTGAGGTGTTTGTTGCTGCAGCGGACGACGGTGTCGAGGCAGGTGCACTCCTGTGGGCACTGGGGACGGGGGACACAGCTGGTCTCCTCCTGACCTGCACCGGGCACAGAGAGCCACAAAGTCACCGTTTTCAAGCAAAACTGCAGTCCCAAGGAAGAGCAGAGAGGAGGGCACAGAAGAAGGAGCTCCTTCAATCATGGAAGGAATTTTCCATCCAGTTTTCAGGATGGAAATTATCCCACAATATCCTCCTTCTCCCCAGACATGGCACTGGGCTCCTGCGGGAGAGGGGACGACCGTATGTTCTCTCGCACCGCTCGGAAAGGCGCAGGATGCAGCCCTTCAGGCTTTGACATGGTGGAGGAGGGAAAGCAGAAGAAAGGATGATTTGTTTGTAAATATTTTTCCAGAGGGCTCAAAAAGCTGTTCTGTATTTAAAAAAAAATAAAAAAAAATTTAAAAAGGCATTTTTCTTCTCAACACACACACTCTCCACCAGCTCTGTCTGCCTGGCTCTGGAGGGTGTGTGGGGATGGGACGGGAAGGAAGGAAGCAGCAGGATGAATCCCTGAATCCCAGCGGGTTTTGCAAACTCCTACTTCCATGGGGCATCTTCAGAGCAGCTCATAGGTATTTGAGTGAAGCCCTGAGGGCTGGGTACCATGAGGGGAAAGCTGTGCATCGTTAGGGCAGGGTGTTAATGAGCTGAGGGACACCTTGAGCTACCAGCTTGCCACAGGGCACTGGCCAGACATCCCAGGAGCAGGGATGGGGAGCGTGGTGCAAGCCCAAGAAGAGCAGCATGGTCTCCCCCCCCTCACCCCTGTGAGTTACCTTCCTCACACCTGAAGTCGGGGAAAGCCACGTCCTGGAGCGGGATCTGCCGGAGGAAGTCGGGGTTTTGGCACCGCGGGTTCCCCGTCACGATCTTCCTCTTGCGCAGCCAGTCCCCCAGCCAGGCCAGCTGGCAGTTGCAGTTGAAGGGGTTGGCCAGCAGGTTCCTGCACACGGGAGGGAGCGCGAGGGCATCACCTCAACAGCCACCGGGCAAGGGGACCCCCTGCAGCCCCCCCTCCCCACCACCACCACCACGATGGGGACAGGCTGGGAGCATCCCCCCCTGCAGACCCCCAGACGTACAGCGTGGAGAGGGACTGCAGCGTGTCGAAGGCGCCCGGCGCGATGGTGCTGATCTGGTTGTCGTAGAGGGAGAGCAGGCGGACGTTGCGCAGCCCCGTGAAGCTGTCGTTGTGGATGCAGCTGATGCGGTTGTTCCTCAGCATCCTGCGGAGGAAAGGGCACCTAACAACCCAGGCGGGTGCCACGGGGGAAAAGCCCACCTTGGCAGTGCCAAGGCTGCGCCCACCTCAGTGCCAGGCAGCAGGATGAGCCTGAGCCAGTCCCTGAGCAGCCAAAACCTGTGCCCCCCCCTTCCCCCCAGCTCTGGATACGGCCAGCAGATGGGTAAGGCACTCCGGAGCTGGCCCTGAGGTGGTGCAGACCAGCCTGGCAGCGTGGGCAGGAGCAGGGGCTTCCCTGTCCTTGTGCCCACGGAGGAGTGGAGACTCACAAGGTCCTCAGCCCATCCAGGCCCCTGAACATGCCGCTCCGCACCGACTCCAGCTGGTTGACGGTGAGGTGCAGCTCGCTGACGGAGGATGCCCCCTCGAAAGCCCCGTCCTCAATCTCCGACACCTTGTTGTTGCTGAGGTTGCTGTGGAGAGGGGAAAGCAGGCTGGGCTGGGAGGCTCTGCCCCAACCTCATCCTGAACCCTGCTTCCCCCAGGTCCCACCGAGCACCCCGTGATGCCAAGTCCCTTGGGGGACCCTCGGGTCAGGATGTGCCCCCCATTTCCCACCCCAGGCTGCCCTGGCATCAAGAACCCACATGCCTTCCCAGCCCCCAGAAAATCCTGACAGGGCTGTGCTGCCTGATACTCACATTTTCTTCAGATGCGGGAGTTTCTTGAAGATGCCAGTAGCCTCCAGGACAGAGATTTCATTGTTGTTCAGGCGCCTGGGGTGGGTGGCAGGGCAAAGAGCTCAGGAGATGGCTGCAAAGGGTCTGGCACACACCCTGGGCCAAACCCCAGCACCAGCGATGTTCCAGATGGGAGAGAGGGAGGGAGGAGGCTCTTACAGCTCAGCCGTGGACTGCGGGATGCGCTCCGGGATCTTGGTGAGCTTCAGGTTGGAGCATTCGACCACGTTGGATTCGCAGCGGCACTTCGGGGGGCAGATCACGTCGCTGTTGCACTCGCTGTTCAGCTGGTAATCCTCTGTCCCTGCGTGCCAGCGGGGGCAAGGTGGGCTCCCGTGGGCACTGCCGTCCCCTTCTCCGATGCTCCCACCCCCCCAGCCAGCCTCTGTCTCTTCCCCAGCTCCCCTCACCCCAGACACTGTGCATATATCACTCCTCTCCATGCCCAAAGCAACTTATCCACTGGGATATTTGTCCTGGGTACGTGGGGTGCTGCACTGCCCACCACCTTCTACCCTCCTACCAACAAAGCCAGACCCTGGGGACATCTCTGTGCCCATCTGGATAACGGCACGATGGGAGATGCTGCAACAGGGTCTGGTACCCAGCGCTTTTGCTCTCTCCAACTCCCAAAAGGAGGGGGCAGCCAGGGGGGGTCAGTCTCTGCTCCCAAGTCCCAGGCCATGGGACAAGAGGAAATGGCCTCAAGTTGCACCAGGGG
>JAOTQQ010000002.1:23451602-23462367 GCA_026546715.1 Gallinago undulata | reverse complement strand
GGCCCCCCCCCCCCCCCCCCCCTCCCCCCCCCCCCCCCCCCCCCCGGACTCCCCCTCCCCGCACCGCCGCCCCTCCCCGCGCCCCCGGCACGGGTGGGTGCGGGGGTAGGAGCGGTGCCGGCCGGGCTGGGCACCGGCACCCTGAGCCGTCGGGGCTCTGCACCGCCCCGGCCCCGCAGCAAGGGGGGCTCCGGCTCGGTTCTCCCGCACCCCCCGCCCCGGGCCAGCCGGCTCGCCCCTGTTTGATGGCTGCGGGATGCCGGGGGGTGGGCATGAGGGGGTCCTCGGGGGCCATGGTGGGCATGATGGCCCGCGGGGTGCGGGCAGAGGTGCCCCGGGGATTAGGAGAGACCCGAGAGAGACCCTGCCAACCCCACGGCGGGGGGCAGAGCCTTCCCTCCTCTCCTCGGGGGGTGCCAAAAGCTTTCTCATCCCCCGGGATGCTCCAGGCACCCCTGGCCCCTCTCCCCCCCCGCCCCGGCAGCCCAGAGCCCCATCCCCATCACCCAGAGCCACAGGGACCCGACGGCCCATGGGCTGGCACCAGTCAGGCAGGGTGATGCCCAGTCTGATGATGGGGACCCTGTGGCCAAGCGCCCCGGGACTCCACTCTTTGCACCACACACAAGCAGCAAGTCCCCAAGATGTGGCATTAGCTACATCCTTTCCTGCTCCAGGGGAACATCTTAAGAAAGAAGGTAGCCAAAATGTCCTTGTGGCCACCAGGAAGAAAGAGGCAAAATGTACCTATTCTGATGCAAAAAGAAGCGAAGCCAAGAAATGAAACCAAGAAATGAAGCCAAGGAAGAAATTCTTTGGTGTGAGGGTGGTGAGACCCTGGAACAGGTTGCCCAGAGAAGCTGTGGCTGCCCCATCCCTGGAGGGGTTCAAGGGCAGGTTGGATGCGGCTTGGAGCAACGTGGTGTGGTGGGAGGTGTCCCTGCCCAGGGCAGGGGGTGGCACTGGGTGATCTTTAAGGTCCTTTCCAACCGAAACCATTCTGTGATTCTGTGAAATCCCATGAGCTTGGCTGCAAACGGGATGTCTCAAAAAGGTGAGTGTTGTATCCATTTTATTGCCTTCCATTTTCTCCCCCAAGGTCTGCAGATGTAAAGCAGCAGGGGGTTACCAGGAGGGCCACTCACCTATTTTATTAACGACACCTGAAGCGCTCTCAGAACCCCATGGCTCCTGGACCTGAGTCATTAAGAGAAAGAGCAGGTATTTCCAGGTGTCTGGAAGAGCCCTGACCACTGGCAGCAGCCACCACAAATGTCCTGATGTCCTCCTCGGAGAGGAAACCCGTGGAAGGAGGGGAGGTGGGAGCCTGTCACGTTGCTCCGGCAGCGGGAGGAGAGGCGTGTGGGTACGGACACCCCACCCCACACTCGTTCCCCCAGCCAGCAGGGTATCTGCAGGGCTGGTGGCAGGTCCCAGGGGCAGCAGAGCCTCTTAAATCAGTGCTCCCCCTGCATGGAGCTCCATGAGCTCCTTAATCAGGGCAGGAGGAAGGTGTCTGCATGGGGTTTCCCTCCAGTGAAGGCCACCTTGCACACACACACACACACACAGACAGGGCTGCACCAGCTTGGCCCCGATCAGCAGCCCTTTCCCATCCCCAGTGCAGGCTCCCATCATCTGTCTGCATTTTCCTGACATCTCCTTCCTCTGGCCCCAATCCCGGGAGGAAGCTGTGCCTGAGATGGATGAAAGGGGTTTGTTCCTCGTTGCTACCCAGCCGCCCTGACAGCGAGGAAGATGAGCTGCTTCCCAGGACTCTGGGAGCCAACCCCTTCGTTGGCACGGCTTCGGCAGAGGTGGCCCCACAGTCCGCCCTGGGGCTCCCAGGGGGACCCTGGTGGCAGTGGCACCACAGAGCACCCAAAGGAGCCCTGTGCCAAAGACCTTGGCTGGATTTCTGGGCGTGAAGGCTGTTTTCTAGCAGTTCCCCAAAGCTGGCCACTACTGCTGTGATGCCAGTGTCCCCCTTCCCTCCTTCCCAAAGACCCCCTTGCCCAGCGGAGCAGAGCCGGGTCCCTAACCCGCCCTTACCCGCCCTCCTCTGTCGCTGGCAGGGAGGCAGGAGTGGGATGAGGGATCTTGTTTCCTCCCTTTTGCAGGGACTTGCCCCGGGCAAATCCTTGTGATTTGCAGAATAAATAGGCTCCCTCCGTCTCTCGTGTCCAGCTGCAGAAACACGGCATTGCTTTACAGCTGGGGCCGTGGTCTCGGCACAGGGTGGGGGCCTGCCTGGAGGCTCCCACTGCCTGCCCCAGCTCCAGCGGGAGTCCAGGGCTGAGAAGCTGGAAACCTCATTTCAGGCCAACATCCACATTTTCTCCTGTGGGGATCTCGACTCCTGCTCTCCCGTGGGAGCTTCTTGGGACCTCCTGCCATGCAGCCAGAGCCCCGTGCCCTAGAGCATCTCACTGTGCTGGGCTGCCGGCCGCCACCAACCCCTCTGCAGCTGCTCCGGTTGGAAAATCAGCCCCTTTCCAGGGCTGCCAACACGGCAGGGGATAAGCCAGCCTGGGGAGGCAGGAGGGCAGGGTGGGGTGGTGGGCTCTGCACTGAGACCCCCCCCTTCCCACCCCTCAGCACATGGGGGCGATCCCCAATCGGGGTGGTGTGGGACTTGGAGAGCAGCAGCAGCAGCCGCCTGGGAAAGGCCCAGGGTGCCTCTGAATATGGATGAGGAGCGGGGAGAAAAATAAAATCCGAACTTTTCTTTATTGGGGGAAGGCCTGGTCCTGCCGTCTGCCACCGGGATTTGGGCCAAACTGCTTGATAGATAGAGAGACCATCTGGATCGTCTGATGGGCTCTGGGTTTGGTTAAAATGAAGCAGAAGCTTTTTTTTTTTTTTTTTTTTTTGCAGGAGAGTTTTCATGGGAAGATCCGGGGAAGGATTCCAGGGTACGCGCCAGACCTGTCGCGCGAAGAGATGCGAAGCAGCTACAAAACTTCAAACAAAAATTGCTGCCAGTTTTAAGCCGAGCCCCCCCAGGGCAGCATCCCGGCGGTCCCACCCAGCCCGGGACGGGGGGCAGCTCACCCCTGTTCGCTCTCCCGCCGACTGGGATGCTGCTGGGTCCCCACTGGGGACACCTGGTCTGGGAGCGGTGGCCACAAACAAGACCCAGCTGGAGAGGCGAAGGTGGCCGTGACCTCTGGCTGCCCAGTGTCCCCCAGAGACCCTGCGCAGGGTGGGCTGCTGGGCTGTCCCTCCGCCGGCCAGGGCCACATCTGTCACGCCTGGTGGGCTCGGCTCAGCTCGTGCTGGGGAGCCAGGCTGCCTTTGTCCCGCCGGGCACGCTGGGCTTCGGAGAGCGAGGCATTGTGCGGGAGCAGGCCGGCGTGTCAGCCCTCTTAGGGCACCTGTTGGGCTTCTGCAGCGTGACAATGCCCTTGATGGGTCTATTATGGAGTGGCTCAGGCAGCCGGAGGCCTCTGGGATGACGGTAAATCTCGCCTGGTTATAGCGGCGGCGGCGGCAGGCAGGGCTGGGATGCACTCGCTCTTCGTGGTGTCTCCCCGGGGACCAGCCCCATCTCGCTGGCACACAGCAAGAGTATCACCCTGCCATCATGGCACCGTCAACGTGGCCAGCATCAACCCGGCAAACCGCCAGCATCGTCCTGCCAAGGCTGCCAGCATTGCCCTGCGAACGTGGCCAGCATCACCCTCTAGGCACTGCCAGCATCACCCTGCCAACGTTGCCAGCATCGCCCTGCGAGCACCGCCAGCATCACCCTCGTGACACTGCCAGCATTGCCCTGTGAACACCAGCAGCATCACCCTGTGAACACGGCCAGCATCACCCTCTGAACACCGCCAGCATCACCCTCTAAACACCAGCATCATCACCTCGTGAACACCGCCATCATCACTCCCTGATCATGGCCATCATCACCCTCTGAACACCGCCAGCATCACCCTGGAAATGTGGCCCCACTGACTGCAGAAGGTGGCTCAGCCCCACAGCCTGGGCACCCCCCCTAAATGGGACTGAGTGAAGGGAACATCAGGGATGATGGGGGAGAAGCTGAGGTTCCCAAGCAGGTGGGTTTGGCCCCAGCCTTGCACAAGAGGGACCGTCTGGGCCAGGGGAGCCCAGCCTGCCCCACGGCTGCGAGCAATTGCAGAGCAACGGTCTGCAAGGCACCGCATCCCTGCTTTGTGGCGTGACTGAGCAGAGGGGCCGGGCCCCTCACCTTGGGTTCCCAAAAGCAGCTCTGGTCCCCAAGGAAAACATTAGCACCAAGCAGCCCAGACGCAGATGGAGAGATGCTGTTCCCAGGGGGGCCGGACGCCCCGACCGCCTGGGAGCTCTGCAGCGCGGCGCAAGCTGGTTTGAATAAACCCCGTGGGAGGAGGTGTTTGGGAAGCGCCTCGCACATGGAAACACAATTGTCGGTGCAGCGTGGGGCGGGGGGCTCGGGAGTGCCCAGGATTGTTCCCCGTCCACACCGTGCATACGCACACGCTCTCCCCCGCTCGTTCTGCCCGCAGCCGCTCATTAACCCTCCTCAGTGAAGACACATTGGAGAGATAATTTACTGTTTAATAGACTAACTTTCCATTTGCTGATGCCAAGCACATCCAGCATATTTCTCCACGGTGCCATAAAGTGCAGCTCCTCTGCCATAAAATCCTGCCTCCCAGTAGGAGCAGGTGAGTGCTCAGGATTCAGCAGATGACCTTGGCTGTGGGGTGAGCAGAGACACCGGGCTTTGTTTTTGGAGGAATCGGTCTTGTTCCCACCAAGCCCTTCTGCCTTATTGCAATCCTCATTGCACTGACATCCCCGAGCTGGGAAACCATCTAATCTGAGGAATAAGGAGAGTGTCAGCCTGATGGATGAGGGAGGCAGCGACTCTGTCCTGATTTTATTAATGAAGATGCCCTGGGTGCAGACGAGCTTGCCCCTGCTCCATATTTATGGCAAGCTGGCGGCCGGTTCCACGCTGGGATGCGATCAATAAGTTGTGTGCCCACTTGGGCTCAGGGTTTCCATGGTCATAGGTGGCTTCTCTGCACCTTGCCAGTCCCACAGTTACAAGCGTGTGTCCCCTCATCCTCACTCCTCCTCACCAAGCCCTTCCAGAGTTACAAGATACTGGGAGCTGGAACACAGTCAGATCCTCAATGACATGGGACAGTGAAGTTGGTTCCAGTCCCACTTTGCCTCTGTCAAAGAAGATGGAGAAGAGACAGTTTTGGGATGCAGCGGGAAGGAGCAGCAGCCCCAGAGGTATGAGCCCGAGTGACTGGCCACCGAGGGTGGCAAGAGGATGCCAGTAGCCAAAAACAACTTAAAGGAGAAGGGAAAGGCTTTAGTTTCCTTGTGACAGCTCTGCTCAGCCTCAGGTGTGGGACTCTCACTGGAGCCAGGGGACCACAGTGGGGGCTACCTGGAGAGCTGATTTTTGTCCTTTCTAAGAGGGCATCCCCCCCCCAGCCCCTTCCAACAGCCTTCTCTGTGCTCTCTACGTTCTTCTTGACCTTAGCGATAGCCCCTACACCCTCCTTCCATCCTCCAGATGCCACCAGGGAGGAAGAACCAGGCGTCTCCAAGCCTGCCGTCCCCCTTCAACCGGCACATCTGGCCCTGGGGGACCCCCAAATAGTGCAGGGGGTCCCATCCCGGAGCGTGTGCTGCCAGCCCCCTCTTGTGCTGCTGCTGCAGAACGGCCTTGGCGAGGCACAATGGAGCCAGAGGCTTTTGTGGAAGAGGGTTGTGGAGATCTTGCTCCCCTGGGGCGGGAGGACGGGCAGGCAGCCGGCTCCTGAGCCGGCTGCCTGCCCGTCCTCCCGCCCCAGGGGAGCAAGACTCAGGCTTTGCAGGGGAAAAAAAGGTTGGAAGAATGTTTGCCCCTCAATTCATCCCGATCCGTAGCCCCCAGAAGCACAGGAGCCAGGAGGAGAGAGGATGAAGAGGGGACTCTGACCTTTTCTCCGGTGCTGAAGGAGCCGGGTGGTGGATTTGTCACAATTCTTCCCAGCAGGAAGGCAGGGAATGTTGGTGGAGCCTGGGAGAAGAGCCTGGTTTAATCTGGGAGAGGTGGGACCAGGGAGGGGAGCATGGTAATGCCCACCCCAACTGGGACTCTGCTGGGAAATATCTGAACCTCACCCTGTTGATGTCCCAGCTGGCGAGATCTTTCTCCTTGCACCAAGAAACGGGAGCCCATAAACAACCCCATCGCCTTCCTGATGTGTGGGCACTTCCCAGGAAAAAAAGCTGGAGTGGGATGGGGCCAGCAGAGGTTCCACCCTGGTCCTCAGCACCAGCGCGGGACCCAGCGCGGAGATCTCCCGCCTGCACGATTCATGCAGCTCCAAGCATGAAACCCTGGCCAAGGGGGATGAGCAAACAGAACTAAACATGGTAACTTATTCACCCCGTGAAAAAAAAAAATATTAGTTAATCCAAGCCAATGAGATTGTGAAGCACGATAACTGGTCTGGCTGGTGCCAACATCTATCGCTAGCAGTGCTCACGGTTTTTGTCTACACTGTTGCCCTAGGCAGTGAGACGCAGCAGCAGCATGACAGCTCCCAGCCACACATGATAATTTAAGAGAGAAAAAAATATCTTATTTAAACTCCGAACCAGGGCAGAATGGTTAAAAAAAAAAAAAAAAAAAAGCAACCAAGACAACTTGCAAAAATGGATTTAGATAGCAGTGACACTCGGCAGAACTTATTTGCAAGTCTGTGCTGTGCAATTTGAGATAAAAACAGTTTAATGGAATGAAGGATAAGCGCTGCTTGTTTGCTTTGTAAGGCCACTGCCGTGCAGGAACACCAAGGGGCCAAAGCAAACAGCCTGAAAGCTGAGCCATCTCCCTCGAAACACGTACCTTCACCCCGCGTTTGGGCCCAGCGGCCGCTGCCCTTCCACGTGCAGCCGAGCCCCAAGTGCTGGGGTTGTGGCTTCAGGGGCGAAAAACTATTCATTTTTAAAATTATGCAAGCAACATAAAGCTGTCACTTGGAATCACAGCTTATCAGGGAGGCGATATTTGGGTTTGCAGTATGCAAAATAGCTATTGTGAGTTTTTTGCATCCCTTTGTTTAACATGTTCAAGACCAGAAATGTCTCGATGGACTCCCATGCCTGTCCCCTCCGGCTGCCCGAGCTCCAGGGAGACGGGACCCGCCGGTCCCCACCGGTCCCCTGACACCCTCCTGCGGCTCCGGAGGAGAAAGGGGCCCGCTTGAAGGCAGCGCTGGTTTCAAACGTACCGCCCCGTTTGCCTGTCCTGCTTGATTTTCAGTCGCAGGAAGAGGATGTTAATGAGCGTCTGAGCCACGGCAGGCAAGCCCAGGGCATTTCAAATGTGGAAGAACTTCACAGAGAAATCATCTGCATAAAATCTGAGACACCATTATTAAGAAGGAGGAAAAGAAAATGCAAGCAGAAATCATCCTCCCTCGGCAGCTGAGAGAAGAATGGTTCTACTGAGAAAAATGTATTCATTTGATCCATTATTTATATAAAGTGCTCTTTGTAAACCTCATTTCCCATCACCCTGGATGACAGCGGGGGGAAGACAGGAAAAGAAGAGGTCCAATTTGATACCTCCAAGGGAAAGACAACCTGCCTGGGGACCCTGCATCACACGAGGATCCCAGAGAGGGAACAAGCCCTGGTGCCATGGGAAGCCAGTGCCATCCCTGCAGGCGGGCAGCGCCTCACCAACCACCCCCACGCTTAGGGGTAGGAGCTCTGGGGTTCTAAGCAGATGCTTCCTTCCTTTTAAAGGCACCACCAAGTCCTCGCTGTCCAATGAAACTGCTTAAGCCACTAAGCAAAACCACTAAAAATAAAAGCATTTAATATGGGGTTTTCACATGAGCACACAGAAAGGCAACAGTCTGAAACAGTACATACATAGCATATATAAATAAGGACAAAGATTAAAAATACTTTGGAAACGATAGACTCTGGGAACAGTTAGTGGCTGCTCTGGGAGGAAGCATCCTCGTGAGTCATTGCACAGGGCAGACAAACGAGACACATCCAAGCATAACTAAAACTCCCCCTCTCCTGTGAGATACTGTGAACATGCTGGGACTGTAAAAGCCAAGGGTCCTAGAGGCAGAATCCATCAGCCACCACCATCCTCAGCACAGGGAGGACAGCCCAGGGCACTGGACCCCTCCTGGGACTGCCCCCTCTGAAGACTGCACCCACCCCTTTGGCAGGGAAGATACACAGAACGCCAGGCTGATGCCCCATAGACAATTTTTCTTAGAGCTAAGCAAATCTCAGCTATGCCAGAAGCCAGAGTCCCTGAGCTACAGCCATCAGTAAGGGGGGACAGCGGAGAGAAGAGTTATGTTCCTCTCATCTATAGGGGAGCAGTGCATTTAGCCTTAAGAACAAGCTTGCCTTGCCAAGCAGACACCAATCCAGACACACATGCCCGAGTAAGTGAGGGGCAACAGGGAGGGGAGGGATGGGATGAACAAACGCTTCACCCAGCAAACGCCCCCGATACAAGAGCAGATGTAGGAGGACCAGACCCCGCTCCCCGAGCGCTGCCGCTCGACCTTCGGCTCTGCCTCCTCTCTGTTCCGAGGCAAAACCGAAATCCCCAGGTCTCTGCTGACAGCGGGCTGCAGGGGCAGGGCAGAAGTGCAGCCAGCAAAAGACGCCGTGCCCTTCAGAGAAGAGCACTTAGAGAGCTTCAGCCTCCGGAGGGAATGATTACAGACACATCCAAAAAGCACATACCGCTACCACAGCAAACAGCCTCTGCCCTTCCACACAGCATCCTCGCCTGCCCAGTCCCCAAGGAACCACAGCTCTTTCTTTGCTGTGACAGAGGCTCCTAACAGCAGCAACTCCCAACTCACACATCTCCAGCCCCACTACTCCCTACGTTTTCAAGGCAGCTTCTCCAATTTGGGGTCAGACTGGGGACAGGCACCCCCAATAAATTACCAGAAACATCCCTTTAGACAGAGCAGCATGAGGAACGCAGCTTTGTGTCTAAAAAAAAAAATAAAAACCAAAGCAACCAACCAAAAACCAAACAACAAACCCCACAGTAAAAAAAAGCCTGACAAATCCCAGTTAAGCTGCACAGGGCTCTGATGCCCCATTTTGACAGCTCTACCCAGTCGGACTGAACTCCCCGCTCACATCCCGATATTCACACCTCCTGCCACCAGTTGTCTCAGAAAGCTGTCAAGGACAGAGCTCTAACTCCTGCCAGCTGCTGGTTCTCAAAGATTAGAAGACAATTATAATTGGATTCCAGAGATTATTTGCTTCACCGAGAAGGGCTGAGAAGTGTTTAGATGGTTCCCCAGCTGATTAAATCTTTATTTCACAGTGGTGACCCTGTGTGTTTCCCACCCTGGAGCGCTTGCAGACAGGTACTTGGCAAGATTGGCTTATTGCAGCACTTTAGCGTAACAAGACAGCTGACACTGGCCAGCTGTGATGAAGGTTTATCCCGTATCTAGGTGGTTTCATCTCATTTCTGCAGCTCAGGCCCAAGAGCTGAACCCAGCTCCAGCCCTTTCCCCCATTTTAATGATTAATCAGGCAGTCGCCTGATCAGCCATCCAGATCTTAAGCCAAAGCCTTTGGCACCGTTTGCAGCAGATCAGAACCAGCCTCTCTCACCTCTCATGCTGCTCCTTTGCTGCAGACACAGCCCTGAGACTGCCCGCTCCAGACACCCCAGCTGTCCTGCCCCAGACAGCCTTTGCCAGCCTCCTGCCCCGCTCAGCTTAGCACCCCTGGGCAAACACAAGCCAGAGACACTCCTTGCTCACCAGGCAGAGCTGTGCCATGGAAACACGAAGGCAGCGAGCAGGGACTGCCTCCGGCTCCAGCTCTAAACAGAGAGATGAGTTTATTGGGGAAGCTGCTTTCCCCTGGCCCCGCTCCAAACGATGGCAGCCAAACCCTCTCCTCTTCTCCCAGGCCCATCCTGTGCTCCGTACCGTTTGTGCGCTCCAGCCCTTTGGGGGCAGAATGGAAGCCAGAGGAAGCAGAGGAGGGCATGGCTGCAGAGGAGGCCTGGAGGTGAGGTTAGCTATCAGGATGTGGTTGAAGGTCAGAGTCCATCGTTCTCACTGCTAACAGAGGGGAGGGACCAAAAACAAGCCAATGTGTTAAAAACTCAGAGCAGGAAAGCCAAAAAATACAACCTTAGCAACATTGCAGAGAAAGCAGGGAGTGCAAATGGCACCGCAATGCCAAGGGCTCTCCTTGTAAAGCAAGCACTCCAGCTCACTCCAGCTCTTCCCAGAGCCAGCAGGTCAGACATGCTGCACATGTTTTGGTTAGACAGTGGTTTGCCCCATAGTAGAATGAAATATAATTTATGTACAGAAAGAAACAAGTCCCTGCAGCCTTTGCAAAGGTCAGGTTTCACGAGCGCTGCCGCGTTGGTGAGGGTTGCGGTGAGCCTGCAGCACTCCCCTCTCAGTGCAGCACAGGATTCACAGCTTGCGAGGCCGGGCGTTCCCCACCCATGGCGTTGGTGCGAGGCCATTCACAGGGATGATGAGTCCTTGGAAAGCAGGTGGGTTCGCATGCGTCTACAGGATTCCTGGAGCAGAGAATTAGAGCAACTGAATGAATCGAAAAGACCTGGGAGTCCTGGTGGACACCAGGATGACTATGAGCCAACAATGGGCCCTGTGGCCAAGAACGCCAAGGGCATCCTGGGGGGCATCAGGAAGAGTGTGGCCAGCAGGTGGAGGGAGGTCATCCTGCCCCTCTGCTCTGCCCTGGG
>JAOTQQ010000002.1:23440778-23451502 GCA_026546715.1 Gallinago undulata | reverse complement strand
CTCTGGGTGGCCCTGCTTTGGCAGGGGGTTGGACTAGATGATCTCCAGAGGTCCCTTCCAACCCCATATCATTCTGTAATGCTTCAGACACAGAATGTCATGCCAGAAAAGGCTGATGTGCTGTTCTCCTCCTCCAAGGACTCCCTACTGGAGTCTGCCTCCCACACCTTTTCCCAAAGCAGGGCACTGGGCAGGAGGCAGTAAGCAGGCAGGGACAAACACAGCAGTTGGTCTTGGGCTGGACCAACCTCCCAGGTAGAAGAGCCATACACACCCACTCAGGTGAAACCCTTCCAACCCAGCCTTCCAGTGTGCCAATTGCCTGCAATTGCCTGCAGCTGGGCATGGAGCAGGCTGCTGCAAGGGGACCACAGCTGCCACAGACCCCTGCATGAATGCCATCTCCTCTGCAGGTCTCAGAGCCCAGCAAACCAGGTTCCCCCTCAGGAAAGAGAATGGGCATGTGTTTTGTCTCACCTCTTTCCGGCCCTCCAAAGATTTCAGCTTCACTTCGGACATGTGAGCTGGAGATCCACATTTCTGTAACTGGACAAGAGAGGGGAACGGGAATAGAGTTAGGGGATGGAGTGGCACCCACAGTCACCCCTGGGAGCAGCCTGTAGCACCAGAGAGCAGCTACCACCCAAATCCACTCTTGGTTGTCTGGGACATGGGACAGCCCTAGCAGGCAGGAGGCTCTGGAAAACTTGTGGAGGAGCGTGGGAGAGGAGAGGGCACAAGCCAGTGCCCCAGGGCAGAAACACAGCCAGAGGGACAAGACTGGAGTGGAGGCGCAGTGCTGGCACCCCTGTCCCGATGCTGCCCTTGTCACCTGCTCTGCTCTCACAGCAGCTTCCTAAGACCTTATTTGATCATACAGAAGAAACTTGGGAAGAGAACAGCAAGCAGCCCCCCAAGGATCACTGAAATGAGTACCCAAGTTGCACTCAAAGTCCCCTCACATGCTCCACTGGGACTAGCTCTTACCAGGTGGACATTCTCTTTGCTGACTCGCTCAGGCTCTGGTGTGGCATCCCTGCTCTTCCTCTCTAGGATAACCGGGGTTCCCAAAACTTTCCGCTGCCGTAAGAAGAGAGGGCTGTTGGCTAGTGCTTAGAGCACAAAGGGGAAAAGAAAGGGAAGGAGCAGGGTGCATTGCTGGTAAGCACTTGAATGCTGGGAAAGAAAAAAGGAAGCCAAGCTGGGACAAAGACTGCAAAGCAGAAACACCTGAAATACCACGCCATTAGGCTGAGCCTGCCTGATCGTAAAGGGTTTGGGAGCTGACCCGAGGCCTGGCCAGGAGCCCAGCCTGGCAGAAGCAGGAAGGTGCTGCTGTAAGGCAGCCTCCGCTGTGCTAACACCTGCGCTAACAGGCTCGACTACACCACCAGCTCCCCATCGGTCCTCATCTCGTCTCGGGAAGCAGCCAGTCCTTCAGGAACATGCAGAGATGCTACAGACATGCGTTTCATAGATAATTACACTTTATAATAACAAGGTTTATTCTCACTGCGATGCTTTTTCTTTCCTCAGTGGATTTGTGTTCTTTGGCAGCCAGTACTTTGAACGGTCCCCAGCTTTGAGGGCCTCATTCAAGCCAGGGCAAGGCAGAAGCAGAGAGCAAGATCAGAGTCTCACAGCAGAGAGCATGGGTCAGAGGCTGCCTTTACCTTAATGAGGCCGCTGAAAGAGCGCGAGCGGGTGCGTCGCGGTGCTGGGGATGTGGGTACTTCAGAGCCAGGAGTGAGAGCTGTCGAATGCTTATTAAACTAGGAGGAAACACGTGGGCAGTATGTTATCATGGTTACTGCACAGTTACACCCCTCCCTTGCTAGTGTGTGCTGCTCTACCAACTGCCCTCTGCCTAGACCTCAGCTTGGCTCCTTCACACCCCAAGAGGGAAGAGTAGCTCAGAGCTGCAGGGATAAGAAAACAGGAGGGCCCACATCTCCCACCCAGGATTACATGGAGCTCGGGTGTGAGGCTGCTTTGTGTTAGCTACCGGGTTAGCCAAAAGCACCAACTTTTGGAGCAGAAAGGGGTTGGGGCAGGAGCTGGAGGCTGGCAGCCAAGACTGGTGCTGACCATGCCGCCCAGTCTCTCTGGAGCAGCAGGTTGGTTGGGAACGCTCACCGGATGAAGAGGAGATCAGTTTGTTCACTCCCCACAGGCAAGAGAGAACAGGACTTTTCCTTTTCTGAGGGAGGAGGCTCAACAAGGCCACGATCAGGACTGAGGAACTGCTGGCTGGCAAGTGCCCGGCTTGGAAAACAGAGAGCTCAGAGCACAGGTTGGTGCAGCAAGCTCCACTGTCAGCCACATCCAGGATAGGCCTCCTCCTCCCCTGCCTTCTTACAGCTCTGCCTCTCACAAAGCCCAAAGCCCACTCTCCCCAGCCTGCCCAGGAGGCCCTGCCTTTAGCCCTGTGCCCAGGATTGTGCTGACAAGCACACCCCAAAGAGATCTTTTCCTCCCCACGCTACCTGCCGGATAAGCTTCTTCTTCTTTGCAGAGTCAGGCATGTTGTGGACGTGGCGGAAGAGCTCCTTCAATGCCTCCTCCGTGCGCTGCTGGGTCTCCTCCTGATGGCAAGCGTCCAGCCGGCTTCGCTTCTGAGACTTGAGGGGCTGCAGCTCTTTGGAGCTAGGAGACGTCAGCAAATCCAGGTCGTCCTGGGAAAGTGGAGACAGCAGTCGTTTGCCATGCTTTAATCCAAGTGAGCCACCCATCTGAGCCAGGCTGGGAAGAGTCTCGTGAGCTGCCTCAACCCCAGTGAACGCTGTGCTTTCCCTACCCCTCTGCAGCAGCACTGCACCAGCAGGCCCTGTGCCAGCAAGAGGTGGCAGCAACACAAAGGTGACCCCCATTGCTTCTTCCCTTCCCTCCCCTCCCGGATGCCAGCTGCAGAAGCCCTTCCAGGCTCGAGAAGGGTCAGTGCAGCTCCTTTGCAATGCATCTTCCCTCTTCTGCGTCTTCCCTTCTGCGGGAAAGCATTTGCTGGCAAGGCACAGACAAACCTTGTCCCGGTGGCAGCGAGTAGCCTTTATCCCAGCCCCTTTTCCAAGCAGCCTGGCCATAGCAGCAGGCGCGTCTGTCTGTTTGGAAGGCAAACCCCATGAAGGAGCAGGTGCTGCATGTTCTGGGCACAGGGAGCAGGTTTGCTGCTAAACAGGGACTGGTAGCTTTCCCTGTGCTTTTGATTAACAGATGCTTCAACTCTGCCCAATTTCCCTAATGCAGCCGCCTGCACTACCACACCATATGGTTCCCTCACTCCTGCTCTCTGACAGATCCTATTTCGTGACTTGGTTTGTTTTCAGCTTCTTTCACTCACAAGGACCCCTGCATAGTAACATCACCTCTGCCCTTTCATGGAGAGCAGGCGCAGCACTTGTCTGCCCTTACCTTTGATGTATGTGCCCTGGATCCCAGATAGTGCAGCCTGGCACACTCTCGGATGTACGCTGGGGCCTGTGAGGATGAGCAGAGAAATGCCATGTATACATTTAGAATATTTGGCCCAGGGGCAAGAGTGGTCCCAGCAAGAGCTGCTCTTCAACCATACCACACAAGCCATTTCCACCAAGACTCATGTGTTTAGGGCAGACAATGGGATTTCCTGTCCCCGGTGCAGTCCCTGGTCACAGCTTCCCTTTGATGCAGGCAACCAGCACAAGTGGAGCACAGAGTCAGAGCAAGGTTCCACAGGAACTTTTCCCGAGCCATCCCCCCAGCTCTGAGCTGGCCAAACAGGGGCCTGACAAAGAGGGCAGGAAGGGAACCTTCTATGAGAGAACCGTTTGCAGAGAGCAGATGCCTACAGTGACCAGGAAGGCCCTGAGAAGTCAAGAGACCGCCTGTTGCAGAAACACTTTCTTGGGAAAACCTGGAGACAGCCCCACGCACCCGAGAGCACCCTGCTGTGAGCTAGACAGAGGCCCAGGACTGCAGGCTGTGCTTGTAACCGCCGTGTGTTGTCTGCAACTTGCAGAGAAATTCACAACAAAATGACCCACCATATAAGGTACTCAGCTCTTGGCAGTACTCATCCAAGGACAAGCCCCTTCAGTTTCCTTACCCTGCCAGAACTCGAGGGGAGCCCAGTGGCTACCTGCCCCCAGGAGCCAGGTTTCCCAAGCGGGCAGCGGGAACTGGGTGCCCAGCAGAGGGTGGTGTTACACTGCACCGTCCTGCTCCTGACCTGCCCGGGCAAAGCCACCTCTGGGCAGCCTTCCTAGCAAACACCTTCTCCCATGTCACTAAAGGAACAGTTTGTTGTAGAAATCCTCCTTCTCCTACCGCAGAAGAGAGCACCCAGAATATACACTGGAAACATGGGATCTGTCTGGACAAGGGGCATCCAATCTCCTGCGGAAGGGGCAGGGAGAGCAGCACCACAAAGTGCACTTACCTTGAAGAGTTTCTGAGAGTGTTTGATCATGAAGGTCACTCCGTTGTTTAGCTTCGTGATATTCTCCTGAAGGTCATTTGCTGTCACCTGGCAAAGGGACACAGCCAAAGGCACAGTGGTTAGAAGGGGAGGAGGAAGGGTTTCTGTTGCTCGTCCCATCTCTGGGACACAGAGACACACAGTGCCTCAGCTGGAGACCTGCTCTGAGGAGACAGGCAGGCAGGGCTCACAGCACACCAACAAGCAGAGCTCACAGAGTCAAAGCTGCTCTGAGAAGAGGACAACTAGACAGCTCTGGGTCCAAACAGTTCATCAGCTGCACAAAAAAAGCTTGCAGAAAGATCTGCAAGGTTTGCCTGGCGGTATGATTCTTAAAAGAAGCTGGACTGTGCTGCACTCTCAATTTTACTGAAAAAGACGAAGTATCAGTTGAAAATGAGACCAACAGCAGGTCTGGACTGAACACTAGGACTGAGTTCTGTCAGGAAGCTCCACCTCACCCTCCCAGTCTCCAACCCTCACATCACAGTATCAATACTTAATCTTCCCATCTCGGTTCTTCCCCCGTAGCCCTGCCAACCCGCCGATTTCTGCCTTGCGACATCCCACCCGCAGACACTGAGGCATCACTCACATTTCTGGGCCATAGGATGTGGGGTGCAAACATGAGGGCAAGATTGTGGGCTGACATCTTGTTCTTGTCCTGCTTCTTGGCGGTCTGGTAGAGTAAGTCCAGCAGCAGTTTGAGCAGACTGCGGTTGGGCGCAGGGAGGATCAAAAACAGCAGCTGGAGGGCTTCAATTTGACGCTCTTTGTCTGGAGTGCTGGTTTTATTCCCCTTCTCATCAAACAGCGTCAAGTCTGCCAAATCACAAGGCAGAACATGAACATACATGACCTTCTCTAACAGCAGCCTACTGCAACCAGTTACCCTGCCCTCTCCATACGGAGATCTCCTCCAAACTCCTGCATAGTTCCTGGTCCTCCGTCTCCCTCCCATCAGCTCCCCGGCTCCCCACCTGATGCATTAATCTGTGGTTCTCCTCCCACAGGACAACACAGTTGTTAAGAGTTGTGATGGGCTGAAGGCGAGACGGAGGAAGTTCATGTAAGGTAGTTCAATAACAGTTATTAAGTACATAGAAACCACACCTCAGCTCTGGAGACCCCCAGGCTTAAAACAGATGGACAGCCAGGTTACCCTGCCTTCAAGGATTATACTTCTGCAGCTTTGTAGCATTACCAGCTTTCTGGGAGACCGGATCCCTTCCTTCTGCTCACCCCTGCCTCTTGTTGCTCACTCACCTGCAATTTTGAGGTGGGCATGGAAGTGCTTGTGTGTCAGCAGTGGCTCTGGTAATTCCCCCAGGAACATCTTAAGCAGGGTGGCCACATCATTGGAATGAAACTCTCCGGAGTCCAGGTCAATATCTGTACCGCTGTTTAAAGCGTCCTTTAGGATCTGTTGCCTGATGCTGTTGCCTGGCACCCGAAACAAGCCTTCTGCTCTTAGATCTGCTCGGCAGAGGGAAGAAAAAAGGCCATTGATTAATCAAAGGCTGATTCCCATCTTCTCCATAAAGAAGTTCCCTCCCCTTTCCAGAGCTCAACAGCAAACCTCAGTGAGCTGCATTGAGAGACATGACTTCAAGCTGGCTCCCATCAGTAGAAAAAGTCCATGCACAGAGGGGAAGAGATTAACATATGTGCTAGGCAATTCTAGAGAACAGTTGCCTAGTCCAGCCCCAAACTCCTGCTGCTGGAGAGCTCAGAGCTTTTCACTCTCTCAGCACCAGAGACCTGAGGTGGGCCAGAAAGATACTTCTTGGGATAGGAGGACAGAAAGACGGAGGCACTTACTTTTGTGGAGATACTCAATTAGCTGGGAGACCTGCGCAATGCCTTCTTCTGTCAGCGGTGAGCCAAATACCACTCCTTTCTCTGCAGAACAGAAGATAACGTGTTCAGGCAGCTCAGACCCCAAGAGCCAGAGGCAAGTGATCCCCAAAGAACAGGATCTCAGCATGCAAAGACCGGTGCCCCAAAACACTAAGGGTGCAGGTCACAAGGACCCCCACAGATGTGAAATATCACAAGCACTCCCAAATAAGTCACTTCATCTCACCATGCTGTACTTACAACGGCTTCATCATCCTGCTTCTTACCTCAGCTTAATTACAGTTTTTATCAGCTAAAGCAAACATTCTCTAGCTCCTGAAAAGAAAACAACACCAGAACAGAGGCTTCAGTTTTAAAGGGCGTGCCATCTGCAAGCCTGGACCTTATGGAAACAGTGAAGTGTGAAGGGCAGATGTGATAGACTGGACTACCCAGCTGCCTGCCACATTTGCACATTCCACACCTGGGAAGGAATATCCAGATTAATCCTCACTATGGCCTGACATGGAGAGGAACAGAAGGAAGATGTGCAGCTATGAGACTTACAGGAGAGGGAAACAAGCACTAGTGGGGAGAGCAGACATGATCCAACCGGCTCATGCTGTTGGATTGGGATTGGGTAGCTGATTACCCATCCCTTTTGGGGATGAGTAATCCCTGGAATTCCCTAATTCCAGTGAATCTCTCTTCCACGCCAGCTGCCTTGGCCTTAGCACAATAAAGTATGAAGTATCAGCTGAACAAGGAAGAGCTAGAAAAAAAAGAAGAATGGCAAAGAAAGGAGCTGGGCCCTTCTCCATATGGAGCACTGACAGCTCCTCTCACTCCTGGAGTTTGCTTTCATTCATGGGGCTGTTACAGATCAGGCATGAGCTGCCAGCTCCAGAACTCCATTCAGCACAGGATACAGCCCCAAAAGAAGATAGAAGCACCTGAGCTGAGATGCTTGCATGGAAGGAAACATTAGATGTTTCTTTTAGATGCCCATTTAACCGAAAAGCACTTGTTGAACCAATACAGAAAACTGTTCTTGTTCAGAGAGGGACCCCCCAGGTCAGAGAGTGGTTGTCCAGCAGGACAGTATTTTCTAATAAATGGAATCTTGCTGGTGAGTGGCTTTTCCATCAGACACATGCAACCACAAGCTCTGTCCCTGAGAAAGCTAAGGCAGCTCCCAGGGGCTTCATTGACAGCAACCAGACCCCGGAGCACTGGATGAATGCATGTTTTGACTGCAGCTAGAGACAAGATGCTGGATAGACCATACCACAACGTGCTAACCGGGACTGAGAACTGGAACCAGGTAGGGAGCTGGTTTGTCCTGCTCTTGCACTTAGGCTTCAAAGAGCAAGCAGATTTAAGAAAAGAACATTCCTCCCTTCTCCATGACCAGATTGTCAGGAGCACGGGGCCACTTCTGAGGTCAAGCTGGGCATTTGCACCCCAGTTGTCTGTGGCTGAAGATTTCCCTCCTTATTGTTACAGCTGATAGCCCAGCAATCCAAGCTGTGCATTGGCTGGTCTGATAAAAGTTATCTCCCCAACAAGCTTTCTCTTGCCTTTTTTTTTTTCCTTCATAGCACATTTTGATTTTATGAGCTTTTGGTCTGTTGTACTACAGATCTTACTGCTCTGTGGTGTTGATGCTCACAGCATGTGGGAAAGACCTGGTTAACTCTGTGCAGTTCCCCAGCAGCCATCCCATGCAACTAAATTTATTCCGCCTGAAGAATGTTCTGCTTTCTTCCAGGACTTCTGAAATATATGGTAAGCCACCAGGAACTCCAGCCTCCCGTTAAATCAAGAACTTTCTGACCTCCCTCTGATAAAGCGTGTGCTTCAGTCTTGCAGAAGAAAGGAGGGCAATGTGACCTCTTGATCCACATGTAAAATCTGAAAGGCTTGAGTGCAAAGGGAGAGAACGGTTGGCAAAAGATTTTTGTCCTTGAAGAAAACTAAACTCATTAGACATTCAACAGATAGAATCAGTAGTGGCCAGGAAGGGAAGAGGAAAATACATCTTGAGACATGCAGGGCCTGACAACTTCGATTTACGTTTGAAGTCAGAAGTTGATATCTGAATGAGAATTTGATTCTCAAAGAAACTTGAAAGAAGCATCTGGAGAATGGATGCTGAGTTACGAAGGCTTAGATGTTATTGTATGATTGCTTCTGAAACTAAGCAGCAGCATGAGATTGAGTTTCCTGATGCTCAAAGGAGTTGTAAGTATTTGCAGTTTGATCAGCTCTCAGCTCTATGGTCCTTGGCCTCTGGCTTTGAAGAAATAAAACCTGTTTGTTCTAGCTGGTCTATAACATGAAGAAAAACAAATGATGGCTCCAAGATGAAACACGCAGTACATGAAACCGATTTTCTCTGTAAGCACAGACTACTTTTTCTCAGAGTTTGGCCAAGGAGTTCACAGACAGTGCCTGTCAATGCAGGGAGACACTGCCATTGCAGCCTGGGAGTGCAGCCAGCAGACTTGGAAACATCTGCTAGCTGTAGCTGTAGTGAGACACATGGCCGTGGAGACGTCTGAATGGGGGAAGGCAGAGCCCTTGGGGAGGAGAGCTAGCAGGGGACGTCAGGTCTCATAAGAGCAGCGCTCCAGCAGAGTACAGATAATTAAAAACAAAACAAAACAAGCCAGAGAAGGCCCACAAGCCCCTCCTAGAAGGTTTTGACAAGAGGGATGTTTCCAAACATGCTAGGAAAATGTTTCAATTTGGTTACTCATTTTCTTCTGTTTGTCAAGTGTCTGAATTTAAGGTGTCCTGCTACTCTCCTGGAAGAGGCAGGAGCCCTAACAGGTATGAGCACAGCCAAACCGCAGTTTGGGGGCAGTGTGAAGACCTGTTATTATGGACTAGTAAGGTAAATGATGGCAATATTGAATAATTCTCACCTAAGGAAGCTAAAGAACTTGATTTGCAGTATTTGTCTTCCCTTGCAGGGGGGCTGCAGTGCTTGTCCTTACGGAACACAATGGAGGAATAGGTTTGGTAGAATCAAAAACACTTACAGAAACTGTATAAAAGTTGAAGACAAAAAAAAGCTGTACTCAGACATAGCGATAGCTCCCGTCTCAGAGATACACACCATAGTGGAACCGCTCAGAGGAAGGGGAAGACTAATTAGGAGTGTTCAACCTCAGGCTGCCAGCATCTGAAGGCAGCTACCCACAGCTTCTCTGCCAGCAGAGCCAGTCTAGCTAGGAAACCAGAGCTGACAAGGGATGTGAGAGGTACCCAGATGGAAGCAGTTTCTGTCTAGATCAGTGAAAAGGTTTAACTGAACTTATCAGGAGAACTAGGCTCCCCTTGAATGTGGGCTGAGGTGGGAGAAGGCAAACATATGCCTAAACCACCTTTTTAGTTACAACAAAACAGTGGTAAACACCAGCAAGTGAAGAGGAGAGGATCTGAACACAACTGTGCTCGAAAGCGTATCTCAGACTTCTGAGAAGGGGCCTGGGGCTAGTGTTTTGTAACCAAGACAGCTGAACTTGAAATAGAAGATAAAAATTGTCAGGTTACCGGAAGAAAACTCCAGCTGAATGTTTGTCTCGCAGAAAAAGAGAAATATGTCATCTCCCAGGTTTGAATGTGGGCTTGGGCAGAGTCAGTCTGTAGAGCTCTGTCACTGACTCGCAGGATCGGGATGAGGATCAGAGTGGCACCAGCATTTGGATGGGAGATGCTTACAGATTTCTGAGCTGCACAGACAGGACCTTCCAGAGAGCTGGGACAGCAGCCGAAGGACACATGGGGCACTGAAGGCAGTGGCCTGGAAAACCTGGACATTATTATTCTTCATGGAACTTGATGCTCTCAGCCTTTACTGATAGTCCATCGCTAAGCAAAATGGAGTGTGGACTGCCATGGACACCAACAAGCGGAGAGACAAGGACACCTTGGTGTGTACTGGAAGAACCTGCAGCTTGTTCAGGCACCCCTCTCCAGCCCAGCGCTACCCACAGAGCCAGACAGAAGCATCCAGGGACCAAAACTGTGTCACTGCTTTGTGCTGCACTGAGCACAGCGAGCTGCAGACCCACCAAGGCCAACCTGACATAAACTACAGCAATAACCTCCAGGAGAAGGGTACTGTAGAAATGGCAGGGCATTTTCTGGATGAACCTCCTGGCCTATCTTTTGCTTCTTTCTAGAGCTGGCATCCCTGGAGATCACAAACCTACAGTATTATTATTACTGGAGCACTGTGTCCAGCTCTGGAGTCCTCAACACAGGAAGGACATGGACCTGTTGGAACAGGTCCAGCAGAGGGCCACGAAAATGATCCAAGGGCTGGAGCCCCTCTGCTGTGAAGCCAGGCTGAGAGAGCTGGGGGTGTTCAGCCTGGAGAAGAGAAGGCTCCAGGGAGACCTTATAACGGCCTTCCAGTACC
>JAOTQQ010000002.1:23366721-23394540 GCA_026546715.1 Gallinago undulata | reverse complement strand
GCAACCCTGCTTTGGCAGGGGAGTTGGGCTGGAGGATCTCCAGAGGTCCCTTCCAACTCTGACAATTCCATGATTCCCTCATGGGAAGTGCACACTTCTGGGCAGAAGAGGGACCCCCTGTGATGCCCAAATGCGGCAGGACCAGTAAGGGCCTGGAAACAGCAGCACCTTTAGCTATTCAACATACAGAAGGGCACTGGGATCCCAGCCTGAGCCGCATGGAGACCCCCACAGCATTACCAAAACAGATAGATTTATTCCTCCGGTGCGTGGGTTGCCACACACTGCACGCGTGTGCACAGGCCTGCCCTCTCCACGCACACGTGGTGAGTCTGTCCATCAGTCACTGTCCCTGGCTGCAGCAGAGGCTGGGCAAGCCACCAGCAGTACAGCTCCTTCCCTCTGGCGGGTGCTGCCGGGAGGGGGTGGGTGTGCAGGGAAGGTGCCCCAGTGAGGGGCGCTGTCTGCCGGCCCCCACGCTCCAGCCCCAGCACCTGGGGCAGTACTGGGCTCCGAGGGTCCGTGGCATCGGTGGGATGGTTTGGTGGGGGCCCGGTCAGATTGTCGGTCAGCGCAGGGAGGGGACGCAGGGTGCTCACCTGCCCGGGCTCCCCAGCAGAAACCTGTGGGGACAGAGATGGTGCCATCAGCTCTGTCCCCCACCGGGGCAGCGCTCCAGCAGCTCCAGCCACACGCACTCACCATTCCCCCCGTGCTGCTACCGCCTCCTTCCGCACCAGCCTCTTCTTGTCATCCAAAGGCTTGGCCAGCGCTCGGATAACCCGAGCCTTGTACGGGAGCAGCTGTAGGATAAAAAGGTTTCTTAGGGAGAGAGCCGGGTGCTGGCTGCCCCCCCCCCGGGAGGAGGTTTGGGACCCCCTTGCCCCTTTGGGTGCAGGAGCAGGCGGCTGCAGGAGCACTCACCACTGTTGTGGGCAGGCTGGTAAGCGCGTGGGCACAGCGCAGGGCAGCGATGCGGACAGCCTGGAAGAGAGAGGGGTGAGGGCAGAAGAAGGGGGAGAGGAGAGGGGCATATGGGGGAAGGAGGGGGCACACGCACCATGGTGGGGCTGGACGTGAGGCTGAGGAACTTGGTGACCAGTGTGTCAACGTGCAGGCTCATGATCTGGGGAGCTTCGAGCAGCAGCGGCTGGAGGCAGCTCAGTGTGGAGAGCTGCACCACGCGGTCCGAGCAGGACAAGGCCTCGAGCAGGAGGGAAAGCAGCTGTGGGTGAGGAGGACACAGGAGACATGAATAACTCTCATTCGTGCGCTCTGCACTGTCACAATCACAGAATCATAGGATTGTCTGGGTTGGAAGGGACCTTTCAGATCATCCAGTCCAACCATCAACCTCACTCTGATAAAACCATCACTAACCCATGGCTCTAAGCACTATGGCAACCCGGCTTTGAAATCCCTCCAGGGATGGGGCCTCAACCCCTGCCCTGGGCAGCCCATTCCAAGGCTTAACAACCCTTTCCCATGGAAACATTTTTCCTAATTTCCAATCTGAACTTCCCCTGGTGCAATTTGAGGCCATTTCCTCTTGTCCCATGGCCTGTGACTCGGGAGCAGAGACCGACCCCCCCTGGCTCCCCCCTTCTTTCAGGGAGTTGGAGAGAGCGAGAAGGTCTCCCCTCAGCCTCCTTTTCTCCAGGTTGAACCCCCCCAGCTCCCTCAGCCTCTCCTCTTCAGACTTCTTCTCCAGACCCCTCCCCAGCTTTGTTGCCCTTCCTCCCGGCCAAGGCTGGCTCTCACCGTGGGCAGCTCTGTCACCAGCACGGGCTTGGGGAGGTGGTTGAGCACATGGGACAGGCCCTTCAGGTAATTGGCCTTCACATCTGTGGGGAGCAGAGGTGGTTACAGGCAGCCAGGGGAAGGAGGGGGCACCGGCTCGGGTCCCCTCCTGGGTAAGGGGATGACAGGGTGGCGAGGCCGAGCTGGGGGTGGCCGCTCACCGGGGCCAGCCCCGTGGAAGCCCTGCACCAGCTTGGGGACGTTGTCGGTGAAGAAGCGCTGGCGGAACATGATGCGCACGTCGGCGTGGCAGCCCTTGTGCAGCACGTCCGGGGACTCGGCCATCAGCAGGGAGAAGCCGTCGGCCGCGGCCGGGCCCAGCTCTGCGTCGCTCAGCAGGGCCAGCAGCTGCGAGGGAGAGAGCCCTGAGATGGGGTGCCTCTCCACCGGGGGTGCCCCACCACCAGGGGTACCCTGCTGGCTGGGGACAGGCTCCTCGGCCACCACCCAGCCCCACCACTGCCCACCTTGTCTGTCAGTCGGGAGCTCAGGGGGTGGTAGCGCAGCACCAGGGCTTTGGTCACCTGTGCAGGCAGAGCAGAGTCAGCGACAGGTCAGGATCGGGGGGAGAGACATGGGAGGGGGGGCCCTGTGCCCAGGGTGGGCCCTACCCAGAGCAGCAGGGTGAGTGCCTGCGTCCTGCGGGACCCCTCCGCGAGGCTGGGCTCCATCCTGTTCACTGCCAGCTGCAGGATTTCATCCAGCTGCTGTCCTGGGGACACGGAAGGGACAGGCTGAGCCACTCCTCTGCCAGCAGTGGTTGGGGACCCACGGCGTCCTGCCTGGCCCTCTTACCTGCCAGATGCTTGTTGACCAGCCCTGCAAAGCACTTGGCAGCTGTGGTGGCCGTGAAGGGGCAGTTGCAGGAGCAGCTCAACGCCAGCAGCTCCCGGAGCAGCCGGTCCTGCTGAGGAATTGCCACCTGGAAGAGACACGGAGCGTGTTAGAGCCTGGGGCTGCGGCTGCTCCCTCCCTCAGCCCCTGGGGCTTGCTGTGGACCCAGGCAGGAGGCCACTCAGTCAGGGCCCCTCTCCATCCTGCTCCCCACCAACTTACATTGCGGGGCAAGGAGCAGACAAAGGCCATGAGGAGAGCAACCAGGCGTCTCTGTGCCTCCAAGCACTCCCCATCCTGCGGGGGAAGAACAGTGCCTGTGTCATCGTGGTCCTTGCTGCCAGCCTGTGCAGCCTCAGTTTCCTACCTCCCAGCCCGCAGCACCCAACGTACCTCGAAGGGCTGGAACAAGCAGGGAAAACTGTTCTGGGGCAAGAAGGAGACCTCTCCATCCAGGAAGAGGGGCACCACATGAGACACACTCTGGGCAGCCAGCCTAGGAGAAAGAAGGCATCACAATGTGCTGCTCTGGAAGGGTCAGCAGAGAGCTCCTGGGGACCTCGCAGGAGGCACAGGGCCTCCCTGTACAGACAGCAGGCAAGGGGGCTACAGCCTGCCCCCTCCCCACAGTGCCCGGTGCCCTGCCCCAGCATCACTCACTCGGGGCTCAGGTGGGTGGTGGCCGCGCTGATGACGGGGACCATGGCAGCCAGCACCTCCTCCTCCAGCAGCGCCTTGCCCAGCAGCGGTTGGGTGCTCTCTGCAGGCAGTGGGAGGAAAGGGGCACTCTGGAGCCCGATGCCCAGAGGGAGGAGGCAGGCACAGCCCCCTGACCCCCAGCCTCCCTCTGGCAGGGGGCAGTGGGGCTGGCAGTGCCCACCGTTGCCAGAGGGCAGCAGCAGCAGCGCTGGCACCGGGTCGGGGAGCCCGAGGAGCTGCCTGCTCTCCACGCTCCTGCTCCAACCCCACACCTACCTTGCATGGCAGCCTGCACGGCCATGGCCAGCAGGCAGGGCACCACCGTCTGGTGGTAGTACCAGCAGCCATCTGCGTCCTGCTGGCACTGCAGGGCCACACGGTGCAGGCTCTGGCACACGGAGACCAGGTCCTGGGCGTTCCCGGCCTCGGTCCCTGCAGGGCACAGTCACCATCACATCCAACAGCCGCAGCACCCCCTCCCCGACCTGTGCTGGGATTACGGGGTGATGCAGCCCTCCCTACTCCCCTGCCAGTGGTGGGATTCACAGCCCTGGGCTCCTTGCACCACTGCCATCCCTGCTCTCTCATAGAATCACGTGGGGATGGGATGGAAGGGACCTCTGGAGATCATTCAGTCCAAACCCCCTGCCAGAGCAAGGCCACCCAGGTTGCACAGGAACATGTCCAGGCGGGTTTGGAATGTTTCCAAAGAAGGAGACTCCACCACCTCTCTGGACAGCTTGTTCCAGTGCTCTACCACTCTCACAGTAAAGAAGTTCTTCCTCTTGTTTAGATGGAACTTGTACTCAAGTTTGTGCCCATTTCCTCTTGTCCTGTCACTGGGCACCACTGAAAAAAGACCAGCCCCATCTTCCTGGCACCCTCCCTTTAAGTATTTGTAATTGATTAGACCCCCCCTCAGTCTTCTTTTCTCAAGACTAAACATACCCAAGTCCCTCAGCCTCTCCTCGTAGGAGAGATGCTCCAGGCCCTTAATCATCTTTGTGGCCTTTTGCTGTACCCTCTCCAGCAGCTCCCCATCCTTCTTGAACTGGGGGGCCCAGAACTGGACACAGTGCTCCAGATGGGGCCTCCCCAGGGCAGAGCAGAGGGGCAGAATAACCTCCCTTGACTTGCTATAACCTCCCTCTCCCAGCCATCCCCAGTCACGCAGGCAGCTGCTGCCCAGCCCCGCTCCGTGGAGGTGCCTGCTGTGGGCTGCGTTACCTTTCTGCACCTTCTGGAGATGCTGCAGCAGGACAGGGACAGTCTCCCTCACGATGCTGGTGTGGGTGGACACGGCTGCCAGCGCCTGCAGGCAGCGCTGATGCAGAGAGTGGTGGTCACGGGAGCCTTCCTCCTCCCGCTCTGAAGAGGAAACACACCTCAGAGGGGTGCTGGGGTGACCCCAGGACCCAAGGACACTGAGGGCCCAGTCCCCACCAGGGTGGATGGGGTGAAGCAGCACCTGGGCACCTCCTTCCCATAAGGGTGATCCTGGCCGCGCAGGTTGCTTGCCAGCTCCGGGCATGGCCTTCCCTGTGCCAGCATCACAGTGCCTGCCCTGGGAATCTCCCAAGGAGAGCCACCAACCCACACCATACTGCACAGCCCCACTACATGGCAGGAGCTGAAAGGGGATGGGACAGGCTTCACCCCAAAACCAGACATCGCTCCCTTCCACCAGCCCTACCTGACTGCAGCTCCTCCTCAAGCCTGGGTACCATGCGCCCAGAGAAAACCTTTGGGTAGATGGGGGCCAGAGACCCGGCTGCCTCCATTGCTGCTTCGCTGCCAGGGAGGGAAGAGAAAGGGAGGAGTGATGTGAGCACTGCAAACCTGGGGCTGCTTGTACACCACCGGCACAGACCTGGGCCAGAAGGTGTCTCCAGAACTCCGTTTCTCAGCAATCTACCTTTTTTTGCAGGCAGAGCCAAACTCCCTACCTTGACAGTCCCAGACTTTATAATTTCCAACCCCAAAATCACCAGGTTTATCCCTTTGCTCTTACACACATGTGGACTTTTAGTTCAGACAGCTCCTGTGCCTTCCCCCAGACTACAGCCCCTCTCTGCAGCAAAGCCAGACTTTGTTCCTCACCCCAGAGCGTGGGCGACTGCAGGGGTGCCAGCCTGTCCCTCACCTGCTCTGGGAATCCTCCCCATGCAGAGCGAGATGGATGAGGTGATCCACAACCAGCTCCAGGTCGGAAGGAGACAGGAAGCCTGGAACAAAAGCCGTAGAAGAATCCTGCCCTTGGCCAAAGGCAAAGAAGCCGGTGTTCTGGCCAATATCCTTCCCTCTCAGCCACGCAGCAGATACAAAGCGCCCAGCACAAACAGGCAAGAGAGAGACCAAGTGTCCCTGAAGCTCATGGCCTGGGTAGAAAATGCTGCTGCTGCTCCTGTGCAGCTACAAGAAGCAGGCAAGGACGTCCCAGCAGCCACGTGGCACCTTGTCTCCCAGAACAGGCTGACACCTCCCTCTGCCTTCCCAAGGGAAACAAGGCACTAACCTTGCAGGGAGCCCAGGACAGTCAGTGCCCTGATCCCCACCAGCTGCAGCTGCACACTGGGATCCGTCAGCGCCGAGAACACCACAGAGCACACGGGGGCTTGGAGCGACAGCAGAGTGCTCTCATCTGGGGAGAGAAGCATGGGGTCACTGCCTGTGCCTGGCTGTCACCGCATAGCCACCACCAAAGCACCTGATGAACCCTTGCTGTGTCCCTGCCGGTTGACACCCAACCATGCAGGGTGCCTGGGACACGGCAGGGTGTTGCAATGCAGCTTCCCAGGTCAGTGAGCTTCCCTGTTCCTCCAGCACACAGGAAGGCGAGGTCAGAGTCAGCAGCCCCAGGGGACACGGGTGCCTCCAGAAGGACCAGCCATGCTTACCTTCATCCGCGTGTCCCCACTTTTGCTGCAACTCTAGGAAGCCCAGCAGCATTTCCAAGATTGTCCTCCTCTGGCTGCTCTGCAGGGACATAAAGGCATAACCCAGATCACTGTCACTGCTGGGACACAGCTACACCTCAGCCCAGCCCGGAGACCAGAGGGTCACCACCCACATCCAGGGAAGGACACCCATCTTGACACCCTGCTCCCACCAAGCCCTGCAGAGCCAGCGGGCGCGCTTGGCCCTGCTGCCTGTGACCACAGAGCCCGGGGTGTCCCTCACCTGGGGATGCTTGGTGTACTGCTCCAGCAGCAGGGGCAGGACGCTGCGGGTGACGCAGTGGTAGGCGCGGAGGGAGGCACCCGCTGCCGCCTGCAGGAGTTTGGCACTTGGCCACACCAGCTTCATGTCGGGCTCGCAGAGATGGTGCCTGCAGTCTGAGATAGGCTGGGTGTCAGTGGCAGAGCTCCTCTGCCTCGCGTGCAGGGACACAGCTGATATGTGGGCTGGGGCATGCTGGCAGGGTGCAGCTCTGAGCTGCAGAACTACCTCCCTAACAGAGCTGCTTCCCCCTCTTCCGAGAGCACAGCACAGCCTTGGATGCCCCAATCCCAGCAGAGGTGCAACCTGCTCTGGGTCGACCTGCTTTGGCAGGGGGTTTGGACTGGAAGATCTCCAGAGGTCCCTTCCAACCCCGTATCATTCTGTGAATCCAAATGAGAAGAGGCTGTTCTGCACTGAGTATTCTTTGCCATCTCAGCCTTCTGACGTGTAACATTGCACAGGACTGAAAGAAAGGAGTCAAGCCCATCATCTCCCCTCCCCTGTTACGGGCAACTAAACAATGGCATTGTCTATTCGTCCCTACGAGATACTGCAATACGTGTTCTCCCAGGAAGAACTCAAGAAAAGAACAGGTCTCTTCCCTACAAGGTATTTCCCCTTTTTCCTCCAACAAACAGAAATCACAGGAGACAATTTCAAGTTTGCCTCACAGCTATCCTTCATTTTGGGAATTCACATTGTGCCAATGTGGATCTGCTGCAGGACCATGCAAATAAGTGAGAGAGGGAAGCATCTCAACCCAGCAGGCATTTCCTACTGTGCCCCCTTCCCCTCCCTTCCTGCAGCCAGTCACCTCGAGAAGCCAAGAGTGGCTGTGAGGGCTAGAAAAGGAAAGGAGGATGGATCTCTAGCTCGGAAGATGCTCGCAGGCCTGGCTGCCTGGGGCAGGGAAGGTTTCTCTGCTAGCTACCTTGCAGGACGCTGCTGAGGAAGGAATCCAGCAGATCTTCAGTGCCAGAGTGGAGCACGGAGCGGGAGAGGCAGGAGGAGAGGGCGTGCAGTGCGGCCAGACATTCTGCCTCAACCTTCTCGCTCGCTGTCTGGAACACCTGCAGGAGAGGGGGTAGGATGAGCTAAGCTCCGTGCCAACCCCAACCGCAGGCTTCGCACTCCCAACGCGTGCTGAAGGGCTCAGGCTCCTGCCTCGCTTCCCACATGCAATGTGGCACATCCAAGCCCTGAGGACACGCTGACAGGGCTGGCCTGTCCCCCCACTTTTCAACTGGGGCTGACCAAGGCCACAGATGGAGCTTGCTGGGAGATATTTGCCCCCCCCCCCCCCAAGTCTGGCTGTGAACTTCTGCTCAGCTGTGGTGGGGCATTTATTAGAGTCCCTGCAGTACTCACCTCCCTGCGCAGCGACGACCAGAGGCTGGGGAGGAATTCCTGCAGCTCCTTCTGCCCGTAGATGGCACAGCAGGCAGTCTGCAAGAGGGAGCCAGTAGAAAGCATCAGAGAGAAGCCAGTACCAGGAGGACACAGAGCAGGGACACTGCCCATCCTGGCAGGCTCATGCTGAACTGCACAAACCAGTCAAGGGAGAGAAAAAGAGGAAAAAGTGATGCAGGCCAAACTAGGACCCTGGAAATTGTGGCTCTGCAAGGGAGAGTCTCTGGCTGGCAGGGAGAAGGGCTCAGAGGTGTCTGGTGGCTCCTCCTGCTGCAGGCCAGCTGTGAGTTGAAAGGAGTCAAGCTCCTTACCAGAGTCTGCAGGGAGTCAAGCTTGGCACTTTGCAGGTCTGAGTCCATCTTCTCAATGAGCAGAGGGAGCAGGAACTGCAGAGAGAGGAACTTAGACTAGCCCACCCCTTGTGCCACCTTGTCCATGGCCCTGCAGGGCTGCAAGCTCAGCCTCTGCCAGGAGAGCAGAGATAGAAGGATAACTGCTCCAGGCATCCCCTTCCCAGGGTGTCCATGTCAGCACCCTCCCTATGCCCAGCCCCAGCAGGAGACAGGGCTACCCTAATGCAGCCTCCTGGTCCCAGTTGTTCCCAAACCACAGAGCCACAGCAGGAGCTGCAGCACTACAAAGTGCAGCCTGGGCTCAGAGAACAATGGGGTGCTCAAGATGCCTCTAGGAGCTTCCTACCTCAGCAAATTGGGGCGTGGAGGCCAGTACAGCCCGGAGGCTCAGGATCAGGTCTTCTCTCTGGATGCCGTGAGGGTCATTAGGTGGCTGGAAAAGAATCAGAGAACAGGTCATCACCCATCGGTCATGACCAGTCCAGGAAACCTCCCAACCCAGCTTGCAGCTGAGGCTGCATCACCTCATCTCCAGCAAGGCAGCAGCAATGCCAGTCATTGCACCCAGCTTGGCACCGGCTGCACGAGTACCACAGCTTGCAGCTCAACACTGCCCAGCCAAGATTCCTGCCCACCCTCTCCTCCCATTCCCTGGAGAGGACACAACCCCCTGAGAAAACACCAGAAGGAATAGGCTGTGGCATGGGACAGACTCACTCACTGGAGTAAAATCAATGGGGAAGTAGCAGGATGTGACTTCAAACAGCTCCTCCACAAAAGGACCTGCAGGGAGAGGAGAGAGGGTGTGAACAGAGATGCTGAGCAAAGGAGGCACAGCATCTATGCCTTAGCACCCATGACAAGCTGGCTCTGCAGCTCCTGAAGCCTGTCAGGGACCATCCCAACCCCTGTCAGACACAAGAGCCATCCCTCCAATAGCTCAAAGAAAAGCAACGTGTCTCCCCATCAGCTCTTCACAGCAAGGACAGGCTCACCCAGGGAGTAGTTCTTGGCAATGAGGTCACGCACAATCTGGAAAGCCACCAGCAGATTGCGGGGATCCTTTTCCCCATCCATCACTTGGATGAAGCCAAAGGTGAAGTCAGCACCCAGGCCCTTCAGCTCTGCAGAAATAAGGAGCAGAACACCAGACCTCACCGACATGGCATGAAATCAGCCCAGTTTCCCCAGCCCTGCAGCCTTTCCACTCTCCCCAGGCAGAAACCACAGAGCCCCCAGAGAAGGCAAAAGCAAGCCATTTTCCCCAGCCTGGACAACCCCAGAGTGGTTCTGCCATGTGGCCCCTCACCTTCCTCCCTGGTGCCCATGAAGTTGGTGATGATGCTGTAGACTGTGTGGCGGTCCAGCTGCAGCAGGGACTGTAAGGAGGAGCAGAGCAATCAAAACAAGCCTCTGCACGTGGCAGCCATTGCTACTCACCACCCAAGGGCAGGGCCCCCAGCGGCTCAGCTGCTGCTGCCTGGCACACAGATCCCATTTATCACATGCAAAGCGAGCAGAGGCCTGTGCCATGGCACCTGAACACGACTGTGTCCATCACTGCATGAATGCACCCTCACAGCCACACATCCTGCCCAAAGCCCTGCCAGCACAAACAAATTGGAGGAGAATCTGGGGGCTGGCAGCACTTAGACACAGCCTGGAGAACAGAGCAAAGGAAATAATTCTCCCAGGGCTGAGAGATAAGAGGTCATGGGCCAAGCAGGATCCTCGGCTGCTGTCGGGCTCTTGCTCTGCAGTGAGCCCCACACTCTCTGAGCCCTGCAGAAGCACTGTGCTGCTGCTGAAGGGTGTTCTACACCGCACTGCTACCGAGGGTGCTCAGTTCCCAGAGCGGGCAAGCCATCCCCAGGCACCCAGGGAGCGGGGAGCAGGAACACTAGGTTGCAAAAATCACATTGCTCACCTGCACGTGTACCTCCTGGAAGATGGCCTTGAGCACAGACACTGCCAGCCCCGGGGCCAGCACCTCACACATGCTCTGGACACAGGAAAATAAAAGTGAGAATAGCAGAACGCAATGGAGCTCCTGCCTCTGTACGGCAGCCGCCTGCAGAATCCTCTCCTATAACCTCTGAGAGCTCATTAACCCCACAGAGAGGACTGGACAGGACAAGATGCTTATAATCTGTGCTGCTCCCCCGGGTGGCCAAGGAATCCTTGCCCCAGTGCCAGCATGGGGCAGGAAATCAAGGCAGTCTCTTCTCCCCTGCCCCTTTTCTCCCCTTGCCCCCCCCAAGGGGCACAGCAGGAGCATGGAGGAGACAGAGCAACGCCACTGGACAGGAGGTGACAGCCCAGCCAGGCCCTGCTAGACGTGCTGCTCCAACCTGTACCCAGGTGCTGCACCTCCCCAGCACCGTTGTGGAGCACATCCTGGCACTGCCAGCTCACCAGCGCTCGGAGTCCCTGGAGCACCGAGGGGATGACAAGGTGATGATCTTGCAGCCGGTTCTCATAGAACAGGACCAGATGCAGCACTGCAAGAGACAGCACGTTCCTGCGCGTTAGTCCCAGGAAACACAACCGTGGGGCGCTGGCCCCAGCTCTGCCGAAAGCAGCTGCCGGATGAAAAGCGAGCACTGGTGGATGGGACGAGCTGTCACCGTTGGGTGCACCCACCTGGCTCCAACGCCTTTGCCCTCCCCTCGTCAGCAACCCACGCTTGACCACGGCGGGGCAGCACCCACCTCTGGCCGAGGCGCTGGAGCTACCCCGGAGGCATTTGCCCTGGCATGTCCAGACACATGGGTGCAGACAGCAGCAGGGAAGCTGCAGACGCCTGCTCAGCAGAGGCTGGAGGATGTCACGGGGTGGGGTGCGGGGCTGGAGCAGGAGCTCCGGCTTCCCCGCTCTCAGCTCCACAACACGTTCCCGTTCCCTGAGTCACGACCACGGGCGCCTGCACACCCCGGCCCCGGGGAGTGGCAGCAGGAAGCAGACTGGAAGAGCCGGCTAGCAGCATCCTGCGCCCACAGCTGCTGCAGAAACTCGCCCCCCCAAGGAGGCAGCCTGACGCAGCACTTGAGCAATGAACTGCGTGAGGAGGCACACGAAGGGAGACCAGGCCTGCTGGGGGTGTCACAGCACCCACTCGCCACCCTGCCAGGGAACTGGCTCTGCCTACCCTCCTCCGGAGCTCCTGGTGGCTTGGCTCTAGCCCAGCTCACTCAGCTGCCCTTACTCAGCCAGGCATCCCCACTGAACCTCCCCACCTCTGGCTGCCCCTCTGGAGCACCCCAGTCCCCACCACACTTGACTCCAGCTATCCCAGTAGCCAGGCTGGGTGTATTCTCTCCTCACAGCCACTCTCAGCCCTGCCTGGCACCAGTCTGAAACCTACAGAGAGCCCAATGCCAAGGACTATGCACATTTACTTCCACCCTTCCCTTCGTTCTCCTCCCTTATGATCTGGGCCCCTCTGCCTTGTCAGTCTGCTGGCACAGCTTCAGCTACTCACCAGAAAAGCCCCCAGTCCAAGTCAAAGTTTGGCAGCACTCACTGGCTTCCCCCACTGCCAGCCAGTTGCTATGGGGCATTAACACAGCCAAACCTTCTCTTTCTCTCTACAGATGGGGCATTTTCCTCTCCTCACCCTTGTCCTTCCCTCTCCTCCTTCCCAGGTTTTAGGGTTCCCCCAGAGTTAACTTGGGCAGGCCACAGGGCTGCGGCATGACTCGCTTTGTGAATGATGGTTTTCCTGCACTGAATCACCACCCAAGGATTTTGACATGCAGATGTGTCCCCAAGGTGTCCCACGTGGAGCTGAGCACACCTGGCTCTGCAACACCCACACACTGCCGGGGGCACCAGCTGCAGCCCAGGGCTTCGGTGTGTTCAGGGAGTGACCAAATTGCGTGGTGAGGTCGGCAAAAAGGCTGCAGCGTGAGGCCCTGCGCCCTCCTTGGACTTTGACTCTTGAGAGACATGTACAAAGGTGTCTTGGTGCTAAATCAATCCTGTTGCCAACTGCAGGACAGACACTCAAACAGCACAGGCTTTTTTCACCCCCAACCTGCCAGCAGGCATTCCAGAGCCCGGAGCAATCCTTACCTTCCTTCTCGTGGAGCAGGGAGTAACACTGGAGCAGGACTTGTGACAGCAGCTGGATCCCTCGCCCTCGCGTCCGAGGATCCGTGTTCTCCAGGCAAGACCTAGCCCAAGTGGGGAGAAAGCCCGAGAGGCCTGCTGTGAGCAGGGACACCCAGGCAGGAAGCACATCCTGAGCAGACACGTTACAAAACCAAAGAGGTTTTGGGGCAGGGGGGCGGGTGGCCCAGTCCTGCCTGACCCGGAGCCACATGGCAATAAATCCATTTTCTCAAGTCAGACCAGAGAAATTGCTCTTGCACCATGCTCTGCACCTGAACCTCGGGCTCCCAAGATCACAAGGGCCAAAAGGTGGCAAAGCCTCTTTAACAAGGCAAACCCAGCTCCCAGCTTGGGAGAAATGAGCCTCCCTGAGTTTCAGGCCATGACAGCTTGGAGACAGAAGCAAAATCTGAGTGCCAGCCATCTTGTGACATGGTGATGTGCAGCTGTGTGCTCAGGCTGTGTCCTCCTGGTGGGGACAGTCCCAACTGAGAAGTGCAGTCTCAGCTGTCTGCCACAACACCTCTCCTCAGTCCTGAGAAAGCACCAAGAGCTGCTCTGGCTCTACTCTTTCCCAAACAGCTCCCAAGTCCTGGGAGGGCAAAGCACCGCTCAGGCCTTGTGCTGTGAGCAGCAAACATCCTTGCAGGCCGGCGTGCCGTGGCGCACTCACCAGCACTGAAACCAGCACATCCTGGATGAGCACACTTCTCCTCACTGCCCCTCCTTGGGGGAATCTCCCCTGTAAGGCTCTCATGCGATGTATAACATATATGAAGGCTTTTCTTACCCCAGGGCTTCCACAAGCTGCAGCACAGTCCAGCTTCCATCTTTCACCCCTGGAGAAAGGAGGTAAAAAGAGTGAATCAATGACCTCCCAGGCCATCAGTCAGGCATGGCACTGAAGACAAATGCTGGGAAGGGTCCCAGCGTCACAGCGGGAAAGGCTGGCTGGGTGCTGGCACCTCACCAAGCACCAAAGGAGCCATGTGCACTTGGTTGGTGGAGCTGCCTCCAGGCCTGCCTGCGAACACAGCTGGGACTGAGAGCTGTCTCGACTGGATCAGAGCTGAGAGCAGGCAGCAATGAACTTGCCTGCACTTTGCCTCTGCCCTCTCCCAGCAGCCTGGCCGCATCCGTGACCAACACGTGGCTCCAGAGAGAAGGAGCCTTGCTGTGCTCTGCTTTGCTGAGACACCAAAAAGCACTTCTCTAATGTGAGCAAGCTGGGAGGAGACAGAAGGCAGCTTCCCAGGTGCTTCCTGAGGGAGAACTGGCAGAGCAAACAGCCCAGACACTAGTGATCACCCAGCTTCCCACCTTGGCTCCGCCGCCTCCACACTGTGCCGAGCAAGACCTGCACAAATGCCCTCCAAGATGGAAAGCAGAGGGAAAGGCGGCTTCATGGTCAGAGGAAGAAGCAGCATTGGGACTCCTGCAGTTTATTTCCAGCCCTGACTCAGACACCCTGCCAGGTTGCCTCACTCACCTCCTGCCTCAATATTCTTGCAACTCAACTGGGGGAAGAGTCAGAAGGCTTTGGTAAAGACCTGAGACCTGCTGCATCCTACAAAAGCCTTGGCAGAAGGGCAGGTTCTCCACTCCCGCCACCCACCGCCAGCGTGACGCCTTCCCAGTAGGAAAGTTCTTTGTGTCCCCTGTGGTCAGACACAGGGAGGGGGGAAAGGGGCTCCCTTACCTTCAGCCCTCTAACCTATAGCTTGGGTGGCAAGGGACATTGCTGGGAAACAAGCAGCACCCCTCACTCTCTACCTGGACTAAACAGCTTTCCAGCACAAGAAAAGAGCACCTTGCAGTCACCGAGACTCACTGTCTTTGCCCAGGAGCACTTTCGGGCACCCCGGAAGGTCCTGTTCATCCCTCTGCCCTGATGAAGTTTTGCCTACACATGACAAGGCACCCACCCCCTCAGAAGCCTAAACGTTTCATATGGGGCTTTCCCAGGCCTTGTCTCAGCTCGTATCTCCTGCTGTTGCAAGCATTTACTGGCTCTTCTTAAGCAGTTATTTCTAGTATTAAGTCACACTGTTCATCAGAGGAGGGGTCCCTGGGGATGGGAGAAGTGTTAACAGTCTTTTCTGACAGCAGGCAGCCCCGGCTTCAGAGACAGAGCTTCCAATCCTGCCTGGAACAGCAAGGGGAAGGAGCATGGTCCAAGGGACAGAACAGACAAGGGGAGCTGCGAGGAAGAGGAGGAACCCAGAAGGTCACGGGGTCAGAGAGGCACAGACTGAGCAGGGGGTGTCTCGAGTGGGAACAAGGGGTGCACCTGAGCCGTGAGGTGCCAGCAAAATTTATTTCAGAACAACAGTGCAACAGCAGGTGGGTGCTGTGCACCGGCACGAAGCAGAGTGGGCTGTAGGGAGAGCTTGTACAACCCCTTCCCACCCAGCACCCCAACATCCTGCTCCGCAAGCTCATGAAAAGCCCTCCTGCCTCCAAACCGCCATGGAGAAGGTCCGAGACAAAGGCTGTCTCTGCAGCCAAGCCTCTCCTCCACGTTTTCAGAGCCGAAAGCAGCATCTACCCAAAGCTGCTGGTTTCCTAATCAACAGGAAGGAGCCGAGGTGCACCGATGAAACCACAGCCGGCTATTGACGCTCCCTGTGGTTACCAGCCCCTTCACTCTGCTGCAGCCAGAGAACTCGCTCTGTTCGTGGGGACCCGGGGGTGCGACCAGCTTCACCTCGTGTGGAGTCACCACGCCAGCCCCGAGAGCACGACCTGTGCACGGTGCACGGGCTGGGCAGAGCTGCACAGGCCGTGGCATAAGCGCAAGCACAGCTATAATTGGACCGAGGTGCCTCATCAGCACAGCAGGCACAGAGGCAAGCCCGTGAAACTTCTGCCTCCACATCTGGCAGCAGCACATCCCCAAGGTTAATTACACACCTTGAACACCAGCATTACCTTTACCAGGAGGGGCTGCCCTCCTACACTGGTGTTCCTGTACTCCCAGAAGCTAAACAGAAGCAAGCTGTATACCCTTTGCTGCATTAGTTGGAATCAGTCTGCTCCCTTTCCTGACATGTGTCTCCCTGTCACGCAGTGTCCTAGCCCCTAATCCCTCCTGCAGGCTTTCCATCCTTGTCTCCCCCACACCCTCAAAACCCGAGCACAGCATTCACGGGGAGCATGTGATGGATTTCTGGGACAGCAAGATCCTTCTCTCTACATCTTTTAACACAAAACAAGTTCAACCTCCTTCCACCGCCCACCGACCCGCGCAGCCCCAGCTGCCCATGACAGCACCGAGGCCTTTCCTCCGCTTGTCAAAGCCACACTCCGTTTAGCGCTCGGTAACACACGGGAGAAGCTCAGTGCGTGTCTTCTAACAATTACACAACAGCCACAAGGTTAGAAAAAACCCTCCCCTTTCGCTCAAGGGTAAGTGATGCAACTTAATACTTTCTGATGGGTGATTCCACAGGAGGTCAGAGGGACAAAGGACACTTGCTGGCTCCCTCGCTTGTCAAGGAAGGTTTGTCACCGATGCCATACAGCTGATGAGAGCCGAGGGTAGCGGGGAGACAGGGGTGGCTCCTCACTTTGTATGTCTTTGAAGAGACAAAGATTTCTCTGGGCACTTCTGTAACGTGACCATAGATGACAACAGCATTTGTAAAGTTGTCCTTCCCCATGCCTATCCCAAATGTGCCGGAGGCTTTGTGCAACTCTTCTGCAACATCTTGAATGCCACAGGGTTTAGTGAATTTCTCCAAATTTCCTTGGCATTTTCTTCACTCCGTGTCACCTGGCCCACCAGGTTACCCTCCTGTTTTGCCAGCTCATCTCATCACCGAGACACCATGGATCAGTTCACAATCTACCAGTCTTGGGAAATGTATATAAGCTGTGTAACAGAACCCACTTAGTCCTTCTCTGCTCTCTTGACCCCTTCCCAAAAGGCACTGAAGCCACTGCCTAGAAACACAAACATACCACCTTATCCTCGGAAAGCCACATTCCTGAAGCTGCAAATGCCCTAACGTAACAGTGTCACCAGAGAGCTGCTCCAAGCAGAAAGACAAATTACCCAAGGAAACCAAACGCCTCAAGCCCTGCCAGGAAAGGAGGAGAAACCACAGTGAGAAGGACAGTCAGAGCCTGGGTTCCAGAAGCAGGGGCCAGTGAAGCCAGTGCAACAGTCATCTCCCACAGCACCTCGGCAAGGCCAGGGGCTGCCTTCCCACTGGAGCCTTCTCTGCCACACAGTCACAACCAGCCTTACCCAGTACCACCCACAGCAGCTCCCACTGCACCCCAAACCTCTGCTGCCGAGGCCTGCAGCCTTGTGCTCCCGACGGCTCACACACCCCACGCTGTATCCCCCGCCCCAAAGCCCCATTCCCCGCTCCTGGCCAGTCCCTGTGGATCCGACACATCCGATCCCACTCTGTGCTCCAGATCAGTCATCTAAAACCCCAACCCACCCCAAAACTCTGCCTTGGCCCCGGCTCCCACCAGCCCCACATCTGGCCACAGTCACCCCTACAGCCCCTCACCCTACCCCCTGCCCCACACCTACCCCACGGGCTCAGCCCCCCTTTCAATGGCCAGCTCACCGCTGCAGGACCTACCCATTCCCCCATCGCCTGCCCCGCACCGCAGCCCCATGCCCCAGCCCTACAACCCATGGCCAGGTTCTCCCACACCCCCACTATGCCCTGCCCCACAGTCAGATTTGTGCCCAGTCCCACATCCAGACCCATATCCCCACAGCCAGCCCCACATCCAGGCCCACACATCCCTATAGCCAGCCCCACATCCAGGCCCACACATCCCTACAGCCAGCCCCACATTCCCACAGCCAACCCCATATCCCTGGCCACATCCCTACAGCCTGACCTACATCCAGGCCCACATCCAGGGCCATAATCCCACAGTCTGCCCCGCATCCCCACAGCCTGCCCCACATCCAGGCCCACAAATCCACAGCCTGCCCCACATTCCTACAGCCTGCCCCACATCCAGGGCTATATCCCTACAGCCTGCCCCACATCCCCACAGCCTGCCCCGCATCTAGGCCCACATCCAGGGCCGTATCCCTACAGCCTGCCCCAAAGCCTGCCCCTCATCCCTACACCCTGCCCCACAGCCCGCCCCACAGCCCCACGCTCACCCTCAAGGCCCGCCCCGCCACCCCGCCACCATGCCCATGCCCATGCCCATGCCCATGCCCACGCCCACGCTCGGTCCCGCCCCGCCGCCGCGCCCGCCCGGTACCTGCCGCCACCTCCCCGGCGCGCTGGTCCTGCTGCCCGGCCACAAAATCCTGGACGGCCCCGGCGAGCGCCGCAACCGCCGCCTCAGGCCCGGCGCCGGCCGCCGCCATGACTCCCCCGCGCCCAGGGCCGCGGCCGCCGGCCTTCCCGCCCTGCGCATGCGCCGGGCCCTGACCCCGGGGGGGGGGAGCGGGGGCGGGGCCGGAGCGGTACGGTGGGGCGGAGGGGACAAAAGGGCGGCGCTCATGCACATGGGCGGTGCCGGTGGCGGCGCCGGTGGCGGTCCCGGTGCGAGCGGTCACATGCGCACCTGGAGGGGCGGGGCCCGCGGCGAGGCGGGGTGTCTCCCGGCGGCGGGGCCGCCCCGGCGCTCAGAGCCGGGCGGGGCGGTTGCACGGCGCCGGGCCCCCGCGGTCGGGCGCAGCGCGGAACCGTCCCGGCCCCATGCCGAGCGCCGCCGCCGCCGTCGTTAAGCCCCGCCATGGGCGGCTGCGTGGGGCGGCAGCGCCGGGAACGGCCCGCCGCCGGGAACCCCCGCAAGCGAGCAGGTGAGCGGGGCCTGGTCCCCCGGAGCCGTCCCGCCGGGGCGCCCCCGGGATCGCGGGCACCGGGGGTGGGGGGGTCCCGTGTACCCTGGGGGGAGCGTGGGCACCGGAGAGGCACAGCCCGTGGGCGCTGGGAGGGGGGGGAATCCTGTTCCATGCGCACCCCCGGGAGCCGTTCTGTGCCCCCGGGGTTCCCCAGACACCGGAGGTTCCCGTCCGGGAGCGGGAAGGTACCGCGGAGCCCCGGGGGGTTTGCAGGGTCAGGGCCGGGGAACACGGAGCGTCCCGCACGGTCGCTGGCTCCTCCCGGGGGGTGCAGGATTGCGGGTAGCCCCGGTTTGTGGTCGGTAGTGTCTCCTTGGCGCCCTGCCCGCCCCGGGACAGGTGCTGCCCGTACACCGGGACGCTGACGACGGGCATGACCCCGGCCCCGCTCCTCCGGGGCTTCGGGAGGTGCCGGGAACCGGGCATGGAGCGGCTGCGCTCGTCCGGAGGGGGTGTTAGAGCCGCCCCCGGGGTTACCGGCAGCCGAATCCCCGGTTGCTGTGAGGTGCCTCCCCAGGATGTTGCCCCGGAGGGTCCCGGAGGCCACGGGGATGGGCACAGCTACCTACCGGCAGAGGGGACGTGGGTGGGCCGGTGGGGTGAATCACGCCTGCCTTCCCCCTCGCCCTCCTCCCCGGTGGGTCGGTGCAATCGCAGCCGGTAATTACCGTGTTTATGGCAAAGCAGGGGTAGGCGGCGGGAGAGGAGGAGCAGGAAGTGTGTATCCGGGAACGGGGCGCCCGGGCCCTCGCCCACAGCTGGGATGCGGGCGGGAGGGAGGGAAGGGAGTTCTTCCCGTGGGATAGTGGTGCCCCCTCCAGCAACGTGCCTGGGGTGCTGTGGTTGCCGGCTGGGATTGGGGTGATGTCCCACCACGCTCTGGCACCCAGGGGTGCAGTCCTGGGGTCTCCAGCTGTTGCTACCTCAGGGCTGCCGTGGCTGCGGGGGTTGGATCCCAACATCTCTCTCCGTGTGCTCACCTTCTGTGCTGGGCCACAGCTGGCCACGGAGCCTGCGTCTCCCTCAGTGCTGCTCACTCCCTGCCAGGCTCTCCTGAGATGGGCCACCGTCCCCTCCTGGTGCCCCAGTGTCTGCAGCAACTTCCACTTTCACGGAATCGCCTAGGTTGGAAGGGACCTTTAAGATCATCTAGTCCGACTATCAACCTAACTCTGATAAAAAAAAAAAAAAAACAAACAAACCTGCTTTCTCGCAGTGTGTCCCCTTCCTGGGGGAAGCAGGGCTGTCCCCAGTCCCTGGGTGCTCACACTGGCTCCTGTCCTTGCTTGCATGGTTCCACTGGCCCACGAGAGCTGCTCAAGAGGCAGTGGGGGATGAAGCCAGGCTGTAGTTTCCCTTGCCCGCAGTGTGGGGACACAGCCCCGGGCCAGTAGGTCCCAGCACGTGAGGACCTGCCATCGGTGGGAGGGTGCTCTGCCTGCTTGCCTCGGCTGCCCTGCCAAGGAGCCCTCCTGCCCTGGCTGGGGCTTGCTGTCACCCCCTCCAGAGGGGTCCTGCTAAGGCTCCCTGCAGCAGGTGACAGCCCCTGTCCCTGCTGCAGCAGGAGGAGCAGGGGATGCTGGTGGCATGCAGCATCCATGAGGGGGACCAGCTGGCACCACTGGAAGTGATGTCACCTGGCTGGCATCTCCTCTGGGACCTGCCAGCTGGGGCTACCCAAGTCACTGGCTGGGGCAGGGGACACCCTGGGGTGCAACCTTCTGCCTGGGTGGGTCCCCACTCTGGGTCGGGGGGGGACAAGGTGGGACTGAGCTGCAGGCAGGGTGCTGCAGGCACAGGGCAGGAGGGAGGGCAGGCTGCCAGCCAGATCCTGTTGGCTCGAGTCTGGGTGCAGCGAGTGGCCGGACCCGTCCGGCGATGCTGCCGTAGAGAGTTGCACAAGGGGCCAGGAATAGCGAGAGGCAGGAGGTGATTAGAGGCTGCGGGGGCCTGGCTGGGCGGCAGCAATAAATAGACGAGGCTTAAGTCCCTGCCTACCTGGGCAAGGCTGCCGGGCACGCCTGCCCACGTGGGGCAGCCACAGCCTGTCCCCGCTCCCTGCCGTAGCCGAGCCCCACGGCTCCGATCCTGCTGCTTCCCCCCGGGGCCAGTCTCTTCCCTTTGCCGCCGGCGAAGCCAGAGGGATGGTGCTGGCTGGCAGTCCCACCGTGCACAACGGTCTCCGCTGCGAGGATGCCTGCCCGGGCTTGGTGGCCACAGCAGCGTGGAGATGCAGTCCCGATGGTGTCCTTGGAGCTGGCCGTGACCGCTGCTCTGCCGCCCTCCCGGGGCAGGTGCTCCCTCCGACCTTGTTCTATCCTGCGGTGCTGCAAATCCCTCCTGCCCGGCACCGTGACTGCTGAATCGGCAGCGCTGGCTGCGGCCGGCTGCCCTCGCTCCTCTCGGGATGATGCTACCCATCAGGGATGCTCAGTGTCCCACTCCATGGGGGTCGACCCCTGGGGTGGGTGCCATATGTCGTATCCAACTCTGGAATGAGCACTTGCTGGGAAAGCGGGTGCTGTGCTGGTTCCAGTGGTCCTGCACGGGGTGGGACAGGGCTGGTACAAAATGAAGGTTATGTAGTGCCTTGTGTCACCGCACACTTGCCCAGGAAAAGCTGCTTTGGGAAGGTGGCTCAGCCTGCAGCTGGCAGTGGGGGCTGTACCCGGTGGCTGGGGTGCGTGGCATCACCTTGTGATGGTGATGGTCACGGTGCGATGAAGGTCACGGTGTGAGCACAGGCGTCCTTCCTGCCCGGCTGGGGCTCCACATCCCCCCGCCCCCCATGTCCCATCCCTGCAGGAAGGGTCCTGGCTGGCCACCCCAGAGAGAGGGGCGGCAGGAAGGAGCTGTTGTCACTCATTGTCCCCTGCTCAGCTGGGAGTGACAACAGCTCCTTCCTGCTCCACGCTTCCCGCCCAGCTGTGGGGCTGACAGGATGGGGCTGTTCCCAGGGGGCTGCAGCCTGGCGCAGGGAGGGCAGGGTGGCGTGGGGCTGGCGTGGGGGGTACGTGGGTACAAGGTTGGGGGCTGTTTCATGGAGAGCCTGCTCAGTTCAGCTGCTGCAGGCTGGGACCCCCCCCACCCTGGTGACTCCCCCTGCCCTCTGGGTGCTGTGTGCCTGCTGTCTTGTCCAGAGCTGGTCCCTGCCACCCTGGGGTGGGCAGAGAGGACCGAGAAGTCCTGCCCCTTGCCCTGCCAGGGCTGCAGCTCAGTCCCTGTAATCCCCTTCCCACTCGGACTCGCCAGCTTATTTCCTGGCTAATTCCACGGGCTATAAATACTGCTCTGCCTCAAAGGGCCCCGAGGCCCTCCGGCCACCCCATGGGGCAGGGGCTGGTCCCCTTACCATGGAGGCAAGAGCCTGTGTCCCTCCTGGGGGCAAGGGATGCCACTTGGGAAGGCAGCTGCTATGGGGCCAGCGGGACCTTGGGCAGGTTTCCCCTGGCTGTGCTGGGCAAGGTGGTCCCTTGGACACTGCTGTGCATGGTGCGAGGGATCCCCAGGACCCCATGGAGGTGGGGAGATGGGGGACTCGGGGTCCGAAGGGGGCCCTCTCCCTTGGCTGAACATCCCACTCCCCTCCCCAGGCCGCAATGAGCCCCTGAAGAAAGAGCGTCCAAAGTGGAAGAGTGACTACCCCATGACGGACGGGCAGCTGCGCAGCAAGCGGGATGAGTTTTGGGACACGGCACCCGCCTTTGAGGGGCGCAAGGAGATCTGGGATGCCCTAAAGGCAGCTGCCTATGCCGTAGAGGCCAATGACCACAGCCTGGCCCAGGCCATCCTCGATGGAGCCAGCATCACCCTGCCCCACGGTGAGGAATGGCACTGAGGGTGTGGGTGGGGTGGGTTCTGCCCCATATCTGGGCTCATGGGGGTCCCAGGTTGGAGAGGACAGTGGTTCCCAGCTGTCCTCCATGGAGCTCAGCCCAGCCAAGGACGGCAAGGCAGGCTCTGCCCCACTGCCTGGGGTGCCCCTGTCCCCCGTTTGGGTGGTCTTTCAGGGATGCCCACCCGCAGCATCTCACCCTGCTATCCCCAGGGTCCCTGACGGAGTGCTACGATGAGCTGGGCAACCGGTACCAGCTGCCCGTCTACTGCCTGGCTCCTCCGGTCAACCTGATCCTGGAGCGGAGCGAGGAGGAGGCGGTGGAGCCGGCCGAGCCCCTGCCCAACGCCCGGCGGGAGTTCGCCCTCAAGGTGCGTCTCTCCACCGGCAAGGACCTGCGGCTCAGCGCCAGCATGGGCGACACCATCGGGCAGCTGAAGAAGCAGCTGCAGGCGCAGGAGGGCATCGACCTGGCCTGGCAGCGCTGGTTCTTCTCGGGCAAGCTGCTGACTGACCGCACGCGGCTGCAGGAGACCAAGATCCAGAAGGATTTCGTCGTGCAAGTGATCGTCAACCAGCCCCTGCCACCGAGGAACTGACACCCCCACCCCCCCCACACACACACTGGTTGCAGGGGTGGGGGGAACTGGGGGCAGTGGCACTTCTGGGGATGCACCGTGCTGTGTCCCAGCCCTGCCAGAGAGTGGGGGCAGCCCCTGCTCCCCCCACACCCCCCCGACCCAAACCTGGGTGCCCCCCCCCCACCACAAGGAAGGACTGTGTGGGGCTGCGCTGCTGCGGTGGCTCCTCTGGGCTGGGGACAGGGGCAGGTGCTGCCTTTGCTGCAAGAGGTTTGAGACCAAATGTCTTGGGGGGGGGGGTCGGTGCAGCTGCGGTCCCGCTGCTGGGCTGTGCCGGTGGGGAGAGGCCATGACCTGCTGGGCTCCAGGCCCTCCCTGGCCAGGAGGCCCCGGGGTGCTGGGCTGGGTGGAGATGTCTCCCCTCTGTATATAGTCTGTATTTATCAATAAAGCCTTTTCATCCTTCCTCTGTCCCTGGGGCAGGCTGGGGGGCTGTCATCCGCAGCCACCAGAGGTCCCAGTGCCTGTCCTACATCTGTTTCCCGTGTCAGCGTGGGCACAGGGTGGCCAACCAGGAGAGCCTGGTGGCCCTGCCTCCGCTCCCCGGTGCCACCCTGGCCCGCCAGCCCCAACTCTGCCTGCACCCTTCCCCAGAGCTGCTGGCATTGTCCCATTGCCATCCTGCCTGCATGCTGGGGAGGGGGGACACCACCTCCCTTCCCAGGTGCTCCTCTCTGGAGGTTTCAGCCCATGCCTGTCCCGGGGCCCGGGTGGGACAGTCCCCGGAGAGGGATGGCTCCAGGAGCACCTCTGCAGCTGCTGTTGCCCGTCTGGGTGAAAACGGCACGTTTCTGCGCCTGGCGGCTGGGACACCCAAGGGTGCCGCTGAGAACTGCCCCAGAGGGTGACAGTGACGTGTCACCATCTGTCCTTCCCACCAGGTCTTGTGGGAACCCGTGCCCAGCGCATTAACTGTCCCGGCACAGGGAAGCACCGGCCTCATCTTACAAAGGGGGAGAGCAAAGCCCAGGGGGGGCTGAATGATGTCCCCACTGCCGGGAATAGCTGCCGGCTCTTGCCTGCTGGCCCCACGTGAGGTTGGCCGGGCTGCCCGTGCGTGGCGGGGGAGGCCAGGCACCCACCGGGACCCTGGCAGGGCTGCTGGGGATGCTCCCCACCTGAGGTCATCCTCCAAAGTGGTGTGGATGGGCTACAGCTCCTGGTGTCACATGCTGCCTGCTGCTGGCTGAGAGGTTTTTGGGGGGGCCCTGTTGCCTCCCTTGGTGGTGGGCAGCACCCCCTCACCCCCCCCACCCCGGCTGTGAGGGAGCTGTGGGAGATGCCAGTGGGTGCTACAGCATCTGGTTGCATGGGGATGAGGTGACAAGAGACATGGGGAGCATCCCAACCACCCAGGACAGGAGGCGCAGGACCCACGAGGTGACCCTGGACCATGTCCCTGCTCTACTGAGCCTCTCTGGAGTGGCTGCTATGGACTGTGGGCACCCCAGCTCCCCACAGCCAGCATGGGGGTCCTGGGCAGCCTGGGGGGGGGGGGCGTGGGTCTCCTTAAGAGGTTGCCAGACCGGGGAGGTGACCCAGGGCCACCAGAAAGCAGGAGGGTGAGCTCATGGCAAAGCTGCCCCAGTCATGTGGAGCAGCCACAGCTGTCGGTGCCCTTGGGCTGCGGGACAGAGGGGCCGGCGGCATAAAGCCCCACGGCCAGCGGAGCCACCGGCAGCACCGGGAGCCAGGGCTGGGTGCTCCCTGTCCGTGGTGGTGGGGAGGAGAAGACGCATCCTGCGCGGGGTTGTGCACCGTGGGCAGACATGGAGCTGGACGTGGAACGGGCCAAGGAGATCATCGAGCAGAAGCTGGCAGAAGAGGAGGAGGAGAAGAAGGTGGGTCCGTAGGGCAGGGCAACCCGCCCCGGGCTGCAGCAGGGACCTGCCTTGTCCTGTGTCCATCTGTAGGGACTCGGATGTGAGGAGGCTGGCAGCAACCCTGCCATCCCGGGGGACATAGCACGGTGGCCAAGGGCTCTCACGGGCATCAGGTTCCACACCCAGGAGCTCTTGCCCAAGGCAGAGCCAAGCAGCAGGCAGGTGCCCAGCTTGCCAAATAGGGCAGGTGGGCAAGCACAAGCCCAGGGGCTGCCAGGCATCCTGTAGACCTCAGCAGGGAGCTGCAAGCCGTGCCCAGAGCCACCTCCATCGGTGGGCTGGGGACAGAGGAGGTGGGGTGGCTCTGTGCCCACCCAGGACCATGCAGCCCCCCCACCCCCCACCCGGTGCCCATGCAGCAGCTCCAAGTGGATGGTGCACGGGAGCCACCGGCCGTGGAACGGATGAGCACACCTGAGCTGGAGGAGGAGAAACACCGTGGCCCCAGGAACCGGGGCCTCGAGACCGTCAAGGTGAGGGATGCCAGGGTGTCGGGGTGCCAGGGGACAGCTGGGCTTGGAGAAGGCAAACGGGGTGCTGCATGTTGCCCCCCCCGCACCCCCCCAGGGCCAGGAGCGGGTGCGGAAGAGCTCGGTGGACCTGCGGCGGGAGATCATCGATGTGGGGAGCATCCAGCGCCTCATCGAGCTCCGCAAGCAGCGCCGGCAGCGCCGGGAGGAGCGGGCGGCCACCCCCGAACCCCCACCGCCACCTGAGCCCCTGGAGATCGTACGTCAGGGGATCCCAGGGCGCAGGAGGGGGGCTGCTGGGACAGAGGCTGGAACCCCCACGGGCCAGCCCTTGGGTCACGCTGCCGGCTGGGAACCTCCCTGGGGAAGCAGGGCAGGGGGCCTCCCGTCTCGTCCCCTCTCCCGCACCCCTGCGATGCCCCAGCCCTGAGCCCACCCTGCCACCAGGATGGTCCCGTGGAGCCAGAGACCTTCCTGCGAGCCGCCGTCCAGGGCAAGATGCACATCATCGAGAAGTTTCTGGCGGATGGTGGCCCCCCCGACACGTGTGATGAGGTAGCATCCTGCCACCCCCACCTGCCACCGTGCCATGCCCCCCATGCCTGCTGGTGGTGGCTGCTCCCCCCCCCACACACCGGGATGGGGTACAGCCAGGTGGGGACAGGGAAATGGATCCCACCACCCAGGGGGCACCTCATCCCCCAGTTCCACCGCACGGCCCTGCACCGCTCCTCGCTGGAGGGACACATGGACATCCTGCAGAAGCTGCTGGACAGTGGGGCCACCGTCGACTTCAGGGACCGGGTGAGGCCAGATCCTGCCCCCTGCTCCGTGCCAGCCCGAGCCTCCGGGCATGGCATGGCGTGGCTGGAACAACAGCGGTGCTGGGGTCCCTGCAGTGGAGCAGTGTGGACCCCACCGCTGAGGTGGCCACGGGCAGAGCTTTGCCAGCCCAGCCTGGGCACGGGGACCAGGTGGGGAGGGGAACGGTTGCGCGGTGGGGGTTTCCCCTGCCGTGATGTGGCTCCATGTGTGCAGCTGGACTGCACCGCCGTGCACTGGGCCTGCCGGGGAGGGCACCTGGATGCCGTCAAGCTGCTGCAGGACCGTGGGGCAGACCTCAACCTGAAGGACAAGGTGTGTGGGACAGAGCCTGGGGGGGACAGGGCTGTGACAGGGACATTGGCATGCCCGGAGAGCCGGAGCTGGCTCTGTGTTGGGTTAGCAGGGGTGGGTGCTGATTCCCTCTGGTGTCCACCTCCTTTCCCCAAAGCTGCTCAGCACCCCCCTCCACGTGGCCACCCGCACCGGGCACCCTGACATTGTGGAGCACCTCATCCACTGCGGCGTGGACATCAACTCCCCAGACAGGGTGAGTGCTGTGGCCACGCAGCCAGCACTGGGAGGGCAATCTGACCCCTCCAGGGGCTCCCAGCACCCGCAGCAGGGCACGTCCCTGCCCTGGGGGTGCCAGCAGTTGCAGCCAGGGCTGGGGTGGGCACTGTCCCCCTTGTCCCCATCAGACAGTGGGTGTGCAGGGAGCTGGGGACGGACAGGGGTCCCCTGTCCCCAGCCAGGCTGTGTCTCTGCCAGCAGGAAGGCGACACAGCGCTGCACGATGCCACGCGGCTCAGCCGCTATAAGATCATTAAAATGTTGATCCTGCACGGGGCCGACATGATGGCCAAGAACCAGGTGAGCAGTGGGGACCGGCAGAGGGGCCACTCGCTGCCCCACCACCCCGGTCCCAGCCTCCCTCTGCCCGCTCTTGCCAGGCTGGCAAGACCCCGACGGACTTGGTGCAGCAGTGGCAGGTGGACACGCGCCAGGCGCTGGAGACCAAGGAGCAGCCACAGAGGGAGATGGAGGTCCTTGCGTGATGGCGTTGGGCAAGGACCAGGGGGGTTTGGGCTTGGCTCCAAGGAGGTAGATCCAGCCAAGACTCATCCATGTCTTAGCTGCTTAGTGATACGGTTTAGTGATGGTTTGTTGGGTTTTTTGGGTTTTTTTTTTTTGTCAGTGTTAAGGTTGGTGGTTGGACTAGATGATCTGAAAGGTCCCTTCCAACCCAGATAACTCTGTGATTCTATGATTCTGTGTCAATAAAAGCCAACAAAGAGCGGCGTTCGGCTCCGGGGAGCTGTGGGGCTGGGTTAGTCATCAGCATGGACCTCCCTTGCCTCCTAGAACACGTGACACCGTGGGGCCAGGACACGAGTGGTCCAAGGGTGGGACTCCTCACTGCGGGATGCGCTGGTTGCTCGCAGAGCTTCAAAGTCCCACCTGGGGAGGAAAATGACACTTAGGGCAGCCCAGTACGGGTCCAGGCTGCACTGGAGAGTGGGGTTGCATCGGAGAGAAGCAGTACTGGACACAGGGGGTCCTTTCTTCTGAGTGTCATGCTCATTGCTCCCTTCCCAGAAATGCTCCCGCTCGCCCCTTCGGGCGAGCGGGAGCATTTCTGGGGAGGGAGCATCAACACCCAGAGAAGACAAACACTGCCCACAGCCTTTGGGATTCCCTGAAAATGCCCGGTCCCTTCCTGGCCCTGCAGCCCAACCCCATGGGTGGCAGACAGAGGGCTTCCAGGGCTGGCAAGCTGGAAGGGAAAGCAACCAGGGCTCGCTTTAAAGAGGGTGCTGAGCTCCTGGAGGGGAGAGAGGACCCTGAGCTCACCCAGTAAAACCCCTCCCATCCCCCCCCCCGCCCCCGACCCCACAATG
>JAOTQQ010000002.1:23345759-23365775 GCA_026546715.1 Gallinago undulata | reverse complement strand
ATGTCCTTCCTGTGCTGAGGACTCCAGAGCTGGACACAGAGCTCCAGGTGGGGTCTCACCAGAGCAGAGCAGAGGGGTAGAATCCCCTCCCTGGCCCTGCTGGCCACGCTGCTTTTGATGCAGCCCAGGATGTGGGTGGCTTTCTGGGCTGCCAAGTGCACACTGCACTGGCATATCCTCCACTGGCAGGCTTGCACCTACCCTCTCTGCCCCATAGGTGTGCTTGCCTGGCTGCAGGGACAGGGACAGGGACAGGGACAGGAGAGGGCACGGTGTGGCCTGTAGAGCCCAGGCACAAGGAAGAGAAGGAGGATGATGGGGACACCCAACCCTCCTGGCACCCTGGAGCCCTCGCTGCCGCGGCAGATTCCAGCAGCACTGAGCTAGAGCTGGCCTCTCTGTGGCAGTGGCGCTGGCAGGGTCCCAAGGAAGGGGTCTGTCTGTGTGTCCCAGCCAGGGATGGGGTGGCACAGCCTGGCTGTGGTCACCAATAAACCCTTCGCTAGCGATGCTGTGTGGGGTGGTTCCTGGGGACGGAGTGTGCTCAGCCCACAGGGTGCATGCATGGCACACAAGAGGGTGCCCGGGTAAGGGGTGGCACCACCACCCCCTGCATCAGTGCAGGGAGGCTGGGCACTGTCATCTGGGGGCCACATACCAACCTATGCCTTTTGTGGGGGAGCCCAGGGATTTGTGTGGCACCCATGGGAGTCTCCTGGCCCAAGGGGGCTGCTGGACACGGGCATCATGCTGCTCTCAGTGCCTGGGGACCACCCAGACGTGGGGCATAGGGAGGGCAGGGACAGCCACCCTGCGGGCACCCTACTCCCGTGCCCAAGTACTGTTCTGCCCACACTTGTGTTTCAGGGCTGGTGGTACTGGGCTCCAACGGGGAGTACCCCTACCTGGCACCCCGGGAGAGGCTGGAGGTGGTGAGCTGCGTGCGCCGGGCTCTGCCCAGGGACCGCCTGCTGCTGGTCGGCTCGGGCTGCGAATGTGAGTGCCTGCACGGGCAGCGTGGGGGGCCGTGCCTCCCCCCCAGGGCTTCCCTCACTCCTCTGCCTCCTCCCCAGCCACCCAGGCCACCATCGAGCTGACGGTCAGCATGGCAGAGGCAGGGGCCGACGTGGCGCTGGTCGTGACACCCTGCTATTACCGGGGGGGCATGACCAGTGCTGCCTTGGTCCAGCACTACACGGAGGTGAGCCATGCCCGCTGCCCGCTGGCAGTCCCGGCCGGGGCAGTGGGATGGGGGGCACGTGCCTCTTGTCTCCAACTCACCCCAGCTGCTGAGCTCTGCCCGGCTGCCCGCAGGTCGCCGACGCATCCCCCATCCCCGTGGTGCTCTACAGTGTCCCCGCCAACACCGGGCTGGACCTGCCCCTGGAGGCTGTCCTCACCCTGGCTCAGCACCCCAACATCGTCGGGATCAAGGACAGCGGTGGGGACGTGAGTGGGGCAAGGCTTCCCTGCAGCTGGCTGCCACCAAACCCGGCCCCAAGCTGGGAACAGAGGAGCTGGCACTTGCAGCCCTTCCGTGGGCCTCAGGGATGCCGCACGAGACCCGGGGGGGGGGCGATGGGGTGATGCCCACCCTGGGACACAGCGTCTCTCTCCCCAGGTCACCCGCATCGGGCTGATGATCCACAAGACACAGCAGGAGGATTTCCAGGTGCTGGCTGGATCAGCCGGCTTCTTGCTGGCGAGCTATGCCCTGGGTAGGTGCTGCAGCCCCTGCTTGGCCAGGGGAATGGTGTCCTTGTCCTTGTGGGCACTGGTAGGGACTGGCAGCCAGGCAGGGGGAGGCAGGCGAGAGGTGGCGATGCCTGGGAGGTGCTGGCTGGGCACAGCATGCCGAGCTGACTGCCAACGTACCCTGGTGTCCCCAGGTGCCTCTGGGGGGGTCTGCGCCCTCGCCAATGTCCTGGGGGCCCCACTGTGCCAGCTGGACCGCCTGTGCCGTGAGGGCCACTGGCAGGAAGCCCGCAACCTGCAGCACCGGCTCATCGAGCCCAACACGGCGGTAAGCGGGCATCACCCCCCGGGATGCTGAGGGGTCGGGGTGCTGGGCCACGGCAGAGCTGGAGGCAAAGGATGGAGGTCCCTGGGGCTGTGGGGGGGTTGGAGTGGTGGTCCAGGGGGGACAGGATGGCACAGCACCCAGCTGGCGAGCCAAGCCGGGCTGGAGGCAGTGGGGTGGGGAATGCCAGCCTCATTGTGCCAGGAACAGAGTGTCCACTGGCAGCAGGCACCTGCCTGGCCCCCAGCAGGAACCTTGCTGGCTATTTATAGGCAGTGATGTGGGGAAGAGCTTCTCCTCCCCAGGGCCCCCACCACACTGCAGAGTGGCTCATCTCTGCCACAAAGAGCTCGCTGTGCCCCAGGGATGCTCCCCTGCGTGGCCATGCCCTGTGCCATCACCCCCTGGGGGGGGGCTGCAGCCTCTCTGCACCCTGCCCAGCCCTGCAGCCCCCCACATGGGTCCAGTGTGGGAGCCCAGGGAGCCAGCAAGCCCTCCCCCCCGCCCCTTTCCCACAGGTCACACGCCGATTTGGGATCCCGGGGCTGAAGAAGGCCATGGAGTGGTTCGGTTATTACGGGGGTCCCTGCCGCGCACCCCTGGCCCCGCTGAGCCCCGCACAGGTTGAGGAGCTGAGGGGCACCTTCAGTGCCAACGGCTGGCTGTGAGGGGTTTGTACTGGGAAGGCATGGGAGCCAGGGACCCTGGGAGATGGGGACGTGGTGGGGCCACTGGGATGTGGCCAGGAGAAAGCCACCCATCACTCCTTCCTACCCTGAGCAGAGCGGGCAGGGGGGATGCCCAGCACCCCCTGGCACCTCTGCATCCCCCACCAGCCCTCAGGATCCTGCCATCCCCACCTGGGAAGGAATGGATCCCGGTGCCGTCAGCCAGGAATAAACCTGCTGTTTACCCCTTCCGTGTCTGCAGTCCTGCCCGTGCGAGCAGCCCCCCTGTCCCCCCGGTCCCTGCTCTTGGCAAAAAGGACACGGCGCCGGGTGTTTGGCAACGTGGTTTACTCAGCTGAGGCCCATGCAGGCGGCAGCGCAAGGCAGGGTCACGGCAAGGCACGGGACCGATGCGGGCAGAGACTGGCAGGGAGGGCACGGCCCCTGCAGCCCACCCCCGGGCTGCAAAGCCTGCCGGGCCCCCCATGCCATGGCCAGCCTGACCCCACCAGGGGTGAAGGTGAGGACACAGCAGGGAGACGAAGGATGCATGTGGGGGGGGGCGGGGGAGGGAGGGTGAGACGGGGAGCTGAGTGCCCCCTGCCCACCCTCTCTGCCCCCTCACCATGCCTCTATCCCCTCCTCAGGCTCCCTGCTCCAGCCCTGGCACCCCAAGCAACCCTGCTCGTGCCCCTCATCCTGGGCTCTGGCTGACCCTGCTCCTTGCTCTCCATGGCTCCTGCCTGCTCCCAGTGCGCAGCAGGCACCGGCCAGGCTGGGCATCCCCCCCCCCGTCCCCCGTCCCCCTTGGCAGGGCTGCTGCTGCAGATGTCCCCTAGGGCAGTGGGTGGGCTGGATTGGCACAGGGATGAGGGGGGCACAGCCCCATCTGCTGGCCCTGAGAGCAGGCTGGGTCCTTTGGAGGCACCACGTCACCCTTTCCAAGGCAGGCCTTGGATGGCTGGCCACCCGGAGCTGAGGGCACAGGCCACGGGGTGCCCACCCTGCCTCGGGACTAGGGTAGGGAAGGGAGCCAGGAGCTGCCCCTCTGCGGGCATGTGGTCCAGCCAGCAACCCACGGCCAAGGCACCCTGGCAGTGGGGTCAGGGCCCAGCCCCAGCCCCTACGCCCCAACTCTGTCCCCCGTGGCTGGCTGGCAGCCCCGGTGGGCTGCTGCCTTCCCAAGGGGGCAGAAGGGCTGGGCCCTGGCTGCTCCAGCGGGTGCCAGGGCTACAGTCAGAGAGAGAAGGCACCACGGCACTTGGGTGGAGAGCGGGGGAGCCCTGTCCCCCCCACACCAGCAGGGGCTCAGCGAGGGGGCTTGGTGTGGACACCTGGCCCTGCTGAGGCTGGGCAGCCAGCAAGCAGAGGGCAGGGGGGACACCCAGCAGTGTCACATCCCCGGTCCCAGGGGAAGCGGGGCCAGCTAGTGCCCAGTGTGGGGGTCCCCACCGCAGCAGGAGGGGGGAATGCAGGGCATCGTCAAGCCATCAGGTTGTGGGCAGACTTGGAGGCGCCCTGGGCCCTCTGGATGATGGCCGGACACTTCTCCCGCCGCAGCAGCTTGTTGTTCTCAAAGAAGCCCTCGTTGCGGGGCACCCCGTGGGAGCCGTCAGGGAAGGTCAGGAGACCTGGGGAGGGAAGGGAAGGGCTGGGAGTGACGGGATGGGGAGCAGCACCCACCGGAGCCGGGGGGGAAGGAGGGACAGAGCAGGAGATGCTGGATGGGGGACATGCTGAGCCGGGACCCTGCAGGGCTGTGGCACTCACCAAAACCATACACGCGCCCGCCTTTGAACTCGCCCTCAAAGGTCATGTTGTCGCAGCGGGTGAAGACGCCGACGCCGTTGAACTTGCCCTGCACAAACTCCCCCTCGTACCTGCGTGGGAGTAGCTCCTGAGGCAGCAGCTCCACGGGGCAAGGGGGGATGCCCAGGGGGATAACGTACCCGGTGGTGCCACGCTCACCTGGAGCCGTCAGAGAAGGTGAGCACCCCGCAGCCGTGGAAGAGCCCGTTCTCGAAGTGCCCCACGTAAGAGGTGCCGTCAGCGAAGGTCAGCTGCCCGATGCCGTGCCTGCGACCTAGGAGAGGACAGAAAATGAGGATGGATGGAGAGAGGCAGGGATTGCCCCGGCTGGGCAGGTGCTGGGCAGGGACGAGGGGGCTGCTGGGACCCTGGCGCAGGCAGAACCATCCCCTCCCCACCCTGTCTCACCTTCCTTCCACTCGCCGCGGTACTCTTCTCCGTTGGAATAAGTGAAGGAGCCCTTGGTGAGGGTCATGGCGACAGCCTATGGCAGCGCAGGACAGGAGCTGGCAGGGAGAGGGGCAGAGAGGGGCTGCTGGGTGGGAGTCAGAGCCCAGCTCATCCAGCGCCCCCCGCGTCCCCTCGTCTCACGGGGAGACATGTGTCTGCCCAGGGGGTGGCTCTGCTGGGCCAGACGGCAGATGAGGAGGGTGACCCCAGGAGCTCGGCCGCCCTGCCCTGCCTCTGAAACTCCAGCCGCCAGGTTCGGGTGTCTGCCCGCCCCACCGCAGGGCTCGGGGGCGATGTGAGTCCCGGGGGGGTCACAGCCCCGTGAAATGTGAGCGAGCGGTGGGAAGAGGAGCCCGGCCGGAGCTGGCTGCCTAGAGCACGGCCCCCCAGGAGGACCTGGGAGGGGGGATCCTGCCTTGCAGCAGGCTCAGGCCAGGGGCCAACTCAGCTCTGCTGGGGAAGCCCAGGGAAGAAAGATTTGGATAGGAGACACCTGCCGGGTTGTGCTTGTGGGATTTTGAGTTCCAGCGTGGAGGACGAGCAGACCCAGCTCACCCCCCAGGGATGATGCGAGCTCTCCTCCTAAGGGGGACAGCAGAGAGAGGAGCCTGGGGCTCCAGGGCTTTGCTCAGCCACCAAAGGGTTTGCAAACCCTGCCTGCTGTGACAGCAAGCAGCCCCCGGAGCCCTGCACGCCCCCAGAGCTGCTGCTGCACAGCACAGCTCTCCCCAGCACCAGTATGGAGCTGGCCCTGCGGGCAGACTGGGCACTGCCTCACTGGTGGCTCCAGGTGCAGCTTGGGCAGTGCCTGGTCTGGGAAGGGGGGTATCCCCGCTTCCAAAAGGGGTATCCCTGCTCACAGCAGGCTGTGCATCCCTGGAGAGACACGCTAAGGGGGCAGATGCGGCAGCAGGGAGCACCGCAGGGAACATGGCAAGGGCTTCGTGTCCAGAGGAGAAACGGCCCCAAGCCCAGCAGTGACTGAACAGTGCTCTCTGCTGATGGGAGAGACTGGGAGCTCAGCACCAGCTCCCCAGCACCGCTGGGGACACCTTTGGCAGTGCCAGGAGGAGAAGAACATGCTGCTGCAGGATCTGCGCCATTCGTGCCCGCTGCAGGGGAGTGCCCCGACCTGCAGCTTCACCCAGGGGATGGGCAGCCTTTGCCCTGTGAGCAACCCAGATGCCCAGCACCCGGACATCCCCCCACTGGCACCCCCCCCACACACACACCACAGCCCTGCATGCACGGCACCCACGGCAAGCAGGGACGCCGCCACGCACACAACTCTGAGCCCACCAACCTGCCCAGGCCATGCACCCACGGGGATGAGGAGTGCAGGACCCATGCACCCATGGAACACACACACACCCCCCGCCTGGTAGTGTGTCCAGAGGTGGGGATTGCACCCACAGCTGAGGGACACACACCCCACCGTGTCCATGCACCCACGGGCGATGGACACACACCCTGCCATGTCCGTGCACCCACAGCTGCTGTGTGCACACCCCACTGTGTCCATGCACCCACAGCTGATGTGTGCACACTCCACCATGTCCCTGCACCCACAGGTGATGGATGCACACCCCTCCATGTCCCTGCACCCTGGGCTGATGTGTGCACACCCTGCCGTGTCCATGCACCCACGGCTGATGCAGGCATGCCCCGCCGTGTCCATGCACCCATGACTGATGGACGCACACCCTGCCGTGTCTCCATACACCCACGGTCACCCTGCCGTGCCCATGCACCCACGGCTGAAGGATGCACACCCCGCCGTGTCCATGCACCCACGGCTGATGCAGGCACGCCCCGCCGTGCCCATGCACCCACGGGCGGCGGACGCACGCCCCCTCACCGGGGCACCCGTGGCGGTGCCCGCAGGCCCGGTGCCTGCCCAGGGGCGGTGCGGGCGGCGCAGGGACCCGCGGCCCGCGCTCACCTGGCTCGGCGCTGCCCGCCCGCACCGCTCCCCAGGGCTGTCCCGCCGAGGGGCGGTGGCACGGACACCTCCCCTGCCAGTCCCTGGCCCCGCCGGGCGGTGCCACGCCACCAGCCTCCATCCGCGACCGCCGTTGGCTGACTCCTCAGCGACCGCCAGCAAGGCGGCCGCTCATTGGCCAGCCTCGCGGCACGCCCTCGCCGACCGCCATCTTTGTGTGGGGCAAGACGGTCTCCTCCCCGGGCGTGTCAGCAGCGGAGCAGTGCCCCGCCCTGCCGCCATCTTTGCGAAGGGCAGCGGAGCCCCGGTGCCGCTCCCGAGCGGCCATCTTTGTGCGGGGCATATGGCGGGGGCGGGGGGCCGGCGGGTTTGCCCCCCCCCCCCAAAGCGGGCCGGCAGTACGAGGCGGGGGGGGGGGGGGGGGCAAGGTTCCCATGGCGACGCAGGGCGGATGTGGGCGGGGCGTGGGCGGAGCAGCCAATGGGGCGTGGCGGCGCGGTGACGCGAGCGGAAGCGGCGGGCAGCACGGCGGGGCTGGGCGGGCGCGATGGACGAGACGAGCCCGCTGGTGTCGCCGGAGCGGGCGCAGGCCCCGGACTATGGGCTACCGGGCGGCGCCGTGCGCACCCTCCCAGCCGCCGCACCTCCTCCTCCCCCGCCGCCCTCCCCTCCCGCTTCCCCCGGCGGCCGCGACCGCGAGCGGCAGCCGCTGCTAGAGCGCGGGGCGCGGGGCCCGGCGGCGGCGCAGGCCCAGGCGCAGGCCCAAGCGGCGGCCCAGGCCCAGGCCCAGGCTCAGGCGGCGGTGCAGCGGGAGCGGAACGACTTCCCCGAGGACCCCGAGTTCGCCGAGGTGGTGCGGCGGGCCGAGCTGGCCAGCGAGCGCGGCATCTTCCCCGAGCGCATCTCGCAGGGCTCCAGCGGCAGCTACTTCGTCAAGGACCCGCAGGGGGTGAGCCGGCCAGGCCTGTCCGTCCCGGGGGGGAGCTGGGGATGCTGGCCCGGGGGTGGCCGGGGGCTGGTAGGAGCGGCTGGAGCCGCCCTGTGCTTCCCCGCGGAGAAATGGAGTGGGAGCAGTAGCCGGTGCAGGGGGCGGCTGTGTCCAAGTGCTGCTTCAGCCTCTCCTGTGGCTCATCCTCTCCCCCAGGACTGCATCAGCATCTCCTGGCCACAGTGACTCCAGCGCCAGGGCTGCCACTCTTGAGAGCTGAGCTGGTTTTTGGCCTCTGCAAGCCGTCTCCCCTGTGGCTGGGTGGTTGACGTAACCCAGGAGAAGTCCTCGGCCGTTGTAGCCAGTCGCCATCGATCTGGTCAGCAGGGCTCCAGCCGCCTCCACACCGCTGGCTGGATGAGTGTGCAAGCACAGGGTGGCTTGTCTTGTGACCTGCAGTGCCCAGCCCAATTACTTGAGTTGTTGCTGCTTCCCGTGACTCCCTTTGCTGCGTCTGTGTGGGGATGCTTCCGGGGAAGCAGGAGGACTGGACTCACTGGTGTGCCCTACTTTTCAAGCCTTGGTGGAGTACAGCACCTGGGAGCTGTGGCAGGCAGACACCCCATCTGAGTTAAGGGGCTGTGGGGCAACATACTTTTCCTGTCTTCGTGCTCCCTACCATTGCCCAATATGAGATGTGGTGTCACTGGGGTGGGTGGCTGGATGAGCTGCCCTGGGGTGGCCGGGCAGAGGCTGCCTGGCTGTAGAAGGTCTGAACTTGGCGATGGGTGGTGGAGGATGTGTGGAAGGAGCCAAGGTCTGAGTACTCCTGGCCATGTCACCTGGCAGGTTCCCTGGCTTGCCCTGCCCTCAGCGAATGTGGTGTGTGTGTCTAGTGTCTGTGGCTTGCTGCCCAGGGTCACCAAAATCTCCTGAGTGCTGGCACAGGAGGGAGCGCAGTGCATTGCTGTTGTGGGCACGGGATAAGCACACCAGGAGAAAAACTTCTCACTTGTGTCTGTTTCCCTTTGGGCTGCCAGGGCCCGAGCTGCCCTAGCCGGGATGTGCTTCCCCAGCCCTGGCAGCTGCAGTCATCCCAAGTGGTGGTTGTGCCTCTGGGCTGGCCCAGTTCCCTCTGCCCTGCTGCTGGTGCCAGGCAGACTGTTTTCCCTGCCACTGCTGCTCCCAGCACGAGTCTGTCTGGGAGGGGATGCTGTGCTGCCAGGACTCTGGCCTGAGCTCCCGCACTGTCCCTGCCTGGCTGGGCCTTGCTTAACCGAACTGGATCCGTGGCCACAGGGCTCCGTGCTGCCAGAGCTCCAGGCAAGCCTCTTGCAGGCTCAAATCCAAGGACGTTTTGGCAGTTGTGTGCCTTCGTATGGGGCTAAGGAGGGTATTGCTTTCCTGCCTACTCAGAGGAAGTGACTTATCTGTGTGATCTGGATATTGCTGAAATACTCCTGTTCCCTCAAACACACTCTCTTCCTGGTGGACAAAACCTTGCTTCTGCCTGCTCTGGGCTGGCTTCTGGCCCCCAGCAGACTGAGATTGCACTGGGGTTTCCCACTGGGGTGCATGTCTCACTTCCACATCGTAGGCTTGGGGAAGTGCCACCCACTCGGGCTGGGTCTGGTGCCAGCCATGGGGAGGAGGGCTGGTTGCATGTGCTGCTAAGTCACCTCAGAGGTAGGGTTGCCAGCCTGGAGCTGCTCCACAGGCCCCCAGGGATGCCAGGCACATGGGGGCAGGTTGCCTTGCTCCTTGCCCTAGCCCTTGTCTCAGCTGTGTGGTTTGGCAATGCTGGCTTGGTGGCAGTGCAGCACCTAGTACGAGTCTTCTGTGCCCTCTGCAGCAGTGGGGTACCCGTGTTGCTGTCCCTGCTGTTGGGCTGTGCTGTTGGTACCAGATGGTGGTCAGTTTGGAACTGCCTGTGCCCGCTTGCCCACAGTGTACGCAGAGGGCCAGCCTCTCTGCTATCCCTAGCTAGGCCCCTCAGCACAAAGCCCAGGGCTCCTTGGGGGTCCTCCAGCTGCTCGGCTGTTCTGGTCCCTTTTCCTCTGGTCAGTTTGGCATCAGCTCCATTCAATGGATTTTGGAGCCAGGGCAGAGATTGCTATTCCCCTCCCTCTCCTGTGTGGGGGTCACGAGCAGCAGTGAGCAGTAACTCTCCCAGCCATCCAAAGGTCACTGAGATGGGGCTGGAATGTTTACCAGGGGACAGCATCATCACTGGTGTCTTTTAGGACAAGAAGGGTTGTTTCCAAGTGCTTGAGCTGGGTATGAAGGTCTTTGGGCAGCACCCTGCTCTCGTGGGACGGGACACTGGCAGGGGAAGGGTCTCTCCCAGATCTTGCCTTACCTCTTTCCCAGGAGCTGGTTATTGACCTGGTGAGGGGTTGTTCTGGTCCCATTTGTGAGTGTCCCCAACGTGGGCTGGCTTGGGGAAAGTGTCCTGACTGTGCCAACTGCCTTGAGTCAGCCCTCTTCTCTCCTGCTCACAGAAAATCATTGGTGTCTTCAAGCCCAAGAATGAGGAGCCTTACGGGCAGCTGAACCCCAAGTGGACCAAGTGGCTGCAGAAGTTGTGCTGCCCGTGCTGCTTTGGAAGAGATTGCCTTGTCCTCAACCAGGGCTACCTGTCGGAGGCAGGTGCCAGCCTGGTGGACCAGAAACTGGAACTCAACATCGTTCCTCGCACAAAGGTGAGGGGACAGCTGCTGGGGTCTTATCCTGGGGAGGCTTTCATGTGCACAGCTCTGCTTGCACTTTGTCTTGTGACGCTGCTGACCTCTGAGATACTGTGTTGAGAGCTCTAGACCAGGACTGACTGCTGTCACTCAAGCTATGGGGATCCTTGTGCTGGGCAGAGCTATGGGAAATATTTTGGTTTTAGCAGCCAGTCCTGTGACAGTTGCCAGGTGCCCCCGCTGACGTCTGCGCTCCTGTCCCCCCCAGGTGGTGTATTTGGCCAGTGAGACCTTCAACTACAGTGCCATCGACAGGGTAAAGTCCAGAGGAAAAAGGTTGGCTCTGGAGAAGGTGCCGAAAGTTGGCCAGCGCTTCAACCGCATTGGTCTGCCACCCAAGGTAGGGCTGCCAGCCTCTGCACTTGGCTGTGGCTGTTTCTCCCTCTTCTGCAGCCCCCCCTGTAACACAGCCTCTCCTCGCCTCAGGTGGGCTCCTTCCAGCTCTTTGTGGAAGGCTACAAGGATGCCGACTACTGGTTGCGGCGGTTTGAAGCTGAGCCGCTCCCGGAGAACACCAACCGGCAGCTGCTGCTGCAGTTCGAGCGGCTGGTGGTGCTGGACTACATCATCAGGAACACAGGTAGGGCCGCCTGCTTGGTGTGGGACACTGCCCGCTCCTTCCTGTACTGCCAGAAAGAAGAGGGGGCCAGGGGTTTGGCATCTCTCCCCGGCCCCCAAAACTCCTCTCAACACCACTTGGTTGTTGCCAGGTGGGTAGAGGGCAGCTGCTATGGGTGCCCACCACTGTGGCCGTGCTCTGGGTGCTTCACCATGGTTCTAGGGGGAAAGTTTGCCAGCTGTGAGGTCCTGGGGAGATCCAGAGATGCAGCACCTGACTGTGCCCCTGTATCCCATTTCACGCGGGGCTTTTGAGTTCCTGCCAAGCTGGTAGGGTTTGGAGTAGCACCCTGGGGCTTGTGGGCTGATCTTTCTCTCCAGGGCTAGTTGTGTGGGGGTTGATGTGGCTTCCCAGGCCTGCAGCAAGCTCCTGGGCTCTGGGATAGAGTTTGGGTCCAAAACTGGTCTGTCTCACTTCTGGATCAGAGGAGTAACCTGCCCAGCGTGGTGCAGGCAGGCCCTGGCACTGATACAGCTGCTTTTATGTCCCTGCAGATCGAGGCAATGACAACTGGCTCATCAAGTACGACTGTCCCCTGGACAGCGCGGGTGTGCGGGTGAGTGGTTCTTCCTGGGGGGCTCTGTTCCTGGAGGCTGCCTGCCTGCTGGGCAGGCTGGGGATCTCCCAGCTGACCTGGGTTCCTCATGTCTTGCCTCTTGGGCCTTTTGCTTGCCCTCTATGCTGGTGGTTTGTGGCCTAGTGGGACTTTGTGAGGATGCAGCTGGGCTCTATGGGGGAAACTGATGTTGCTGGACCTGTGCATCCTTGGGGTGAGGGCTGGCAGAGGGAGAAGCTTTGTACCCCTCCTGAGCAAAGCAGACAGCGTTTCCCTGTGGACACGGGGCCGCACTAAGGGTGAGAGGCTGCTGTGCCTCTGCGGTAGCCAGGGCAAAGATCCTGGCACTGGGGCTGCAGGAGGTGGGAGGACTGTTCCTGCTGGGGAAGCCTCCTTGTGACAAGCTCTGCTTCCTTCCAGGATAGTGACTGGGTAGTGGTGAAGGAGCCCATCATCAAGCTGGCTGCTATAGACAACGGTTTGGCCTTTCCCTTGAAACACCCGGATTCCTGGAGAGCATGTGAGTCCCTCAGGCTGTGCCAGGGCATCCTGGCGAGCTGTACATCCTCCTCAAGGGCTGCAGAGGAGAGGGCTAGGGCTGTCCCTCTGCATACCTGGGTTCACAGGCAGCTCCACCTCAGCAGAAGCTGTAGGAAGTGGGTGCTGGACCCTTTGTCCCAGATGCAGGTGATCTGGCACGCAGGGGCATGTGGCATGATCTTTTGCCTTCCCCGGATCTAATGTCTTATGCTTTCTCCCACAGATCCATTCTACTGGGCATGGCTACCCCAGGCCAAAATCCCCTTTTCACAGGAGATCAAGGACCTGATTCTTCCCAAGATCTCAGACCCCAACTTTGTCAAAGACCTGGAGGAAGATCTGTATGAGCTCTTCAAGGTGAGTTGAGGAAGTGGGTGAGGATGGCTTTGGAGAAAGAAAAGTGGGGGTGGTGTTGGGGACCTGTGAAGATGGCCAAGCTCCTGACAGTTTCTGATCTGAGACACACCAGGGTCATCCCTTTGCCAGGAGCTGAAGATTCGGGGTGGGGAGAAGCAGGAAACTTGTGGACAGAGGCTTGCTTAGGGAACAGGCATCTCTTGCACGTTGTGGGGCAGCAGGTGGATCCCACTGTGTTCTCTGCTCTCTGTCTTGCAGAAAGACCCTGGCTTTGACAGGGGACAGTTTCACAAGCAGATTGCTGTCATGAGAGGCCAGGTAAGCTGTGTGTAGGGAAGGCAGATCCCTCCTGCGTGGCAGGAGAGATGCTGGGGTGGAGGCTTCCTGTTGCTCTGGCGGGGCAGCTCAGGTGTTGCTCTGTTGTGCCATACAGATCCTGAACCTGACTCAGGCACTGAAAGATGGGAAGAGCCCCCTGCACCTGGTTCAGATGCCGCCTGTGATCGTGGAAACAGCACGTTCCCACCAGCGCACCACCAGCGAGTCCTACACGCAGAGCTTCCAGAGCCGGAAGCCCTTCTTCTCATGGTGGTAGCCGTGGGAGCCGTGGGCAGGGCTTGGCCGCCTTGGACTAGCACTGCGAGAGGAGCTAGGCCACCGCCGGCTCCTGTGGCTGGGACTCGACCCGCTGGGGAGAGCGAGCAGGTGCAGCTGGAGGAACCTGCAGCTGAACTGGAGGAGCCAGGCAGGTCGGGCACCGTCTCTCCCCAGCTCTGTTGGAGCTCGGTGGCCTGCCTGGGGGGGAGAGCCCAGGGGGGCGGTGTGGGAATCCACTGGGAGCCCATGGTGTGGCTGGGACCCTGCCCCTGCTTCCCTCCCTCCCTCCCTCCCTCCCTCGGCCTGCATGCAGTTCTGAGCACCCCTGCTTGGGGCTGGGGTGAGCAGGCTGCCCAGGTCAGGATCCACGCAGCCCTCTACACCCCCTCGCTGGGGCTTTTCTTCCGCGCCGTGCTGGCTGCTGGGCCGGGAAGGCGTGTAGTGGGTTCTACTCCCTCCCTTTGCCCGAGGGTGTGCTGTACTCCTCCACTCTCCCTCCTCTGCCCCAACCCCGTGCACGCTGCTTTCCTCAGGGGGAGTTCCTGCTAGTGCAGCAGGGACCGCAATGAACGGCTGTTCTCTGGCTGGGGGTTCAAGGAGGGGACGCGAGGGACAACTCGTAGGGGTGGCTTGTGGTGTGTTTAGACACAAAGGGGGAAGAGGTGCTGGCTTGTCCTTGCGAAGAGCGGGTGGCTCTGGGAGGAGCTGTAGCGTGGTGCCTCCTTCTCTGGGAGCCCCCGCCAGCTGGAAAGGGCTGAGGGTGGGTGCAAGTGGCCTGTCCCCCCTCCTCTGTCCCAGTCCACCCCTCCTGCCAGGTCTCCATGGCTGCTCTCACTTGGCTTTTGCCCCTGCTCCCAGCAAGCTCCCTGGCTGCTGTGCAGCCAGTATGGTGCCAGCCTTGTCTGTGCCTAGGGTCCCCATTGAGGGGCAGGGGGCTGCCGGGAAAGGGGAAGGGCTGGAGGGGGCTCTTCTGCTGCGTGGGTGGGAGGTGTGATGGGAGCACAGAGTGGGAGCAAGGGGGAGTTCCCAGCTGCTCTGGTGCTGGCAATCTCCCGGGCCTGCTGCGGGTGGGTGAGGTGGTGTGCCCCCTCTCTCCCCAGAAGCTGCCGAGCTTGTGTTGTATCAAACGGTACCCGGGCTGCTGCCTGCGTCTGCTTGCCTTGAGCTGCACCTTCTCCTGCTGGGGGAAGCCGGTGTTGGGTCTCGCTGTCCCGTTAGCCCATCTTTGGGGGTCAGGGCGGGGGGAGTGAAGGTGGGTTGGGGCTCTGCTGCTTGAGCCTGGGAGGGGAGAGCAGCTCCCTCGTACCCTGGGTAGGGAGGGGGGGCTCAGCACTGGCTGTGCAAGCACAGGGTGGGCAGCAGTGAGATCCCCGGCTCACTGGCCAGGCCCAGCTGCATCTCCAACTGATCCAAAATGTATTGTTCTAATGCACTGTAGAAATGTATGTAATGTATTTAAATCATACGACTGTCTGAATAACAGAGCTGCCCTTCACCCCGCCTGTCTCCGCAGCACCCGAGGGGGGGTTGGGACCGTTCCCTGGCACTGGTTCCAGTATGACAGCCCAGACCGAGGTCCTGTGGCCCGGGGGGGAAGGCCAGGGGTGGGCAGGACGCAGCCAGAGCCTCACACAGCCACCACCGTCCACCCTTTATTAACCATTGCCCCCAGTCCAGTACGCTTAGTGTCCTCAGAGAGCCTGGCTGTCCCTGCAGTCCAGCAGCCCCAGCTCTGTGGACCCCGAGGGCTCCTTGACCCCGCAGCCGCCCTCCGGCTCCTTCTCCTCGATCCTGCGGGGAAGAGGCCCGTGTTAGCGGGGAAGAGGCCCGGCTGCCCTTCCCTCGTCCCACCGCTTCCCCTGGGCCCGCACCTACCGCAGGCGGCCGAAGCTCCGCAGCCCCACCGTTCCGCCGCCGGGCTGGGCCTGTCGCCGCCGCTGCCGGAGCCGCCGTAGGGCCCGGGCCATGCGCCGTTGGCCCGCGTACCGCCAGACGAGGCGGGCTCGCTCCTCCGGCCGCTCGGCCCCTCCGCTCCGGAACAGGCTCCGCAGCTCCCGCAGCCCCACGTCCTGGAATATGTTGGCCGAAGCCCGTTTGCGGGAGCGGGCCGCCGGTACCGCTCCCTCCCCCGCCCCGGGAGGGTCGCTCACCACCGAGGCCGGCGTCCCCATGGCTCCCGGCCGTTGCGGGAACCGGAGAGGTGGTGTTAAGCTCCGCTCCCGCCGGCCGCCCGGCCGGCCAGCCAGCCCGCTCGCTCGCCTCCCCCGGGATCCGGTGCACGAAGGGCGGGGGAAGGACGCGCAGGGCGGGCAGGAGGCCAACGGTGCGGGTGGGGCCGCCCGGGAAGGCGGGAGGCGGCTTGGCTTGGCCCGGGGCCGCTCCGGTCCCGCCCCGTCGGTGCCCGGGGGCTCTTAAGGCCCTGCCGTGACCCCTTTTTTCCCCCTCGCACTGACCCGGCGATGTCAGGGGGGAGGTCCGCCGGTCGCCGCCGTTACCGGGATCCCGCCGTAATTACCGGGGTCTCGCCGTAATTACCAGAGTGCCGCCGCCCTCGTTCATTCACCCTCCCCGCGGCCCCGTTCATTCACTCGCCCCGCCCACCCTTCATTCGCCCCGCCCTCCCTTCATTCACCCCGCTCCCCGCCACCAATCCGCGCCAGCCTCCCCGCCGCCGCAGCCAATCGGTGCGCCGGGGGGCGTGGCCATACAGCCCTCCCGGAAGCGACGGGGTGGGGGCCGGGGACACGTGGCGCGACTCACGTCAATGGGCGGGAGGGCGCAGAGCCCCGGTAGCGCGTCACACCGAGGGGGGAATCCCGGGTGACGTAGAAGGGAGCCCCCGGTGGGCGCCGGGTCCCGGTGCAGGGCCGCCGCCGCCGCCGCCACCGACCGCCGGAGGGGGCGCGGCGGCAGGAGGAGGCGGTCGGTGGCGGCGGCGGCGGCCGGTGGGTGTCCGGCGGGAGGCGTGGCGGGGAGGAGAGAGAGGCCCCGAGCGGGGAGGACCGTTAAGGCACCAGATGTTTGGCACCGAGAGGCGGGAGGAAGTCGTTTGCCCGGGGCCCTGAGTCCCGCCCGCTCCTAAAAAAACACACCCTAAAAGCCCCCCGCGCCATGGCCCGCACGGTTCCCCCGGTAGCTCCGCCACCGGGGCCGCCGGCCCGCGGTTCGCTCAGCCTTCACCATGCCTACCTACGAAGCCCGCTGGGTTTGCTGCGGCTGGGGCAGCTGGGGCTGGGTGCTGCTTTTTGGGTGACGGTGGCGGCTCACAAATACGAGGGGGCGGCTCACTTCGCCCTCTTCGCCGCCGTCCTGGTCTGGCTCCTCACCTTGGCTCTTTTCGGGCTCAGCCTTTTGGGGCGCTGGGAGCTGGTCCCCTGGCTGGGCTCTCGCTGGCTCCTCACCAACCTGCTGCACGACCTGGCCCTGGCCGTAGGGCTCTACGCGGCCGCCACCGGCATCATGGGCTACAAAGCCGGGAGGAAAAGCTATTGCAACCTGCCGGGCTACAGCCAGCACTGCCTCTACGGTGCCTACCTGAGCGCCTCCATCTGCGGGGGCATCGCCGCCTGCCTGTACCTCTTCTCCGGGCTCTATTGCCTGTCACGGCGCTGCCGGGACCAGCGGGACATCGTCTGAGACCCACCACCGCGCTCGCCTCCCCTTCTCCTCACCCGCGGACGGAGCGCAGCCCCCCCCAGCTTCGGGGGACGAAGTGACCCTGCCTGCGCCCTATCTCCTCCTGGCTGACTGCACCACGCTTCCTCCGGAGACTCCTGCAACAGACGGATGGACAGACAGAAGCCTTCCCCGAGCACGGCTTCCCCTGCATCCCACCGAGACAGCACGGACGCCCGGCTGCTGCACAGGCCCCTCTCCCACCCCTGGACAGATGTAGACCGTTGGAAGTGGAAGGACCCACGTGGAGTGCCCCTAAGAGGGACTCCAATCTCTGGAAGCTCCCCCAGGGCCCCTGCCCAACTCTCCTGCCCCCGGCTTGGCAGATGCTGTGCGCTCAGGTGGGTGCTGACCTGGCTCTGGGGCGGAGGGGGACTGGCCTGGGCGAGCTGAGCTGGGGGAGGTGGTGCATAGTGGGGTTAGGTGGGCATAACTCCCCCACCCCGACCCGCTGGCAGCCGCCTCCTGCCGTTCCCAACTTTGTGGCGCCTCTGCAATTGCCTAATGGAGGCTCTGATTTCGGCTTTCCCAGCCCAGGCCCCTCCTTCTGTCTGGCCTGAACATGTCCGCTGTCTTGCCGGAGCCCGCAGGGCTCAGCGCCTCCCTGCCCTGCGCTCTGGGGGGTGTGGAGACACCCCAATCACACACCAGGGGCTGGGCAAGGCATCAGTCTGGCCCCCGGACACCCTGTCCCACTTGGGGGCTGAGCCCACGCAGGGCAGTGGGGCGAGGGGAACGGAGAGTGGGGCTACAGCCTGGTCCTGTGCCCCTGGCCTGGGGTAAATTCCTTTGTTGTATTGCCCCAGGAGGGAGCGGGGTGCCCCTGGGGTAGAAGGGAGTTGGGCACTGGGTCGTTCTCTCCCTCTGCCCCCCTGCAGCGAGGTTTGTGGCTCTGAGCCACCGAGCCTGCCCCGGGGCCTGGCTGCTCCAGCAGAGACAGGCACGGCCTTGCCAGCGGCACCGGAGACTGGCCCACACAGCCCTGCCTGGCTCCGCGGCGCTTGGTGTATCATCCCGGAATTGTCTCGGGATTTTTCCAGCTGCATCTCGGAGCCCTTCGCTGCCCTGAGACCGTGGGGAGGCTGAGGGGAAGGGTGAGCGTGGCAGCGTGGCGGAGCTGGGCTTCCACTGGGCATGGTGGCCCTGGGGGAGCTGGGGACAGGGACACTGCTCGTCTCGGGGAACGGGAGAAGAGGATGCTGGCGGCGGAGCCAGCCTGGCCCCGGATCAGCCTCCGCAGCCTGCCAGGTGCCAAGCCCCGAGGACGCCACGCGGAGACAACTGGAGTAACGGGCAGCCAGACACTGGGAATTTTTGGAGAAGCACCACACCAGCGCTGTCCTGCCACGAGCCTTCCTCACCCTGCCTTGGGGCAGGACATCTCCATCACTTTGAGTGTGAGAGAGGGTCTGCCCTCAGTCTCTGTTGGCCCAGATCAGTGGGACGGGTGTCTCCAGGAGCTGGCCATGGGCTCTGGCTGTCACCTGGGGTTCTCTGGTGCCTTTTTTTGCAGAGGAGAGCAGCAGCCGTGAACCCCCTGGGGCCCAGAAGGGTCTGCGGTTGGTGCTGAGTCACCACTTCCACCATGAGGTGCTGTCTCAGCCAGTCCCTGCTCGTGCTTGGGGGGGCCTGCCAGCTCCCGGGCCATCTACCCCTTCCCTGGGGAGCTGCTGTCCCTACCCCCTGTCAGGGCTGGTCCCTGACACTGCCTGCCCCTGCCTGCTCCAGCACAGCCCTCGGCCCAGGCTGCCCCAGATGTTCAGGGGGGCTTCTGCCACCACAAGTGCCTGTCCCTGGCTTCCCACAGCCCTGCCTGTCACGCCGGTTCTGTCCCCTTCCAGCCCCCTCTTCGGTGCCTATGGATTCACCTTCCAAATAAAGCAACGTTGGCGCTCACTGGGTGTCTGGGGCTTTGTGCAGGGACTGGGACCTTCAGGGGACGGGGTCTGAGCTGAGGTCACACCCTGCTCTGTCACCCTGTGCCCTGGGACCTCCCTGCCTGGACCTTCCAGCCATGGTCACAATGTGTGACCTGGGATCATGGGCAGGTTCCCCGACACTGAGCCACCCCTCATGGTGAAGAGGCTTAAATCCCTGCCCTTGGGGACAGGGGCTGTTCCCAGCCCCACTGCCCCCTCCAGAGTTGGGGCACAGCCGCGGAGGTGCAGGGGGAGGCCAAGTCCCCAGAGCTGTGTGGCTGCAGGGACAAGATGAGGACAGGATAGAACTGCATTCCAATGAGCTTCGTCACCGCGGGGCTGAAAGGGCTCTCTGTCCTGGGCGGTTGTGCCCATGCTGCTGGGTCCCTGGAGAGCTGGGGGCAGGCTGGGGGCAGCTGGCATCTCCCAGGTCTGGCTCTGGCCCTGGGACACACTCTACAGACAAGGTCTACCCACAGCTGGGGTGTCACTGGGCCCCCCAGCCCTCTGCCCATGGGGCACGTGCCCTGCTTGCCAGAGGCTCTGGGCGGGCAGCAGCAGCGCTGAGCCTCGCAATGGCCTCGTAGCTGGAGAGACAGAATAGGATTAACAAGGTTGCATGGAGTATTATGGAATGGCACCCCTTGGCTTTTGGCGTCAGACAAAGTCCAGGGTCCCCAGGGCATCCCAGGGAGGCAGCAGCCCTGCCGTACCCCAGGCACCTGGTGGGACAGCCTGTGGTGCCTGGGGAGGTGGGAGTGGGACCACAGGCTACTGGGCTGGGCTGGGCTGCTCCCGGGGCACGGAAGAGCAGCAGATAAGCTGCCAGCCACCTTCAGGCCTGGGAGGAACCCCCTGCTCCCTCCCAGGGACCCGTGGTGCAGGGCTGGAACCTGGTGTCTCCTCGTGGAGAGGTGTCCCAGCAATGGAGCCCACGGGGACAAACCCACAGTGCCCTGGTATGGCTGGGAGCAGGCCCTGCTGAGACTCGGACTAGGACCAAGCCCTGGACCAGTCCAGAAGCCAGATCAGCCTCATGGAATCACAGAATTGTCAGAGTTGGAAGGGACCTCTGGAGATCCTCCAGCCCAACTCCCCTGCCAAAGCAGGGCTGCCCAGAGCACATCACTCAGGGCTGCATCCAGGCGGGGCTTGAAGATCTCCAGAGAAGGGGACTCCACACCCTCCC
>JAOTQQ010000002.1:23330384-23345659 GCA_026546715.1 Gallinago undulata | reverse complement strand
AGATGATCTCCAGAGGGCCCTTCCAACCCCATGTCATTCTGTGACCTGGGGATGACCTTCTGTGCTTTTGAGAGTTCCTCCAAAAGGAGTTCCTCAAAAGGAGCTCCTCCTTGAAGTATTCCCAGTCTTCCTGGACACCCATCCCCCTCAGGACCGTCTCCCACGGGACACTCTCAACTGTGCTCCTGAACAGGCCAAAGTCTGCCCTTCGCAGCCCCGACATGGCAGTTCTGCAGGCCTCAGGCCAGGGCCGAGCCCCGAATCCAGACCGGGCCCGACTCCGGGCCCTCACCCCGCCCTCACCCCAGGCCCAGGCGGGTGGCAGGTCTCACAGCGCACCCAGGGGCCCAAGCCTCGCTACCGCCCGGTGCCACCGCCCATGGACCCTCCCCCACCCACGGCGCGGGGCCGGGCGGGACCGAACCGCCGCCGCTTCCGGGGCGGGGCTTCTGACAGCGCTTCCCAGCTCGGCTGTTCCGATTGGCTACGGTGCCAGCGTCGCGGGTGAGGTCACGGCGCACCTGGCTGCTTCCCGGAAGTGGGGTGCAGTGCAGGGCTGAGCTCGGCGGCGGCAGCGGGTCCGCCCCGGTCCCGCTCCGCTGCCCCTCGGCTCGGCTCGTCATGCAGGCGGTGGAGCGGGACGGGGCGGCGGGCAGCCCCGAGGGGGCGGCGGCGGGAGGCGGTGAGGCCCCTCCGGAGCCGTCGCCGCCCAAGGCCGCCGCCGCTTTCGACCTGCTGGAGCTGGTGCGGAGCTACCGCCGGCTGGAGCTCTACCTGGAGCCGGTGCGGGACGCCGCCGAGGGCGTCCGTTCCCTCCTCCGGTAGGTGCGGGCAGGGGACCGGGACCCTCCAGGGGACCGTCGGGACCGGGAGCGTCCCTGGGGCATCGCGTCCCTCACCCTCCCTCCCTCCTTCTCCACAGGTGGCAGCGGCCCGTGTGCTCCCTCCTTGTCTGTCTCGGCCTCAACTTCCTCCTGCTCACCCTCGGCCAAGGTGCGTGTGGTGGGGTCGGGGGTGGTCTCCTCCCTCCCTCCCCCGACCCCCGGGGCTGATGCTCTGCCCCCTCTCCCCCCTTCCAGCTGCCTGGTACTCGGTGCTCGCCCTGTTGGTGGTGGTGCCAGCCCTGCTGGGCTACCTGCAGGAGACCTGCCGTGCCCGGCCCTCGGAGCTGGAGCTGGTGCGCAGGAGGTACCATAGCGTCCGGCGGGAGGACTTGCGGAAGGTGCAGCTCTCACGGCAGGAGGCCATCACCCAGGTCAAGAGCTTGTGAGTCTTTGGAGAGCCCACCTGGCTGGGGGGTTTCTGGGGCCTCTGCAGCTGGAAAGGCTTCTCTGTGGCTTTAGAGGGCCTGGGTTTGTGCCAGCCTGGCCCCTGTAAAACATGTGAGTGTGGGGCAGCCAGGGTGTGTGTTTGTAGGGCTTTTTTTTGCGACTGTGAGGTCTCGTTCACAGCCTTATCCAGCTGGAGGAATTCCTGAGCGGGATGTGCTGCAGCTGCGAAGCAGTGTACCGTGTGCTGTACTGGGAGAACCCCACAGTCTCTTCCCAGTGAGTAGCACTGGGTCAGGGATCCTGCAGTTGGCTCAGCAGGGAGAGGGGCCTGGCCTGTGGAGCTGTGTTTGGTGTGTTTGGTACTTGGAGGGAGCAGGCAGAAGACCAGGCGAAGGATTGGGGCTTGTGCTTGTGGTATGACTTGCTTTGTCTTGATTGCTGTGTCCTGCTGCTCCTTCCCAGGTTTTATGGGGCGCTGCTGGGTTCTGTCTGCATCCTTTACCTGCTACCCCTCTGCTGGGTCTTGGCCATCCTCAACAGCACCCTCTTCCTGGGCAACACCCAGTTCTACCAAGGTAAGAGGCCTCCCTGGAGGTGGCTTGTGTGGGGTGGGTTGGGGAAAGGTCCTCTGAAGCCAGGGATCCTGCCCTGGACCTTAGGTGAGCATGCTTAGGTGAGCCCAGTGTCCTGTGTCAGGTCTGCCTGACCCCCCCAGTGATGTCCCAGGGGTGGTGTTCAGCCACCCAGGTTGGGTGGTGGGGCTTGGATGTGAGAGGCAAGGCTCCCTCCTGATGTATGTGTCATGCCCTGGGTGCTATTTCCCACTCTCCTCTTTCCTGTGGCAAACTGGGACCTGGCGATGCAGCCTGTGTATGAATGTCACCACCCTTCTTGCTTCCTGACCCTGCTCTGCAGGACCTGAAGTGCTCTTGTTGCCTCTGGCAGTGTATGACACAGGCTTGAAAACGTGCTGTCAGAGGGGAGGGGAAGAGCTGGAGACACCCTCTGTTCTGTTGCACCTGCTGGAGGAGAGTCGGAGGAGATCTGTATGGCTGAGCCATGGCTAAGGCCCCTGCTGTTCCTTATCCTGAGCTGGGGCAGGTGGTGGGGAGTTTCTTGTTGCCCTAACTGATACGTGAGCAGGGGAGGGCTCAGGGTACCCGATGAGTGAAGGTTGTGTGTGTGTGTGCTAATGTTCCACCTCGAGCACCGGAGACAGGTTCTTGCAGTGGCTTCTGTGTGGTGGGGGCTGGGAGAAAGGAAGTGCCACCCTCCTGTAGCTGCGTTCCCCTCTTGCCAGTGATAAAGGAGCTCAAGGCCTCGGTTGAGCAGTGTGTGGGCACCAAACCCCTTGAGAGCACTCCAGAGCCTGCTGAACCCCTGCCAGCTGCTGCCCCCCTGGATCGGACCCCCACACCCACCAGCACAGAGGTGAGAGAGAAGCAGGGCTGGCAGTTGTGGGTTGGGAGCTGCAGGGTCAGCCCTTTGGTCTGACCTCTACCTGCAAGCTCCTTCCAGTTGCCAGCTTTGCTGGGGAGCCCCTCCTGAGTTACTGGGAGGTTGTCCTGCTTCACTGCAGGCTTGGCTCAGTCCTTTTGTGATGTGCATGGGCTCAGCCTGGGGAGGCAGGGGTTCACCTCGCCTTCTGCGACTCCTGTCTTCTTAGGGAGCTGCTGGAGGGCTGGTCCTTTCTCCTGGAACCTGCCACAGAAGTGTGGCCCCCACCTTGGACAAGGGTTGGGGGTACAGCAGGACTAGCTCTGTGCATCTCTTGCAGGACCTTACCCCTGGCAGTGTGGAGGAGGCAGAGGAGGCAGAGCCTGATGAAGAGTTCAAAGATGCTATTGAGGTTTGAGGCTGGTAGGGGTGGGCTGTGTCTGCAGGGCAGCTGTGGTAGAAAGGGGCGAGGGCCTTGATGGGCAAGCTGGGTGCTTGGGGAGGGCGAGTGTGGGGCTGGTTGCTTCTGACTTCATCTGTACTGCCTCTCCTCTCTGTCCCATGCTGCTGGAGAAGGAGAACCAGCTGCTGGTCATGGTGAGTACTAACATGGCAAGGTGTGCATGAGGGGCGTCTCCTCCCAGCTGAAGCTGGCAGCCTTTGCTGGTGGCTTGTGGGGATGCCAGGTGGAGCATCCTGCTGGTTGGGTGCCCATCTCTGGGGTGGGCTGCCTTGCACCCCCTGACCACGCTCCCAGCCCCCCCTCTGCGTTCAGCTGGCTCCGTTCTCTGCAGGAGGATGACGAAAGCTCTCAGTGTTCAGCAGATTTTGACCTCAGCCTCCCGGACAATGGTTTTATGAGCAAAAATGAGGTCATCCGCAGCAAGGTGTCACGCCTGACAGAGCGCCTGCGCAAGCGCTACCCCAGCAACAACTTTGGTAAGGCCGGGAGTGGGTGCTGCTTGGGGGAGCCCAGCAGAGCTGGGTTTGTGCTGCTCCCAGTGGCGACCACTGAACTGGGAGCAGACAGAGTGGTGTGGTGCCTGCTAGGGCTGTGCTGACACCTCCAACGACCTCTCTCCTCCATGGGAAGGATGTTCCCAGCTCTCCTGGGAAGGGCAGGGGATGGGAGGGTGCAGCGGTGTGGTCTCCAGGCTGAGCCTCTCGCAGTCCCAGGTAGCAGAGCCCTGACTCCTGCTCTCTTTCTTCCAGGGAACTGCACAGGCTGCGCAGCCACCTTCTCTGTGCTCAAGAAGAGGGTGAGTCTTCAGCTTCTGCCCCAGCTCGCTGCTTGCACCTGGGGCAGAGGTGTTGTGCGTGTCTGGCTCTCTCTGGCATTCTCCAGCAGTTCGAGTGGCTGGTCTCGGTCACAGCCCAGCAGCAGATGACCTCAGCTAAGTGCTGGGTGTTGTGCCAGGGATCCCTCGTGCTGTGGAGCCTTTGTGCCTTTTGCTCTTTCAGAAGTTGCCTGAGGCCAAACCCCTGTGTGTTGGTGTACAGGTGACCTGCTCTGTGTCCCGGTTTAGCCCATTTCTCATGGCCTGAGAGCTTTCTGGTGAAGCAGACTGTGGGTCTGCTTGTGGGAATTAGGGGAGCAAAGGCCATCCCTGTTGTCCTGTCTGAGCCCCTGAGTGTGATGCTTGGCACTCTGTCCCCTGGGCGGTTCTGCAAAGGATGTCCTTCTTGCTCCCTCCAGACTTGCTTTGCTCTCTTCCTGCTGCCTCCTGCTCTCCAGACTTGTGGCTTCCTCCCCTTCCTCCTGGGTTAGCCTGATATCTCTGGAGCTTACTTCCCTCCAGAGTTCCAGCACAGGAAGTGATAGTGTCCTTAAACTTCCTGGAGCTTGTGCTTCTGGTGCTTTCCTAAGCTGGGCACAGGCTGCCTGTGATATTAGAGCCTGTTTGCCTGCAGATCCAGCATTGGGGCTGGGCAACTTGTACAGGTGCTGTTGGCCGGTGGCCCATCTGCTGCTGCTGTGGGGGCTTAGGGCTTGCACTCACCCCCCGTCAGCAGGGATCACTGTGGAGTGTTCTGGCACTGAATTTTGCTGGGGAGGGCTGGAGTGTGCCCAGAGTAGCGTCTCACCTCTCTCTCTCTCCCTCTCTCTCTCTCTCTCTCCCCACAGCGGAGCTGCAGTAATTGTGGGAACAGCTTTTGTTCCAGGTGTTGCTCCTTCAAAGTCCCCAAGGCTGTGATGGGAGCCACAGGTGAGTGCAAAGGTAGAGGAGGAGGGGGCTCTCGCTCCCCCCTGCTGCAGGGATTTGCCCCAGTGCTGGTGGAGAGGGTGGGCAGGACCTGCCCAGCGCTGCCTGGCCTGGATCAGAGCAGCGATGGGTTTGTGGCTCTCGGAGCAGCTCCATGGCTGGGGTCCCTATCCCATGGGTGAACTGTGTGGTGGGGAAGGGGAGCATCTCTGACATCTGCTTTCCTTTCCAGCCCCGGAGGCTCAGAGGGAGACGGTGTTCGTGTGTGCTCTGTGCAACCAGGTGCTCACCAAATGACCGAGAGAGGCCCAGCCAGCTCCTGGCTCCTGCACCACCTGCCACCGGGTGCCCTGCCCTTGCTCAGTGGCAGCCTGGGCTGCTTGTTTCCCAGGATGGTGTCACCCTGCCAGAGGACACTTGTGCTCGCCGCTCCTCCTGCCAGCGCCCGGCTGGGGCAGAGCAGCCCTTGCCCTGCAGCATCCGCTGCACCAGCTGGGTCCCCGCGGTGGAGCGTGACCCATAGCTGTGCCCCCATCCCTCCAGCTGCTCCCTGGCACTCACGGCACCCTGCCACATACTTCCCCAGGCCCTGTGGTCTGGCTCAAGTGATGGAGGAGCCATCCTTCCTACCTGTGGTCCTACCTCCACCTCCTGGGTGGGGCAGAACAGCCTTGCAGCTCTGTCCCTATCTTTCCCAGTGCTGCTCTACGTGACTGTATTTTTGGGATCAAGTCGGAGCTTTACTTGCATTCCCAGGAGATATGGTCTGAGACCCTGCTCGTTGCTCCTGGGCTTCGCTGCCTGCGGGATTAGTCTTTCCCCTCCATATTTGGCTGTAGGGCAGAGGAGGCAGGAGGGTAAGTTTGGGCTGGGCTCCGTGGCCAGATCTCCAGCTGCAGCGTGAGGAGAGGCACAAGCTGGTGCTGCTCTGTGCACTTAGTGACTGCTACTTTCTAATACAGATTAATATATAAGTGTATATAGAGAATGACCAATAAATCTCTTGCCCTCAGCTGGCTCTTGTCTTGCCCAGGGAAAGCTGTCCCCCGTCACCCCTGCACCGCTGTCCTGCAGGTGGCCGTGGAGGAAAGGGTGAGTCTGCCACCAGCTACCACTGCTTACTGGGGTGTCCATCTACGGTTGTCCTCTGCCCTTGTTTGCTGTGCCAGGGCTGGATGCTGCTGGGCTGGAGCCCGTGAGAAGCTCAGCTCTGGCAGGAGCTCCTGGGCTCCCCCTCTGCCTCCCGGGGCTGCTCCTTCCCCTGCCCTGCCCAGGCGGTGGTCCCGGCAGCTGCCTGCTCGCACAAGGGTGACCTTTCCCTGTGTGAACAGCAAAGCTCCCAGCTATCCCAGGAATGTGACCCTGGCTGCTGTGCAGCTGGGCACGGCCATGGCCTGGGTCCTTGCCATCCAGCTGCAGCTCCCCCCCGCCCCAGCCCCGGGGGGGGGGGCTGGAAGGGCTGGTGCTCTCGGGCTGTCATTGCTCAGTGGGCCACGGCACCCACCAGCTTAGGAGGGCACCCAAAGCTCATAGTCTCATACTGATCGTACACCCCACCAGTGTGGGGGCTCACGTGGGGCAGCCTGAGCCCTCCTCCCAGCTGGGGGCTCAAAAACCCCTTTCTCAAGTTGGGCCCTATGGAAATTTGGGGGAAAAGCTGGAGTGGACAGTGATGATGGGGGTGTCTGCTCCAGGACCAGGGTGCGTGTGGTGGGGCTGGCACACAGGGGGCTCTGTGGGTTATTGTGGGCAGTGGAGCAACTGTAACGCTGGGGAGGGGGCTGTGTAGCACCCCAAGAGCTGTGGGGTGGTGGTTGTGGGTGGGGGGTTATTGCAATGGGGTGACTGCTGGTCTGGGGGGGGGGTGGGTTGAGCTGTGGAGCTCAGACGGATGGTGGCGGGAGGCAGAAGAAGCATTCCTTGTTTTTCCAGAGGAAACAGGGAGCAGTGAGTGTGATGGCCGCGTGTGTCTGAGCGCTCCCTGGAAAGATGCTAATGATGCGAAACACAGAGGGCTACAGATAAACTTGGGCTGTGAGAGATGGGGTTTTATTTGCAGACTTTAAGTTTTGCATTAAAATGACATAATTGATGATGTTTATTCCTGTGGCAGTGTGCTCAGCAGTCTTGTTCTGAACATTCCTTCCAACAATATTTGGTATTTTTCCCTAGTTTTTTTTTTTTTATTCCACATTGTCCAGAGTGGGGGTGGTGACTGCCCGCCTCCAGTGAGAGGCTGTGGCAGGGGCTGGCTGCCCCCTGTCCCTGGCTGCCTGTGGGGCAGGGGCACGTTCCTCTGGCTGGAATGGGGTCCCCCTTCGGGGCTCTGGGAGGTGGGGAGCAGCCCGTGGGGTCGAAGCCATGCCCAAGGGGGAGGCAGAGGGAGCGGGGATCACCCTGGTGTGGGGCAGGTGGCCTCATCACCCCCATCAGGGTGGGTGCAAGGCGTCCTTGCAGCCTCAATTCCCACCTTGTCCCCGGAGGCTCCCCTGTGGCGGGGCCAGCTCCGGTGAGAAGCCGCAGCGTTGGGCAGCCAGGTGTTGGGTAAATATCCTCGTGGCCACCTTCGTGCCTCCCTCACCCGTCGGGATGGGCAGACACAAGAATGTGCTGGGTAAACAGGGCAGGAGGGAGCCTGGGGTGGGTGGGCTGCCCCTCTTGCCCACTGCTGGGCATCAGAGGGTCCAGCCTGAGGGACTGGTGCTGCTTGTGGGGGGGAGTCCTGGCTGGTGCAGGTGGGTGTCCCCGGGGAACCTTTTGGGAGGAGGCTGGAGGCTGTGGAGTGGGAGGGCTGGCAGCTGGCCAGGGCTGACTGGGAGCCGCAGACAGGGTTTTCAGGCAGGGCAGAGGTGGGGTGCCCAGGGATGGAAGCAGGGATCCCTGCCCAGGGTTTGGCCCCCCACTATGTTCAGGCTCCCCACATGCACTGCTGACTCCCAGCCTGCAGGTCTGTCCCCCGGTGGGGGGGGGGGGGGAATGGAGGGGAAACCTGTCTGGCAAACACCCCCAGACCCAGCTATGGGGCTCCCCTGTCTGTCCATCTGTGTGTGTCCCCCCCCCGGTCCTCCTGATCTCCCCACCCTCGTAGGCTCCCTGAAGCGGCAGGGGATGCCCAAGTCTCCAGCAATGCCTGTGACCACTGGGAACCTTGTCCCTCATCTTGGCCAGGCTGCCCAGCTTCGGGCTCTGGGCATGGAGCCCAGGGCTGGGGCCAGAGCCCACGGTGACCCCGCTCCCTTGGGTCACCCCACTCAACAGGCAGGACTGGGTGCCCCCTTCCATCCTTCCTGGGGTCTCTGACTGGACCCCAAGGGGAGGTTGCCCATGAACCACAGGGATCTGGACACAGACTTCTCTGAGGTGATGTAATTTACTGCGGTGTGGGCGGGCAAAAAGGGTGCCTGGGCTGTGCCTTGGCGAGGGATGTGAGGGATGCAGCAGGGCTGGTCTGGAGGGGCTGGGAAGTGGATGCACCCCCCTCACTGAGCCATGTGGGATGGGAAGGGTGGGGGAGCCCAGACATAGGCTGTGCTGCTCTGGGCACTTGGTCTTGAGTGGGACATTGGGGCAGGAGAGACCTGCTTTGGCTGCGGTGTATCCCTGCGAAGGTGGGATAATCCAGGGCTGGAGGGAGGGTGTGGGATGCTTTGGGCTGGAGCAGGGATTTGAGGGGTCTGGTGCAGGTGACACAGGGGTGCAGGGTAGGGGTCTCAGGTGCAGCCAAGGGGTCCCAAGAGGGCCAAGCAGGGATTCTAAGTGCATGTAAGGGTCCCTGGGGTGCTGGGCAGAGGGTTCGAGGGTAGCTAAGGGGATGCTCACAAGCAGGCGGAGCGAGGGTCCTGGGTGCAGCCTTAGCTCCTGGGTTGGGGGAGGGATCCTGGGAGGAGAGCTGAAGTCCCAGGGGTGAAGGGGAGAGCTCTCGGGACAGGGCAGGGGTCCTGGCTGTGGATCCAGACTCCCACGAATGCAGCTGGGAATCCCGGCAGTGCAGAGCAGGGTCCTGGGGCACAGTCAAGGGGTTGAGGGGAGCAGAGCTGGGGTCCTGGGGTGCAACCCGGGGATGCAGCCAGGGTGCCGGGGTGCAGCGTCAGGCCAGTGCAGGAGTCCCAGGGTAGGGTGGGCAGAGCCCTAGTGCTGCCCGGCCCCATAGAGCAGGGGGTGGTAGAGGGGGCAGGGGTAGGAGAACATGAACTTGACGGCGAACTTCATCTCCTTGTTGTGCTTCTGCCAGGGGTAGATGGCGAGGAGGAGCAGGCGGCCGCCCACCTTGCGGCCCATCACCAGGAAGCTGCCGCTGAGGCTGTCGAGCTGGGGGCAGGGGCAGGTGCCCGCGTTCCTCATGTGCAGCACCATCTTCTTGGTGTCCTTGCGCTTGAGCGGGCCCAGCTTCAGCACCTTCTTCTTCTGGGCGGCCACCAGCCGCCGCTCCCCGTTCTCCTCTGTCATCTCCTTGATGCGCATCTTCACCACTGTGTGGGGCAGCCGTGGGGCACGGTTGGGAAGGGGGTAACACTGCCCTGGGGTGCTGCTGTGGGGGGGTCTGGGCTAGGCACCTGTACAGGACGGGGTGCAGCCTGTCCCTGGGGTGGGACCCACAAGGTAGGGTTTGTGGGGAGTTTACCGTGTGGGGAGGGGAAGGGGCTGTTGGTGAGGGGTTCAGAGGAGGCCCCCAGTGACCCTCCCAAATGTCCTATTCTGTCTATCCCGCCCTCCCCCCATGTCTTCTCCTTTGGTGCACCCATCCCATCCACACAGGGTCCAAGGGAATGGCTCGGGGGGGGTCTCCTGTGAGGCTGTCCCTGCAAAGCTGTGCCCTTCAGCCGCCCCTCACCTGGGCTGTCAGAGCTGGGGGAGGGCTGCTCCTTGCCCAGGGGGCAGCGGGAAGGGGACCCCAACACTCACCAAAGTCACTGGAGCACATCTGCTCCATCATGCCGTCTGCCTTGTGCTCCATCTCGCACTGGGTGCAGATCTTGGACACTGTGGTGAGAGACCACCCGCTGTCACAGCTCTGCTGCTGCCGCCTGTCGCCCAGGCCAGCTCTGTGGGGATGTGCTGGGAGAGTCCCAACACCCCCCCCCCCCCCAGCTCCCCGGGGTGACGGCTGTGTCAGGGTGACGCTGGGGACACAGATCACCTAGCTGCTGCCATCCCGGCACCCCCCTGGAGGAATGGCGTATGGGGGACACCCCCTGTCCAGCTGTCAATGCTTTGGGGCACAGCAGCAGCAGTGAGGGTGGCCCCAGCCTGATCCTGACTCTGGGCTGCCTTTGGGTGATGTCCCCTCTCCTGCCTGAGGGGACAGCCACCCCCGGACAGCAGCGTGAGGCTGATACCCACAGGTGCAGGATGCTCTTTGCTGCTGGGATGAGGACCCAGGGGGAGGAGAGGGACACAGCTCTGCCATGGGTCCCCCAGCAACTCCCACCTCATCCCACGTTCACCCCCAGTGCTGCTCCCCGGACAGCGAGGGGTGCCCAGCCAAAGCACCTGATGCTGCCGGTCCTACGCCCACTCGTGTCCCGCTGCAGACAGAGGGTCCTTGGCCAGCACCAGCACCCTAGGCCCTGCTTCGAGGGGTACAGGGGCTCCGCAGGAGGACCCAGCGTGCGGGTCCCTGGCTGCGTGGGGACACACTGCTGGCAGGTGCCGGTGCGTGCGTCCCCATCCCCTTGCAGTGCCCTCCCCGCTTACCTGGCGGCGGGGTGACCTTGCTGTTCCCGAACTGGACGGCGATGCAGAGCTCGTGGTCGGAGGGGAACTTGCCACAGTGCAGCATGTCGGGCCAGGGGAAGCCGTAGGACTCCATGACGGGGGCGCAGGAGTCACGCACCACCTCGCAGAGGGAGCGGCAGGGGTAGACGGGGCGGTCGAGGCAGACGGGGGCGAAGAGGGAGCAGAGGAAGAGCTGGGTGTCGGTGTGGCACTGCTTGGCGAGCAGGGGCACCCAGCTGCTGGCCTGCTGCTTGGCCTCGGCCAGGGACTCGTGCTCCAGCAGGTTGGGCAGCCGCATGCGCTTGTAGCCCACGTCGCGACAGAGCTGCATGTCGGGGGGGATGTCGAGGCACTGCGGCTCCCGCCCGTAGAAGCGCCCGTGGGGCTGGCCCTCGGGCTGCCAGCCGTAGTAGTCGTAGTGCTGCCCGCCGCCCGGGGACCCCGCCAGAGCCAACGCCAGGGCCAGCAGCGCCGTGCCCCGCACCCCCGGGGGGCCGCCCGCCCGCCGCATCGCCGCCGCCGGCCGTGCCTGCCGAGCGGGACGGGAGCGGGACGGGAGCGGGACGGGGCGGGCTGCCTCCTGCCCTTAGCGCCTCCCACGCCCGCAGCCCTTTCTAAGGAGCCCGGGGAGGCCTCGCCGGCAGCCAATCTGCTCCGGTGGCCGGGCCACCCCCCGGGGCTGCCCCCCGCCTCCCGCCCCGCCTGCCCCGACGGCCACCCGGCTGCCGCTTGCCCTCCCGCCCCGCTGGGGTGGCCGGCTGGGTGCCATCGGCTCGCAGCCCCCCCAGCCCTGTCTGCCGATGCCCCCTGGAAGGGCTGGCTCACCTGCCCCATGGAAGGGGGGTGTTGTGGGTGCAAGGTGCCCCCTTTATCCACCAGCCCCTCTGCTCCCGCCTCCCCCGGCACCCCAAAGGTACACCCTGGCATAGGGCAGGGGGACACCGGTTTCTACTCTATGCCCCTCCCCACGGTCTCCTGTGCCCCATAGGGTTTGGGGTGCTTGAGGTGCAGGGGATGGATGGAGCGGGATACCCCAGAGGCTTCATGTGGCAGTGTTGGGGGGCAGCTGGTGCCACTTTTGGCATCAATGCCAAGGCGATGTTATGGGCATAGGTCCTTATTCATGGATGGCTCTGCCAGCACGCACCCCGGGCAGCCCACGGTCTGTTGGGCACAGGCACAGCTGGGGTTACACCTCCCAGCAAAGGGCTTGCACCCGGGCACTGCCTGGGGCACGGGCAGAGCTGGAGCCCGAGCGGGGTGAGGGATGGGGCGCATTCCCCCATCCCCTGGCTGCGAGGCTCAAGAGCCCATTAGGAACCCATTTGTCTGCAGGGGTTATCTGGGACACCCCCTCCACTTCCCGCGATCGATGCCCCCGCCTGGGCAGGGGGCTCTGGGCTGCCTCGGGCCCCTGCCCGCCGGATCAGGCGGCTCTGTTAATGGGCGACAGAGCAAACAGCCTGGTGCGGGCGGGTGATAGCAGCTGCCCTTTGCCCCGAGCTGGGGGGCAGGGACTGTCCCCCCCCAACCCCAGTGGGCTTTGAAAAGCCTCCCCTGCACACCCTGCAGCCTGCCTGCCTGCCCTCCCCATGCCCTCCGTGCCGGGCACAGCGCCTGGCACCGCATCGCCCAGGGATGCTCACTGCCGGACCAAGAGTGGGCTGAGCTCATCCCACCCCACCAAGCCCCAGAGATGGCACCATTAATGTGTAACTGCCGGGGAGTGTGATAAGATAGAGCTGGGCTTTATCGGGGGCTGCCCGGTAGCGGGAGGGAGGGTGCTGGAGGCATCAGACTGTCACAGGAGGAGTGAGATTGCCTGGAGATAAATGCTGTTAGAAAATAACTAACCCGTGATGGATGGGCCGTGGCAGGGCAGGTGGGGAGCTCAGCTAATTGCCATGGGAGCCGGGCCGGGGCCGGTGAGCCCTGAGATTCGGGGCAGGGAGGTGGAGGCTCGGGGAGCCTGGGAGTGCAGGATGGAGCTGCCGGTGTGCGGGATGCAGAGCACACCTTGCCCCGTCGGGTGTGCGGTGTCCCAGGGCTGTCCCCGTGGCACTGCCAGCACTGATGCTGTCCTGGCTCTTGGCCGCAGACCGGTTCCTGGCTCTCAGCCCACCCTGTCCCCCAGCCCAGCCCCTAGCACCCACAGTCCCTCCCAGGAAGGTGCTGGGAGTGCTGAGCACCCTGCGCTGGCTGGCACTCCACCAGGTGAAGGTAAAAGGGCTGGCAGGGCTGGGGGACAGCGGGGGGGAGTGAGGGACTCCCTGCCAGCTGGCCCCCCGTCTGTCACGATGCCTTCATTAGAGCCACTGAGTCACCTCTTGGCAGCATCGCCATGCTGGGGGGAGCAGGGCTGGCACCAGGAGAGTCCGACCCCTGCTCCTGCCCTGCCAGGTGTCCTGGCAGCTTTGTCCCTGTGCTGAGACCCTGCCTCTGCCCTTCAGGGGTCCCTGCTGCACCCCCAATTGCTTCCTTAACCCTTCCCCTGCCCAGGCTGTCCCAGGGCTGGGGGAAGGCATCGCCAGGGGAGGTAGATCCGGGCTGTACCCCAGGGAAAGGGATGGTCACAGGGCAGCTGGAGCTGGCACCCTTCCCTGTGCCCTGTCTGCGCAGGCTGCTCTGGTGCCCGTGTCCCCATCCTGTGCCCGCGCAGCTGGCTGGGGGACTGACACTTGTGCATGTCACTCTGAGGAGCCGCTGTGCTACTGCCTGTGTCACCTCTCACGGCAGCGAGTCTGAAAGCGGAGCCATGGGGGCTGCCCCCTCCACCGTGGGGACCTCGGGGATGGCCAGCCAGGGTGGCACGGTAAGAGGACATCCCCTGGGGGTGCCCCTTCACCACTCTGGGCCCTCCCCAGTGAGTTGTGCCTGGCTGTAGCACAGAGCAGGGGGAGCAGGAGACTCCCAGGAGATGAGATGCTGAGCAGGGTCCTGGCCATCCCTTCCTGTCCCCTCCCGTCATATTCCCGCTCCATCTCCCACCTTTGGGTGCTGCTGACCTTTTTCTGTGGGCAGAGGTGCACCCCCTGGGGCTGAGTAGGCTCCTTCCTATCCTCCTCTGCCTCCCACCCTCTTATCCTCCCTTTCCCAGTCCCATCCCAGGCTCCCAGGGCTCCAGGCTCCCAGGCAGCACGAGTGCCAGGCATGGGGTGTGCCTGCTGTGGAGCAGGGACCCTCGGGGGCCTGGCCACGCAGGGACATGTGTCCTGGGGTGTCTGGCAGCTCCTGAGAGAGAGAGCACCCTGGCATGGGGGGCAATGTGGGGTTGGCACCACGGCTTTGTGGGGGTGGCCTTGCCTGGGGGTGGCTGAGGGAGATTGGGGCACAGCTGGGGGCACCGTGGGGCTGAGCTGGCCTGGTGGCGAGGGGGTGCCCGGCGGGGTGGGCAGCGGGCAGGGGCAACGGTGGTCGTGCACTTGCCCTGCGCCCACACACGCTCCCGCTTGCCCGGCAGCCCCAGGAATGTGGCTGGCAGCGCTCCCGGCTCCCAGCTGTGAGGCCGAGGCCACCCTGGCGCCCTCCCAGCCTCCCCCCCCCCCCCTTTCTCCCCCTCCCTGGGCATCTCCTGGCCCTGCCTGGCTCCCACCAGCCTGCACACAGACACCCTGTTCGCTGCTGGCCCCCTCAGCCCCAGTCCCCCCGCTCTGGGCAGGGAGGGGGCACCACATCCTGTGTGGGGATGGCTCTGGGAAAGAGCCCCTTGGCATGGCACTGTGCATGGGGACACGGGGACACGGGGACCCTCTCTGCAGTGCTGCTGCCCCCCTGCCCAGCTGGGGAGCTGGGAGAAGCCACCCACGTCTGCTCTGTCCCCTTTGCCAAAGCTGGACCTTGGCACCTTGCTCCCAAACCGCATCACCCTCTGCTTGCCTGTTTGCAGGAGGATGCTGCCCTCCCTCCCTCCCTCCCTCCCTGTCCCCACGCCCTCCTGTGGGGCAGGCTGGGGGGCTGCCCCCACCCCCTGTGGGGACACCCAGTGCAAACAGGTCCTGGCACTACCTGTTAGGAAGGACACAGCTGGATGCTGTGGGTGCCTTGGAGGGGTGCCCATCCCCAGGGTGCCCGGGCTGTAGGGCTGGTGAACCCCAGGCTGGGGCATTCTCCGTGCCCTGCATGAAGGGGCAGAGCTGTGGCACTGGGAGCTGTTTTCCAGTGGCTCCAAGCATGGGGGACGTGACCCCTCCTCATCCTGGTGCACACACCTGGCGTCTCCCAGGAAAGGTTATCAGCTAATCACCCTGCCCCGCTGTCTCTGCGCGCCTCCCAAATGTCACCGTTGTCCTCGCTGGGGTGGTGAGCTCATGCTCACCCCCGCTGTTAATGAAAGCCCCCCCAGCGCCCTGTGAAGCAGCTGCCAGGACCTGGCCCTGCCATAGCCCTTTTGATGTGGAGCCAAAACTGCTGACAGCCCTTACGGGCTGGGGAGGGGGCTTGGCATGAAGTGGGTGCAGGATGGGGACCCAGAGGCTGGTCCTGGGCTAGTCCAGGGATCGTAGAATCACAGAATCACATGGGGCTGGAAGGGACCTCTGGAGATCATCTCCTCCAACCCCCCCTGCCAGAGCAGGGCCACCCAGAGCAGGTCCCACAGGAACGTGTCCAGGTGAGGTTGGAATGTCTCCAGAGAAGGAGACTCCACCAC
>JAOTQQ010000002.1:23299133-23326128 GCA_026546715.1 Gallinago undulata | reverse complement strand
GTGTGGGGCTGGGGTCCGCCGTGGGGTGCATTGGATGGGGGTGGGGGCGCATGGAAAGGATGGTGTATGTGGGGTGCCCGTGGGGGAGGGGGTAAAGGGAGATGCCCTTCTGGGAGGGAGCACTCTTGTTGGGTCTGGGATGGGATGCCCTGGGAGGAGGAGTGGGAGGGGGGGGGGGCTGTGAGTCCCTTTTTCAGGTGCTGTGGGTGGGCGGTGGGAGAGGGGCAGAGGGTCAGTGGGGCACACAGCAGGGGTGGCCCCATGTGACCCATGGGGAAGCACAGGGAGGGGTCTGACACCCGCCCTTGGCCTAGCCTGACCCCCCCATCCTCCCTTCCTCCTCTCCAGCCCCCTGCAGCTCCCCCCACGGCTCAGAGCCCAGGGAGCTCGTGTGGGCCCTTTGTACCCTGGGGGGTGCCAGGGATGGGGGGGGGGGCTGGGCCGAGCGCCCACCACCGCCAGGGTTGCCCATCCCTTTTGTGCAGCTGCCCCACTGCAGCCTGCCCAGATGCTGCCGCTGCAGACCCGCTGCCGGCGGCCTCCTGCTCCTCCCGCTTCCCTCCTCCTGCCTGGGAGCTGCTGGGGTGGCTGCATGCATGGGCACTGCAGGGGACAGAGGGCTGTCCCCTCCCCAGGCTGTGGCCCACCAGGGGCAGACACCCGAGCGTGCAGCATGGGCCAGGCACCGGGCTGGGGGACGGAGTACACACACTCGCCCACGTTTCAAGCAGGGGGGGCTTCTGTCACATCTTCCCCTTGCTGCCATCCTCCCCTTGCTGCCATCCTCCCCTTGCTGCCATCCTCTCCTTGCTGCCATCCTGCCCTTGCACCTCCTGCATCAGGTTCTGCTCGCGGCGTGACACAGCCCACACCAGGGGCTCCCTGCCTTGGGGTTTCTGAGCCTGAAGGCTCCATGCCCTGACTTCGGGGGGGTGGCATTGCTCCTGGGGTGCCCAGCACCCAACAGGAGTGTGCCCCCCCCAAAAAAAAATCACCTCCCTGCTCCCCAGGTGCACAGCCTGCAGGAGCTGCGGCGCAGTGCATCCCTGGCCACCAAGGTCTTCGTGCAGCGGGATTACAGCGAAGGGACCACGTGCCAGTTCCAGACGAAGTTCCCTGCCGAGCTGGAGAGCCGGGTAGGGAGCCTGGCAGGCCAACAGGGTGGGACGTGCCCTGCGGGGAGAGGGGTCTGAAGTCCCGGGTCCCCCGTAGCCCTGGGCCAGCCAATGGTGCTGGGGGCATGCTATCACAGCTACCACGTCCAGGGTGTGAGGGCTTGGGTGCTCCTGGGGACCAGGAGGCTCTGGTGTAGAGCTGCAGGTCCAGCAGGTCTTGGCATGGTGGTGGAGGTGGGCAGGGAGGAGAGAGTTAAGAGCTCCCCAGGTTGCCCTGGGGATAGGAGACTGCAGGGGGTCAGCCTCTGGGGCTGGACTCTTCTTCACCCCAGTTTCTGCTCTAGATCGAGCGGCAGCTCTTCGAGGAAACTGTGAAAACCCTTAACAGCTTCTACGCCGAGGCAGAGAAGATCGGGGGCAGCTCGTACCTGGAGGGGTGCCTGGCCTGTGCTACCGCCTACTTCATCTTCCTCTGCATGGAGACACACTATGAGAAGGTGCTGAGCCCCAGGGCAGGGCTCGGGATGGGCACGGCTGCAGGACTGAGGGTGGGCACAGGGGTGGCATAAGGAGCAGGGGGGCTGGAGGCCAGAGCTGGCATGAGGGCTTGGCAGGCCCTAAGCTTCGCTCTGTGTGCTGACAGGTCCTGAAGAAGATCTCCAAGTACATCCAGGAGCAGAACGAGAAGATCTATGCACCGCGGGGGCTGCTGCTCACCGACCCCCTGGAGCGTGGCATGAGGGTGGTATCCTCTGGGCAGCAGGGAGCTGGGGGGACAACGAGGGTGGGGGTGAGGGGGTGGGGGGTGCTGGGCAATTAGACTTGTGGCTGGCACATCCCACCGATGATCCTTAGCAGGGCCCAGATCGAAATCTCCATCTACGAGGACCGGTGCAGCAGCAGCAGCTCCAGCAGCGGCAGCTCCAGCAGCAGCAGCGGTGGGGGGGGTGGCGGGGTGGGGGGCCGGTGACTGGCAGAGAGTCCCTGCAGGGACTCGTACTGCCGGGACAGTGGCCTTTCCGAGCTCCGCAGGCTGCACTACCAGAGCACCCGCTTCTGAGCCCCAGGGTGGGTGGGAGGGGGAGGCCGGGGGTTGCCCAGCGGGGCTGCCCACCCCCCTCTGCTCTGTGCCCCCTGCAGTGGCTCTGCCCCTCCTCAGACCCACTGTGGGCAGGGGCTGGTGCTGGGGTGTCCCACGTGCTTCCCACTGAGCCTAACTGGTGCCAAAGGGTCTCCCGCAGCCCTCCGGGGTGCCCCGTGCTGCTGCCCCTGCCCCGAGCGAAGGACCTTGCCCTGCTGCAGGCACCCCCAGCCGGCAGCACCCTGTGTGTGTGTGTGCAAAGCCCCGGGAAGTGCTAAGGCAGGGGGGACACACACGCTTGTCCCTTGCTGCGCCCTCTCCCTGGGGTGTCCTGCTCTTGGTCCTGTGGGGTGGGCTCAGCCGCCGCACGCCCACCGCCCGGGGAGCCTGGCCAGAGCCCTGGTGCTGCTTCATCTGCATGATGGTGCCATGCCTTCATCCCGGCCCTGCCCCGCGCCCTCACCCATCTGGCAGCGGCATCCTCGCCAGCAGCATCCTTCGGCACTGCCCACCACGCTGGGCACTTGCTTCTGCTCCCTGCCTCACCCGCTGCCATCCCCAGAAACCTCCCCAGCCCTAAGCCCCGTGCCCAGAGCAGGGGTGTACAGTGCTGGCCTGGCTCTTGCCCCCGTGCTGCATGCCCCGGCCTCGTGCGTGGCACGGCAGAGCGGAGGCTGAGCTGTGGCATGGCTGAGCCAGGCTCCCTCTCAGCCCTGGCAGAGCCTGCCTGCACCTGGCTGCCAGCAGCCCCCTGCCTGCTCTGCCCCATGGCCTGCCCCAAACGCAGGGACCAGCTCCACCAGGACCCTTCCTGTCCTGCTGCTGAACCCTCCCATGCCCGCGTGTCCTGCATGGGTCACCACCGGCACCCTGATTCTCAGCCTGGCCTGTGGTGGGGACCCCAAGGGGCACCTGAGCCTGACTGCGAGGTGTTTGGGTTCATGGGCCAGATTGCAGGGGGGGTGGTGGTGGGGGCAAATAGGAGGGTCCCTGTGACATCCAGCACCCTGGGAAGAAGAGCCCCTGCCTGGGTAAAGGGCTGAACTGAGGATGAGTTGCTCTCCCAGGGTCCCGGAGGGAGGACCCTGTCCCGTGGGACTCCCTTTGGCTCGGTAGGTGATGGAGTGGGTGCAGGGTGGCCCCAGCCCTGCCGTTCCTGCTGGGGCCCCCCTGCATGGAGACCTTCCTCAATAAACCCCGCACTTCATCCTCTGCTGCCTGCCCTGCGTCCTCCTCCTGTGTCAGAGAGGGGTGATGGTGTCGGGGGGGGGGGGGGAAGAGAGTGTGGCTGGGCAACCCCCAGCACACCAGTGTGCATGGAGCCCCACGAGGAGGGGGGAGCGTGGCAGGGGGAAGTAAGGGGGAGGAATGAAGCAGTGCCTGAGGGGATGGGGACAGTTCTGTGGCCCTGGTGACAGGGACCCCCAGGGAAACTAGTGCAGGAAAGGGTTTATTCAGTTGGCAATGGGTGCTACCAGTAAGGGGCTGGGGGCGAGCGGGGGGCACGGGGTTGTGCCAGGGCAGGCTAGTTGCGCAGGCAGCGCCCACCCGCCCCCAGGGAGAAGCCGTGGTGGCAGTGGCAGTGGAAGGAGCCGTGGCTGTTGTGGCAGATGTGGTCGCAGGGGCCGGGCTGTGCCTGGCACTCGTCTACGTCTGGAAGAGAACGGGAGAGAGTCAGAGCTCCGCAGAGGGCAGGGTGGCCATCCAGCAGGGGACGGGAGGGACACAGGGCAGGGTGGGGGCAACTTGTGAAGCTGGGACATGAAGGCATCTCCAACGCCTCTGCCCACGAGGCTGCGATCCTGCCACTGCTTGTCCCTCTTCGCTCCATCAACTCCTGCGCAGCCACGTCCCACCCATCCTGCCCCCGTGTTGTGGGGCAGCTGGGACCGGGGCTGTGAGCACGAGAGGGCACCCCAGGAACCAACGTCCCTGCTCCCAGGGCAGCGTGGCTGTACCTGGCAGCGGCGGGCAGGTGAGTGCCAGGGGCTGCCAGCCCCGCTGCCTGCAGGTACTCACCCAGGCACTGGCTGGCAGCGGGATCAAGGGGGTGGAAGCCGGGGTGGCAGTGGCAGGCGTGTGCCCCGGGGGTGTTGGTGCAGAGCTGGCTGCAGTTGTGCAAGCCCTGGGCACACTCGTCGATGTCTGGTGGTGGGGAAGAGAGGGGTTGGGGGTTATAACCCCTGGCAGGAAGGCAGCACAGCCCCACGGGCGCCGTGTGGGCAGGGCTGCCTGCTGCACCCCATCCCCTCCAGTGCCCCACTTCTGGGGCTGCGCTGCTCGGGCTGGGGTGAGGGATGGGCACGGGCAGAGCTGCATGGGGCCGTTGTGCACCCTCCAACTAGCTCCTGGCCCCGGGCCATGGGGAGCTGGGGGATGCTAAGGCTGCTCCCCACCCTGCAGCCCCTTCCCTAAGCAGCCCCAGGGCAGGGTTGGCAGAAGCGTGGGCACAGCCCTGCCCCGTACAGCTCAGCAGGCCAGGCTAATAGACAGGATAGAGTTTATTGGGGGGACAGGGTTCTCTGGGAGAGGGGCTGGAAGACTGAGCAGGGTCCGACTCCAAACAGTGGGGTCAATACATTAAAAAAAAACAGACCAGGAGGGTCCTTCCCCTGCAGGGCTTGGGGGGGACCCTCCTCTGCCAGGGCTGGGGAAGGGGGGGGGGGGGGTGTCCCCGTCACCAAGGAGGGGGCAGGCGAAGCACACACGTCACAGGCCAAACCAGCAGGCACATGGTACGGTATGGAGGTGACGGAGCAAGTGACCGGGTTGGGGAGGTGCCAGCGAAGGGGCGCTGCCCCGGGGCTGCTTTCCCGGACATGGTGCAAGGGGCAAGCCCCCCCCTCCCCACGGCCAGGCAGCCAGGCTCCGTACCCGTCCCGCCGCAGGCCACCCCAGCAGGGCACAGCCGACACTTCCAGGGTAGTTCGACATGGAGAGAAAAAAGAGAGAGAGAGAGAAAGAGAGAAAGAGAGAGAGACAGGCGGAGGCCAGCCCGTCCTTTCGCCAAGGCTGCTCTGGCACGTTACGGGCAGGGGTTAAAGTGCATAGAGGCAAAGGCAGAGTCCGAGGACTAGAGGGAGGAGGGCACCATGGGGGGGCCCAGGCCAGCTCCCGATGGAGGGGTATCCCTCAAAAAAGGCCACTTGAGCTGCACAGAGAAGGAGCAAGAAAGAAAAACAGAGAGAGAGAGAGTGTGTGTCAGTGGGGGCTCGGCAGGAGGCAGGGGATGAACAGATAAAGAGCCAGGGTGCAAGGGGCTGGGCAGCTGCATGGAGGCTTGCAGGATGGGGCCAGGCCATGGGCAGGGGTTCAACAGCATCCCAGAGCGGTGCTTTGGGGGGGCAGAGGGTCAGGGCACCCCCCGCCGTCACTCACCCACGCAAGCCGTGCCGTCCTCGTTGGGCTCGAAGCCCCGGCTGCAGCGCCTGTTGCTGCGGCAGCGGTACCCGCCGTAGGTGTTGACGCAGGTGGGCTTGTCCCGGGGGCAGATGAAGGGGAACTCGGTGCACTCGTCCGTGTCTGCAAGCAGAGAGGCCTCGGTGGGATGGCTGGGCTGGGAGCCTGGCACTGCTGGCCGTGGCCCCTCCGCTCCCCCCTGCACACCCTGCCATGCACAAGCCCTGCTCCTGCTGGGAGCCTTATGGCGTGGCCACCCTGTCACAGCCCTGGTGGCTCGAGCCCAATGCCTCCTACCCCCAGCACAGCACTCTATCCCCTCCCTCTGTCCCCACGGGTCCCCTCCAGAGCCATGCCAGTGCCCCCATCCCCACAGCCCGTGCCAAGCAGGCGTACCCTGCCCTGAGCTACACAGCAGCCCTGCCGATAGCAGGGTGCTGCCCTTCTGCCCCCCGCTGTGCCCATGGGGACATGCTGTGGCATCCCAGGTGCGGGGACCCCTGTGTCCCCAGCAGCCACTCACCTACACAGCGTCCGTTCTCGTGCTGGGAGAATCCCTGCCCGCACTGCATTTGGGGAGAAGCAGAGACCACCGGGATGGGGAGGAATCAGCCCCGGGCAGCCACGGAGCCAGCAGAGCCCAGCCCCACGTTCCTGCCTCCAAAACCTCCCACCCAGTGCCCACACTGGGCTCTCACCTCCAGTGGGGCAGGCATGAGTGGTTCCTCAACATCCAGAGGGTAGGGAACCTCCAGGACAGAGTTGGTCTCACTGCTGGCCACAGCTCGCACCATGACGCGGCCATCGGGCCAGGTCACCTCCAGGCTGCTGGCTTCGTCGCGCCCTGCAAGCGGGCAGCCTGTCAGAGGGGGCATCTCCAGGGTGGGCAGGGGCTGAAAGGAGGCGGGGGGGTGGTAGGCATGGAGGGGCAGAGCCTCCCCTTGCTCCCCGAGTTAGGCCACAGGTGCCTGTGGTGACAGCCTATGCTCAGAGATGCAGCCCAAGGGGTGCACGTGGGGATGGTGGGGACACCCCTGTGGGCTTGGCTGCCAGCTGTGCTGAGCCAGGGGAGGGTTAATGCCAGGGAAAGCCCTGGTTCCTTGGCAAAGCAGCAGGCAGGGTGTGAGGAAGGGGGCAGCTGCCCCTTGCAGCAGGGACCCCGGGCTGGGACGCTGCCCGCAGCCTCCCGTGGAGCCCACGATGCCCAGGACAGCGGGCAGGGATGACTACCATCTTGCAGGGCACCAAGGTTGCAGAAGTGCCGCTGAACAGAAGGGGGTGGAGGGCTCAGGAGCCCACCATACAGGGTGCCAGGGATGGGGCTGGGGGTGGAGGCAGCCCCTTGCCCCCCCTGGCTCACCCAGTCCGAAGTGTGCCACAGGCTCCATCTCGCAGAGGTACCCCGATCCGCCGTCGATGATGCGCAGGTGGGCCCCGCTGCGCCGCGTGAACACCACCACTTTGGCCCCCCGTGCAAAGGCCCCGAAGCGGGTGCGGGGGATGACACGCAGCCAGTTGTTGCCGGTGCCCTGGGGAGGGAGCAGGGAGGCTGAGCCGGGAGAGGTGGAAGGGACGGGGACAACGCGAGGACCCCCTGCTTGACTCACCTGGGTGCCCTTGAAGATGGAGATGGGCTGTGCCATGGACTCGCCATGGGACAGGATCAGGTCCAGCATCCCATCACCATCGAAATCTGTCACTGCACCCCCTGGAAGGACAGGATGAGGACATCTCTGGGGCCTGACCCCACATCTTTAAGTACTAGACCCTGCTGCCAATGCTGACAGCAGCACTCCCAGTGATGCAGGGGCGTTAGGGACGATGGGGTGACCCCAGCACAGGCATTAGGGGACTTCTATGGGTGACACCCTGCAGTCAGTTGGGTCATCTCCCTGGAGAGTCAGGGGCAGGCAGTGCCCAGGGGCCTGTGGGACACAGGAGGCTGCCTGGACCCCTCTGAAACACAGAAGTTGGCTTTGAACAGTGGGCACGCAGGAGGAAGCTCCCCGAGATCAAAGCCCTGGGGAACAACAGGAGATGGCACCCTCAGCTGGGTACAGGTGAAGGGAGAAAGCATGGAGCCGCTCCTGGGTCACGGGGGCTCCAGGGAGCTGGTGGTGAGAGGGCAGGTGACCAGGCTGGGCATGTGGCATCCCTAGGGACAGAGGGTGCCAGGTGGTGCTGTGGCACACCCCCGGCATGGGGGGACTCACCCGTGCCCCGTCCCTCAGGCTCCAGCGCATCCCCCGGGTTCAGCTCTTCCACGATGGGGTCCGAGTGCTCCCTGCGGGTGAGCCTGTGGCACACAGACCGGGGGGGTGTGTGTCAGTGCTTGCTGCTGACCCCCCAGCAGCTCCCTGTCCCTCCCCGAGCAGCCTCGCACAGGGGTGACAGCCCTGGTGGCTTCGCAGGGTGAGTAGGGGACAGGACTGGTCCCTGCCTGTTGGCACCCCCCAGCCCTGCTCCATGGGGGTGACAGGGATGTCACGAGAGCCTGGCTCTTGCAGGACTGAGCTGTGGAGCAGCAGCACCGTCTTCTAAACGCCGCCACATCCTTCTGGGATTGGAGACACCCCCTCCACCCTCTCTGGGCCTCCCCATCACACCACTGACCCCTTCCCAACCATGGCTTCCAGCACCAGGTGGGGACAACCAACTCCCACCCCGCTGCGTGCCGGCTGAGTCGGTGTCACAGAGCAGTAATGAGGAATTGACCCCCACAATTAACAGAAGCCACGAACGAGCTTCCACACGGCTGCTAATCAGCGGTGCCGGGGACCCTGGGGGCGGCTGCAGGCACGATCGCAGTGGCAGGTAATGATGTGGGGAAGGGCTCAGTCACGGTGCCTTTTATTAGCCGAGCCTGAGCAGTGGCACTGCTGGAGAGGAGCCCCGTGAGCCTGGCTGTGCCGCCGGGGCTGCACAGCCCCCCCGGTACCCGCCGGGCTCCTACCGGAAGAGGCGGTTGGCGGAAGAGCCGCGGTAGGCGATGTTGTTGAAGAAAACCTCCAGCTCTTGGTCGTTGTCGAAGTCGGCCGCGATGACGGTGCGGACGGGGGACGGCATGGAGAACTTGGGGGTAGCGATGTCCTGTGCAAGGGGGTGGGCACAGGGTGACAATGGGGACCGGGACACCAAGTCCCGCTTCGGTGCTTCAGGTCCCTTTCCCGGTGGGAGCTGGGACTCGAAGCCAAATCTGGGTGAATCCAGGCCCCTTGGGCAAGGACACCTGGCAACAAAGCTGGATGTGGGGGGGTCCCAGCCCCAGCCCTCACCCGGAATCGGACGCGGCCGGGGGGCCCACTCTGGAGGTAGAGGCGGTGTGGCCCGTTCCAGTTGCCGTAGACTATGTCCACTCGGCCATCACGGTTGAAGTCAGCCAGTGCCACGCCACGTCCGTGCTGGTAGGGGTCATCCAGCCCTGGGGAGCCACAAGGGGATGGAGAGAGACAGGATCCCCTCCCTGCCTCCGCCTCCCCGGGATGCCTCCCACGATGTGCCCCGTGGTCCCCCCCCACAGACGGGTCCTCTCCAAGCAGGGCTGCATCCCTGCCCTGATGGATGCCCTGGTGCTCCTCAGCCACCCCCGGTGGTCAGCAGGGCTCTGCGTCCCCAGGGCTGTCCCTCCACCCTGTGCTCAGCCTGCCTGGGCAGGTAGAGCCATCCCTGCTGCGGGGACACCAACACCTGTGTCCTCCCCCCTGCTCCCCCTACTCACCCACAGCAGCTGCCACGTCCTGGTATGTCCCATCCCCCCGGTTGTGGAAGAGGAAATTGGGGCTGTTCTCGTTACCGCAGAATATGTCGGAGGCGCTGTCACTCAGGATGGGGCCCACAGCCACCCCACGGCCCCCTGGGGACAGCAGCCTGGGGGTGAGTGGGCAGCTGGCACCCCGCCCCAGGGGGGGTTCATGCCCGCCATGCCCCCTCCGTGCTGGCCACCCAGTGCTCCTGGGACCCCTGGCATCCCCTCCTCACCCACCTCCCTCCTTCAGTCCCTCTCATCAGGAGCTAATTGGGCCTGGCAGCCGCTTGTATCACTCCCAACTCTAATCACAGCCATTGCCATGGTGACAACACTCCTAATTAGTGACAATCTACTGCTGGGGAGACACGGGGCATGGCGGTGGGGCAGCATGGGGTGCAGGCTGGCACATTCCCTGCTGCCCTGCCTGCGTGCCCATGGCCCTGTGCAAGGCTGCCCAGCCCTGCGGATGCTGTGGGTTCTGGAGGGACCAGCCCAGCCGCTGAGCAGGGTGGGGGTCCTGGGTGAGCATCTCATGGCCCTGGTCCCTTCCACGGGCAGTGGGGCTGCCACTAGATGGGGCAGTCAGGCAGCCGAATGCGTGGCAGGGACCACTGCCCTGCCCTACCTGCGATGGGGTCCCACGCTCGCCCGTGCCCAGCGGCGCCCCGTCCCCTCCGTGGGACCCCAGCCGCTGGGTACCTGTGTACTTGCTGACGCCAGCCTGGGCAGCCACGTCCACCAGCACCACGATGCCGCGGGCAGGGTCGCTGGCAGCCACGTCCATCTCGATCAGGGCGTGGGGGCCCACGTTGCCGCTGGCGTAGTTGGCGATGTAGATGGAGTACCTGCCGGAGCCCTGCGGCCAGCGGCACCTCCTCAGCACCCATCCGCCCAAAACCCAACTCCATGGGGGACCACAGGATCCCCGCTGTGGGGGCTGGGTGCCCTCACGGCTCCACGGGACCAGGCACTGGTAGCCTAGAGCTCTGCAAAGCCCGTGGTGAAAAGCAATCGGGCAGCGGAACCCTGGGGATGTGTCTCCAGGGCCTCTGTGGTCCCCAGGCTCAGGGGGTTAGCACAGGGCACCCTGCCCCCCCCAAGCGTCCCCAGTGTGCCAGGTCCACCCCAGCCCCACCACCCGCCTTGTCCCGTGCAGCAGCTGGACCCTGATTTAGTGATAATCGTTTGGAAACAAACCACTGGGGGAGGAAGAAGAAGAAAGAGCAGGTGACAGGAACATAAATCACCTCGACAGGCACGTTTATCAGCTGGCGGCAACCGTGTGGACAGGCGCCTGCAGTCCCCACGGCTGGGGAGGGGACAGGGCGGGGGGGGACTTCCAGCCCTGACAGCCATGGGCTGCTGGGGAGCACCCCCAGCCACAGACGGGGGTGGGATGGGGCTGGTGCTCAGGCGAGGGAGGGGTTCCCCAGACCCCCCAGGGGAAGGCTGGAGGGGCGTGGGGGGAGGGGAGAAAAGGAGGGAAAGGAGCAGAGATGGCCGCTGCCCGCCATGCCCTGTCTGCTCACCGTCCGGTCCACGCAGGCGACGGAGCGCCCGGCGAAGCGACTGGCCACCTCCCGGTTCACCTCGTCGCTCAGGAGGTCCTCCCAGCGCCCATTGCGGAACTTGAAGAGCTTGTCTGTGTAGGTGGCCATGCCTGGGTTGAGGGGGGGGGACACACAGGTCAAGGGTCTGCAGCAGCCCACCTCCTCCCGAGGAGGGAAAAGGGCTACCCTTTTCCCAGAGCATCCCAAACCCCCGCTCTGTCCCTCTCAGCCCCCCAGCAGCACCACGGGGGCCAAGCTGCCACTGCAAGAGCTCCTGTGACCCTTAAGAGCCTCCGGGCGACACGCAGAAGAATCAACTGATTAAGGTAACATGTGTCCCGATGGGGCACAGCCCTGTAGATCATCCCCAGGAAAGTAAAAAATGGATGCGGTGCCAGGCCCAGGCAGCCAGCCACACTGCCGGTGACAGCGGCCACGGCAGCGCCTGATTTAGGGACAGGTGTGCCGTTGGCCGCCGCCAGCCCGGGTAATTAGGAGTGTCAGGAAGACAGATCCATCGTGTGGAGGTCAGGGCAGTGGGACAGGGACACAGAGCAGTGCTAGAACGCTGACCCAGGGAGCCCCGGGGGTGCCTGGTGCCGGGCTGGGGCACAGAGGTCTCCTCCCCCACAAGGGACATCCCAGGAGCTGAGATGGCCGTGGCAGGGCAGGATTAGACTGAGTTGGTCCAGCGGGCACAGGAGAACCGTGGCACGGTTCATCCTGCTGGGCAGAGCTGGGATTTGCAGCGCAGGGTCCCCGTTGGCAGGGCAGCTCTGGGGGGGTGTGGGGGTGTCAGGGAAGCGGCTGTCCCGCTTGGGGTGCCACGGGGAGGGCGCTGGGCAGCTGGAAGTGCTGACTCGGCGGCTGGCTGGGCTCAGCGTCCCGCCTGCGCTGCCATCAATCAATGGAGCCACTCAACTGAGAAATTAACTCCAGCCCGCACACATCCCTCACACGCCGAAGGTCGCCGGCTGGGATGCTGGGAGCTCCCCCTGCACCCGGGGCACGGCCGCCGGCGGGGCTCACCGGAGAAGGCGTTGTTGGTGTTGAGGAAGTAGACCTCCTCGCGGCCGTCCCCATCGATGTCGCAGGCCGTCACACCGATGGCGTTGCCCTGCCGGTCCCGCAGCGCGTAGTACGGGGAGCCCCGCTCGTCCTCCGCCACGTTCACCAGCCGCCCCCGTGCCTTGTCGTACTTGAGCACCAGGTTGGGGCCGTTGTACCTGTGGGTGCGAGCAGGGGTGATGGCTCCCAGAGGCTCGGGGGCAGGATGAAAGCCCCCACCCCTGGGGGGACATCTGGGGCGACATCTGGGTTTTCCCCCATGGTGGGCACAGCAGAGACCAGTGTGGTCCGTGGATGCCAGGGACCCCGGGCTGCCCGCAGCACTAGAATGTGGGGCTGCCAGCTCGTGTCGGGCATCCCATGTCTACCTGGGTACCACAGGGCAGTGCCAGCGCAGGGGCTGGGTGACAGGGAGGACAGGATGGGGCGCAGATTCCTGCTTTGCAGTTCTTTCCCAGAGCAGGGAAACCGGCACGCGAGGCAAATCCTCCCCACAGGCTCCCCGCCTGCTCCTGCCCGGTGCACCAGTAAACAAGTTATACAACGGCCACTGTGGCCGCTTACAAAACCTGGCTCAGCCCAGCTGGGAGTGCTGGCCCAGGCCCCTCCGAGGGTGCTGCCTGTGGTTTGCTGCCCCAAGGTGATGCTCAGACCGGTGGCAGAGCTGGACTCTGCCTGCCACCATGGTGCCCTGGCTCCTGCAGTTCCCCCCACCCCCCCCCTCCCAAGATGGGTTCTGTGGGGGTCCCATCCAGGTGAGCACACCTACACGTGTGAGCCACCCTGGGGGGTGAACACAGTGGTGCATGCACAGCCATGCTGGGCTGGCAGCCCACAGCCATGCCAGCACACACACCGAGCCTGTGCCACTGTCCCTGCTGTCCCTGGCCAGGGCTGGACCTGCTGGCAGCAGCTGCTCCTTGTCCAGCCCTGCTCGGGTGCTGGCAGCGCAGCGCACGGCTCCCTGCCTCCTGCCAGCCCTTCCGAGCCATCACTCCAATAAAGGGCTAGGAAAAAAAAAAACCTCCAGCCAATTAACCGAATCTCCGGAGAGCGCTGAGTCCTGTCAGCAGAGCTGAGCCGGCTTGGGGACGCGCTGGCGCCGCACTGCAGGGTGGCCCCCAGCCACTGGGGAGCTGCCACTGACCCACAGAGGGGGCAACTGGCCCCAAGGCTGGCATGGGGGTACACATGTGGCACCCAGGTGGCATCAACACCCTCTGTGGGTGTATGCAGACCCCCAGCCTACCACCTTTTTGCGCACCCCCTCTGCCGGCCACATGCCCACGGAGGAGTGAGGACCTCCCTGGCCCCTGCAGGGCCACCAGGTCCCGCTGTCACGAAAGCACTGGGTCCCCCACTCACCCTGCCACCACGATCTCAAAGTCACCATCGGCATCCAGGTCGGTGACAGCCACGCCGTAGTTGAGCTGTGTGGGGTTGCTGTCGTAGTCAGGGGGGAGGAGGCGGTGGGTGACGGCCATGAACATGGGCTCGCTGCGCTGGGAGCCCTCACTGAGCCAGGCCAGGGACAGCAGGCACAGCACCAGCATCCTGGGCACCTGGGAGAGACCTGCAACCTCTCAGCTCCAGGAGGAGACCCTGCTCCACAGCACCCAAGCATCCCCACCACCCTTCCCCAGGAGATGCTCTCTTTCCGCCCTTTGGCGCCCATCCCAGTCTGTGCCACCTCTCCCCCCCCCCCCCCCTCAGCCTCAAGACCCCTGGGTACTGTCACCCCCGTGCACAGACCCTCTCGGATGCAGCTCACCCTCAGGGATTCCTCGGGACAGGACCCTACCCCAGCGAGCTGGGAGCCAGGGCTGAGCAGGAGCAGGGCTGTGGGAGCCCATCCCATGGGAGGGACCCAGGAGGCAGCAGGAGGGCTGCTGGGTGCTGACAAAGCTGGGCTCAGCCCCAGCTTGCCGTGCCCCAAGGGGCCACCGGCACCCAAGCTTCTGGCAGGTCACGATGCCCGTCCCTGCTCCCTTGGCAGGGCTGGAGGAAACAGGCAGTCACCTGGCTGGGGAGCTCATCCCCTGCCCTGCTGGTCTTCCAGAGCTGGAGAAGACCATGGGGATACTCTGCCAGGTGACTCCTGTGTGCCTCAGTTTTCCCACCCTGTTGGCATGGTCTCTCCCAGGGGCTCTGCAGGGTGAGCTCCTCCCAGGCTGGCCGGGGAAGGTGTCCACACGGGGATGCGGCCACAGGAAGGAGATGCTGGGAGGCTGGGAGGAGAGGCTCAATTAACCTGGACTGCGGAGGACGGTGTCTGCCAGCACTGCTGGCAAGGCTGCGGAGACTTTGGAGCTGGCTCTCATCTGGCTGTAGCGTGGGTGATGAGCAAGGTGGCACTTCGGATGGCCAGCCCTTGCCACAGGCCAGGCAGTCCCCTCCAGAGGGGAAAAGCCCAGCAGTGAGCTGCGTGTCCCCCGGCCGTGGGCATGAACGCATGTGCCAGCCCTCCAGCTGGGAGCAGGAGCAGCCTGTCCCATTCCTGCAGCCTGGAAGGAGGGCTGGAGCACCCGGCCACCAAGGCAGGGACACTGCTCCACGTGGCCATGGCGGGATGGTCATGCCCAGGCAGAGTTGCCCCTGCTTCCTGGGGAGCCGGGAACAGCCCCCAGCACTGGGATAGGGGAGAGTGGCCCCACTGCCAGCTGGTCCCCGTGCCGTGGGCCCTGCCAGCAAACAAAGGAAGCTGTGGCAGCTGCGTGGTGCCACGTGTGCCCAGCTTGGAGAGGGGAAGCTGCCTGATGGCTTCGATCCTGGCAGATCCACCGGGCTGCGGGAGCAGCCTGCTGCTGCCTTCCCTAGGGACGGGAATGGTCCCAAGGGTCTTTGGAGGAGCAGGATTCCCCTGCCACAAGCAAATAGCTTTCTTGCCCACCTGGCTGGGCAGGAAGGAATTATCCTCCAACCACAGAGGAGACCTTGACCCCCACTGCCCAGCGCACCTGAAGACCTGCATCCCGCTGCCCAGGCCCTTGCTCCCCTTCCCTCTCCAACCCTGTCCGTTCCTCAGGTGCAGCTGCAAGGGTGGATGTGTGCGTGTGTCCCCAGCTCTGTACTGTTCCCACCCCCTCTCTGCTGTACCCCACATCCTCCCACAGACCCTGCTGCAGCCACCCCCACTCTAGCACCCAGCTCTCCACCACCCAGCTGGATTCGGGACAGCGTGCCCATCGCTCTGCCATCCTGTCCGGAGCAGCTCTCCAGGGGCAGGAGCATGGGGGCTTTCCCTGCAGGAGCCCGATGAAAGGCACGTGATGGGGTCAGGGTTTCACTGGGTTGCACGGGGATGGGACAGTCCCTGGGTGTTACTGCAGTGCCGGGGAGTAAGGGAGGGAGAGCCTGTGCCACAGCCCCACGCTGGGCTCACCGAAGTAAGCATGGGGAGAGACATCCACATGTGGACAGAGGGGTGCAGGGCTACCGTGTGCCACCCCCCTGCCGGCCACAGCCAGGCAATGGGTGGCTGTGCCCAGGCCACCAGCAGGGCTGTTCTTGCTCTGCCTCCCTTCCAGCTCCTGCTCCCCGCAGCTTGGCTGTTCCCCAGGTACCCCCCTCCCCAACCCATCCAGCTGCAGCCAGAATCCCTCCAGGCTGGATGGAGCCTTTCCAGGGAGAAACAATGTTCCTGATTGGAGACAAAAGGCTTTTCCCAGCAGATCCGGTGCTTGGTGCCACGGGGAAGGGATGCACGGCCCAGAGCCAGGCCATTTTGGGAAGAGGGAGGGAGGCTCAAGCTCTGCATGAGGGATGGGAAAGGCCTCGTGGTCCCCAGCATGCTGCTGGTGCCACCAAGGCCACAGCACGAAGCTCTGCCTGAGGTTTGAGGCTGCGGGGTCCTGCCTGCTCACAGGGCTGTGCTCAGCCTCTCTTCTCCAAGCAGAGCCACCTCCTGGCTTGCGCTGTGGCATCTGGTGGCAAGGTCACCCCAGGGTGCCTGCTCAGCATGGCTAAGCCTGGTTGACATGGTGGATGTGGCCATCACGGCGCGTGAGAGGATGGGGGCAAGGCAGGGGGTGCGATGGGCACCCATGCAGGGTGCAGCCAGGCAGCACAGGGACGGGGTGCTGGCCCTATGGCGGGGATGCAGCTTGTAGGGCTCATCTGCCCCTGCACGTGGCTGCAGCTGGCGATGGCCTGTGGGGAGGATGGGATGAGACTGGGAAGCGAGCCGTGGGGCAGGCAGGGGCTTGTGTTGCAGACCCCCGCCATGGCAGGTGGGGCAATACTGTCCCCAGAGCTCCTTATGCACCCCCATGTGGATCCCCACCCTCAGCCCACATCACAGGAGGGTGGGACCGGCGCTCTGCGCAGCCACCCCATCCCATCCCACACGCCACCGTGGCATCGCCGCCCACCACACTGCGCACCCCAGTGATGTCATGCTCCACCACTGCAGTGACATCCCGTCCTGGGCCGCAGCCACCTCCAGCACTGCTACAACATGGCACGCCATCACCCAGCGGGGGCCTCATCATCACACCCCAAAGGTATCCCAGAGCGGTGACAACATGGTGACATCAGAGCAACCCGTGACATCATGCTGCATGTGCCCCAACACCACCATATTCCCCTTCCTGCCATTCCAAGGCTGGCACAGCTGTACCCGTCAGGGCAGAGGACAGGTAGGAGCTGTCCCGCAGATCCACCAGCCCCTCTCCCGCAGCAGCGGGGTGCCGGCAGTGTCCCCTCCACAGCACCCTAGCCCCGAGGAGCTCAGCCCCTGCAGTGCCTCTGCTCCGCTCGCAGCCCACAGCCCCGGTCCCGCTGTCCCGGCTCCTCACCGCTGCCGTGGGCTCAGCGCCGCTCCCTCCCACAGCCCTCCCGCAGACCCCGGCCTGGGCACGCATCCCACCACGGCTGCTTCCAACGGGCACAAAGCCCCCAGGCTGTCCCGTCCCTCTGCCCTGCCTCGCAGGACTCCTCAGCTCTGGACCCGGCACGCTGGGGCTCAGCCAGCAGCAGCTAATGCAGTGTGGAGATGAGCAGTCACCTTAGCCTCTGAGCTCAGCCCAAAGGGACACCGGGTCCTTGGGGGTCTCAGCCGCAGCCAACTGCTCCCAGACCCACCAGCGCACAACCAGCCCCTTCCCAGGCAGGCAGACCCCTCTATCCGCAGCCCCCAGCCCCTCCACGGGCTCAGCTGCCACGAAGCACAAATGTCCCTAGAAAGAGGAGCTGCCCGTTCCCTCCCTCTGTCCCTTGCTTCTTGTCACCCTGCTGGCTCTCCCCCAGTGCCAGCCCACACCCCCCCATCACCGCTCCATCCTCCCGAGCCTGCTCCCCGCCCCAGCCCGGCATCCTTCATCCCCCTTCCTCCCACCCCGTCACCCCGCGTACCCCTCCACGCTGCGGGGACACACGCTGCGTGCCCTGCCCCGCTCGCCACCAACTTCTCTCCCGGGCCGGTGACTGTGCGGGAGTTGACAGCCACCCCCTCCCCCGCCCCGGAGTCCTCGGAAAACTTCAACGGAGCAGCAAACCACCCCCGTACTCACGGGCCAGGGGGGCTGCCCGCCCCCCCCGCGACGGCGGGAGCGCATCCCCGCAGCGCCCGCCTCGCCGCTCGCCGCACCGCCCGGCTCCGGTTCCGCCGCTCCCCCGGCTTCCGACGGGGCTGGCCCGGTCGAACGGCGCCTTATGTAGGGGCGGGCGGCGGCGGCAGCGCCAATGAGCGAGGTGAGGGGGGCCGCTGCCAATGGAGAGCGCGGAGGTGGGGCTGCGCCGCGCTGATTTACTGTCCCCACGGCAGGGATGCTGCGGGGGGGGATCCGCCGGGGACCATCGCCCCGGGCACTAAGCCCGCCGGGGGCTGGGAGTGGTAGTGGGGGGCTCCGGGGTGAGCGGAGCATCGCTTCCCGGGCAGCCAGAGCTGCGGTGGGGTGGCTGGCTGGCCGGGGGGGGGGTCCCAAGAGAGGGGCTGTAACCCCCATATCACCCCGTGGGTGCTGGGGGTCCCCTGCTGGGGTGCAGGGGTCTTCACCTCCTGCCGGGGCTGCTGGGGTGACAGGGTGAGCGGAACCAGGGACCTGCCCCGGCCTCGGTGAGGTGGGGGTTTGCCCCATGGGGCAGTGCAACTGGGGGCACGGGAGGGAGAAAGGGAGCCGAGCTGGGCAGCCCCCGTAGTGCAACACCCAGCTGCACCCCGAGGGCTCAGCACCCTCCCTGTGCCACCACCCTGCGGGTCACCCACCTCCCTGCCACCACCCTCCCTGCTCTGGGACTCCAGGAGTGGGCTCTACACCAGCAGCCGGTCCCCACTGCCAGAAAGGCCTCGTCCCAGGCCACACAAGGCACTGATTTGCCCGAAATCTTGTAGCCAGTGGATGCCCGAGGCAGGATCACACTCAGCCCACGAGTCTGCCTTCCTCCTGCGTGGCCGCTGTGGGGCCGGGCACAGAGCTCTCCACGTGTGTCTGGATGCAGAACGTGGCTGTGGACTGGCTCAGCGCTGGCAGGGCTACCAGGTCACCCCAGTGGAGCACGTTTGTAGGTGCCCCAGCACGGAGCTTGGTTGTAGCCACCAGTGGAGACAGCAGGAGCCGCAGGAGCCCGTGCCATTTCACTCCTTCAAGTGGCTAATCACCTGCCCTGCCGAAACCCTGATGCCTCATTCAGACGTGGCTGGTACAGCTTCTGCCTCTTGCTCCCGGTTCCTCTCGCCCTGCTGGATTCAAGAGCCCTCCAGTCCCAGTGATTGTCTCCCATGATGGCCATCAAGCACCCTTTGATTTCATTTCCAGTGACCCCCCCTCGCAAGGTGCCTGTCTGAGCACTGGGCTTGCTGCGCGGTTGCCTGCTGCAGGGTCCCCGCGGCCAGTGTGACAGTGTCTGGGCACAGGGAACCCGCTGTGGGGCACTGCCGTGGAGCGGGACCCTCCCACTGCTCTCCGTGTTCACTGTGGGGAGGCCAGGGTGCCCATCGGGGCTGGGAGGCCAGCCTGACCGTCACACGCGTGCAACGCTGCGCTCACGCGTCCTCGTGCACCACGGAGCTGCGGGTGTGCTCTGCCCGCCGGCGTCCCACAGACCGGCTGCGGAGCCTCGCGCGTGCGCGTGTGCTCGGGGCGGGCGCCCCCTCTGCTGAGTCGTTAGCTCATCCCAGATTTAGCAACCACCTGGGTAATTATTAGCACAAACTCTGCACGCCGGCTCCCAACACCCTCCCTGCGACTGGCGGGGAGAGAACACCGGCGCCGGCAGGGAGGCAGCGGGAACATGCCGAGACTGTGAATGGTGCTGGGCACACCGGCTCCACGGGGCCGCACGCCCCACGTGCCGGCACACCGGGGCCCGGCCCCGGCCCTCAGCGCCTTGTGCACCCCCTGGCAGGCCCAGGCAGGCATGATGGCACACGCACCTGGACGCACGTGTGTGCACGTAGGTGTGAGTGCCTCTCGTGCACAGCTGGGCAAGCGGCGTGGTGCGCTCACACGCAGCTCCACGGGCGCACACACCGCGCCGGGGGGGGATGGTGCCCACACCACGGCAGCCCAGGGGTACCCCCACACTGCGTGTGTGTGGGTCACACGTGCCTAGAGGGCCTTGCACGCTCCAGGTGCTGGCACCCAGCAGGGTCATTTTCCACTTGTGGTGCTGCAAGGGGTGCCCCCCCTCCCTCCCCCTCCCCAGTACCTGCTGTCAGAGCCCCTCGGCACCCTTCCCATGGAGTCTCCGGTTGGGATCCTGAGAGGGTGGCATCCCCACAGGTCGGGATGTTTCTCTGGGGGGCAAGAGCAGCCAGCAGGCACGTTAGGATCACAACTGCCGTGGCTGAAATCCACAGCCCTGCCTCGCTCCCTGTGCCTTCTGCCGGCCCAACCTGGCCCAGCCATCTCCATCCCGCCCCTCCGCTCGCACGGTGGGGTGAGCACCCTGGGGTGGGACGCGGGCCCCCCGAGGAGCCGCGGAGGGGAGCGCAGAGCACCGGTGAAAGGAGCCGGGGTGTGCACAGGGGCGCTGGCAGGGCGGTGAGGGAGGGCATGGGGAGCCGGGCTGTGCGGCACACGGGGGGATGCGCAGGGGATGGCGGCAGCAGCGGTGGGGACAATGCACAGGAAATTACAGCGAGTGACAGGCAGACATGCTGCGGGGGGAAGGGAACCGCTGTGCTCCATCCAGGGCTGCAGGCAGGCGGGGGCAGGCTCTTCTGCTGAGCTGGGGAGAGTGTGAGCAACAGTCTCGCACACTCAGGGCCCCCTTTCCCATCCCATCCCATCCCATCCCATCCCATCCCATCCCATCCCATCCCATCCCATCCCGTCCCGTCCCATCCCATCCCATCCCATCCCATCTTTTCCTGGTTCTTCTTCCTGGGGTGCTTGCCCCATCCATGCCAACCCAGCCCCCTGGGAGTGGGAACCCCTTTGCAGTCACCAGCCCTGGCACCCTGTGTCCTGGTGCCTGGTGGCTCATTTCCCAGTCCCGGATCTCCCCGGGGAGAAAGGAGCAGGATGCTGGGGACCTGTCCACCCCACGCTTGCACTGCAATGGGCAGAGGGGTGGCACAGGGCTGTTTGCTGACAGTGCCAAGGATGAGCCCATGGGGTGGCAGTGCCAGCTGACCCCCATGGCCCTCGCAGGGGCAACACCTCTCTGGGAGCTGGGGGACCCTCAGGAGAACAGGAATCCGCACAGGATCAGCTTGATTCATGGAGCACCCAGTCTGTCTCCTCCAGCAAATTCCAGATGGTGCAACACAAACTGGGTGCAGCGCCGGCACTACCCTCCAGGATCCTTCACCAGGGCTGTCACCCCTCTTTCGAGAGCTTCATGAAAGCTGAGACACCTGCACACAGCCTGGTGGGTGCACAGCGCGCACACACACACACACACACACAATCAGTACACTCTCGTGCACCTACATGCACACGTGCAAGAATTTGTGTGCAGCAGCCCCACCTGCACACACTCTCTGTGCACACAGATGGTGGGTGAGCTCGCAATGCGCTGCCCAAACGTGCGCACAGCCCGCACACACACACACACACACACATCTGCACTCACACGTGCGTGCAGTGATGTGCACGCACCCCACCGGGCACGCTGCCCTGCGCGCTGCCGCTCGCTGCACCCACCAGCACCCCCCGGGAGGGAGGCACCAGCCACCCTTGCTGCTTTTTGGCACAGGAGGGGCTGTGCTGGGACCTCCCTGCTATGAGGGTCTCACTTCCGCCCTAAATGTATTCCTGGATAATTTATCCCCGGTCATTCCAGTGCTAACATTGTCTTTTAGCTGAAATAGCTCTTCTCCTCCCTGGCATTTACCCCGCTGATGTATTTATAGTGAGCGCTCCGTTCCCCCGCAGCCTGCGCTGTGCTGGGCACCAGCCACCAGCCTCCCATCGTGGGGCTCCCGGGCTCTGCCTCCCCTGGCAGCCCCCGTCGTACCCCTGCCCCTCTCCCAGCCTGGCTCCAGCACAGGTAGGTTCCCCGGGACCCGTGCAGAGACAGGAGAAGTCCCCAGCCCTGCCAGAAACACCTCTCCTGGTTCCTCCTAGGATTCCTCTTGGCTCGCCCGTGCCTGCGAGCCTGTCACGCGGTGGCTCACAGCAATGGACTCCCACGCTCAGCCGGCTGCTCGCCCCATTCCTCTCCTGCCTGCCATCCCCTCCTTGTCCCTGTCCCGCCGTGCCCGACCCCCTGCCTTGCCCGCAGACCCCTGCCTGCTCTGGTCCTGCACCCCGGGCCAGCCTGCTGTTCCCTGGTGCCTGGACACCTCCCACCCCAGGGGCTCTTTGTGCTGGGGCTGGCAGTGACCTGGGGATCGTCACCCATCCCAGCGGCTCCCTGTGAGCTGCTGCCTCCCAGCACCCTTCCCTGGTCCCCTCCTCCTGCCAGAGAGGTCCTTCTTAGATGCTTGCTGGGCACGGAAAGGTCTGGAGAGGTGTCACCTCACCACAGAGGGCAGGTCAACCCTGAGGTGCTTGTTACCTTCCAGTCCCCTTCATCGCAGGTTTATCACACCCTCAGCAGCAGCCAGGTACGAAGGCTGGGTCCTGGGTCCTGCCCAGCCAGGGGGTCTCCAGGGTTGGCCAGCCCCTGCCTCGGCACCCCCAGCCCCGCAGCTCCCTCCCACCCCAGCCCCTGGCTCTTCACAGCCTCCCCCGTCCCTGCACGGTCCCCAGCCACTCCTGTCACCGTGCGCAGTGCCCCCCGGTCCCCGCTTGGACTCTTCCTGTCGCCGGGACATCATTAGAAATGTTAATTATTAATTATCACTAAAAGCCCTTTTTGCTGCATTGCTGTTCTCTGCCTATCTCTCTGCCCCGTGCTGCCTGTAACCGGATCTGCCGGCGCTCGCCTCCTGCCTCGCAGTCCCTGTCCCCGCGTCCCCGCTTTCCCTAGCTACCTGCTGGGGTGCAGGGTCGGGGAGTGAGGGCAGAGACAGCTCCCCCATCCCTCTGCAGGACACGGCTCCATGGGACGAGCTGGACTTGTCCCCCCTAGGATCCCAGAGCCGTGGTGGCTGGCATGGAGCTGCATGGACTGCCTTGCCCCATGCCAGGAGAGGGGGCAGGAGGCCAGAGGAGGGACCTGGCCAGTGCTGTCATGGAGCCATGGACCATCAGCTCTTCTCTGCTGGGGACGATGGGGTTCCTTGTGAAAGGAGCACTGGGAAGGGGCTCCCTGGCTGGGGGGGGGGTGTCTCAGCAGGGTGGGGGCAGTGGGCTGTGCTCTACCCCACTCAGGGCAGAATCCCTGGCTGGGAAGAGCAAACAGGCTTCGGGGAAACCCGGGGTGCTGCCAGCAGCTGGCTGGGGCTGGCAGGACCAGTAGGGCCAGTAGACACTCAGGGCAGCTGGCTGCTTCGGAGGAGCCGTGCAGCTGCAGGGAGGCAGGGGGATGCCCAGCCTGCCCAGCTCAGCCTCCTCTGCCAGGGCTCCTGAAAGATTTATCAGCTTCAAGTGGATCCCACTGATGAATCAATTGAAATCACGGTCTATCGAGAGCAGCCGGGTCCCTTTCCACGAGGCAGTGGCTGTCACCCAACACGGCGGCACGGCCACAGCCAGCGCTGGGTGAGATCAGGAGCTGCTTCCAGTCACAGCATCCCCGAGCGCTGGCAGAAACCACCTCTTGGCAGCATCTCCACCTGCCAGAGCCGACCACGGCGCCCTGGCACCTCCTATGGACTGTTGCCTGATGGGCCACGGTGGAGCAGGCTGTGACACGGTGCCAACAGGGGCTACCTTGAGTCGGGAGAAAACCTGGATCTCTCCCAAGAGGTCTCTCTTGCTTATTCCCCCCCGACTCCCGAAGGAGCCAGGATATCTGGGTTAGCGAGATGCCCGGCCTCGGGGCTGTCACCGGCCACCCCATCCTGCTGCAGGGTCCTGCCGAGAGAGCTGGGACGGAGGACAACAGCAGGGAAGAGACAACAGTGGGAGCTCAGGGAGGGGTGTTTGGGCACAGGCTCCCAGGAAGGAGCACCCAGGTCTCTCCCGGAGAGGTATTGACTCCTTCAGCACAAAGCTCTGCCTTCTGTGCCCGTTCATTGTAGAAGAGAGCCCCGGCTCCCCCCTCCACAGCCAGCCCACACGTCCCAGAGGCACGGCCCCATTGCCTCCCTGCCTGCAAACTGCCGGCAGCACCGGCGCCTGCCCGCACCACGGGCTGCTTCCTTACATTATACAGTGCTGTCACGAGACGCCGAGTCCCCAGGTGTTTGGTGCAATAATGCAAAGCAGATCTAATCCACCCCAGCCCCGGGCTCTCCGCAGTCCCTTCCCCACGGGCTGAGCGCGTCCCCCGGCAGGGCACGGTGCCTGCGGGGTCCTCCGGGTGTCCCCCGCCACGCTCCAACTTCTGGGTGATTCCCTCCTTCCCCCTGCGTGCTCGTTACAGCTCCCCAGAGCTTTTCTCTGCCAAAAGCACTCTGTAAGCATTTGCTCCGCAGCAATAAATCAGAGGGATGCTCACAGGAGCGCTGGGCTCCCCGGGACCAGGGCACAGGGAGGTGCCTGAGGAGATGCTCGGTGCTAGAACGTGACTCCTTTATTTCCCAGCATTTCAGCATGAAGCCTGACACTCGGCTCAGAGTGTCCTGGGCCACGTCAGCAGCTCTCTGAGCCTCCTGGGGTGTCTGGCTACTGGAGAGAAGAAGGACGGCAAACAGGGACTCCTCTGCACCCTGACTGCAGTCCCAGAGGGTCCTCAGGGTTGGCTGGGGGCTGGCGCGGCTGCAGAAGCCCTAGTGCCCCTAGACACGGGGGCTCCCCATCCCTGGACCATGGCTGGCTCTTGGTGTCTCTCCTCCTCACTCCCTGGCAGGGAGCTAGTGGGCAGCCAAAGCTCCTGCCCCCTCTGATGCCCCCATTTGTGTGTTGAGCCAGGAAGTTCTCAGTTTCCTGAAAGCCATGGGAGTCACAGGGGGTGACAGGCTGGGAGGAGGCTGCAAGGCAGGGGCAGAAAGGGCTCCTCGGGGGGGGCAGAGCAGGAGCCAAGGTTGCTTCGTGCTGTCTCTCCTTCCCATCCCGAGGGCCGGGGCTCAGTGCAGCAGGATGCCAGGCAAGCGGGAGCTGGAAGCGTGGCTCGCCTGCGATCAGACCCAGATCTGGGGCCGCTGACAGCTCCTTTCTCTCCTGTGCTGCTCCTTTCATCCTGTGCCTCCCCGCGGCCCCGGCTGACGCAGCTGCAGATGAACAGACAAGGAGAGCCAGGCAACGCTCCCGGCCCGCTCTGCTGTCCCCGGGGAGGCACAGGCATGGCAGCTTTAGATCAAGACTCTTCGGAAGCAAGAGCAGCCCCGGCTGGCTCCCGGCACCCGCTCCTGCTGGCTGCGGGATGAGGGCAGTGGGCTTTGGGGTGCCGAGGCAGCCAGGGCTGGAGTGCTGCCCCCCCCCCCCCCTCCAGTGCAGAGCCATGGGGTGCCGCAGCTCCCACCAGCACCAGGCTGAGCGCCTGGGGCACAGCTGGGCTGGGGACATTCCTGGCAGCACCAGCCAACCTCCCGCCCCAGCACTGGGAGCGGTGGGAGCCCAGTGCCACCCTGCTCTGCGCAGAACATCAATCAGCTCTTGAGGAATGGGATCTCCATGCCTGGGAAGACTCCCAGAACCACTGAGACCCACCCCCCCTCAACCCCCACCCCAGGACAACGTGGGCCATGGGCAAAGCAAGCCCTGCAGCCCTACTCTGGGGTAGTTGGCCTCAGAGGGTGATGCAAGCAGGGTGCCTTTACACCAACCCCCCTTGTCCTCTCCATCCCTGCTTTCCCAGGGAGCATGGGGGTGTCAGTGGTGCAATGGGCCCCTGTCCCTGCGGATGGTAGTCTGGAGGGTACCATGGTGTCCCCCGTGGGAGGCAGGAGCACCGACACAGCTGCTGCGGCTGGAGGGAACACAGGAGGTTATCTCCAGGGGGGGCAAGCGAGGGGTCCCTTCTGCAGCCCACACCTCGCAGCACTTGGATGGTGCTGCTGCTGCCATGGAAACTGCCGTCCTGCTGTACTGGCCAGGGTCACCAGGCCACCGCGGTCCCCAGCCTCCCTCGGGCTCTGTCTGTGGGCACAGAGTGGGAGAGGCTGGGTGTTCCCTGCCAGCCACCGTCCCCGGGTCACCATGGGCCGTGACGGGATGGGGGCACCCCTGGGTGGGACGTCCCGGGCACGGCAGGGAGAGGGAGGCCAGGGAAATCCTGGCAGGGGGTGTCTGGTGCCATTCCCAGACAAACCCAGCTCCCACGCGGCCAGGGGCTCCACGCTGCTTGGCCTCCCACAAACATAAATCATTTTCTAATTTATAACATGAATAATTGATTTTGCCTCCGTAGCTGGCGATAAATCTCCTGTGCGCACATGCATAAGAAAATAATAATAATGAAAGCGATCAGGATCTGCTGCCATCGATTACCTGCAAGAGGAACCACGGTCCCGTGTGTGCCATGATGGGCTGGGGCTGGTCCCCAGGGGGTGCCAGGTGGCCCTGACTGGTGTCAGCCTTCCTTGTCCTGCACAGGGCCACGCGGCTGGTCTGGGATGGCCCTCCCCATCTGTGTCTGTCTTGCCCAGGGGTTGTCCTGGTCCCTTCCTGGTCTCGGGAGTGATCCCACCAGGACTACTGTGATGGAGCGTGGCTTCATTCCCAGGTTTTCCTGCCTTGTTCACACCTGCACCCAAATAAAGGGAAATCAAAGGTAAAACACATTATTGCTTGGGTCCACCACTTGGCACAGAAGAACCAGGACTCTGGGGCTAATGGACCTGCTGTGCTGAGCCCCCATGGCTGTACTGGGACCCACACTGGGCAGTCAGGAAGGTCCAAGTACTTCAGGGCACCCCAAACCTCAGGCATCAGCAGTCCCAGCCCTGTAGCTGCACCTCAGGAAGGATAAGATGCTTGGCACAGCCCCACACACGGATGCCCCATGCAATGCCTCGGTGACACCTTGCCACCTGGCAGGTGACCAGGTCCCTCAGCAGCTGCACAGCCTCTGGGTAGCTGCAGAAGTCACACTGGATGCCAGCTTCCCCGGGCACTAGCCTCCTGTCCCACCACACGCAGGCGGTGTGCGTGCTGAGGGGCATCACTCCTCCCTCACCCCCACCTCCAAGCCAGGTGGGAAGCAGTTTGCTTGGGAATTGCATGGGGGATCTTTGGCGCATTGGGAAGCCGGTCCTGGGAGGTGGGGCCTGGGCAGACCCCCCCTTTCCATCAACCAGACAAACCAGGGTGGCTCCATCAGCCTGTGCCCCAGCCAGCCGGGTCAAGGTCCCGCTCTGCCCTCAGCCCGCAGTGCCAGTGAGCCCCGCATCCTGTGGGACCATCCAGCCCTGTTCCCACTGTTCCACCTCTCACCCCTTCCTTCCTGGGATGAGCTCCTGGGGACACCAAGCTGGGGAGGGGTCTGGAGAACAAGTCCTAGGAGGAGAGGCTGAGGGAACTGGGCATGGTTAGTTTGGAGGAGGATGAGGGGGGACCTCATTGCCCTCTACAGCTCCCTGGAAGGAGGGTGTAGAGAGGTGGGGGTTGGCCTCTGCTCCCAAGGGAATGATGACAGGAGCAGAGGGAATGGTGTGAAG